>CM067083.1:34446657-35046657 GCA_034008185.1 Gorsachius magnificus | reverse complement strand
CTGTATTCTTTGTGGTCCTTCCGTGTGTCTATACACAGCTGCTAGGTGATATGGCATGGACTGAACTGCCAGGAACAGGCAGATGAAACACCGCTATACCTAAATTTCTGTGTATATACATACACTGCTACCACCAACATGGCGGTGGAAGAAAAGCAGCTGGTTAAATCCAAGCAAAACAGAGGTAAGACAGATGGGAGACCAGAAAGCATCTTTAAGAGCTTGTCACTTGAGCGCACTATGCCTAGCATGAGGGTGCATTTCCACAATTGGTGTGTTTATTTCATAATTTAGGAGTGCTCTTGGATTTGCTACTGATGCTAAGTTTTCCCATAGCAGCCTCTGCAAGTAACACTTCTATTCTCTTCCATTGGCTAGGAGGCTTTCTGCCACCCTGGCAGGTGATGACCTTGTCTCCATTATTCATGGCTGTGTCACTTCTCAGCTGGACTATAGTAATTTGAAATATGCAAGCACGCAGCATTCATGCTTAGAAAACTTCATTTACTGCTGCAAAGCATCTCTTCAGTGACAAAGGCATATCAAACCTGGCATTGGGCCTGGCACCAGCTTCCCATGGAATTCCTAATTGAGTTCATGGTCTTCATTCTTATCATCCTCATCACATCTAACACTTTGTATAAAGCTGCAGTGAAGAAAACGTTTGACAGATTCCCTGCACTAGCCCTATGAGTGCTCTGCAGAAAGAACCATACACATCTGTCCAGAGCCCTCAGCCCATGGATTGACAAACTTCAGAAAATACAAACCTTCACCGAAATTCCCCTCTTATCACAAGGCATATTTCTCTGACTTGCATAAATATTAACATCAGAAACACAAAACCAAGATGCTCCATTACATCCACTTCTCCCTTGGCAGGAAGGTGGGAGAGGGAATGACTGCATGACTGATGCATGGGTGCAAGGCTCATCATAGGGTGCAGGGAGCTGGCTATTAGGAGGATGAGCCACATGAGCTCATTCCCCACGAACTCACTCCCCACTAGCTCACTACTGACCTCAGCCACCAATGACCCTTTCTAGGCCTCTCTCCCTGTAAAAATGTCCTTGTTTTGCTGCATGATCCCATCAGACTGCTCTGACAAACAGTGCAGGGTCCCTTCCTGGAGGACTTTTTCCACAATGCCTGTTCCCCATGATAGACCCTCACTCTGCAGGTAGCACCAGTCCCACCAGCAAAGCAAAGCCTGGTCAGCATGGTGCGGTTGGCTTGGCACGGCCCTGGCACTGGCTGTACTCTGCTTCCTGGGGCAAGGTGGCTACATTGGGGGAGGTGACATGTGGAGCCCACACTCAGGTCAGCAGTCTATGTCAAACCCATCATGCCTGGGAGTTAACCTAGATCTGACCTGAAAGAAACCAGATCTGTCTCACTCGGATGCTAAAGTACATTCACAATCTCTATATTTATTGTATATATTGTCCCTGTTCAAAGAAGGAATTTGCATTAATTCTATACCTTGCCAGCTCCTCAGCACGGTTATTATTATAATTGTCTAAACTGAGAGTTTATACATTCTTCTCAGCATAGTAAACACAGTTTTAGAGGATGTTGGCAGGTCATTTGGCCTTTAAAATCACATGTTCTCTGGAATATGAACCTTGATTTTTCAAGTGCTGCAGTATTTTTAAAGCATTATTGTAAATCCCATCTTCAAATAGTGAGCTATCTCTGAGTCCTGCAATCTGAAAAGATCACAGCAGACGATGGTAAGATGGTAGGTCATGCTACCAAGAAGCTCATGGGAATTATTTACTGTATAAAAACTAGGAAATATAATGAAGATATGCATAAGGGATGAAAGCACTTTGCTTAAGAGCAGTGTTTGCTGAAACCCACACTGATTAAATTGTTGTGGCAAGAGTCACTTGTTAGAAGCTTCCTTACCCATAGCTAACTTACAAGTCGCTCATAATGCAGCTATTCCTAAACATATCTATGTCTGGGGAATTGAGTGTTGCATTGCACCTAATTTTTTGCTGTAAGTACTCTTCATCTTCAGGAAAGACTGACACTTGTTCCATACTTAGATTTCTACCAAGATATAGTTAGAGGTATCTATTTTTCCAGTGTATTCAAACTAATACAACTCCTATATACACCAAAATAAACGTACTTACACAGTATGCCTCTACTTGCCTTGATTCTGTACTTATGCTAAGAAATCGCTAACATAAAGCATCTTTCTATCAACTGAATTGCACCCACACAGTGGAGGTTGTGTTAATTTAATCAGGCCTCCAGGGACTAAGACAGATTAAGCAAAGCTTGCTTAAAGTGGCTGCAGCTACCTGCTTGTGATCTTCCTTGGGGAGAGGGATCACCACAGCCACCACCGGCACCTGTGGCACAGGTCTCTGCTGTGAAAACTGAAGGAGAAGCAGATACTCTTTGGACAGACACAGCGAAAGAAGTTGGCAGAGAAGCCAAAAGTCACAACAGGTTGTGTTCATCCAGGCATGTTTTCCAACCCTAACAAACAGGCTTTCTAAGATTTTGGTGAACTGATTTTTTAAAGTTCAGGTTAGCTGGAGCTTTTTCTCACTGAAATTTCAAAATAAAATGAGAGGGAAAAAAAGGACCTTTCCTCACAAAGGTGATGAGACTTACGTTGAAACTTTTGAAAGCAGGAGTTGGCCATAAAGTTAGCCAGATATGATCTACCCACTCAAAAGAAGAAAGCACAGGGTCTGGGGCAAATGGCATTCCCTGGCCTTCCCATATTCCTGCGCAAGGGCTTTACCTGGCTTTGTTTTCCGTCGGTCTGTCGAAATCACACCACCTCCTGCTCCTCTCTTTCCCAAAGCCTGGAACAGATCAGAGAATATCAGATACTTCATTCTTGCTATAATCATTATTATTTTGCTCCTGGGGCAAGGAGAGACCTCTGAAAACACCTGGCATAGGCCATGGCCTGCTGCCCCCATCCCTGAGGCGGCCAGAGGGGCTCTCACCTCTGCCAGGACTGTGGCCCCCACGGGTGGAGACAAGCCACACCTGCACCCACCCTCCTTTTCTAAAGTTGGGGGAGGAAAGGGAAAAACACAAACCTGAAATTACCTCAGGTGCCAATGAGCATAAATGCTGCAGGGAACTGTGTGGCCATCGGCCATTACAGCTTTAAACATGGGCTCTGGCAGGGGGCAGCTAAAACGCTCTGAGGGACAAACTTACAGACAGAAATATATACCGATAAGTGGTTGGCAAATTCCTTGAAAGTGGAGGATTTGGGGGGCACTTCAGCTTTTCTCCTCTCGCGGGTTACCTCAGCAGGCCACAGCCGTGCCCCCTGGGCAGGAGGGAGACGCGCAGCGGCAGCACAGATCCTGCCATCGGCGGTGGGGCTGTCTCTGAGAGAAATGCCGCTTTTGGGCACAGATTGTTGTTCCTTATATTCCTTTGTTTGCCACTGTAATCTCCATAGTCATTCTCCTTGATAAACAAACAAGTGAAAAGATGCAATGAGGTGTAAGAATAGATTTGCACAGGGCAGACAACTGAACATTTAATTTATTTACCTCTCCTAACAGATACCTGGGGTGACATTTATTAATAAATGGCATTATCAGGTGTCTGATATGTAGCTCACAGAAATTAATTACCCAGCCCATGGTGAAACCATAACAAGCCTGCAGTGCTGTAACATTTGTGCTAATTGAAAATGAGATAAGTGCTGTGGGTGCAATTTGCATTCAATGCAGTGTATTAATTATCTTCAGTTCTCTTCATGATAAATATACCTGACTGAACCACTCTGCTAATTTACTGGGTAATAGAGTCATAAGTGGATTCCCTTAGGTGACCAACTACAGGCACTGGGCTCTTTGCAACATCAAGGCCTTCCTCTTTTCCAAGCACTTAAATGGGTTTGCAAACACGGGTACGCTTTTCTCGCAGGCTGCGTTGGAAGTACACGGCGGCAAACTCTTTTTGTGACCACACGGCTGCTCAGTATGAAATTAGGAAAGGCTCCATGTGTGTATGTCCCCCCCCACCCCTCACCCCAAGACCTCCCTACTTTGTGAAGTCAAAGAGGAGGCGGTTCCCCTCCACCGATGGCACGCCGCGATGTTTGATGGCAGCTCCACAAGGAAAGGCCTTTCCCCCCCCTGCTCCTCACCCCCACCCCCATTCATTTCACAGTCAGGTTATCGTGGGATTTAATTACATTTTGTGTGAAATATAAATTAATTGACTCTTGTAATACCCGTAATGATCAGGAAAATTCAGATTTAAAGATACTGTGTAGTTCCAGTAGATTAAGGCACTAATTGTTCCGCTCTCACCGACTATGATTTATGTGGGGATCAGGTTACAAAACCAATATGTGCTCGAGTTAAAGCTCTGTGGTACCATACAATTAGGACTAAAGCTTTTCGTAAATGGGCCCAATAATGCAAAAAGCTCTTCGCTAATCCTGGTCTTTTTAATTCAGAGGTCACGCATTGTCTAAGGCAACCGCTTATACTGTACGCCACCACTGTCCTCTATTCACCCTCCTCCTCTCTAGCTTGGGTATCTGAATTCGCCACTAACCTTGGACATGCTGTTACTAATTTCAGGGTAGGTGATGGCAATGCAAGGAGATCAGGGCCAGCGCTTTGCTGTGCTGCCCCCGGAGCAGCCTGGGCACGTTGTGACTGAGAGGTGATATCTGCCTCCCTCGGTTTGCCTCCAGTTCGCAGGCTGTGGATGGGGTCAGCTTTTGGGCTCTGCTGTCAAGTAAGCAGACATCCGGGGCAGCAGACGGATGGAGGTGACAGTCACTCTCACAGCTGAAGGGGCCAGGAGGTGGTGAGCAAACACCTCAGCCCCAGGAACAGACAGTCACAGCCAGACTGGCTGCATGGCAGCCCTGCAGGCAGGGAGAAGGGGCGGCAGCAGAGGGGGGACAGGCTTTGCTCCCCTTCACCCCATCTACCCCACAGCCAGAGGCACTTTGTTATCTTCATGCAGCTGGGTGCTTTTCCATCATTTTGTCCTTGTCGGTGGGCTGCTAAAAGTCAGCTTAGCTTTGCCTGCTGAGCATTACCAGGACAGCTCTCCACCACTCTCCATCAAGTATGGGATACCCAGCATGTCCTGCACGCTGTGAAGGTGTGCTCACAGGGCAAGACAATGCATTGGATGGGTGTGCAGTCAGCACATCAGAGAAACTACAAGGTGAGAAAGATCAGTTCAATGCCAGAAGAATCAGTTTGCTTTTTCAAAAGAGCATCTAAGTGCAAAAGAGTTGGAGAGAAGGTGCAGGTCTGCCAAAGACATAGAATCATAGTATCATTTGGTTGGAAAAGACCTTTAAGATCATTGAGTCCAGCCATATCTGTCCACTACTAAACTATGTCTCTAGGCACATCATCTACCCATCTTTTAAATACCTTCAGGGATGGTGACTCAACCATTTCCCTGAGTAAGCCTGTCCCAGTGCCTGATAACACTTTCAGTGAAGAAATTTTTCCTAATATCTAAACCTCACCGGCGCAACTTGAGGCCATTTCCTCTTGTCCTATTTCTTGTTACCAGGGAGAAGAGACCGACTCCCACTATGCTACCCCCTCTTTTCAGGCAGTTGTAGAGAGCAATAAGGTCTCCCATCAGCCTCCTCTTCTCCAGGCTAAACAACCCCATTTCCCTCAGGTGCTCCTCATAAGACTTGTGCTCCAGACCCCTCACCAGCTTCGGTGCCCTTCTCTGGACATGGTCCAGCACCTCAACGTCCTTTTTGCACCTCGAAAACTGAACACAGTATTCTAGGTCCAGCCTCACTAATGCCAAGTACAGGAGAAGGATGACTTCCCTTGTCTTGCTGGTCACACTATTTCTGATACAAGCCAGGATGCCGTTGGCCCTCTTGGCCACCTGTGCACACTGCTGGCTCATACTCAGTTGGCTGTTGCCAGTACCCCCAGATCCCTCTCTGCCAAGCAGCTTTCCAGCCACTCATCCCCAAACCTGTAACGTTGCATGGGGTTGTTGTGACCCAAGTGCAGGACTCGGTACTTGGCCTTGTTGAACCTCATACAATTGGCCACAGCCCATCAATCCAGCCTGTCCAGGTCCCTCTGTAGAGCCTTCCTACCCTCAAGCAGATCAACACTCCCACCCAGCTTAGCGTCATCTGCAAACTTGCTGAGGGTACACTTGATCCCCTTGTCCGGGTCATTGATATTAAACAGAACGGGCCCCATCACTGAGCCCTGGGGAACACTGCTTGTGACCGGCCTCCAGCTGGATTTAACTCCATTCACCACCACCCTTTGGGCCTGGCCATCTAGCCAGTCTTTTACCCAGCAAAGAGTATGCCTGTCCAGGCCACAGGGAGCCAGTTTCTCCAGCAGAATGTTGTGGGAAATGGTGTCAAAGTCTTTACTAAAGTCCAGGTACACTACAACCACAGCCTTTCCCTCATCCACTAAGTGGGTCACCTTGTCATAAAAGGAGATCAGGTTAGTCAAGCAGGATCTGCCTTTCATAAACCCATGTTGTCTGGGTCCAATCTTCTGGTTGTCCTGGATGTACTGTGTGATGGCACTCAGGATGATCACGCATTCCCTTTTGAAACAGACAAGGCTCTCCAAGCTCTTACCCTGCCTGTTTCTAAATACATCAACTGCAAATACAAGTCCATTTCCCAAAACATGTAGTGTGGCTGCCCAAATACTCTTTGAGTCTTGAGTTTGGTCATTTTAATACAAAAGGAACACTGTAACGATTTAGAGCTATTTTAACGTCATAATATGATCTGTGCCAGAGACCTTAGCAGTGACGTCTACAAAGTCATCAGTTATATCTCCCCCTCCCTTTTTTCATTCTCTGGTAAGGAATTCTTTGGAAAGATAAAACCAAAGAAATCTTGTTTCTTAGAAAACTGGGTAGCTTAGCTTAGCAGTATCATTTGGTTCAGATGATAGCCAAAAATCAGAATTCTTATTTTTCCCATTCAGTGAGTAGAAGGAAGGAAAACCTGGTAGAATACTGGTTCTCCCAACTCAAAACTGGTTCTCTGAACTCAAACTTTCCTGAAATAGTCACATTGCTAAAAGGACAGCAGGGCTTACCCAATGAAGAGGAATCTTGTCGTGTACTGGGGTGGCTCCTCAGCCAAGAGCAAGGTCAGGGTTATCCCACCCAAACCAAAGCTGTCTGATCCTGCTTACATCTGGAAATGAGCAGGCATGGGGCAACATGAACTGCAACCACCTTTACTTTACCATCCACCCCTTTTTATCCCCCAGGCCCATGCTGGGCTTCTCTCAGCTGTAATTCCCCATGTGGGTTATAAATTCTTCTTCTAAAGGAAGAAAAAGCCCAGTGGGGCAGGGGAGCCACAGCACATCTTGGCAGTGCAAGGACCCCCAGTGCAGATGACTGAGCTGGCATCCGTAGCAAAAGGTGCCACAACACCTGCATCTCTCGCCACCACGCAGGCCACCCACACCTCTCGCCACCATGCAGTCCACCAGCAGCTTCAGCAGGGTTGCAGCTGATGTTGGTGTGAGCGGGGCGGCTGCTGCGGTGTGCTGCAAGGGTGTCAGCAGGCCCCATCCCTCGGGCGAACAGGACACAGCAGAGCACAGACACACAGCTTGCCCAGGGGTGCCCAGCAGGCTGCAGCAGGACTAAAGCAAAACCCCGCTCTCCGGCATCCTGATTTTGTGCTCGATGTCCTAGGTCTCACTGCATTTGCACAAGTGCGGTGGCTGAAACACTTTCCTGCTCTTTCAGGGAAGTCAGCACTGCATAGAATAGGACGTGAGGTGCAACAGAAAAAGTGGGGGGGAAAACATGAACAAAAAAGTCTTAACCTTTTGCGTGAAGCACACATTTGCTAAATAGAATCGTAATGGCATTATTGTAGCTAAAAACAGAGACTTGAAAATGCTGTATACATTATTATGCTCATTATCTACCAACTGCAAGAATGCTGTGCTAAAACTAACTCAAAACACCTCAGGTAAGGTAATTGCTACTAATGGATTTGAAGTGTGCAAAATTGAGAGTTATTACACAGACATCACATTCTCGACTTGGTGAAGCCATTGGATGTTGTAGCTACCAGCTCACTCATCTCTCGATCGGGGAGAGATTTGAGGAAAAGGGCAGGCTCTCTTTCATTCGGCACTGGAAGGAAAATTCAACAACACAATATT
The DNA here is from genome assembly GCA_034008185.1 of Gorsachius magnificus. Taxonomy (NCBI): domain Eukaryota; kingdom Metazoa; phylum Chordata; class Aves; order Pelecaniformes; family Ardeidae; genus Gorsachius; species Gorsachius magnificus. Next base: position 35,038,483 of record CM067083.1, on the reverse strand, counting down.
ACAGCAGCCTGTTTGCACCTCTGTGGTTAAGATGGGGTCAGTGCTTGCTTTCTAAACCACAGAAAAACATCTACAAAAATTTGCTCCAGAAGTAAATCTCTCAGGAAAGACCTGAGAGTAAACTTTGCTTTTGCAAACTTTTGAAACTTGTAGGTCTAAAGGAAAGAATGGGACAGGAGCCTGCAAAATGATTCTAAATGAGGGGAGCCACGAGTCCAAGTGACATATGCTGATGCAAATTAAGGCCTGGCCCTTCAAGATACCTTAAGCCACTATAAAGCCCCACTGCCTAAAGACAGAAGATGATCTTAATAGACCCCCTCCTATGTAGGGGGACATCTGCAGGTTAATGACTGAATCTGAACTTTGCCAAAGCCCAGGTGTGTTTGAAACAAGATACTTGATTCACCTGCTTGAAAAATCCTACATAACGAAATCTAATACATTTTGTTTGCTTGGTATCTTGGCTTTCAGGGAGGGCAGGATTCATTTTTTAAATGAGTGACTCTGGATAAACACCTGATTCCAAACACCAGTTTAACTGTTTGTAGCTCTATCAGCAGCCTCAAAACAAGCAGCTCCCAGGAATTTTGCTCTCTTTCATGAAAACTAAAAATAAACTCTACCAGAGCAAATGCTTTTCGAATCAGTGAGAAGTTAGGATAAGGTAATTCCTTATTTTAGTTGTAATACCAAAACTATGAATTGGTGTTTGGACAAAATTATGTAAACTAATGTCATTTCAGTTAATATGTAGAAAGAATATGGGGCCAGCACCTAATAAGTTTCAGTTCCTTCTGATTATCTTGGGGGAAAGAAATTAAAAAGGCCATGCATGAACGGGATTAAAGCGGTCTCTATCTGAGTAAAGAAAGCACAAAGAAACTTGAACTCACAGCTGCAACCGAAGGCGATGGGAGCTGTGCTTTGAACAGATAACAAGCTAAGTCCTCTGAAAAATCAGACCATGCATCTCAGATTGGGAACTTAAAATTAGTGAATACTTTTGTACTTAATCTCTTTCTGCCTCAGTTCTTCATCATGAAATGGGGATAATGCTACCACCCAATGCCTCACTGCAGTGCAGTGAAAATAAGTTCATTAATGTTTATGAAACATTCAGTTACCATAGTGATGAGTTCTATAGAAAAGCCCATGTGGAAATTAATATTTCTGTCTTCAGAGCAGGGTTTGAATAGAACACATTTAGTAAGGCCTGGGGCCACACAATGAGGAGAAAAGAAAACAGTAAATAACTTGCCATTGAAAAATAAAAACAATAATCAAATCAAAATGGCCTGTTAAAATAATTTTTTATAGAAATTTTTCATTTTGGTAAAAGTTACTTGGTAAAAAAATCCAAGTTTTTTTGCTTATAAACTTCAACCCTCTAGTTTTCTGCTTTTGTCTTCCTAGCATGGGGGACAGACTATTTACAGAATCTGGAAACCACTACCTTCTATTTTTCAAAAATCAAAATTTTCACCAGTTCGCTTTGGCAAAAATCTGAAAAATTAGTGACATCGGTGGCCCCAAGATTTCCAAATGGGGGTTCTGAACAATCCTAACCTGTTCAGTCCAGCAATCCTTCTCATTGTATATTCACAAGTCAGTTTGCAGAGGGAGTGATACGAGTTTCATATCTTGAACCATAAAACCAGGCACTTGGTTTGGGTTGGTTGGTTGCATATCAGGTGCCAGCTGGAGCTGTGGTACCATCATGATAATCAAGACAACTAAGCTCTGAACTCAAGCCATTAACATCTTGGTAACAAGTAAATCACAGGCAAGTATGGACTTACTTTCTGTAACCTGTGCAGACAAAGATCAGGATGGGAAGACACCACACTTTAAGACGAAAGATGACTATGGGGACAGAAGAGTCTTACCAACAAACTGCCCCCAGGGCCGATGGCAGGTTCATATGGCAGGCACTGGGTGACCCACAGCAAGCACATGTCAGGGACAAGCTCGCCGAGGACTACGTTTTCCGCCTTTTCAGGAGCCACTGTCAAAACCCCATTTTTTTTTCCCCACTAATTGTCTTGCAGTCACAAACATGGTCTTTCCTTTAGGAGAGAACTTCTGCCAAAAAGCAAGGAAGAAAAATCTGAATTCTCCATCAGAATATACCTACCTTTAATTGAAACCGTTTAGTCAGGTCTTTCTCCCTCTTCTCTGTTTAGTCATTGCTCTTTAATATATTCCTGCTGTTGTATCCAATATAGTGGGAGAGTCTTCTGTAGCAGCTTTATTTTCATTTGGCACCCGTGTTCTTTTCTGAAAAATAAAGTTTCAAAATGTTACAGAATGATAAGATTGAGGTGGGGAGAATAAACTGCCGGAATATTATTGTGTTCATTTATTGAATTTGATACCAAGCTGGGTTGCTTACCTGCTTTTTCTTCCTGATGAGTAACGCTGTTGTCCTGTTAATTACCATTTATTTTAAAACTATGATTAAGAGCTTTAAAATATAGAATAGCAGCATTAATATTTCTAATGTTCTTATAATAGGAAGCAGAGGAACCTGTTCGCTCATGCTGAACTTCCACAAAAGAGAAGCCCCAAGGTGTGCGGCTGCAATTGCCAGGAAACCCCGGTTAGCCTTACTTAGCCTTACTGGGAGGTGCCTCTGCCCCCTTCATTAGCACAGGGTGGCCCTCCTAACGTACATGGACTCCTGTGGAGCTTAGCCTGGGAGCCAGCACTCCAGGCAAAAGACGGTATTTCTAGTCTCAAATGGGTTTGTGCAATCCACAGTCACAAAATCCTGTTAAAACCAAGATGTTAATGGGATTTTAAAAACAACAAATAAATATTTTAAACCCCAATAAATTTTAACAACAGTTCAAGCAGATCTAGTTAAAGCCATTCAACTAGACAAAGGTAAGACGGGTATAATCTTTTACATTTCAAAGCAAAGTCTGAAACTAATTGGACTTTGCAGGGAACTCCACCTACAAGAAAATTACTTCATGGTTCTTTATTATACAGATGCAATCCTCAGGCAGGCCTGGTGCTGAAAAACAGTGGAAAACAGACACTCGATTAAGTGAATACTGATTTTATTTCAGAATACCTGTGTTCCTGTACGGCACCTCAAGCTAAGGAACGAACAGCATCGCTAGCGCTGTGTGCTTGCTGAGATGTGGTGGGAGGGAGAGAGCAGCTGTGCTTGGAGCCTTCGGCATCCTATTGCAGGGGGTGGCCCTGCCCCACAGGCAAGGACCAAACCAGCCCCGGCTGTAAACTTGCCCCTTGGCGACAGAAAATAATGCAGACCTTTTTCACAAACTTTAGGAAACTTCACCAGGACTACAGAAGCTTTGAAGTTTTCCTTTAGGAAAAGCTCTTCTAAACCGAGGAAGCCTAATTACAAGACCTGCACTCTGCTACACAGAGCTCTTGTACCCAGAAATGATGTGAGGGCCAATTGCCAGGACTAAACATTTAACGCATCAACAGGTGTTACATGTTATGCATCAATGAGGTGTACATCACTGAAACATAAAGACCCGGCAAGCCGGCAGCACAGCTATCAACCAGAACAACACAGCCATAAAATCCTAATTAGCCTCATACACTTGTTATGGACATTTTTATTTATTGACATGGTCAAATTAACAGGCAGCAGCATTTTATTTTAATGATAGCCTTGAAATCAGCCCAGGAAGAAAGTTAGCATTAATGTTCAGATACTGCATGCTGTCCACATTTAGCCACATGAACGTATATTTAAAAATAATAATTAAATATCGTCACCCTAATTAAGTTACCTTGAGCAGGTAGAGAAACCAAGTTCTTAATCAATGCATATCTTGTTTGTTCTGTTCCCAAGCCATATGGAAAAGCTACCCAGCAGCAGAAACTCAGCAACCTTCACAGTTTTAAGTGCGCACAGCCACAGGCCTGATCCCTGCCTGCTGGAAGGAGCAAATTCAGGCAAGTGGGAGCGGGAGTGCCAGGAATAAATAGTCTTTATCTGAACACAGCCAGCCAGGGGGGAATCTGAAAAGTGCCCACAAGTTGATGAACAAGATTGGTTGCCCCCAGAGGAATAGTACAATTATGTATATAATTCTAAAAAGCAGGTGCTTTACCAAATGATAAGCTGCGGCTGTAAAGACTTGTGTCTGTCACCACAGAGCGGCACATTCCTGTGAAGTGCACAAGATGCAATGGCCTTTAAATATTGGTGCTAGCTCAGCCACGCGAGAGCTTACAAAGCAGGAGGGAATTATCTCGGCGTATTTATTATTGAGGTGGGGAATTTAGATGGTCAGCCTAATCGCCCCTTGAGACAGGTAAAGAGAAAGGAGCTGGGCAGCAGTAGAGTTATCGACTGGGTTAGAGAAAGCACACAGAGTAAAGGAGAATGAAGAGCATTTTACAAGGTATATTAAGCAAGTTTACGTTTCGCTGAAGATATAGTAGAAGTTTTTGGAAATTAAGCACTTCTGGAAATTAAATCATTGCTTCATGCATTTAAAATGTACTCAACATAGGTGCCTTCACAAACCAGATTCCCCATTTTAAAACTTCTGATTTATCCACCTTAAACAAGAATATTCCAGAAATTGCAAAGGAAAACTGGGAAATGATCTGTGTGTAATAGCTGAACCAAGCAAATTGCATATTTTGCATGAATTACTATAATGTGCTCTGCTTGTTGGCAATTTCCATCATATACGAAGGATCACAATTGCAAAAAGTACCAACACCCCACATTCAAAAGTGATTCAGGAGCCTAATTTCATAGTCCAAAATGCTGAGACACTTAAAAAATACAGCTTGAAATCACCATTCACTTCATCGCACTAGAAAGTTTTATGCTAAATCCTGCTCGGTGGCTCAGATGTGGACTGAAAATTGGAGAAAGAGAAAAGCACTTTTAGAGGTTCCTTGGTTCTTTTGGCTTGGCACTTACACATACGCATGCGCATAAACCCACCTGAATCTATTTAAAAAAAAAAAAAAAAAAAGAAGCAAAAGAACCATTTTCACTTCAATGTTCACTGAAAGATTTGGGGTTTTCAGGGAAGAGTAGGCCTGCAAGGTTACCTGAAAAAAAGTTTCGCACAGCATTTTTTTGGTAAAAAAAACCAGAAAAGGTCATCAGGAATGCACAGTGAAGATGGGAGAAGGATCCAATTTCTGCCCACGAGGGAGAAGGGTGAGGTCCGGGTGGGCATCTCAGGCTGCAAGCGCAGGCATGATACAGGGCACGGGCAGGCAGGGCAGCTGCCCATCGTTCCCGGCTACTGTCCCAGCCTCCAGAGGGGCTCTGAGAGGGGCTGAATTACTGTCCCCGGAGCGCTTCCCCATCCTGGCCAAGTGAGGATAGATTTTTATAGCCTTTCTTCAAGTGATAGCAATTTCAGGGGGGGGGAGGGCCAAACATGGCGGGGAGGGGGGCAGTGGAAAAAGGCAGTTTCCAGTATTTGTCATTATTATAGGTTATATATACAGGAAGAAAGTTAATTAAGCTTTAAAAAATCCATCACACATCAATGGGTGCATTTTAATGAGTACAAAAAGTTGAGGTGTTTACTGCCAATTAAAGTGGTTTTTAAATAAGCATTAATTAACACAGAAATTCAGAAGAAAGTTATACCTTGTCAAAGAAAGGCCAGTGCAGGCTATGCCCACTTCTGCTCCCATTCATACTCAGATAGTAATTACCACCAACCCTATATTTTCCATAATAATGAGGAGAGGCTGTCATGGCTGTCAAACAAAAACAAAACAAAACAAAAAAAAAAAAAAAAAAACAAAAAAAAAAAAAAAAAAGGTAGTGCACAAAATTACCCTCAAACTGAAATAAACTTTTTTTTAGAGCCAAAGCCATGGAAGACAGCAGCGTGGAGCAAGGCAGCGAACGGGGCAGTCAGCAGCTGCCCACACACAGCCCCTTCCCAGGGGGCAGAGACTTTGTCGCATGGGGGGAAGCCACCCAAAGTGGAGTTACGGCCTCCATCTGGATGAAGAAAGGCCGAAGAAAGGCCAAGGAACAAGCAGTTTCATTCCTAGCGCTTCACCTGGTGGAAGAGCTGGTGACACCGTGAAAGGCCGAGGCGTTGTTTTTTTCCACAAGCAAGTGCCAACAGACTCACTCCCTGCTTCCCAAAGTCAGGTCAAAGCAACCACTGAAAATAAGTTCGGTTTGTCTGTGTACTTCCAGCTGGTGCAACTGGTGACACGGAAAGCGGTATGGGCATCACTTCGCCATTCTTTAAAGTTTTATTGAAGATTATCGGGAGTTTCAGGTCTAGTCAGTCCCTGAGTAGGGAGCAAAGGAAGCAAGTTCTCCCATCATTAGTCAGGTACACATTTAAATGTCTTTGGAAAAACTTCCCTCCCCCAGAGTGCATCTTAGGTGCCAAATAAGGTTTTTAAACTGCCTTACGGAGGATCGTTTCTCTCCTCAGTTCCCCAGCTGTGGAGAGCCAAGAACCGTGCTGCCTTTTCAGGCCACAGGAGAAGCAGGTCCCATTCCCAATACCCTAACAAGTTCTAGAGAAATCTTCTGTGTGGTGTTTTTAAAGTTAATTAAAAAACATAGAGAAGAAGGATGTAGATATGCACAGACTGCTGTTCTTCGTGTCCTTGTCCCTTGGCAGGTTGCTCGTGGGAGTTGTGTTGCTCAGACAATGCGCAGCCCGCTATAGAGCGTACTGTTTGCGCCTATCGGGGGGTATCAGGGTGCCTTTTTCCTATACCATGTCCTCAGGCGATATCTGCAGTGAAATAAAAGGAGAACATTAAAGCCCAGGGAAGTTTTGTTGAACTTAGCAGAACAGGGCCTTCAAATCTTGCACTAATCTTTCTAACATATCCAATGGGGCTAAAAAGGAATATTTTATTGCTAGAAATAGTTGAGCAATTACTTCAGAGAAAGGACGGACATAACACAAAAGAGTTTCCAAGTACCGACAGGAAGGAGTGTTACTCATGCGAAATTCCACATTAGGCGCTACAATAATAATAAAAAACCCACCGGCCCTTGTGATGTCTGAACTCCCCGACACTGATATATGGAGAGGGGAACAGAGGAGGAAAAAGACAGAGAGAGCAAAGCAAATACGCCGGGATGCTTACGAGTAGAATACAGGAGCCAAGTGTCACAAGTTGACCCTTTGTGTTTGCACTGAAATTTGACCGCTCCAGACAAAATCACTTTAGCGGTTTATACCTGGTTTTATTTTTGTTGATAATGGCTATTTTTCACAGCATTGTGACGTTTAATGCTGTTTAATCAAGACTTCAGAGAAGGAGTTACAATTTTAATTACTAAAAAGTCCATTGTAACACATTGATGTTTTCCTTAGATGGATTTGACCCAGCTCTGATTAAGGGCTGTAATAAATAAGCGTCGCGCATACAGACGCACAGCAGGAATACAGCTTGCTTCATAACAAATGAGCTGCGCACATCCAAGGAAAACGCCCCCTCCCTGATGACTGCAGAAGAGCGTCCCATGCTAGAAAACCTCTCAAACTTCCTGACAGCAGAGGTGCATGTGGCGGCAATCTCAGTGGCCTCCCCAGGGTGCTCGCGGTCACCCACTGCTCAGGGTAGATCTGCTGTACGTCATCCTCTGAGACTCCCACCACCGAGACTCCTGGACCAGCACATTCAGGCTTTTCATCATTCAGGAACAGGGAAAATGAGTGAGAAAATTGTGGCGGATGTAAATCATCTACACCTTTCTTATTAGGGTGAGTGTGGCACTGGCCCAGGAAGCATCTGGTAAATATCAGGCACCAAAAGCAGAGATTGAAGTGCCCAATGCCAGCATGATCAATAGTACTAAATGCTGTGGCTTCAGCCCCATTTTTTCAGGCCCTCTGACATGCGGCTATTTGAGCCATCAGTTCTCTGAGGCTGAGGATGCTCCTTCCTTCAGGCATGGGTTGTACGAGACCAGAACATAAAAGACAAAATGGTGTTATCTCTCTGAACACAGAACAGGATTCTTTCTCTCATCCACCAGCCTTTTGGCTTGGTGTCCTTCTCCAGCAGGTCCATTTCATGCTTGGTTGGGATGGGGACCATACCAGCCCCACTACTGGCAGGAATCATTGGTGCTTCAGTTTTTATAGCAAAAAAAGTTAGCCTACAGCCAAAAACCCTGTTTAAAGAAACAGTGGGGACAACAGCCGTATAACCAACAACAAGGCTGAAAGGTGGAAAGCTGAAGAAACCTGACCTGCTTTCAGCCATCTTCTGGAAGCTCTACTAACTCTGCTCTGAAGGCGGACTCCAAATTCAACAGACTATGCCAGATCTCTGCAGTTACCTTTCCTCAATCCACTAAAAAGGCTAACCTGTCTGTTGGTCTTCGTGGCTATCATGCACTTAAAAATTATTTAAGTGGACAGTTGAGCTATTTTATTGATTATATGTAAAGACAGGTGGCTATTCCTCTTACAATGACGAACAATAAAGGACAGAAGGAAAGTTTTTGCTTAAAAAGACCTCTAGCTGAAGGCTGACTTATGCCATGTGCCAAGAGTTTGCATTACTTCCCAAACTCCGAATTATGTTCAGGGTGTTGGGATTTTTTTTAATATTTCTCATTCATCTGGAAATGAAGCCACATAAACTTGTACTGCTCTTGGGCCTCAACATACAAGCTATGGGGATGTACTAAAGAGAAGGAAACATGCTTTTAGAATGCTTCAGTGGAATGCAAGCCAAAATTTCTGCAGCAAACCACCCTTTCGGTGGCTAGGAGGCAAGTCAGAACCAAGTCCCCCTGGGAAAAGACTGAAAAATGAATGATAAAAAGAGCATACAATAAATCATTTGGTTAATACTTGGAAAACCCCCAAGAAGCATACGTACAGAGAGAGGAAGAGGAGGTAATTCCCTTGCAAGTAATGCAGGAGCTGTTCAGGCTCCTAAAGCTTCAAGTGAGGCTGCCCGGCCTGGTCAATAGGCAAAGCTGTGCCATACTCATAAGGCTATACTTATGTTGGGGTTTTTTTAGCTAAATCAATGCACAAAAGTACCTGTCTGCTCTGAAATCAATGGAAACCTGATTTCTTCTGCATGCTGATCTCTGCAGCCTCATCAGAGATAGCTGACCAGGCTAAGTGTCCTTCCATAGGCTACACAGGATTTTTGCAAGTGTGCATCACACAAGTGTAAATCTTCATTATACCTAATGTCTTGCACTGGCATTGGTACTTAAAAATGTCAGATAACATTGCTTTCCCTGCACTTCCTAGGAAACCGATAAAAAGTCTCGAAAACCAGCAGCACCATCAGGTTCAGCTCCATCAGTAGTTACAGCCATAGGATAGACAACAGCTTGTCACTTGCCAACAACTTCAAGCATCCACAGCCTTATATGTGATCCTGAAAGAAATGTCCATCTCCTTTACTGCCACATAAACATACGGTGACAGATCTCTCTAAATACTGATTTGACATTTCAGTTCTAAGTTTTTGTCTGACTAAATAATAGGTTCCCATTTCAGTGAGGCCTTCTCTTTTGGTCACCCCTCAGTAATATACCTTTTGATTAGAAAATTACTCACACATGAGAACGTTTTGAAAGGACCACAGAGACACTACACTGTAAAGAGAGTCTGAAGAATGTCCCAAAAGATGTCTCTTTTTTTTCCCCATTGACTGTGTGGCAGGAGCCACGACTTACACCGCTCTCTCTCCCTATTTAAGTGACAAAGGTCAATTCAAAATTTCCAAAACAGAAACAAATCTTTAATTTTAGATACTATATTTCCAGAGATGAGGCCAACAATGTGACACGGTAGTACACTGGTATGAAGGCGGATATTATTGTGAAACAGGAGGGAGGTCAAAAAGCCACCCCCTGAGCTACGGACAGGAGGTGACCAGTAGCACAGGTTCCATACCCCTGTGCCAGAAAAGCCGAACCAAAACACACACCCTCACGTGCCGCCACGCACGTGCTGCAAACCAAGGTGTGGGACTCCTAAAGGGGCTGTGCCGGACCTAAGTTCCGCTAAGAGTCCTCCTACCTGTACTGTAAAGCCAGCTTGCCAGATTTTTTACCTGCAAAACAAAAATTACACCTTTTCCAGAGAGGCAAAAAAAAAAAAAAAAATAATAAAAACTGAATTAACCATAATAAATAGAAGAGTACTATATTCCTAAGATGGTCTGTATAAAAAGACACCCTGAAACCCTCACGTGAAACAGTTCTGAGCGTTTACAGAATTCTCATGCATCATATTGTAAAACAGCAGCACGTTCTTTTCAGAGCTGCAGAGGTAAGAGCACACAAATGATTAAACAAGCAGGTTTAACTATCTTGCACCAACAAGGAATTTGTCAACACGGGCTCAGTATTTACGCAGATCTGCAGCAAATACTGTACGGCTGCAGGAGTGAAACAGCTGTCTGTCAATAAAGCTATTCTCCTCGCTGGAACATAATAGCACAGACTCAACATGACCCTCAGAGGCCTCTTTAAGCTGCCTGGCTGTCTCCTCCTTCCCCATCCCTCCAGAGTCCTTCACCAGCAAGCCCTGAATTAAAAGGGAGGGGAAAAAAAAAAACCAAAACCAAAACCACCCACCCACCAACAAACCACGTATTGGAATCTTTTCTATCTATCTTAATATTAAAAGTGACTTAACCCTGGGTAAGCCTGTCTACACGGGCGAGCCTGAGCTAAAGCAAAGTTAGGGAAAGACAGCTTTGATTCACAGCACGAGAAGGGCTACCGACAATCCCTTTTAATAGAGCTTGCAACATTAATGTAGCCGGAGCCACATGCGACACCCATTAGGGCCAGGGAGAGCTCCCACGCATATATTTCAAGGAAGCAGTAGATTCCGCAATCCCAGAAGCTGTCTTCATTACAAAAGTCTAATATATCAGAAGAGAGAGAAAAGCTCGGCTTTTAGAATGCATTTTTTATTATTCAGCCTTCAGTGGAAATGTCACCTTTCTAAAGCAAGCTGTTATCATGTGTTTCCCATGCCAAACACATGGCCTCTAAGGAGAGGGTTTTATCTCTACATTTTTAGTGATTTGTATTTCTCTTTCAAGGAGCTCCATGCCTTAAGGCACCCGAAACGCTCACAGCACAAGAAGGTAAGGTTACATGAGATGCTGCTGAAGAGGACAAAAAAAACCCCAGGGCTGGGAGTCGGCACAGCTTCTGACAGCAGCCGCCCTACCCGATAATTCACCTCCCTTAGTAGATTTAATTATTATCCATTTCCTTGGTTGGGACCATATTCTCAAAGAAGCAGGGCGCCCATCAAACGCCGCCACCGCATGACAGGCTGCGGCGCAGCCAGCACCACTGCCCTGGCGCCTGCCAACCAGCCAGATGCTGCCACATATTGGCATCTGGGGCCTGGAAAAGCAACCGCGGTCTCCGTTTGGCGGCGGATCCTGACCCCGACAACTGAAGGAGACAAAAGGAGGATAGACGGGAGAGGGGGGCGGAAATCTCTCCTGACAATTTCACTGGTAAAGATTTAGACAAAACCCTATTGTTTAACCGCTCTCCAAATGAATAAGTTTCGGAGGAGGGAAAAAAAACCCCACACCCAGCATGTTCTAAATGCTGTCAGAGTCCAGGGTGCAAGGACAAGGGATTATTTATGAAAAGAAATAATGAGGAAACCAGACGCCTGCCTTTCTCAGCCCTCTGCGCTCCAGTCACCCTAACGGGGCATGTGCAGCGCTGCTCGCCAAAGACTTCTCAGCCTTAAAGCGCAGGGCAGGCGCTAACTCACTCTTCCAGCTCTGCCACTGAGCAAAAGGCCCTGCCTGTTTTACAGGGAGGCTCACGCAGTCCATCGGGGGCACAGCAAAGGCTGAGGGAGAAGAGTTGCAGACCTCGCCCCAGCCAGGGGCGGTAACTACATAGCCATGATAACTGCACCCGTCAGAAGAGCAAATACAATTTTTAAAAAAGCAGTTTATTTCTCTAATGCTGAGGCCGACACTACACAGGTATGCTTAAAGCAGGAAGCAAATGAGCTATTTTAATGAAATTGGCTTCCCTCTATAATTGAAGGGTAAGCTCCTGACCCCAGCAAAGTCAACGGGAAAGCTCCCGGTGATTTTAATGGGGCTGGGACTTCACACTGCGCGCTTACTTTACCCTAGAAAAGTCGATTAGCTCAGGCCTCTCTGCAGAATCGCAGAGCACCTGCTGAGGTGCCTGCAAGGAGCCGGAGCAGCCAAAGTCCTTTTCATGGGAACTCACCTCTCACTTTGCCTTGCTGGGTCTCAGCTTTGCTGGGCCTGGCAGGACACCATGAGAGACCAGGGGCTGGACACAGGGGACTTCTCTGAGGTCAAAGCAAGCGTGAGACTGGAAAGGAAGGAGCCCAAGGGGGCAGAGCAGTGGGGAAGGATGTAAAATAAAAAAAAATTTTTAGAAAAAAAAAATCTAGAGAAAGGATATATGTCACTTGGCTCATGGTCCACACTGTTGAAGTAACTCTTCTCCATGCCTGGTTCGTAAAGGAAGATTATGAGCTGGCAAATGTCAGACCACAGAGCACAAGCAAGACCTCAAGCGGAGCGGAGCTAGCCAGCGCCATGCTCTAAATCATGGCACAGCACCGGCCCCTCTCGTGGAGGCTCCTTCCTCGTTATCCCACCACTGCGCGAGGTACCATAAAACTCTCGTTACTCGCATGCTGCTGGGGTAAGCAATTTCCTAACGCTTTTACAACCCCTGTGTTTTCATTTTGTGGGAGCAATCCTCTCTCTTTGTTTTCATCGGTACATGGGGATAACATCTGTATCTAATAATCCACTCCTGGGTGCCAGCATTTTTGGGCCAACATTTCAGAACCAAAGGCACAGAAAGGGCAAAAAAAATCTGTGACTGGGGCTGAAAGATGTAGCGCAGGACATGGCTGGAGACAGCTGGGCAAACCTGGAAAATACCCCAGGGACAAATGGCTCATCTCATGGAAGGCAATGGAAGAAACCGGTAGAGGGGAGGTTGTACTGAGGCAAAACATCTCTGTCTCCAAGGCAAAGCAAAATGAGGCTAGCAAGGCTTTGCTGAGGAGAACCGCTGACCCCCACAACATCTGCTCTTTCCCTGGCTGGCCCATCTTTATCCAGTTCCACCACTTGCCAATTGGCTTGTCTAGCTAGCTTATTGCCCCCAGAAGGACTTTTCCCAAACTTGCCAACCTTGGGATCTCAGCAGCGAAGCATCAAGGCGACCGCCCACAGCCTTCCCAAGAGGACGCCAATTCCCCGCTGCCCGGCCTTGCACGCTTCCCCAGCCCTCCTGCCCGTCACGGTGCCACTGCAGCCCTCTGGCAGCAGCTCTAATCCCTCCTGATGGGTCCCTGGGCCAAGAAGATGGAGACAGAGCTGCCTTTGGAGAAGGACAGCCTCCGCTCTGCCAAGAGGCGGTGAGGTCCTGTTGGGGCAGCGCATTAAGCTGTCACCCGCTGCTGGGAAGCTGGAGCATCCTCTCTGCTGCACCCTGATTAGCCTCCTCTGCCCAGCAGCAGGGGCGCAGGAGATTTCACCGCACAGCACTGGCATCAGGTGGGACCACTTCCACCGCTTCACCACCCAGAAGTCGGGATTTTCTTGAGGACACCTCACCTTTGGGCCAGGGCTCCCCAGCTCTGCTCCTGCAGATGGCTCAGCAGCAACCAGCCCTCCACTGGGCCCTGCGGCACAGGAGAGGGCCGCGTGCTGCCAGTCTAACCCACTGCTGCCAGCAGCAGCTGCTCGGCACCTCTTAAGCAAGTCCCATTCCCCCTCCAGGAGTTGGCTCTGCCACCCCTTCCCAAACTGCAGCTGGAGCCACACAGGGCACCCTGTCCTAGGGGCTGCCTGAGCCTCCCCCACAGCCCCTATGCCCCCGCCGCAGCTGCCAGTGTCCCTGCTGCTGTTCGGCCAAGCCCCTCGCTCCCCCATCTTGCCCCCACAGGCATTCACAGGAGCAGGAGCTTCGCCCCAGCCTCGCAACCTTGCCCAAGTGCTTGTCCCCCTGCAGCACCGTGGTGCATCGCCCTCATGGGGCTCCAGCCCTGAAGGCAAGGTCATACGGGAAGTCCTTAGGGTGACAAAGACCAGGGTGGCCAAAGCCCCAGGCCTGGTCTGATCCTCGCTACGCCCCAGGCTGCCATTTGCCCGTGGGTACAGACAAAATGACGACCGTTATCGCGCACGGTGCCATGTACCGCTGCAGAGCGAGAGCTGGCCGGGGGGTCCGGCCCACCACGCCACATGGGAGCCTGCCAGGCAGACCACGGCAGAAGGAACCAAGAGGCACTGGTCACACGAAGGGCCTCTCCAGCGGCACCTCTGACCGTACCCCGAGGATGCTGCGCAGTGAGGACGGGTGGTCCTGAGGGAACGGGCCGCTGAGGCAAGGGGAGGGGCAGCACTGAACAGGCCGCTGCTGCGAGGCAAAGAAATCCTGTCCACACAACTTCTCAGACACTGCAGAAAGCTGCAGGGCTCTGATTTGAAAGCTACGGGCAGCTCAAAGACACAGAGAGCTGAGGGCCAGCTGCAAGAGGTGCTCTTCATCCGCAGACACTGCTGACTGGAGGAAGACTTTGGGGTGCTCAGCCACAGGCAGAGGGGGCCGCAGGCTGGCTCGCTGCCACGCACTGGGGCCTGGGCAAAGGCCCCCTCATGCAGAGCACGGGGCCGGGAACCAGAGAGCTCAGCTCACAGCAAAGCCCACACAGAAAGCACAAACCTGAAGAAATCAACAAATGTGCTTTTTCATTTTATTGCTAAAATCCTTACCATAAATCTCACCAGAGAGGAAGTTTCTGTTTCTCCAGCTTCCTACTCAGTGTCCTTGAGAAGACAAATGACACCACACACACACAAAAAAAAAAAAAAAAAATCCCGTAGTGGTTTACTTCGCACTTCCCTGTACCTTGTTATGCTGAGTGCTTCATTTAGAGAAGGCTGACCTCCTCAGCCTTCTTCATCCCAGTGCCCTTCGCTGCGGGGACACACCAAGGAACAGGTTTAGCACTGGAGAGAGGAGCCGGGTGGACGTTCTGGCGCAGGTAACCCTGCCGACTCAGCATCCCAAAGGTGCACGGAGAGTCAGCGTGACAGCAACTGCTGTCTGAGAGGCGATTTTCACAGGAGATATAGGAGCTGTGCTACAAGCACAAAAACTGTGAATACAGCCATTAAAAGCAAACAAAGTTATGCCCCCTCTACTTCATGAGATGCAATTTCTTCCGTAGGTCTGGGCAGGGGGCCTGGCTCACCTCACAGCAATTTTACCCAGTGCAAGGCTTCAAACATTTTGTCTCCCAGTTTTTCTTAGAAGGGTGCAAAAAACGTTAGAGTGGCTCACCAGGGTGCAATGAATTACCACTCTGAGATGTCCTAAGTGCGTTATCTGCCTTACCTGAACACCGACCGGAGAATAGGAAAATCTATAGGTTTATTTTACTGTGGTTTACATAGACTCTCGCTAATTCCTGTGAACAAAATGGCACTGATTTGTTTTCCTATCAGCTGTTAGGTGTAACAGAAGGAAGGTGGAATGGACTTTGCACTACTTAACAGTCAGCAAAACAGAGATGCACACCACAGGGCTTCTTGTGAGGCACCAAAAAGAAGATCTGGAACATTTCAAGTCATAAAAGCCAATGACAAAAAGCATTGATTAGGTAGGAAGGAATGTCTTCAAGAAGTAAACATAAAGTTCACAAACTCAAGGTCTGAATTAGGCTTGAAAGGTTTTGTTTATTAAAGGAATACATGTAAACACCAATACAACATAATACATGTTGAAGAAAAAAAAAAAAAAAAGAGACAGAAGCAGGATTTTTTTGTGCAATTAACTCCAGACTGTGCTTCCTTTCGCAAAACCATTCTCTAAGTCAGTAGTAAGGTTAGAAAAACTTGCAGCATCTCAAAGGTTCATTTCTGGCAAACTGTCTTGCCAAGTGCCCCATTCCCTCTAGTTTCTGTGATCTAGAGTTCCTCACTTCTAACATACTTGAAAAAGAAATATTTCCGTGTCATTAACTAAACCAAATGCTTTGCAGCAAGAGTGACTGGTCCTCTAGCTTCTGCTAGAAGAGCATTGTGCTGCTGCTGCTCACAGAAACCAGCTTGTGCTCCTGTGCTACCTTATCCTGCCTTGACTTGCAATCAGCACATGGGCACAACCCAAGAGAGCATTTTAAAGTAACATGTAAAATACTTGTTTTTAAGAGTTATTGCCTGGCAAATGCAATGGGACAGATCAACACGGGCAACACCATTATCTGGTGGCCGGGCTAGAGAGCCCCAGGGATGGAGTCAGGTGGCCAAGGGAAGGGAGCCTTCCCTTGAGCAACGAGCCCTCTCCAAAGTCACAGCTAGGGCAGCACTGGAAGGAAGCTCTGGATCAGCTTGGTCTCCGCATTAGAGATTTCCGACCCGCTCGGTGCAGGAAGTTGTTCCTGTGGCTCACCTGAGGGAGTTCCTGTTATGCAGCCAGAGGGTGGTAGGTTGAAACACAGTTTCTGAGAGTGATGTAATCTTGGACAGCACTCCGTAGGCAGTGATACTAGTGACCTGGTTACAACCTGCGGTGTTGTTACAGCCCCTCTGCTGGCCTGGTGATCACAAGAAAGGGAAGAAAGAAAAAAAGAGGGGAGTGGAATAATTTAAAAAGGAAAAAAAAAAGTTTCCAGATTTCCTTTGTTTAAGTGAAGCATTTTCCTTTTCCACTTTATTTGAATACACCGACCTGGTATCTAACAGATGGAGACTGTGCAGATGCACTTTTGGGAGTGCCCATAAAATACACTGCTAAAATACAAATGGAGGGATACTTTTTTTTTTTTTTGAGTTGTAAATTCAATAATCATTGCTGTCACCTCACTTTCCCAAAGGAATTTGCCCTTTGTTCTCCGGATAAAGCTGGGAAGAAGAAGAAAAAGGGGAAAGAAAAAAAAAAAAGAGTGAGAGCAAAGGGAACATTTAGGAAAAAACCCACAGATCCATAATCTGCATAAGCATCGCAGTGTACAGCATTTGTACATCAGGAACCCATACAAGCATGGCTGCTTAGCAGCAACAGCAGCGCACAGCAAAATATTCTGCATGTCATATTCTTCTCCCATTCTCCAGACCTTTCTAACAAACAAACAGGTCAGCTAATTGGCTCACACCCAAGTCTTACCCACTAGGGTTTGCTCAGAGATGTCACTTAGTCATTTGGCATGAGCAAATCCCAGACTTCTTCCTGTTCGAGCAGCGGAGTGGGTGAAGGTTTTCTTTGATTTATTAAGACTATTAACAAACAAACAGGAGAGTTCAGAAGCTTCCTCAAGCAGAAGAGCACGAGCAGAAAGGTTTTTTCCTGAAGTAGCAGCTAAAAATAGGACTCTTAAGAGGAAGTAAAGTTCATTAAGTGATAAAGTGGTGGCTGCAGTGATGAGAGAGAGTTTTTCCTTTTTTAATCTATACATTTATCTAGCATTATGTTTTCTTGCTCCTTATTAGAGTGCTAAAGCAGTGTTTATCTGGCTGAGGAAAAGAAGATTTCCCTTTCTGTAGTGACTTTAACATGTAGCTCATCAAATACAACAGAGTCAAGAGTTTCAGACAGACACTGCCAACCAACAAAGTACAACATTTGACAGCATTATTTGCCTTTTATATGCTCTTTCCACAATGGGAAGTGATATGCCATTTTCAAGACACATTCCACAGTATTATGCAACAGCTTTCTTAATTTTTAATGGATATATTATTTTTAACGTGTCAACTTTTGCATAAAGCATTTTAGTATTTTATTCAGCATATACCATTAATAAATTATTTGCTCCTTCCTTCCCTCGCCCCCCCCAAAGCTGCACTTAGCATAGGGAAATGGTCTAGTGACACTCTAAAAGATACTTTCAGCTGGCACCGTCTATAGACACTTCCATCAGCAGACAAAGCACCAGGAGCACATTCCGGTTTCTACTTAGTCAACAAGCTGACAGTGCTAAACACGCTGCCCAGGAGTTTTGCCACAAACCATCCTTTGGTGAAGAGACTTACACGTGCGTAGCAACCAGTTGCTGTAAAAATAAGCTAGCACCCTGTACAATCAGTGATTCCTGTTAAAAGTGTTCAATTTTGGCCTGCTCACTCCAGCATCCTTTAGTCATCACGTCCAAATGGTTTGGGACATCCAAAGGGAACAAGTCAGGGTGCGTCCGTGCCAGAGAAACTTGTCCACTTGACCTGAGTTTGTTCAGAGGGCACACATCTCTCATCTCAGCAGATCTGCCCATTCTATAAGGGCAAAAAATGGATGAGATTTGATGTCTTCAACACCAGCAACGCCAGCACCAAGACGCTCCGCAGGATTAAACTGCAAAAGCTTGATATAAAAAGAAAAATATATATATGATTCAGTGAGTAAGAACAAAAACAACTGCTTAAAAGTTTCAGAAAGGTCTAAGGTAAGGGACATCCTACCGTTTTCCTGCTCTGTGAATTACTTTCAAGAGCACGAAAGCATACTTGAAATTCCTAAAATCCAGTAAATGGAAGAAGACTCTCCTTTCCTTGAGTCTCAGTGTTACAGTCTTCAGAGACTACTGATCACAGCATGCAATTCCCTGAAGCACTGCACACTGGGACTTCATTTTAAGTGTAACCTCATTTAAAAAAAAAAAAAAAAAAAAAAAGAGCAGCAGCCAGAGCCTGCATCAGTAGAACTCTGGACACTGCATCTGCTTCACGTTAACCTTTGCTCACACCACTGTGTTACGGCTACATCAGGGACAGTGGTCTGTAACTTTCCATTTCATAAATTGTAAGTTGGTCCTAAGATACCAGGATATTACAGCGAATTCTCTATTTCCTAAAAAAAAAAAAGAAGTTTTAGAGTCCTATAAATGGACTAAAACTGAAAAATCAAAACCCCAGTGAAAGAAACAAAACAGTGTAAGGGTTTCATGGAAATTTCCTAAAATTCAGTACCTCGTTTGCTTTTTAGTTGTACATCACATGCTGAAATCATGTGAAAAGGAAATCACAATAGCTACATCTGTTTAAAGATACCAATCCATATAAAAGGGAATGCAAAGGTAATACTCCAGAGAGGCTAATAACGACACACAAAAATATTTTGCGGTTTTAGAGAACTGCTTATACTCTATTCAGTCACAGCCAGTACAAAGGCATGATTTCTTGCTTGCTTTTTCTGCAACAGCTAATAGGATAACTTCTCCCAGTTGTCACTTGGAACAATGTGTATATCTTAACGCATTCAACATCTAAGTGAGTCTACATCCATAAACATTGGAATTTACACATTTTAAGTTGGCTCTGCTATTTGCAGTCATAATGTCACATAGTAAAGGTATCTCAGTGACAGTGAATAGTGCTGCTCCGATATCTTCCGCAAGCCAGCAGAAAGTGATGCAGCCAGGATCTCTCTGACTTCTGCTGAAATACAACCAGCACCAGCAGGGGGGAAAGTAAGCACAGGCACTTATTTTCTGGAGTTTGCCCTTCCAAAAGAACTTTAATCTCAGAAAGCAGATGCAACGCAAACTGCAGTAGATACCTATTGAAAAGTCATGTTGCATATTTTGTTGGTAGTAAAGCCTGGAGGTGCCTGAAAAAAATACCAGGTGCAAAATACCAAACCAACATAAAAATAACAACTTCATCTTTCACCAGAAATAAACAGACCCCTGTTTTCTTAGAAGCTGGCTAAATGAATGAGGTGTTTACAACGAAGTCACCTGCGCTGGAAGCCACAGCAGGAGACAACGTCTGACACAGTTTTCTATATAGCTGAACATTGATCCCGGAGAGTTATTCTGTGATGCTTTGACCTGTTTACCCTTGGCAGTGGGGGGAAGGAAAGTCGCAATGACAAATTGCTATCCATGCCAAGAGAGCTTTCTTCCTTTTCCTGACAAGGCTTCCTCAACAATGAATGGCAGCTTCCTTGGATAGTCACACAACAAAAATGTGATTTACTAGCTTATATAGCCGAACCTCCACCAGATAAGTCACCACCCTACACCAGAAGGCTTAACCTAAGAGGCACTGGCATGACTGTTCTCTGAACAGATATGGCCTTATTATCTGCGAGTGGCAAAGATATATTTGCCACTTAAACCACAAGTGGCAAGAGAGCCACTCTTGGGCAGATTTGAAAACAGGCAATACATTAGTCTGCAGTGACGAACACTGGCAGGGAGAAGCGGACTGGACGAATTCATTTGTCTTCACTTCTAGTCTTAATGGGAGCAGTTCCTGTGGCTTTGCTTTCCCTTAGCCATTTGAGTCCTGTAGCACCTGTGGGCGAGGGTAACAATTTGCTACCATCTAACAATACAAATGCAGATTACACAAAAATAGGATTTTTCTTTAGTCACTTCCCTTTCTACCTTTGCCAGAAACACAAACACACATGCTTTCACCTTCAGTGACTTCATGTCACCTAGTCAAAATAGGAGTTCCAAATGTCTAGTTCCATTTCCATTAATCGTTTCACAGCAATGGCACAGAAATCAGTCACTGGGTCTTTTGATTCACTGAATTTTCAAAATCTTTCTTTCGTTTTCTTCAAGAACTAGTTTTTCCACTCTGCTCTGTTCAAATCTACATCTAAGTGATGTCATTATTTATGCATCCACTAGCAAGATACTCTTCAAAGGTGAACAACACAGTTCACATATATCACTTATTCTACTCAAGTGGAATAGGTCAGATCCAGGCTCCACTTCCTCAGCTAGGTCAAAACTGACTAGAACGAAAATAGCATTACATGAAATTTAAGACTCTGTACTACAAGTTTATTCTCTCAGTCATGACTACCTTAAGCTAAGAGTAAACTAAAACCAGCACTCAATACTATTTCTCTTAGTTTGAAAATAGTGTATCAGTCTGGAAGGTTGTCTATACTTTAAGGTTTCCTACTCTGCCTTTTGTCCAACCTATCAGTTATCTTCTCATTACAAAAGTCATTGTATTCACAATTTAAAGCACTTGTCTTAACAAATGGCATCCAGGTTTCCTGGAGGACAGCCACAGATTTTCAACCACAGCAAGGTCATAACTTCTAATCAGTGTGCTACAGGTTTCATAATACTTAGAGCTATCTTGCTGAACTGGTATCAACATTTTTAAGTTCAATTCATTACAAATGTTTCCATGAACATTTCGGGCAGAATTCCTAAAAAGTTTGTGCATCACCAGCAGGTGTTTGCAAAGCATTCAGCACTGACCAAACTTGTTCTTTGAAGAAATGGCAAAGCACTCCGGTTTTCTACAGCGACACCTGGCAGCAGAAGTCAGTTTCCAGATGCAACAAGACAGCTGGGCAAAATTTATCAGTGCTGACAAAAGACCCATCCACGTTCTTATCAGCAGCTTTCTGGTTTTACATTTACTTCACCAGAACAACTTAGGAAGATTTTGTCCAGTCTACACGTGTACCAATAGAAAACAAATTTTCCCCTCAATTACCTGCTGAATCAGTGATCTGGCCTCCTTTGATACATGGTCTGGTATACTCAAAGAAGTGTGAGTGTTTATTCCTGATGGATGGCACTCAACCAGAGTCTGGAGAAGAAAAAAAAATAAAAATAAAAACAGGCAGATACATTTATTAATTAAAAAATTGTAGTGTTGGATTATTTCCTAGTATAAATGCAAATTAACACACACAGCTAAAATTTCAGTGCTTCCTAGTATGAAGTACTGATTCTGGGAGGGATGTCTACAGGCACTGATGTCCCTCTGGAGATACAGTTTTCGAATATTTACATCTTGGTGCTGGTGCTCTATTGCTCAAACTTGACGAGTCTGGGAATTTGGTGGACTTAGCTTTCTTTGTGCAGAACTGTCAACTAATCACCAGTTTAATTTGGCTGAGCACTCTTTGTCTCAAAATACTGAATTAATGTGTAACAGTAACATATGGCTTCTACACTGTCCCAGGAAATAATACTGAAACCATCAGGGCAAAAATTTTGTAAATGTACAGAAGGAATGTTAGAGAACTTTGATTTCACTGTGGTTAAGAGGGCAGCATGGGTTTTGGTTATTTTTTCAGTCCTGAGTTTGATACGACTTTATCAAGTTGTTCTGCTGAAGCTTGAGCATGTTTCTTTTCTCTGGTCCCATGCAGACCAAGCAAATTGAGGGTACTTGGGTCGGCAAAGCACATCTGAGAAAGACAAGCAAGGAAATCACAACTGGGCACACCACTTGTGAGAAACTACTGGCCAAGAGGTCAGTTTTATCCAGTAACTTGCCCCCAGCCCTACCTTCCCGGTGAGGAGTTCAAACAGGATGGCACCCAGGCTCCACCAGTCACAGGCTTCTGTCTCTTCTAGGATAGCGCCAACCTCTAAACATGAGACATTTCAATTAATATTAAAAAGGTCAGTTACACCTTCAAAATTAACATATATTTACAAGGTGACTGTTTAATGCTGACAGAACATATACTAAATACCACAGAGCTTTCATTATGCCTGCAATTTAGTTAGCCCTTTAGCCACCTACAGATTGCATTGTTCAGACACAGCAACACTACACATTTCATCCATGATTTGCCTTTTCTGCGCACGCACAGGCATTTTCAAGACTTGTACGCATTACAGTTAGGATTCTTCTATACTGGGGCAAAACTGGACAGTGACAGACAGTAAAGCAAAACATATTTAGAGAATTTACCCTGGTCAGAAGAGCTGGACTGACCAGAGTGGCCTGAAGCATCCATAAAAGCAGCACAAGGGAGGTTATAATAGTCTACTGCATGCCTTAATTTTGTCTTGGAGGCCAGGATTCGTCTCATGGCTAACCCACACTCTTTGCCAGAATCACCGTGGAAGGCTTTTCACAACAGCCTCTCGTGTCTGTTGGGAACCAGATGGAGATGCTGAATCTACCTCACATAGCCTAACCACAGCCAGCAACTGCGTATTGCTACAGTTCAGCCCAAATTGTACCTAGGTGCAAAAAGTTGTTTTCCCCAGCATCCAGCCAGCACCCAACACTCTCTCATTGCTGTCCATGCACAAGAGACAGTGGTGAGGTGAGATGGGAGTCATAGAGCCCCTTGCCACACACATTCATGTACTCAACAGCATGATGCATGCAGAAAACTTAGCCTTCACTGACGCAGGCTTTAAACTACAAAAATTATTAAACGCACACACACCACGCTGTCTGCTCCAAAACAGGCAGAAAACCAGATTGCAATGAAGATGAAATCTTCATTTGGACTGTCAAAAAAAATGCAGAAGCTGCACTAAAATAGCTTTGGTGGCAAAAGCCACACCAGCTTCCCAGCAGAGGACAATAATTAGCATATAGTCACATAGCGGTTGCTGTGAAAAGCATCGTGGCGTGTTCAAAAAATCTTGCTCATCATTTTATGGAGCTTAGCATGAGCATGGCCAAGGAGAACTACAGATGAGTCACACTCCAGGGTCAGGGAAAGGAAGGCGGTAGCCCCAGACCTGCCCAGACACAGAGATGCACACATAGGCTGATGCACAGAGGGCTGCCCCCTCAGACAGCTGCCACACAAGCTGGAAGATGCTCAGCACCTCACAGGACCAGGCTGAGGTTGCTGTGGCAAGAGCAGCAAGGAAGGATGTCTCAGACGTTGTTTGAATGCCCAATATGTCACTATAAGGGTGCCACACATTAGAATTTATTCCATTCCTTACAGATTAATACTTCTATCAATATCAAGAAACTTTTACAAAGATATAATGGCAGCCACATGAGGAACTGCATCAGCATAATTACAGGCATTTTTAAAATGTTTTAACATCCCAGGCAAGCGTCCAGGTTGAAATTATGGTAAACTGGGAGAATTTGTGTAAAAATCAAAGTGTGTTCTTTCAATACAATTTTACATCACTTCAGAAAGGCAGACCTTCTAGGTAACTGTCTTTTAAAAAAGAAGAAACAAAAAACCAAACTTGGGCTTTTCCACATGAACCAGCTGGCAAAAGGCTTTCACAGCATCATTCAGTGAAACCTACTGAATGGAAATGCCTTTCCAGTCTGACTGATTGCCTAGTGCTGTATGTTCCAATAAGGTATATTAAAAAACAAGATAACATGAATGGAAAGTAAAATCTAAAAATAAATACTTTAGGCTTCTTTAGAGCAGAGTTTTGTTTCCCATGTGGCTTTAATCCTGTGGATATTCCAGACTAAGAGAGCTTTCTCCCAAACAAGCAAAGATTTTTATTTTTAAACTAAATTCCACACTTAATCCAGAATAAGGACAGTAAAGCCAAGAGTTAATTAAGACTGACTACTAGAATAATGCCACAAAAGGAGATAATCCATTCTTCCCCAAAGATATTCAGTGGGGATGGACCTCTTGAGTTACAGCCCAATATAAAAAAAAATATTCTAAAGGTGAAAAAAAATAGTTCTGAGCACAGGGAAAAGAAATATTACAAAAAATTCATTTCTGAGTTTTGGTATTATTTCCTTTTATGTTGGCAATCACAGATGCTGATCCAGTTCTCTGAAGCACCAAAGTTACACTGCTTTCTTTCACAGAATCACACACCGTTGATTACAGGAAGTTGATGTAACCTCACTTACTCTGCTGATGAAGAAAATGGAGAGAGTAAAAGTCAAAAAGTAACTCAAGTCCAAAAATCCAAGCTCATATTTTCAATTGTAAGAACACTTTCAATATATGCCGAGTCAAAACAAATGTCATTGCAGATCTCTTAAGAGAGCAGTACTGAACTCTTCCATGCACTTTTGACCATGACCGAAATGGCACAAGTGGGATAAACTGAGAACAGTCAAGCAACACAGATTTCTCCCTGGGCTGAAGGGCTCTGGCTGGGTTCTCACGCACAGAGCAGAAACTGCCTGACAAGTCATCTGAACCAACACAGAATAGAAAATGGAAAACTCAGCTGAGGGGAACACCTGAGTATCCTTTTTTACAAAAACTAAATTTTAGCTCAACTTTTCTCCTATTACCCAATGTCTCCTTTCCTGCTGCTTTCCCTAGGTCCCAAAGTTTCCTTACTTCAGATTAAAATAAATGTTTTCCTTACAAAAAAAAAAATCATTGTGAATGCTACAAATAAACATGTGTTGTTTACATTCCCTTACTTCAAACAGGTCACATTACTTCTGATGCAATACGCTGGTCATAATAAGTTCAGGATATCACATCAATATTACTGCATTTTATCTTGACTACGCATCATGGGAAAATTTAGAAACTATAGATTATGAAGTGCTTTCAAGTGATACAGAGTAGCTAGCTAATGTAATATACAACACAGGGCACATGCTTTTTTTAAAGCTTTAATATTGCAATAAATCTGAACTACAATATCTGCCTTCAATAAGAAAACATTTTCATCTCAATCCATCAGCAAAGTAATTTAGACAGTAAATGGTAGCGACCCATAAGCTTAAGTGAATAACATGGGGATATTTGTGCCAATTCTTTACTTCATGAACCTTGAAATCAAGGACCTTATCCACATTTGTACAAACATAAACGTGTGCACACATGTGCAGTGTTGGTGTCTCTAGGACTAGCAGCACAAAATTTGCAGAAAAAAAATCCTATTCTCAGATACAAAATCCTTTTAAATCAGAGAAATAAAAAGTAGGGTGGAAAATAATATCAGTAGCTCTTCCAGTTTTACTGCAACTTCATTAAAAGGGAGAGCTTTCTTCTTTCTCCCTTCCCAATGCATGTCCATAGGACATCTAGCACAAGTAGCACACGTCAACAGCAATGCTAAATTCCTGCACAGAAGCAATTTCAACAGTAGATGCTGGGGGTAACTGAAGGGAAGTAGATTTGTAAAATGGTATCAGGTTTGGATAGGGACAGATGGTACAGGTAAACACCTTCACTACCCAGCACCGTCCTCCTTCCAGAGCAGCTGGTCTCAACTGAAAGGCCATTTCTTTACAGTTTCCATACTTATCTCAATATTTGCATTACACACAGTAATACCTTACTTCCTGATACAAGACCCATAGCCGACAGCGCTCTGTATGTTTAAACAGAAGTGCCAGTTCTAAAGTAAAAAAGCAGAACTTCACCTCTCTCAAACACACATCCTTGATAAAGTTATTAACTGTAGCACCAAGGCTGATTTTCTTATTTTTTCTATAGCACCTTAACCTGAAAAATACCCTTCGTGCTGAAGAATTTCAAAGGCTTTTACTACCACACCTCAACACTTTCTCCCAAATACAGTTTCCTCCAGGGCTGACATTAAGGCCCTTTGACCAGCACACACAAACACTAGTTAAGGTAAAAGAAGCCACGCTTAAAGGTGGACATTCAGTGTGCAACTCAGGCCAGATGGCTTGCAAATCACCAAGAACAAAATCTCAATCAAAAACCTTGCAGGATAAACTGTAACATCCAAAAATTGCAGCTGAAGTCAGTTCACAAGAAAATAGTCTCAAGGTACTGCTTCTCCAAACAGGAGCCAGGAAGGGCTTTGCATTGAGGTGGTTTGCCTGGAATTAAGAAGGGCACCACTTGACTCTTGGTGGACTGATAAGAATTTCAAAACCTGAGGAGGCCCTTTCCCTTACCCCATGTTTCAAGCAGAAACAACATACCTTCATATCATTTCTGCACTGAGAAGAAAACAAGGAGACCCATCTGAACTACCATCAGGTGTCTGAAACCATTCAGGAGGAAATGGACTTGTCCAACATCCTAAAAACATCAGACACAATGTTTTCCCCTTCTGTGGCCATTATGATAAACAGTTTTGCATGAAAAACCATTAGATTCGCTTCGGAAATTCTATTTACCTTGCACTCATTTAATTTTAAAAGCTTAGTATTTTATCATATTTTAATATCCATATATGTAAAGAAGCACTTGCAGAGAACCAAGTAAAATGAGTCCAAGCTAATTTACTCTAGGCAGACTCAGTCAGCCAAGATATCGTAAGATACAGTCACTAAATAACACATCACACAAGCAATCTGACCATAATGCTTTGCCTAAAATGCTTTAGCAATTTATAAAACACAGTATTGAACCATCTATAGTTAAATATAAAAAAAAAGTTTAACATGGTCTTTAAACAATAAAGTAGTGAGGCAAGTCCAATGAACATCTGCTAAGATCAAATGGAGTATGAAAATGGGAAGTTTCATCTTAAAGCTATTCAAAAAACATATGAGCATCTATGTTCCTCTTTGGAAGAAATTTCTGCATGTCACTAAAAGAAAAAAAATTGAGAAGGAACTGTGTTCTTTCTTTCTTTTAGCAGCCCAAGATGGAATGAAAACTTCCTCTAAAATAATCAGGTGACAAAAGAGACAAAGAAACTTTTTATTGCTTTGTTATCAAAACAAAGCAAACACTAATTAACCTTTCAGCTAGTTCCATTTCTTTACAAAAGGCATCTTCTACACTATCTTCAAATTTTAGCCCCATCTGTAGTAATAATAATGATTAAAAAATTTAAAAAGGAAATAAATTTAAAAAAAAACACCACACACGTAAATTACAGTTTCTTCCAGAGTTATTAACTGGCTTTTATGTCAGCCAGACTAAAATACCAGATTTTTTACAATTCAACAGCTTTGGTACATCTTACTGCTTATTCTTGTCACAGAGTCCATGAAAAACCACAAGAACACATACTTCACCTGAAACATGTAGTGTACTTACAACAAGCCTGAGTGCCAAACCACATCAGATTATTTTCAGAAAATACCTGATTCTCTCCCCAAACCTATGCTTTCAATTTCCTACTCCAGGTTCATGACATCTTGCTCCTTTGGGAGCACTCAGTTGTCATTGTTTTCTGTGGGACACTCGGGCATCTTTGGAGAGCGCTGCCAGTCCAAATGGTTGTTGTAAAGTTGTTACTCCCAACTTCACAATAATCAGGACTTTTCCTGCAGCTCCAGACCTTTCCTCATTATTCACTATATATTTTTCATTATATATTTCACTATATATTTTAACGTTTAGTCCTGTTTCCTATTGCCAGGGCTTTTCAAATCAAGCTAGCCCATCCTTCTGCCTTTGCTGCTCAAAGGCTCATTCACCTGCTCTGTTTTTTCCTTTCCTTTTTAGGATTATACTGAGACATTAATGCCACACAAAAAGCTAGCACAGAGTCAGAGAGAAAATCTAGGAAGTCCAGTCTTACACTATAACCACGAGACCAGCCCACCCCTCGACACCTCTCAGGGTCAATGACACTTTAATCTACCACAGTTATTTTGCTTCTTAAACAATCTACTCAAATTAAATTACTATAATACAAAATAGCAGATTTAATGAGTGCCTGCAAACTCCTACTGAAAAACACATACACAAATAATATGCAGGTTTTCCAGCATCAAATATCTATTTGGTAAACAGAGGCAAACCATTTTTTTCTTGTTCAGTAAATAAAAATTATAGCATACAGGCTAATAATAGCAACCTAGCAATTTTTATTATCATGCCATATGTTTTAGGTTATCAGCTGCACTTTGCATCTGTATTTTCAATTGTCTAGGAGCAAAAGTGACATCTTCATTTTGGATTATGAAGATCAGGTTGCACATTGAAATATTTCTGTCTTTTTTGGAACAAAATCCTTTACCCACAAAGCCTTCTTTTTGCTTAGGTTTTGCGTTGTGTGCAATTAGTAGCAGGTTAGATAAAACCAAATACACCATATATTTATGTGTGGGCTTCTGTGAAGGCTAGTTCGTGTAAATAAGGCTTGATTATAGCACAGAGCTTACGAAAGCATCGGAATAATATGACACATTACTGATGGACAGTTTCCTACTTACATTTTCTATGAAGCTAGGCTCCCTTTGGCTTTACAATATTTACAAGCAAATCTCCACAAACAAATCTCCAGTTTTAGTAAAAACAGCCTGGTGAAAACTCATTGTTTGGACAAAAACGAAAAAAAGGCTCCAAAGGCAGACCAGTTCTGAAATCTCGTCCTCCGAAAACACTACAAGGATGCAAAACACATCCCCGCTGCTGGAATGAGAACTCGGAGAGTGTAAATAAAACATCTCATTCACACATTGTATTTATACAAGATGTTAGACCAGCAAGCTGCTTCTACATGACGCTTCACAGGTTAGATTGAAAAAGTACCTAAAAGATTTCTCTTTATCCCCAGCTTAATCTGCTTTAGTTGAAGACAGTCTTGACTAGGCTGTGGCTGTAGACAATTTTGTCTTTCTCACAAGTATCAAGCCTACTACGAACGGGCTTTTTTTAAAAAGTTACCAATTTGATTTTAAAAATCATGACTATCAAGAATGGAATACAATGCTTACTCCATTTAAAAGGTAACAACTCTTTATATTTAAATATCACAAAGTTGGCAAAACTGATACTTAAATAACAGAAGGTGATCATTTGCATTTCAAAATTCTTCTATCTTGCTTTTCCCTCAATTAGACCAAAACATGTTGATTCACAGGTTTGTGTGCATGTTTGTTTCTTTTTTAAACTTATTTATAGAGCAGAATAATGGCCCCCCTGCTAGGCTGGCATTTGCTCAAGTTTCTGTCCATGTAAATTGAATCTGTTACTGGAATTTTCCCCCCTTCAGAATACCAAGGCACATTAACCAAGAGATAAAGAGATACATTGCTGATACTATCAGCCACCAGGCAGGTGGATAATGCGGGAGATTTTTTGTTAGTTTTTGTGGGGTTTTTTTGACAAATATGTGATAAGAGTTCTCAGGAGGCATGGAGAGCAAAGGGCTGTTTAAACAGAAGTGAATCATTCTCATCTGATCTGCTAATAACTTTGTATTCAGACATCAGCTGCTTAGCGCACTTTAAAACATTCAGAAAACAAAGTTACTATAAAGGGGAGGAAAGTTAAAAAAAAATAACCAACCACCACGTAAACCTCACATTAGTCACCTTAACCGTATTAACACAGCAGAAAATCTCAGTTACAAGTGCTTAATTTCTTCTTTAAAAGCAAATAGGTTATTCTTGGCCAAAACCCCCATGGTTTTACTTGAAGTGGTGTTGAGTTTATAGGGGATGATTTATAATCCATCATTTCCCTTGTGGGTTAGAGAAACAACATTTGACTTATCATAGGTGAACAGCAAAGATTTAGTTTGGCCATTAATCAAAGTATAGCACAGGCGCTACTTTTAAGCATGAGCAGATAGCTTTGTTGTTGCAGTAGTTGGTTCAGCATGAACTTTTTTTTTTATTGAGTAGAGCTATGAAGGAGTAAAAAGAGTTACCCAGCTTTACCGACAGATTCAACAGCACTATAACACACCACAACTGAGTTTGCGAGTACAATTCTTGATATGCAAATCATTACAAATAAACCACATCTTCCGTCTCCAGTTCTTATGTGAAGTTAGGCAAATTAGAGCCAGCAAGTGTAACAGCAAAATCCATTAATGGTACAATGCCACCTGCCGTCAATAGTGGAGAAGCACCACTGCTTGCAACAGATTTAGCCCTACTTTTAATTTATGCACGATATAAAATGACAATTGCTATTTCATACAAAATTAATTATATTGCTAGCAGGGAATGGCATGCAGCTTTTTAAACTACCTCTTCCCTCATCTTTTTGACACTCCTCCATTTATAACATTTGCATTTGTTCTATTATTTTATATATATACTGCATAATCTCTTTTCTACATATGCCGTCAAATTTCCTCTCTGCTTTTCGTAGGATAGCAAGAGCTGAGCAAGCCCTTGCTATTCACCATGGCAAGGATCTCATCACTGTTTCTGTACCGATACTACCTTGCTTTGCTTTCACACAAGGTTACAACCTGGGGTACTGAAAGCCTCCAATACAAAATCCTAAATTGTGCAAGCAAGCTCCGTGTAGTTGGACCTCTATTCTCCCCCGGGTCTGAAAAGATTCAACATTAATATATTATTATCCTTAGCCCTCATTAGATTCTGATATATACGTTGTAGAATCTAGACTCCATGTTTTCCTTCAACCAATAAAGCAACTTAAAATTTAAATATGTCCTCAGGCACTTCACTGCTAAGCACTTGACAACTTGTGCTATAAAAAAGTAACACCCAAAACCTTATCAATTAAAAAGAAAAAATTGTTTCAAATACATTTTTACATCTTTCCCATAACTCTGCAATACAATTTCCTACTTAAATTGAAGATATCCTGCAATCTGTTTAAATTTCACATTCATCCTCTCCTTTTTCTGTCTCCAAAATTTGCTCCTCAAAAATCAATGCATAAAAAGAACCACATCCCAAGACTCATCATCTATTCTGTCTCCGACACCTGACCCTAAGGACAGTTTTGATAGAGACATCTTCCCTTTCTTGCATAATTTTAACAAGTGCATTTATCTTGTATTATTATAAGAAATCATAAGACCTGACGAAATTACTTGTTCACGTGTACAAGACTGCAGCCCTTCCTTCAGAAGGAAAAAAGCAAGCTATGAGAAACATTTACGATCAGTTTTAAAAAGCAACTTAAAAAGAATAAAAAAACCCAAACTTGCCAAGATCTCTTAGTGTACTGAACTGAAGCACAAGTGCAATTTCCAAAATCCTTATTCCAAGAAGCAGCTTGAGGAGCAATGCTATCATGATAAAGGGGAGACATGGGTTCCAGGAACATGGTACACTCCTTAAAATGAAAAATTATCATCCAACTAAGGTTGGGCTTTTTTTCCTGTAACATCAGAGCCTAAAGAAAGCCCACTAACATGATTATTTTTTTTAATAGGGATCAAAAGTTCTAGAGCAAGATTTACCAGCAGCAGCAGCCTTAAAAAAACTGCTTTGGGCTCAGCTATATACCATTTTTGAAGCTACAGGTATTGTTGGGTTTGCTTTGATAGGTAAAAAGAATTCTCTTCCGTCCCTTTTGACTTGCACCTGGATAGAAAAGATTTATTTACTATCTCAAGAGGCTGGCATTCAAATTTTTGTTCAGATCCTACCACCTTTATTCACAGAGAGCAGTTCCTTACTGCATTTCAGTTGTGGGACTAAGTCACAGAATAAACACCTGATGCTAAACTAAGTTCAGAACTTCCACTGCTGATAATTCTTACTCTAATTTTTTCTGCAGA
This sequence comes from Gorsachius magnificus, assembly GCA_034008185.1. Lineage (NCBI taxonomy): Eukaryota > Metazoa > Chordata > Aves > Pelecaniformes > Ardeidae > Gorsachius > Gorsachius magnificus. The sequence goes on along the minus strand of CM067083.1, from coordinate 35,006,429 downwards.
CTCTGAACTTGAGGACTACCTGCATGCCAAGCTGCAATGCCTAGCCAGACCACACACTCGGTAGAAAGAGTATGTTGGCATTTCAAATTCATAATAAAAAAGAGAAACTGAAAAACTGAATAGCCTCGCTGTAGCCATTTAAACTCTGAAAGTAGGGTTTTTTTAAGCTAGCTATGAAATTTTTTAAATATGAAGTTAGAAGTAAAACACCTGATTTTTGGCTGTCACTACATTTGACCACCATATTAGCAGAAAATAAATTGGAAAAAGGCAAAGAGGGAGGGCTCGGTTTCAAGTGCCATCCTTGCTATAAAAACCGAAGAGATATTGATTTTATCACGCTCATGATTGATGAAAGCAGTTCTAAGAAAAGAGCTCTCTAAACTATTTCAAAGCCCACTGTAGCTCATCAAAAATGTCAGAGGCATCTCTGAGCCTATTAGGGTTGTATTTTTCAAACTGCTATGGTTTTTTCCCCCCCTGTTCTTTGCATGTGTAAATTTTTGTATTTTTAAGGCTCTTAGCGTCATCTTTTCAGTCTGCCCCTTCTCTCATTTGCTCTTTTCAGTTATCAAGATGTACTCGCATATAGCAAAGTAACTGCAAGAAAACAAAACATTCCTTAAATTTGCTTAAACAAGACATTCAGTACAATTACACTTTATAGAAATGATCTAACAAACACCACCACAGTTCAGCTATAAAGCAGTTATGAGCCCTCTAGCTTTTTAAGACATTCAGGAAAAAGCAAAGAAAATTCAGATATTGCATGATCTCGAGCTCTATGCTATAGAGGCTCCATGAGAAAATGAAAGCTGCTAATCTACTTTCCAAGTGAAACATTGTAGGTGATTGCTCTAACCTGGGGCGCAGTACATTCTCTCTATGGCATCGTTGTCACAGGAATCTTCAACCTCCCTCCACCTGCTAAAATACGTTAGCTGAATGTGTCCTAAAAACAAAACGACAGGAGAAATCAAAACATTTTTCCCTTCCATTTTCTGCAGAAGTGAACTGTAATTACTCCTTTTGTAGCTAAAAACAGTATCATTAAGAATAATGGCATCATTAAGTACTAGAAGCTATTACTGGGGGTGAATTTGCTGCACTGATAATGAAGCTCTAGACAGGAAATGAAGATACTAATTACAAGATAAAACGCCTACTCAGTTAATTGGAAGCAACAGCGAATAAAAAGAAATGCATTTGCAAAAGTTCCTGACCTCTATCATTCAATAAGATGTTGTTTGGGTTCAAATCGCGGCACACAATTCCTTCTCTATGTAAAGCATCAAGGGCTACAACCATTTCAGCTGCCCATCTTTGAATGCAATCCTCTGGGATATAAAACCTGGAGGTTATCGCTAATCTTTCGTCGAGGTCCTGAAAAATTTGATGTATTTCCTTCTCCCCTGCTACTGCTATTTTGTCTTCCCTCTTTGGTCCTGCCTTTTTACTTTCAGCTGCTGGTAACAAAGCCGAGTCTGCTTCCTCTTTCCCAAAGTCTTCGGTGTGATCAGAAAACAGCAACACTGCTTCATTTCTTAACATGTCTCCGTCCAAGCTAACATCTTGAGCACCTGAGAGCGGGTTGGAAACAAGTAAGTTTTCTTCTTTGCTTGTCACGGTTAAGGAGCAGGCTCCAAGCCCCTGAAACAGAGCCCCGTCTTCTGAACTACCTACCTCTTGGTCAGATGTAAAGAGGGTCCCAAGAGCTCGCTGAGTGACACCGCTTTGTCCATTTGTTTCCTCGTGGGAAGGATCACCCAGTTCAGGTGCCACATGACTTGGCTCTTGATCAAATGCTTTGCATGGCTCTGCAGAATTATTTAATTGTAAGACATCAGGTGTTTCTAATAACTTTACTTCTAAAACATCCCTATCAGTTTTTGTAAACTTTGTTGGCCTTGACACTGCTGCCTCTTCTGTTTCATCAGACATGCCGGGTAAGTTTATTAGGAGATCAGGCCTTCCTTCATCAACGCTATTTACATCATCAAAAGCAGCATCCTTAAAGGAGATAACTGGCACAGAGTCATTTGAACCCCTGCTTACGGTGTCATGAGCTTTCACACCCATTTTGCTCTCTAGGGCATCCAAGCTTCTGTCATGACCTGTGACAGAAAACAATGGCTTCAAAGGCTCCGATTTCAGGTTATATAATTTTTCTCCAAAATCAAGCCCCAGGAGCTCACTAGTGCTATCTTTGCTGTCTATCCTGAAGAGTTCCATGGGGCTGTTCTTCGATTTAGCTAATGAGTCCAGTATCCTAGTAGGGCTAGCTATTTCTGACTCAGCATCATCAATGAAAAGCTTTCGTTCCTGAGATGCAATCTGAGAGGTGAAGCTATCACTGCCAACGACACTGCATCTCTGCAAGCAACTTCTCTCTTTGGTATTGAGACCTTCGCTCTCCAGTTTAACCACCGGTTCCTCATTTAGAGAGCCAGAATCAATTTTTTCTTGCCCATATTCATTGCATAATGTTAAATAACTAGTAGTGCACTCTTCTTCTGAGCTGGATCCTGAGTCCATCCACTTTGAACTCTCTTGGCCATCTTCCTGGTTGCTGCTGTCATCCTGAGAGCTCGGTGTTAGGCTGCTCTTCAGTGGGACCACCTTCCCCCCCCTTTGGAATCAGTGCTGCTACCAATTTCTTTAGGACTAGGTGTTGGCTGCTCCAGGTAAATTTTAGTTGAACTGGATGTTCTGGGTTCAGGAATTTCAAAGCTTTCTTCAGGACTTCTGTTTAAGAACTTACTGACATAAGACCACAGTTTTCCTCCTGTAAGAAAAGAGGGGGGAGGAAATCTCTTAATTTCACTCAAAACAGAATTGGTTTCATTATGAAACAGGAAAATACCCTCATTGTCACAATACACTGTATCTTTATGCCCACAGAGCAAGTTGGATCTGCTATCTCAGAAGGAAATAATTACAGGGACCACAACTTGCTTTTCAAGCAGATTTGTATTAATACATAAATATTTAAAGAGCTGCATCTGAGATTAAGCTTCTTTCGATTTTTTTTTTAAACTTCAGTAAAGTCTCATTTCAGAGTCTGTCTCAAGTTGCATGGTGGTGACTACTCTCCATCTGCTGTCTCAAAAGAAAGCAAAAACCAGGGAAGATCAAATGGTTTAGTGCCCATTGCCAGTTCTGCCTGTACTGAATACTTCTGTATCACAGCTTCAAGATCATGAGCAACATTAGGGGAGACGGACGAAAAATTAATTAGCAAGCTTGGTAAAGGGAAGGAAATTACCTTGTATTAGCAGGGTATTTTAAGGATCTGTTTCTCTCTTTGAAGAAGTGGGTTTTGTTAGGTAAATATGGATGTATTTCTCCCTTTAACTTCAAAAATCAAGTCAGTTTTTTATGCCTTGTTGCATTACGCAAGGATTTATCAATACTCTGAGTTACACTGGCCAGTTCCTTCACATCAAAGACTAAGAAAGTTACAGCTCCAAAAGTAATAGTTACATTTAAAAAAATACAAAGTAGGGCTCTCTCTGTTTCCAAATATTGTACATATAAAAAAAGCTTACAGATTACAAAACATAATTTGCACAAAACAAATCAAGAAGTTACTGCATCTCTTGCACGTGCCAAAGAATTTGGCTTAAAGCTAGAAAGCCAACTTTGATAACTTATGGAAAAATGCAAAGTCAAGACATTTCAATTTAAGAGATTGTACAGAAATTCTGGAAAATGCAGGAGTTCTAACAACATCTTTGTAGAAGAAAAAAATAATTATCCAGCCCACTGGGCATCTGCAAAGTTTTGACTTGGTTTTTTGGGTTTTTTGGGGGTTTTTTTTGTTTTGGTTTGGGTTTTTTTTACTTATTTGGATAAAACAGAGTTTTATATTTTTGCAAAATACAGTCTTTAATAGTTATTTTTAAACACTCCCCATATCAGGAAAAATTCCTTTAGAAAGTACAATAAAAGAAGAAAGTATTTTTCATTGCCTAGGAACAGGTTCTCTATATTCCCAGGTATTTAAAAAATAACTTACCAAAGGCAGAAAAACCTAGACACTTGAAAAATTAATTTGAATAATATAATGTGGAGTTCTCTTGCCCCGGAGTTTTCCTCCCCCTGGCTAAGACAAGACTTATTTTTGAAGGGGGAGGGGGGAAGAAAATAATATCTTGCTGGCTGTGGTAAAACTAAGTATATTAAAAATATTAAGAGGGAATTTAACAGCTGGAGTAAAAATGACAATTTAGATCTCTTAATCCACATGGCTTCTGCCATAAGCTACAAATGGACTTAGTTGGTCAGAATGACCCTTGCCACCTTCTAGAAGACGATGAGAAAGGACATCAGGTAGGCAAACAGGACCAAACAGACACAATGCTCATAGAGAAGGGAACAAGAACTGCTCTACTGACCACTGTATTGTATAAACACTTTAAATACTTACCCAAAGATGCACTCAGAATACCTACAAGCATGCCACGCCACAGCAGCAAGACATGGCTCATCAGTCACTCCCAGCAGAGCAGCAGCCCTCAGCCCAGAGAAGCCGGCGGCCACCCCGAACAGCAACTGACTCTGAGCTTGCCAGGACACAAGCGACCGGCCGCCCTGCATCGGGGAGACCAAGGGCCCTGGCCCTGCCAGAAGTGCCTGACGAGCAGGACCCTCCCTCTGTGAGAATCAGTGAGTCCGTGCAGACTCTGAAGATGAAGCCACTTGCCTTAAATACGAGGTGTTACACAGCTGTTCAGCAGGGCAAAGGCAGAGCCAGGGCACTGCCATGCCTTCTCAGCCATGCGGCTTGCACAGGACTTCAGTTACCAGTTTTTGAACTGATTTGGTAAAAATATAAAGTTGCTCATCCCATAATCACCAATAATTCTTTTTTTAATATCATATTTTTACATTTATCCATGCTTTTGCTATGGAATGGCAGGGAGAGAAAACTGAAAAAAAGAATGAGAGAGCGAGAACATACATATTTTTTTATATGTGTGAAAGACTTTCTCCTCTTTTCCACTTTCATCCATGACAAAAACAGCAACCTAAAAGTTTGATTTTACCCCAAGATTCTGATAGAACAATATGCTTTATAACTATAATTTTCTTTAAAATTTCAATTAAATTACTTTAAGTTTACAGTGCTTGCAAAATAACTTTGCCCAGTTTATTGACTAGGCATGGAATTATTCAGGGTCATTTCACACCAAACAATAAAATCTCATTTGACAACCATGCCCCTGCTGCATTTAATAAAACACAAGGTCTCCCCATTCCACCTGCACCATATTAATTAGTTCAAGCAAATGCTAAATATTTCCATCTTCATATTACTAGTGTTTATTAGTTGCGCTTCACAAATTTCTTATGAAAACACAAATCTTATGTTTCAAAGGGCGTTCACAGAACATGACCCACAAAGACCTACATTACATTTCTGCAGCTTTGGACAGTGCCTGGCACAACAGCACCTCAGCCTCTGGGCACAGCTTTAATACAAATATTAGCACCATCAGTCCTCTCCTCAGATGCAAGCACCAAGAGAAGGTCCTTCTAATGGAGGCCTGGACTGAGCTTTGACCCAGGGATGCAGAAAGCTCAAAACCTTATTTCTCTGATGTACTGTCACTTTTTTTCCTGTGTCCTTACTGGATACCAGGTGTACTTTTACGTGTGACACCTGAACAGCTCTCACTGAGTTAAAAGTTTCATACCCCTACATTAAGGTAGGAAGGGGCTAGGATGCCTGGCAGTACGAAAAGTGCAAGAGTTATCTTCACACGACTTAGCTTTTCACCTATAGACAGGTCAAGCTGCTCTCAAGGTAACTCCTGTCTTCTGCTCCCTCCACCTCACTTTATGAAAGGGTTCATAGAGCCTCCACTAGATTTTGGCCTCTATTCAAAGTCTTAGCGTAGCTTAAGAAAAAAGGAGACCCAAGGAGGATTAGGGAAGGAAAACAGACCTGTTGAGATCAATCCCTCAAAACCACACAGAAAAATCACTGGAAGAGTCAAAAGGTTCAGGCTATGTTTTTAAAAATGTTCAATTTCAAATGCTTTCAGAAAACCTAAAATTTGCAAAAGAAAAAAAAATATCTTTTTATCTTTACAGTGTTCAAGAATTCACCACTGTCTACCTGTGAAAACAGACGGAACTGCAACAATGACTCATCTTGTTTGTAAATGTATTGTCTTACCTTTTAAAAAAAGAAGTTGCTCATTAATAATCACTTGGACTTCAAAATCACAGTGGAAATGACTACTTACTGCAACTTCAATTTAGAGTTAAATGTAAGTAAATAAAAAAAAAAATTATGTCCAAATATGTTTACATACAGATATTTCAAGACTGGCCTCCTGGTCAAGTAGAAATACGTAAATAAATGCTATTCAATAATTGTGTTCTATAGTGAAAAACAACAATTTTATTCCTTTCTGAAAATGTCCAATCCAGGGTCAAACAAGAGTGATATTTGTATCTGGGTATATAATTATGCCTTTATGAATGACATACTAATAATCTTTCCCCCTCTCCCCACGTGTTGTGTAAGATCAAGAAAACCCATTAGCAAGCCATGCTAATATAGTATCAGGAATCTATAAAAACTAAAATTACAGAAATCAATCCAAACAAGTGGGCTTCAGTCATTGTCAAATAGTCTAACACACTAAATAACTATAAAAGCTACTATTTTAAGCTAAAGTTTATTAGTGTTTAATACCATTTCAGAAGTACAGTATTAACATAACTAATCACTAAGATTACTTATTTCTACCATGAACTGACTCTACAGCCCGTCTAGCTCATTCTTTCTGGTTTTATTAGCACATGAAAATCACCAAGCTCTACATTCTTCTGCGGTTATTCAATGAAAAATTACTTATTAGAATTGACTGACTTAACCACATTTCCAGCACTCTGGAGGTTATACCTCTGTTTCGAGAGGCAGAATCTGAAAAGTCAGTGTCCAAAATAATCAACAGCAAATTTCAGCACGAAGTGACCAAGTGATGAAGCTGGACAGGAATCTTGCTAGTTCCATAATAATCTTATATTCTTTCAAACATTTCTGCAGTTTTTTGTTATTGCTAGCATGTGATGCAGGAACATCAAAGGAAAGATACAGAGACTATATAGTACATAACAGGATGAAATGAAACCTAACTGATCAGCAAATTTAGTCTCCTAAACATGTTTTTGCTCTAGCTGACAAGAAAAAATTCATGACCTGTTGGATTTTTCCTCACCTGGTGCTCAGACACTTACCATTTCAGCTTCACATCCCGAAAGATTGGCTGACTAAGGAGACATATTCCGAAATAAATCAATGGCTTTTGCTAGCTTGGCCCATGAGCTTACTCTGAAGGACAATACACTCCAATTCCTGCAGAACTGGAATGCAGCTAAGAATGCAGTAATCGCTGTATTTAGGAAATCCCAAACAAAGTCAAAGTGAACAGTCCAGGCTTCCAAATAGTTGTGATCGGATAGGGAAGAAAAACAGAGTCCTGAAAGACATCTGCTTGAGTTATTCTCCAAAACCAGGCCCAACTCTCTACATCACTGCATAAGAATTTGTTTATGGCCAGGAGTACTAACGTAAGTCACACACCTCATGCAACTTAATATTACTCCTTGCTGGAAAAAGAACCTTATGGTTTTCTTAGAATCACTGTCCTCCTTTTCAATAAAGACATGTCTACTGGCAAACTTCATGATGTTTACAATGGCTACATAAAACTATGCTTGTACAGCTTCTAGGCCAAAAGGGAACCAGACACGTAGGCACTACCATGATACCACAATAATGTTTCACAGCATCCCAATGGCAGCCACAGTGGGGTTGCGGCATACACATGAATTGGAAGCTAATCTCCAACCTAATCTCTAACATGACAGTACTTACAAACACCAGAGTCTTATATACACGTCTGCTTCCACTGCTGCTCATGAATCTCTGCTACAAAGTTTGCTAGTTTAGGCAAAGCTCCCACTTCCCGATGCACTTTGAGCAAAAGCTATTATTTCAAAGCAGCCTCCTGAAAAAGTCACTTGTCAAGGACTGTATCAGCTTTCCTACATTTACTGATTGCTGTTGAATCTTTACAGCTAGTACTATCTCATTTCCTAACGACAAATCCTCAGCTTTGCAAGCCAGAATGCTACCACCTTGTTGTCTATCAATTCCTGCGTGCAGCAAGCCTCTTCAGCATGAAGTTTCTTGAGTGCTCTCCAGATTGATACAAACTCCAGCTTGTTTATGCTTAAAGAGATTTGACAGCTTCTAACAGCCACTTAAACTTTGATGTCCCATGGAAGCCCCCCAGCCTATTTTTGAAGCATCTGTTTCTAAAATTTCTGGAGTTAGCACTGCCAAGAAGAAGTGAGGCCTTATTAACATCAGATTGGCTCTCTACCACACTAGAATTTGCCAAGTGCTTTCCAACAAAGCTACAAGATAACTTTATGGACTTTTGTGCTTCTGAGACACCCCTGAAACCTCCAGCTGTGGCCATGAGAAAAGTCTGTAAGAGAACCCAAGACCTCACTCACTGATTCTGAGCATGCAATGGCATCATGATTTATAAAAAAAAAAAAAAAACAAGTCTTCATCTTGAGTAAGAGTCAGGGGTCAAGCTTTCAGAGTTCCATACAAAACCAAATAGTGCTGCACTTAATACAGCCAAAATTTACTACAAAGAGAAAATAGCAAGCTGCTTAACAAATACATAATGTCTGCGCATAACATTAAAAACCCTCTGAATTTGCTATAATTCAAGCCATTGCCCACTTTAATTAATATTTTACTCTTGAACTTTCCAATGGTGCAGCTAACATACCTAGCATAATAAATCACCAGAAAGTAATACACTTATAAATTTGACTGGCAGTATCTTCTTTCCTATTGGAACAGAACTAATTACAGTATGAATATTAAGAGCATTCAGGAAGTTATGGAATAAAATTTCTAGGACAATGCTTTTTAAGTGATAGTCTCTCAAATGTCTATCCTTTCCCAAAATAAACTACAGGTACCCTCTCTATTTATATTTGGTCTAGAGATGGATGAAATTTTAAGACAGCTTTATCTATAGGGATTCCAAAGCTTGAAAATTAAGCCTTTCTCCTGAATCACTTTCCAGCATCAGTCTCCTGGGACAGGGTGATGTGCAGCTGCCATGCAGTTCCAGAGGCAACAAAAAATTACTGCCCCAGTTAGGTATTTGGGATCAGGCCCTACACCTGCAATACGCTTTTTGTATGCATTCTCAGGCAATTTACTCATTACTTTGTGCCCCTGCTATCCCTCTTTAGAACATAATATATCACTCCTTTTCCTCGCGCTTTGCCTGTTCTGAGCCCAGTCATTAAGTTCATGAAAGCAAGTGACCATCCTTAAAGAAATTAATCTTGTTAATTCCCTGAAAATCAGGGAAAAGTCCTTATAGCACATCACTATTTTGGAATGGTTTGCGAACAAGGACAGAGGTGAATCCATTTCCAAACTACTTGCTGCTTTATCAGAAAATAAGGGAAAACCCTATGCAGTTTATAACTTATACTTACAAGTGTCCAAGTCAAGTGAACCCATGGATCATGTATTACCAACAACAGTCCTCTCCCACATCGAAATTCCTCTGGTCCCCGCAGCTCTCCCCTTCCTCCCCAGCACAGCCTGCCAGTCCTCCATCCTCTCTGCAATGCTCCCCAGTTCTTCCCGTGCTCCCTACACCCGTTCCCATTCAGAGCTCTCACTGTAGAAAGCACTCATGTCATCTGTACCTCCTCTCCAGCTCCACCTCAAAATAACCCATCTCCCTCCCATGTCTCCTACTTGCGTGTTAGACCCATGCCTGGGAGAAAGGCAACATGAGCTGTGGCTGCTTCAGAGTACAAGTTCGCTGCCTGACCATCCAAAACGAGAATGCTTGACAGACACCACCTTCACTGTTGGCAGATCAAACAAATGGTGTGTGGTTGCTGCACAAGGCTGTGAGCTGTGTGTTGCACAAACCTGATTTAGAAGGCACTTAGTAAATTAAAGTCCTTCCACCATAGAACTCAAAACATGTTACAGCCAATGTTGGTAAGAGCAAGACATTCAGGCCAAGCACATTTCACTGGATTTGTGACTATGTCAAATATGACCAGGAGAGAGTCATTCCTTTTTAAGGACAACACCCCATCCATCCCAAATATTAAGCTGAGGTTTCTGTTCTGAAGTGAAAGAGCTCTGATCATGCAATGCTTCCATTTTTCTCACTGTTGTCACAAGAAAATTATCACTTCCAGATCATATTTGTCAACTGGTCACATTAAGTCTTCCTTAAAATATTTGTTCTCTCTGTCTGACCACTACTCCCCCCAAATTCCACTACTTCTTCACCCTTCTGTCTTGAGAAGGATCATTCTTCCTGAAGAGAAGAGCAAAACTGTAGCTCTTCAGAGACTGCAGAAATGTTAGGAACAGGTTTTTTTAAATTATTATTTTATCCTGTCTCTAATCCTTTGATTACGATAGCCTTAAGGACAGTTGGTATCTGACAAGGCTGGGGTTTTTTTGGTGGGTTTTTTGTTTTGGGTTTGTTTGGGGTTTTTTTTAATACTATTTCTCCAGACAAAACGTACTAGCTTATGTGGAGATTACAATTCAGGTGAGAGTCTCCATTCAGCTGAATTACACACACCTCAAGAAAAGTAGCATGGCACAGAGCAGCATTGTAAACCCTCGAGATCATCATCAGGCAGTACTGTGAGGCCCTTCTTCATGCATCACTGCTCATGGCAAAATTAAGTCACACATAGCAGAAACAGTCATTCATAATGTAATGTTAACTTTAACTGGCCTCATGTAACATATTTTTCATGAAAAAGCCAAAATCCAAGTTATTAGGAAAAAAAGAAATAATATTCAATCTAATAAAATTATCTTCTCTATCAGTTAGCTTAGTTCCTTTACATCATCCATTCTGACTGAATTATTAACATTTCCTTAAAAAGAGAACTATTAGCAACCCCAAAATTTATATTCTGCACTCAATCTAAACAAATATGGATAATTACATTTAGGGAATATTTCAATCCAGGTGTTAGACCAAAAAAATCAAAATGTAATTATTTTGTGCCACCTGTTCCCTGTACATTTAACAGGAATTTTATAAATAGTTTGAAGGCACAACTGTGTAGTTCTGCTTTGAACTCCTGTGTGATGCCACTAGCTATTTTCTTAAAAATCCAGATCAGAATAACTATGCAAAATTAACCAACAGGCAAATGTTCATGTTTTTTAGCAGAGAGTTACTAAATTCTTGTGGGAATACTTGTCATTTTAACTATAAGATGCTAAAAAGATTTACTTGCCAAAGTTTACAAAAGTAGCCAAAAACTATCTCTGAGAAATGACTGTAAATACTGCAGATAGTTGTTGCAGTCAAAGCACTCACTCTCCTGTAGGAAATAAAACAGTTGGAAGCTTTCAATATTGCTACAATTCAAGTAACCCATCAGGATTTGAGGCCATTTGAAACAGGAATCAGATCCACCACAGAATGAGGGGGGGAAAAAGGGAGAGGGACAGAGGACGGGAGTGGGCTGTCTTACATGACATCTCTTAGGCACACTAAAAATATTTTAATAAGATGGATAAGAGACTAATTTGACAATTAAATGTACCATTGATTAAAACTTAAACCTTTGACTTATTTTAGCAATGTACTTAAACGAGAGACAAACCTTCTGCATGCTGTAACACAAGAAAGACAGACTCCTCGGAGATGATGTACTTGTGCAGACACACCATGTTGGGCACACAGCGGGGGATGATGGTCGTTCTGCTCCTGCTGTACTCACTACTTTTCCTTAGACCCTGACAGAGAACAAAAAGGTCAGTTGTACCCTCAGTTGCCTTTGGAGCCTGCTGTGCTCTGTGTTTATCAACCAAACTAATCTATCCGAGTTACTCTGGGCTTCAGAGAAACCACTCATCTGCTGCTCTATGCCCCTCGGTCCCCCGAGGCTGTGCTGATGGCATCTGGCGCGTTTCCAGAGAACAGAAGATGGCACAAAGCTGCCATTAAAATCAATTACATGGGTCAATGTTTTTATTAGAATCTCTCTCAAACTAAGTCATCAGGATGACACTCAGTTATTTCCCCATGACCTTTTTTTAAAATTTTATTTTTATGTGTGACCAAAAGACACTATTAAAAAAATTCAATTCAAGTTATAAAGACAAAAGAATGTCTTAGCCTTACAGGTAATGCTCACATTTCCATTGTACTTTATTAAAGACAACAACCGCCACAACAAAAACGAAAGGGAAGGATTAGTCTCCTTGAGAGGTAATGATTTTTGGGAGGTAGCACAGAGATGAAGTTGCCAGAAGTGAAAAAATTGATGTGGGAGGGAGAAAGGGAGGGGAGAGAGAAAGAGAGAAAAAATTATGTCAATAGTGTGACCTATTACAATATTGATAAACATAAGCAGTTAAATGGGAAATTCAATGTTACCCTATCTGCCAGTAGATAAAGTGAGGTTCTAATATACAATATTCACAAATAATCCTTTCTGAGGAACAAACCAATTTTCTGTACCCTACACATACTTAAGACAAACAACTTCAAAGGCCAGATGCACAAAGTTAAGGCAGGGTTGTAAGCCAGACCTGAAGCAAAGTTACAAAATGTTAACAACTAATTAGAACTGCAAGTTTAGGACACAGTTGTTCAGCTCTTCCTCCCACCAGCAGTGGAATTCCTGTCAAGGGGAGCCTGAAATAATGGCCACAATAATAACACTCGTACTAAACTAATTCTCAACATCACAGATGCTCTGAACATATTAGGACCTTGATCTGAGCACTTTCTGAAACACAAAAGAATAATGTGAAAAATTTTATTCTGACCAATTAACTATTTGTTTATTCAATCATTTAGTAACATTAAACTCAGTTTTTGCAGCCTATTGATGTAAAACATAGGAAAGCAATTTTTATAAGACCAGTAGTCCATTTCATCTGGCACCTACTTTGGCTAATAGCACATTCTCCAGCTAAAGGAAGACCAAATTCAGTCGAATTGAGGGCGACAGAGCACTGGAACAGGCTGCCCAGGGGGGGTGTGGAGTCTCCTTCTCTGGAGATATTCAAAACCCACCTGGACAATGTCCTGTGCAACCTGCTCTAGGTGAAACTGCTTTAGCAGGGGGGTTGGACTGGATGATCTCCCGAGGTCCCTTCCAACCCCTGCCATTCTGTGATTCAAACCCAAGGTGTTGTGCATATAGTTGAGCTAGGGAAAATTTTCACATTCATCAGCAGCCTGTGAGTGTCCTGAGCCACCAGGGCTTTATAGACATTTTAAGCAGCACACTGAAACTGAACCTTTACTGAAGCCTGCTAAAGCGCTGACCTCAATAACCAGCACATCTGAGCGCTAGAGACTTACAGAGGAAGGAAGGAAGGGAAAGCCACTGAACACCAACAAAAAGAATTCCAGTGCACTTATTAGGGATATATGTATTAACATAACAATGTATCACAGAGATAACTCTCTACATTAGGTGCAAATTGATCTTTGTGTGGTGGTGTAATTTAGGAGGCCAAACTGTTTTAGAGGAGTAAAAAAAGACTTTACTCACCTTCAGTATAAAAGTCTGCTGTGTTCTAGTGTCCATTACAAGCAAAACCTACGCAAAAAGTATTCAGAGAAATACTTAAGATTCACATGAGTAAGTTAACACAGTTCTTAAATCTAATGTTGAATATTCTAACAAAGGAAGTGATATAAGTAATGATTAAAAAAAAAAAATTAAAGCCCTGCAACATACATTTGATAGGCAGTCTTTTTTTAGCCAAGAAATATGATGGAGGATATAGATCTCTAGAGAACTATCAGAACGTCACCTGATTCCCAGTCAGCTAACTTAAAGGATGAATCCTAACTTGGTAACAGAAATAACCAGTACTTTATAATTACAGCAATAATCTAACAAAACCCAATTTATAGAAATGCAAGGGTAGCAACACAATGAAGCACAAAAAGTAACCTTCACATAGCATTGCCTTCCTGTGTAACTTCACTTTAATCCTCACTGTACCTACCTTCCTAGTGCAACACTTTACACCATCAGGCTTCCTGTAACATCAAATGTGTTGCCTACCAGTGGGTTACCAGAGGGTTTTTTTGCAGGGTGGCTACATACCTGCTTTCCAGGATGCTAAACTAAAAGCTGGCCACACGCATGCCCAGGCCACAAAAAAAAAGTGTTTTATCAACTGTATAGTCACTGCTGTCTCATTCCTCCACTGCCATTTTTGTTTTGCAGCACTCATAAGCCACGACAGAAACGGCTGCAAGAAAGTCCCTTTGTGCCACTGTGAACTAGTACTAAGGTAACAACAGCAAAAAAAAAAGATTATGTATTTAGGGTGAAAAGAGTGGATGGGTTTGCTGCAGAGAGAACACCTACAGCTGCAGGGGGGATCTCTGTTAGGAACGCATCACCTCAACTGAAAGCATTTTAAACACAGCACAGCAAAGAAAGACGTACTAAATGACGACTACCCTCTTAGCAATCTCCATTTATTTATGTGTTGAAAACAAAACAAGCAAAACAAAAATATATTTGGGAAACTGCATCTTTAGGGAGCTGGAACCCTCCGCATCTCCGTCTTCGAATCACCCTGCTCAGGATATTAATTGTTTTCAAACTCCAAGAACACAGATGTACTTGGAAAGCACCAGCTGCAAGACAGCAGCACAAGCCCAACCCTCCTCTAGGAACAAGAACAAGAGTGTGCACTCACTGTTTATTTACAACAGACATTGTAAACTTCCAGTAAAAATATTCACATACAGTTATAGCAAAATATTTAGGCTGCAAAATCAAACACCTAAAGGGCTGCAAATGCCAGCACTGGGGTTACCAAACTTTGAGTTCAACAGGCAAGATGGAGCAACTCCAAGTCAATAGACCAGATGCAGTGAAGACCAAGTCAGCTCGCATCAAAAAAAGACTTCTTGCAGAGGAACGACGTGTCAGGAGTAACATGGTGCTGGACTCATCAGGTGACAGAAGGACAACACAGCACACAGTCTCCCTTATCTCCCTGCTGTGTAGGGCAGCGATACAGTCATGCCCTGCTATCTCTGAAGGGTGAAGTCTACCAGGCTGAGATGCTGACTTTCCCCAACACCAAGGGAACTGTGGAAACAGCCATCCCGTGCAGTGCCCACGGCGAGGTGAGGTGGAGATGTGCAAAAGGCCCAGGCAGCTGGGCCAGGAGGGGAGGTGTCAGGGCAGGGTTGTGCAGGCTCCTCGCAGGCAGTGGCTGCAGCAAAGCAACCTTTGCGCTTTGGGATGGCCACATTCAAAACACTGCCCCCGTCTCTCCCCATCGCACCCCTGAGCATCTCAAGCAAGAGGAGTAGAACCGGAGTCTCTCCTAATCATTTCTCTCTCACCAACTTTCACTAAATAAAATAAAGTGACAGACACCCCTCCATCTCAAAGACCTACTCTTTTACTAGGGTTGCACCCAATTTTAAAGGCTGTTCTATATCTTCTGGCAAAAGAACCCCCATCAACAGAAGCTGGTGTTACCGAGATTTTTTTGACAAAGGAATGACACACAGCTTCCATGTCAAGGGCACAGTAAAGAAAAGCAAAAGTCCCTAGGCCACTTAGTTTGCCAAACAACTTTTCAGGCCTCTTACCTGGGGCTTCCAGGAACAGTGGAAACCAGCTGAATAAATAGCAAATGTAAAACTGGTTTTGCTACCCTTGCTTAACCAAAAGGTGTAAAATTAAAATTTAAAAACAAACAAACAATAAAGAAAACCAAGAGAACAAGTGAAAAATAAAAGCCACTTTACAAGAGGTGCCAAAAGAAGATAAAAATGGTTCGGAAACAACTATGTGTTTACAGTCACTTTCCTCCTCCTTCTCCCAAGTTTGTTTGTACCTAGACACTGTTCACATTGAGGCAATAAATACAAGAACATATGTGATTTTTTTTTTTTAAATGTGCCCTTTGACTGTCAATATCTCCCAAACAGGTGTTGGCTAAATGATTATAAATTGGCCTCTGGATACACCTCTTCAACTGAGCCGTACAGGACTGGCGATAATATAATTAGACCTAAAAACATCAGGCTGGTGAATGCTTTCCATCTGTTTGGCAATAATGTTTAGTTAACAATAGTCTTTAAAAGAAGCACCTTCAACTTCAGTTCTTAAAGTTATTTATAGGGCCATTCTTAACACACCAGCACTCTTGCTAACAAGAGCTTTAGCCACTTGGAAATTATTAGCCATACGGCTGTGTATGAAAAGGAATGGCAGCATTTAACATCTGTATCTCTCCAGATTTACAAGCATCAACCTCGTTTAAAGTCATTTCTTAATGAACAGTTCCATGGTCTGTATTAATATTATAGTTGCATGCACAAAGATCATAAGGAGCCAAACATTTTTTTAATACCAACAGTAGGCCAATCAGTAATGAAGCTGTCAGCATAAAGGACAGAATAATAGCTTCTTTAACCCTCAAACAGGATTTGTTCATTTGTAGAGTAGAAGACACCAATTTAAAAACTGCTCATGGGTTTGCTCACCTTTATAAAGACAAAAATCTAATTTGGTACTAATTTGATACAATTGTCTTTCCAATAAAAGGCTCCTAAAGCCATCTTTTATTCCATGATAAAACAACTGCTATAACTAAAACTGTCATGAAATAATTACCTTTGATAGCATACCTTATTGCACAAATACAATTAATGTATTCCTCCCTTTCATTTTTCACACTTGCTTATCAGCACTGTATTAGCATATGGTGTAACAGAACAGATTACTGAGCCCTTGCCCTATAAGACAACATATAGAATGACTACCACTAACGCAAATAAAACAGACAAAGGATCCCTTCAGGGCTAGCTTCATCTGTTGTTATATTACAACATCAAAATAAAAGTAGCAGCTACAGTTTTATAACTGTAATAACAACAAATAATATTTGTGTGCCTTTGAGGTTAACTACCTAGATGGACTAACCAGTTTTACTAACCAGCTTCTTTCTTTTTCCTTTCCATCAAGCATCATACCGTTCCCCAATGATGATCATCTACAGCTCCACTTCATTTCATGGAAAATTATTTCTTTGCTGATTCAGTACCGACCTTTCTACAAGACTATTTACCTCTAAAGGGACTCCAAGAAGCCCAGGAAGAGTCATAAAAGTAACTTTAGGAATTTACCTAGTGATGCTCCATTTGGCTCTGGCAGACTGTAGACTTCATATGGGCCCACCAAACTAAAAACCTGCTTCAATGGGAGGCAGCCTGTATGCATATTACAAAAAGGTGGTTTAATCAGATTCACCCAAATAATTAAAGGGTTATGTGAAATAATAAATCACTATCACAAAACTAACATTTCGGGGGGGATGAGAACAGGTAAGAGACGGTCACAAATATATTTACTTGACTTTTTATCACACATCCAGAGCAGAGAAAGGTGAGCAGCTCTTGGATGCATTACCAGGCTGCTGCAGAAGCACATACAGTAAGCCTGTCATTGACCCAAATGCCAACTTATTCTCCTTACCTCATGCTTTACAGCCAATTCTAGACTGTAGTGCTATCCCAACAAGTCTTTCGTGTTTGCATTCCTTCACACTTCTCCCCCATTGCAAAAGGCACTGCTTCAGTAATTCTTTTTCTAAGATTTCTTTTTAAAATGCAAAGTGACAGATCTCCACCCTAATGACATGACGGAACAAAACAGGATTCCTCCACATAGCAATCCCTATGGCATAACTCTGTTCTTCTCCAGAGCAGATCATATAGAGATGCTCACATTAGACTAGGCTGCTCCTACCTCACATAAGCTGCTGGAACCTCTTTCGCTGATGATGAGTTACTGTGTAACTTGTAATATTCAATACCTCCTAACAATGAGCTGCCAGCTGTAACATTCAGCATCCTGTCTCAGAGGGGAGGGAGAAGAATTCACAGCAGGGCACTCCTGGGCACTGAGCAACTAGACTGTGACACGAAAGGAGACTAGGCAAAATCCTATTTGTTATACTAATGTACGAACAGAGTCAAGGTCTACATATCATGCTGGCTTTTACAGTACTGTTGCTTACTCATTCTTTCCCTGTTTTTCTGCGTTGATGACAACTTCAGCGTGGCCAAAACCACGGGCAGGCAAATAGCAATTGCCACATATAAATATATAATGTAAATAAGCGTCTTCAGCAGCACAGACATCCCTATTCTGTACAAGCACTTGAGCTTTCAGGCACAATCCAAAAAACAAGTGAACACAGCAGCACTACATGGCAGCATCTCAGTAAAGTGGCAGACAGCAATACCCCTCCATGATGCCAAATAGGATTTTCTACTTGTGATTTTTTTTTCCCCCCTAAGTCAAGGGTTAATTCTAATGCTGACAGCAGCTACTTAAAAAAATTAGCTTCTTAGATTTGATTTACAGTGTATCCAACAGCTTAGTGGAAAATAAATTAAATTCAATTCAATATAGTAGGTACAATTAATTGGAGAAAAATAAAGTAAAACCTGCCTGGTAAATAACCATAGTCTAGGTTTAAGAAAACAGTTAATTTTAGGATCCTTTAAATGCACAGAAATTAGCAAATGTTTCAGTATGCTAATTTTTTTTAATTAAAAGATATTTCTGCAGTAAAAGCTCTTTCATATGCACTACTGATTCTTCATCAAACGTTAAGTTTCCAACTTAACACCAGTATAGCCGGTGGCAGCCTGAAGGTTTACCATCTGCTGCCACCCAAAGTCACGGTGGCCACCTTCAGAACATATGCATCAAAGCCCTGAGATAAGAGACTGAAGGAATACTGCAGAAGTCAGCATAAGGGGAATCACAAACCCAGAGGCAGGCAACAGGCAAGTCACCAGGAAAAAAGAACGTGGTGAACCATTAGTCACCCTACCGAGCACCCAAACAAGGTCATGGGGGACAACATTGGAAGAACTAAGGACTGCTCTAAAATGCACTGCTCTCCTGCGGGTAGCTTTAACATAAATGCAGTCCTCTGTCACACTGCAGACATTTGCTTCCCCAGTCCTCCTTTCTTTTCTGTTTTTTTTTTCCCCCCCTCCCTTTCCCCCTGGCCCAGCATCTAATACTAATTTTTCTCCTGTCTCCACATGCCATGGTTTAACCCTAGCCAGCAACTAAGCACCACACAGACACTCACTCACCCTCCCCACCCCATGGGATGGGGGAGAGAATCGGAAAGGCAAAAGTAAGAAAACTTGTGGGATGAGATAAGAAGTTTAATAATTGAAATAAAATAATAATGATGATGATGATAATAATAATAATAAATTGTAGTGAAAAGGAAAACAACAAAAAAAGAGAGAGAGGAACAAAACCCAGGAAAAACAAGTGATGCAACCGCTCACCACCCGCGAACAAATGCCCATCCTGTCCCCAAGCAGCGATCGCTGCCCCCCCAGCCAACTCCCCCCAGTTTCTATACTGAGCCTGACATCATATGGTCTGGAATAGCCCTTTGGCCAGTTGGGGTCAGCTGTCCTGGCTGTGCCCCTTCCCAGCTTCTTGTGCACCTGGCAGAGCAGGGGAAACCGAGAAGCCCTTGACTGGTGTAAGCACTACTTAGCAAGAAGTAAAACATCAGTGTGTTATCAACATTATTCTCATCCTAAATCAAAACCACAGCACTGTGCCAGCTACAAGGAAGAAAAATAACTCTAACCCAGCCAAAACCAGGACACCACACTTTCAGGATGTGGCAAATAACATACCTGTGGTTCTTATTTACTTGAGCAGGTTTTAACACTGATCAAAATAAACACCTGAAAACAGGTCTGCTTACAAAAATGCGGCTTTAAGTTCACTAACATGGGTTGACAAATAGCTCGTGCCTGATTAGAGAAAATGGAATAGGATCTCCTGCTGCAGTCCCAGGTACCAGAAAGGTTTTGAAGAAATACCAGAGCTAAGGGATTACTTTAAAACCAGCTCCATTTTGTTATTAAATTGCTGTCCCACGCTGAAAACATATCATGTTATAACATCACCTGTGGGCCATCTATTAATTCTGGGCCTTATCTCCTAAACAAACACACTCATCATAGGATAGATTCTCTAGCAAAAGTCCTACAAATTCAAAGACTTATCAGGTGACCACCTAGGATTTTTCTCCTTGCATTTACCTCATCAGTTGGAAAATCCCCTAATAGGTAGTGACAGACAACAAGGAACAAGACAAGTTGGTCACCCAATCCTAGCATGAGTCCTTGGGACTGCAAGAAAACCTTAGCAAGGGCTGGTGCACGGCTGGGTGCTGCACTCAGGGCACAGTTGTGGTGATGAGGCAGAAGCAGGCATGCGATTCCCCCCGCTCTCCTCAGCTGTGCTGGCTGTCAAGGCTACCAGGATTAAAAGATCTACTTAACACAGATTTATTCTTGTCACTTTTCAGATTATACCACCCGGACTCTCGCTCGTCTCCCTCTGTCGTTATAAAAAAGAGATTACATTTGGCTAATATGTATGAAAAATGCGATTATTGCTTATCCTTGTACCTGTGCAATATGTATTATCTTCAGTTTGCAATTATTCCTCCTTTCAAACCATTATTCTAAGGAACTTACAGCTCATATATTCCATGACTTGTAGTAATAGTGTACTTAAAAGACAAATGGTGCAGCTTTAAATAATGCAAACGCTAAGAAAGCAGCATACATTAAAATTTGAATTTTTAAATACTTTTAGTTGGTTGGTAACGGAGAGGAAAGTCCATTTTCTTAGAGCAAACTAAAAACTGGCCAATAAATGACAAATGGTGAAATATTAACCTAGAAAATGTATCTGGCAGGTTTTACTGGAGAATACAGTGTATATGAAATGCCACTCAGCATCACAGAGTAATTGCCTGGCACCAATTGTGTACTAAGCAACTTAGTAATAATTAGGAAGTCAAACTTAAATAATTTTAGTTTAAAAGAAAATATCTCTATAAATTATTCCTTTGTGGAGGCCTGAAGATACATACAGTTCAGCCCACACTAGAATATTCAATAATTTAATTTCTATTTTATAAAGGGAAGGGGAAAATCTGCATTACTTTACCCAATCTTGGGACAGTTTTATGTCAGATGAAACAAAATATTCACTAAAGTCAACAGAAATTTTAGTGAGACACACAAGAAAGATGCTAGAGAGAGACTAAGGGCTATAACAACAAAACACTCAAACATTCAGACTGGTATAAATGGAAAGACTTCAAGAAAACAAGGAGCAGGTGTTGGAGGGCAGGGAAGAAGGGACAGGACTCTTTCTAGCTGGGAGAGAGATCACATTTTAAAACTGAGCAAGCTTTGAGGTTTGAAACCTGACTGTATCGTAGGAATAATCCTGCAGCAGCAGGGAAAGGAAGGTAGTGAGCCAAGAAATCAGTTTTGACTATGACTCTGTAGTTGATTTGATTTAGTAGGACTTGGCAAGTCACTTAAACTAAAGTGTTATCCAAGCATAAAACAAGCTCTTCAAAGTTTATTTGTATTAATAGTTACTATTACTACTCAAGTTTCAGATTCTTAACCATTTTTATCACTGCTATTTTCCATTGTGCCACGTTTGGATGAGGAAAACTTGCTAGTTGGTTGAATACATTGTAACATGTTTTCAGCCAGTTCCTCTTTCTGAGCATCATAATGAAACAAGAATGAGTGTCCGTACTGGATCCTGTTGTTTATTAGAACTCCCTTTTCTCCACACCTCTTATGTACACATGGCCACTCATTCAAATCCATAAGATGATCTAAAGACACTTGACAGCGTGCACCTGAGAGCCACATGAGACAAAACATCTGCTATGGTCAACTCAATTTCACAACTGCAACAGTCTTTACCTCACCTCAAAATAAAATGCCGAATATTTAAGTTTCTAGCATACACTAATGGGACACGGTTACCTATGTCCTGTTATTCATGCACAGCACACACACTGCCATAAAGAGCGCTCATTTCCCCTATCCTCTGATTGAATTCCATTAAAACTAACCATAACCTGTTTTAATTCAAGTATGGGTCTGCAGATTACACATGTGAACTCTACATACATTCTATATACTTCTGTTTTTCAGCACTTTCACTCACCATGTAGACAAGTAGTAATCACACTTTCTAAATAATTAATAATACTGAATTGGTTCTTCTGCATATTTCTAAGGTCAATTCATCAACATGTACTACCATCAGAGTTACAACTTTTCACGATAGCCACACAAGATAACTTCTTTTCTGAAGAACTGGAAGCAATTCTTTTGGTCTTGAGCATAAGTTATCTACTTCTAGAATCCTCTTCAGAAACTCCCAAAATAATTTTAGCAAGGCCCTGATAAGAGTATTTTATTTTATAAGGTTTCAGATTGTATAATGAAGCTTAACAAACAGTGTATTTAACAACAAGATCAAATGTACTCAAGTACTCAAATGTACAAGCTCAAGTCTGTGGAAGAACCGATCGCAGTCACACCAGTGCCAATACAGACAACGTGGTTGATGGGGGACCAGGGGAAAGGATAGAAAAGACATAAAAGACAGTCATTGGTTAAAGAGGCATAGTTACTACTTAATGCACTCTGCTTTCAAGATGAATCTTTAAATTGAATGAATCTAAATAACAGAGGGTTCTAAGGAATAAGAAATTGGGTTTGAAACAGCATTATGAAGGTATCCAGCAGCATAACAAAGTTGTTTCTTTAGGGGCCAATTGTAGCTTCAAATGAAAGATTTGCCTAGGGCAGACAGTCAGCACAGAATCTGCAACCTTGATTTTTAATTAGGCAAATTTTGAAAGCAAAAATCTTTGCTATTCCAAATAGAAGTTTGCTACTGCAAGGTACATGAACTGATAAAATAATTGATCATTCTTGGTTGCTGGCAACAGCAGCTAAAAATATTTTGATATTAACCTGTTTTTCATGCAGTACTTCTGGTAACACTAACAAGAGCTTTGCTGCCCAATCAGCAGCACCTCAGAGTCCACAACATTTGCAGGGCAAAAGCCACCTGCAATTTAATTAGATTAAACCTCTATTTTCAGAAACCTACTCACAGGTAGATTCTTCCCATAACACACACATAAAATACCTACAAACACCACCCAGTTAACCTTTGACACCATGAAGTGAGCAAACACAGTAGCAGCAGAATTCAAGAAACCTGATTTCCTCAAGCAAAGCACAGGTCCTCTTGGGTCTATTAAATAGTCGGATTTATACCACAGCCTTTGCATGAGAGCAGAAGGATGGGAGGCAAGGCACAGATATGGTCGTTCTTCTGCGAATTTTCACAATATTTTAAGGGGTTTAATAATGCTAAGATCTCCAGCTTTCTCAGATTCAGCAGAAAAGGGTCAATAAAGCAAAAATTATTCAGGTGACAAGGAAGGTGGAAAGGCAGAGAGGGAAAGACAGCACAGCAGGAATAAACCAGGCTAAAATTTAACATCTAATCATTCTGCCTAGCCTAAAATAGTTTGAAAAACCCAGAGTTTCAGGTAGCAACAAGCATTTTGTCTGTGAAAATGAAGCCAATTCAGAACACTTCAAGAGGCTTCAAAAGAAGAACAAAGACTGACATTACTCTAAGGGAAGGCACTGAACCTTTCAGCATTTGATGGAGTGCAGGTTAACAGCTGATTTTCTCAAGGCAGCACTGCAGCAGGCAGACACTACTCTGGGCTTCCAAGCAGCAGTGGAAGAACAAGTCTGCAGACCAACCACCGCCATTTTTAAGTCAGTGTGTTTAAGCCAGTCTTGCACAAGATTAGGCAAGACAGCAGTAAAAATGCCAGTGGCTCATTACTATCCACACACCCATTTTCTGCTGAAACCAAAGCAGCTACCTCAGGGTTAGAACAGGAGAAGAGTATTTTCAGGCAGGACTCTGTGTGATGCTAATCAGTTACAGACTTGTGCCCAAAAGCATGGCATCTTCAACGCTGGCCCTGAAAACCAGAATCAATTTTCTAGAACAAACATGCTCGGTCATCTGCTTGGCTCCAGAGAGGATACTTACACATCTAGTTGGATTTCTCCATGATGTGAGCTTTGGAGCATACGCAAGCAGAGGCGGCAGCAAAGAACAGTGATGGTGAGGAAGGAAGTGAGATGGTGCTTTAAACCAAGGGCAGGGGCATTGTCTCCAGCACACAGATACATGTGCACACTTCTGCTTCATATTCACATGCATTTTGTCTATGCGTTATAAAACCAAATAAAACATGTTCTGAACACTTGGGCTTCAAGCAGCTTTTCATTTGCCTCACAACTTTATGAACACTTAAAAATATATGAAAAAAGACAGCATACTCAGAGTAAGTTTAAATTTGTAATAAGGAGAATCTGGAAGCAGGTATGCAGAGTACTAAGGCACCTAAAAGAATATTGCTCCTTTTTTCATACAATAATTAAACAATAACTCTGACCCCTATGATATTGTTTACACATGAGCATACCAGCTGTATACATGGGCCTGTTACTCCTCACACACATTTCCAACACTAAGATCTTGTATTTTTGTCATCACCAGAACCCTGATTCTTCCCAACTCTGCCTCAAAGATCTGGACACATTCAGCTCACATTTGGGACACTTACTAGAGCTATGATCAGAGAGATCTAGGGGATTTGATAACACCAAGGACTCCAAAAGCTTCATTCTGATCAAGCATCCGCTCCAGTTGCTGTCCACTATTCTTATACAAGAACAAAGATACCCAAAAGGTCTTTCTTGGTTCATTTCCAACACTTCTGCAGCCTCACATCATCAGACCAATTCACAAAGTCCATGCCTACTGCATCCATTTAGTGGCTACTAATTTAGTTAGTGTCTACTAATCCAACAGATAGGTGCTCTTTCCAACCTGTCTCTCCGGTACGTATACAGAGTGGAACACAGGCTAAATTCTGAACTTAAAACTGAGGGAAGAAGATACAATGAATATGAAGTCAGAGCTGAGAAAACCTGTGTGCTATAAAACCAACCATAATACCTAATGTATATATCCCTCTGAGGAGAAGTTATCAACTTATGCACATAATTACAAAACAGACAAAGAAAAACAAAAATCAGTCCTCATAGCTAGGTTCAGTCCAACAAGAAAAAGAAACAGAGAAACACAGACCTTAAGAGACCAGCTACAGGTTTTCTGATGCATGTTACAAATGCGTGAATTGACCGTGCATCAGTACATCATGTACAAACCAGGGACTACATAAGGAACTATCAAAAGTCACAAGGGAATGGGTATAGCAAAAAGGAGATGAGCCTTTACAGTCTGCATTAGCCACTGCCACATTGCTGAATAATACATAATCTTAAAAGTATTTGGTAAGGTGGTAACTAATCAGCATTATCAAAACAATGCAGCAATTCTGGTCTCTTAATTAGGCTTGCAAAAAATCCGTATGATCCTTTACTGTTTACAGAGGGGTATTACCCTGGGATTTTGGAAGATATTATTTGCGTGAGTCAAAAATAAACTTGGCTTCATTGCTGAATCTCTCTGTCTTGGTGGGGGATTTCAATTGAAAATTCTCAGGGAAGGAGAACAGTCATGTGTGTCCCCAGCCCCCATTTCAAGTGACAGTTCAAAAGCAGGAATTTCTACCCTTCTATATTTCAAGTATCCATCAGATTATTCAACTGAAAACACATCAACTTGTCCTTACTCCACTATTGTAACCATGACTTCATTTTTGAAAAACAGGCCTCATCCTATTGAATGCCACCAAACATGCACCTTATCCTTTAGCTCAAATATATTTTGCATGACCTTACATGAATTGCTTAGATAAAAGCCTTTTATCTTCTACTTTTGTTATTTTAAAGTGCAGATGCATTTGAGTCATTTTCCCCTTTTGTTTCATATCCTTAAGATCCACAGCTTCAAAGACAAAATGTCAGCATGCAGTCGATTTATGACTGAACTCTTGAAGAGACACTGAAGAATTACCTTGTCAATCACCCCAAGGACTCTGAAGGCCTTCAGTTCCTCGGCAGGGCTCCTTAGGTTCCAAGAGGGCCTTGAACTTAGTGATCCTGGAGGCTAATGGAAGATATCAAAGATTACACATCAATCAGGGTGGTACTTGAAGGAAGACTGCCTGCTGAAGCAAATGCCAGGCCGAAGGAAACTAAATTTATCATAAATCAGAGAGTGTGGAGATGAAAGGAGAAGTTTTCTGTTTGTCCTTAGTGGGGGGGGGGGGAAACAACTTGCAAGTAAATAAAAATCGAGATAACACTGAAAACAAAATTTTAAAAAGAAAAAATAATGGATTTTTACACTTTCTATGCTTAATGGAACCTGGCAATCGATTACTCAATTCTTACCCCATCACAATAATCAATCAAAGCCTTACAGGTATTCTGGGTACAAAATAATTCAGAGATCACTGAGGAGGAGAAAGCAAATTAGAGGCTTTTTAAGTCTGAAGAATATAAAATACCGAATTATAAACACGGTTCTCCAGTGAGCTTTATAAAATCCTTTTAATAACAAGGTGCACAACAGAAACAATTCCTAAAACTGCCTTAATCTAGAAATTAACACCATAGCAAATGAATTGGCAGGTAGTTACTCAAGTAGTTAATACGCATAGGTTTTTGTCCATGCTAGGTTTTGTAGTTTCTCAGGGCAAACTCAAAGCTTGCATGTCAAAGGAGGGAACAACGTTTCAACTGGAAGTCTTCTGGGACCAAGATCAACCTCCTAAGCATCACGTACACCTCTGGCACATTAACAAACATTTTCAGAAGTTTCTAGTTGCCAACTGAGAGAATTCATTAGATCATACTCCAAAAATTCAACATGCAGCTTCTACTAGAACCACAGACCTGGATCTCTTCCTCACAAATAAGGTAACTTCATTTGCAGAGCTGTTGAATGCCAAACTCTTTTTAAGCCTCCCCAAGTACACTTCTATTGCGCAAAGGTAAAGAAAGAGGAAGCTGAAACTCCTTGATTTTTAGGCTTGTAAGAGGCAAAAGCCGTTTATCTAATTTGTCAGTATCCTGAGGCAATATTTAACAAATAAGTCACAAGGGAAAACTGCTGGAAAGCAATTATGTTGTGGATGAAACGTTTAAGTATCAGGAAATACCAAGAAATTTTCCCTTATCGTCAGAAACTCCCAGAAAAACTGAAGATCCTGAACTAGGTAATTCACTTTGCTTCTTTCCTAGTGTTTCCCCTCCAACATCTTTACTGTGCTATCCTCAAAGTCCAGAGCACCTTCCCGAAGCCCTCCCCAAAACTGGTTCCCCTTCATGTTGCCAGTCAACCACCTTCTGTCCTTGCAAATTCTTTCCCAAAAATCAATTCTTGTTTTAGCATTGCCTGAAAAATTAAACAGAAAGGTTTAAACACACATGTACAAAAAGCCTAGAGAAAAGCGTGCTTTTCTTTTGTGTCCACCTACTGGGCTCTATGTTAAAAAGAGTTTATTATTTATCTTCATTTATCTATCAGGATCTTATAATTATTTTGTCATGTAAACACTGCTGAGCAAGAGTGCCTACAGCAGTTAAGAGAAAACAGCCTACATTCTACAAATCACTAAGGTTTTAGTAGGAAGAAGAAGAAAAAAATCTACATGAAGATTTTTTTCTCCAAACCTAATTTAGTTTCTGCATTCTAACGAGCTGTTGCAAGGTCAAGGGAGTTCTTTTGCTGGGTTGTATTTTAAGACTGCAATTTTTCTGCAATAACGGAATATTTGCTTTGAAACAAAGAGTTGTGCTAACGCAGAGTTTATTCATGACAAGATTTCAAAAGCATTCTAAGGAATACATTTAATGAAAAAGAGTATTTCCAAATCCTCTGGACTACTATAAAAGATTTGCACTTCTATCTGCATGCTATTACATTTTATAACCATATATTCCTCCATAATCAAGCTTTTAAAATTTTCTCTTATGCATAACATTTCAACCATGAATTAAGTTCATACATCTCTACAGAAGTTAATAGTTGTCTAATAGTGCTACTGAATCAGACTTCTGCACCCATCATGTCTAAAGAGCCCAAAAAAACCAGTACATATTTTTGGGTCCTTCACTAGAATATCACCAATGGTGGCACAGTCAGTAATACTGCGTACACACATTGTTTTCCATATACACATTCTACAGTCGCTTCTTACCTTAAAATGATTTAACAATCACATCCACATCTCCACTGCTCCCAGTAGCATCTCCATTTTTATCAGTTTCAGGTTATTTTTTGCTCTTTACAGTACTTTGGTTTCACTGTTGCAAAGTCTAATAGTGGAGCCCAGTGATGAGGAAGCATTACATTCTGTTGTGAAGCAAGCCGGAAGCAAACTCTAAATACCCAATTCTCAGAACTACAGCAATTAAGCACTCTATGAAGCTGCCTGCTCCTCTGAATAGAGTAAAAATCCAAGCTCAGCATTTAGCCAGTGATAAAAAAAAATAACTAGAAAACCATCTCTCTCATCAAAAATAGAGTAACAAAAAAAAAAAAACAACACACCACGCAAAACAGGAAGGAGAGCAACAAAAACTCAAAGGCTTCATTTGCCTTTAGAAATAAGGCATTTATATTCTAAATGAAGTGGCAGGCTACCTCTGCCTGCACAGGCAGCCTTCAGCAGCCTGTCCAGATGCTCAGCATGCTGCTCAGATATCCCAGGACCTTCTCTCCTGTGACTAGGCCCTATATGTTTTGAAACTATTTCCTGACTACACTGAGCTGCGCAGCTGGGGTTATCTGACTCAGGATCAGTGTCACCAGTTCCTTTCCCACCATTACCTTTTGGCTAGCATATGCTAATTTAAAGTGGAAAATGATGATGCCAACACCCAGAAGCCTGTGGCCACCACATGCCTTTGGAAGGTTCTAGTTTTGCAAGCTATACAATGAAATACGACAACAGCTCTTGCCTCAGCTTTGGCACCAACGCCAGCAGTTATAAGAGCAGGGGGTGAAAGAAAGGTACACCACCAGCCAAGCAAGAGGAAAAGCCTCTCTTGTTAACCTCATTTAAGGCAAGAGCATTATCACTAGCCCAGTGACACAAACATGATTTGATGGGAAATGATTCTACTCCTGATGTTGCTACCTTTGACAGCAGTCACCACAGAATCTTAGGATAAAAAAAAAAAAAAACCACACACCAGTGCAGAGCTACACATCAAAATGCATTCTCCCCTCACCATTCTGAAGTCTGTGCCTGATGACTTCAGCAACCATCCCCCTGTAGCATGGCCAGACCCTTGAAGCACATTCTGCTGGCTTGAGGTGCAAGGCTCCACACCATGGTGTGAAAGAGCTTCCAGCCCTCCTCACCTGGCAGAGCATCCTGACCCCTCCCTCACTCTGCAGCATAGGAAAACAAGGTGGCATCTCTGCATGCATCTGAAGGCAGACAGAGCTACGGTGTGGGGCCCTGAAGATGCATCTGGTGTCATGCACATCTGGAACCAGCAGCAGACAGGAATGCAGAATGTGATCTTGGAAGCCTTGAGGCTGAATTTCTTATTTTATGGTAAATTTACATCTCACAGAACTACAGCACTGTATTTTCTTTACACTTCATGTAATTTTCATGCACATTTAATGAGAATTTTAGGAAGTAAGATATCCTATGAAAACTGCAAAGACTGAAGACTGCTTTTCCTGTTTGGGCATCAGGCTTGCATATAACTCTTGTTACTAAATTGCTTTGAAAATCAAAAATAATTGACATTTTAAAAGACAACAGCTTTTTTAACAGTGCAAAGAGACAATTCTGAATATAAAAAATTAGGCATAAGTAGAACCAGAAATAATTTCAAAGTGAAAAAAATATGCATTCTAAAAATACCAACAAAGTTAAAACAGACCCACAGCCTGTACGTGTAGCTGTGCTGGGCCTCACAGCTGACAGCTATATAAGACTGCAGCTTTCTGATGGTCAATCCAGTGTGATTCAAAGGCTGTTGGTGCAGCTCCCACTCAGGCTTGGAGGTGGCTCCCCAGAGCTGCTACTTATAAAGAGGCAGAGGAGAAAATACAGCTTGAGAATCTGCAAAATGGCCTGCTGCTGCACACAGCATTCTTGAGCATTTGTCATCGAGAAGGCCCTTGAGGATGCTGTGCTGTGCCAGAGGAGGAAGAGGACGACAGCATTTGCTGCAGCTTGTTTTTCCAGAAGGTCTGCATGCCTGTTTACAACCTCCAGAAGCAGTCTCCACATCTCCCACTCCTATGGGTCATGGGCAAGGCTTTTCTCAATGTTTACAAGACCCTGTCAAGCGAGTTCCCAGTTCATGGTCAGTCACAGTTGTGTCACTTCCCTGTGCTTCTTTTTATCCTTAAGAAATCTTCTATCCATCCTTAAGCCCTCTACCCATAACCTTTTTCTAACAGTGCCAAGGGTTCTCCAAACACCTCCTCTTGTGCTCCTCTCTTCACCACTCAGACTTGCCAGCAGCAAGGCAGTTGCTAAGGATGCTATCCTTGAGGGCTACACTGTTGGCTTTCTGTTGAGGCAAGAAAAGTAACAAACTACTGTTTTTCTTTGTTTGGTTTCCATGGCATCAAAGATAATTTTTGCTTCTCAGCTCTGAAATGCCAGGCCTTCGTCTCTAGGGAAATCTGTTCTTCAAAGAGGCAAGAGCCTGGCATTTTAGGCCACAGATGGATAGCTCGCTTCCTTCTGCCCCAGGTCCCCAGAGAAAAGCCACCATGCTTTACCATCACGTGTTCAGATGGCAAATGGGTGGCTTGGGGTGCGTTTAGCAGGCATAGTCTTTTGAGACTGCTGCACGTGGTTCAGTACATGGCTGGCAGCCCAAGCTTTTGGCAGATAAGAGAGGCTGAGGGGTGCAGGACAGTAACTGAACCTGCACTTCTGAGCTTACTTCTTCACTTGCTGGACATTTCTGTGGCCTGGTGGATAAGAAAGAAATAAAACATCATGTCTAAGAAAGCCAGGTGAGCCTAGTTTTGATGCTGATCACTGTGGTTGTTCCTTGTAAGGGCAGAATAGTAAACACAAAGCTATCTACACCAGGCATGGGTGACAAAGCAATTCTGCCTTGTAACATCAGGTCACGAACAAGAACACTTTGCCTTAAATGCCAATGCTTGCTTACTAGTCAGACCTCTTCCTCCAAAGCATGAACAGTCTCAGCACCCTCACTGCCCATGAAGTTCCCTGCACTGAACCATGCTTCCCATACCCAAACTGCACTCTGCCCACTGTAACATAGGCACAGGTCCTACTAGGGCACAGTATTTGTCCATCAGTTTTCTTGCAAACCAGTTTCAATTAAAGGATTCAAACTGTGCTTGGCTGACAGGTGTAACAGCACTTGGCCATACTTCTAGGAAAAGCTTCTTAAGTGTACTAACACAGTGGCTCTTCTCAAAGACTTCAGTGTCCCTCCAGCACAGAAGTAGTGATGAGAGACCTCTTTACAGATTCACGTGAGCAAAGAAGGCATTGTAGAGTGTTAAATGAACATTCATATTTATATCCTGTCCAAGCACCAGCATTTGAACAAGGGATGGTGTCAGCCAGCATGACCTACAGCAGTAGGAGGTGCTAGTGGTAACAGACCAGCCTTGCCCCATATGTAAATATATGTCAATAGCAGTTAGAGAAACATCAGAAGCTGGTCTTAAGTGATGGTGCAAGGAGGCATAGACACTAACCTTGTACACTATAGACTTAATTTATTTAGGAGAACACCACAAATATATGCATGTTTCCATTAGTATCTCCCAAGAATCACACTGTATATAGATGCAGGTCATTTCAGCGCACTTATCACTGTCTGCATGGGGTGGAGTAATTCATGCAAGCTCCAATATAAACTATCTTGGGCAGTAAAAAGGATAAGCAGTAACTAAGGTGCAAGAAGAATTCAGGCCTGCTCAGCAACCAACATACAGAAAGTCACATTCCTCACTTTCCTTAAGACACAAAGCCAAAGCACAGAGCATGTCAATTCTTAGTGGTTCCTACCAATACCCTTACAATAATTTTGGGACATAAAGCCTTCTCCCAATTAACTTCCAGCTATCGACTTGGAGACAAGCTGTTGCTCATCACAACCATCATGACCCATCAGTGACATCTGCCCTTGATGCCAACAAATTCCAAAGCTCTAAGATAAATGCATTATGAAGAGCAGCAAATAAAAAATATTGAAACACACGCACAGGCTTAGGTAAAACAAAGCCAAATCATGGAAACATGGCTGCTTTAGTAAAGAAGAGAATAAGCCAGGTGCAACATTTTGATTGTGCAAAGTCAGATTTGCCCTAACTTGTCAATTTTCAGTTTCAACACAGAAGGAGAATTCTATTCTATTCTCACTACTGTGTTGGGTTTTTTTTCTTGTCTTATCCCAATTAATTCCGCTTTCCTTTGGATCTGCAAAGAAGGCATGTGCCTTATTCAGTACAGCATAAAAGAGGAAATACTTTACCTCTCAAGTTCACATACAAAAATGCAACCTGTTTCTCCCTCCTTCCCAACTGCAATTACTTTTTAAACTTATAAAAAGGCAAAAAATAGGTTGTTAATGGTTTTTTTCTTGTTCTACAGTTTCCAAACACATGGAGGTTTTCATTCAACATAGATTCTTCCCCATTTTCAGGGGTGTTTGACCCAAAGAAAGACTACCTAGTAGGAGTTCATATCAGTCCAAAATACTAAATTGTTCAAAGTACAATTCATAGCAGCAGCAAGACTCCAAATCTCACAAAATATATCCCATTTGGAACATCCTCAAAATTGTACTTGTGGGCTCTCAACATAAAAAAAGCTAACCTTCAAAATCAGTGGTTTTGCTTTTTTAATTTACTTATTAGGCAGTTGGATTTTATAAGGCTTCCTATTTTTGCAGCCATGGTCTCCTTAAAACATTTTTAGATCTGTGCAAAATAAGCAGCAATAATCTTCTGCCCCTTTTGTCCTCACTTGATAGAAATGTAGAGAGGTAGGAAGTTGGTAACTTTTATACTTGCTACAATAGGGCAGTCATTGACAATCACACACAGTTTAGCATGACTGCAGTAAAAGTCTAAAGTAAGAACACATTAATTCCCAAATGAATTGGTTGGGGAAGGGCAAAGTAGAAATTTATTGAGGGTGCCTTGGAATAAGCTTTGTTTGTCTTTTGTACAAGTACAGATAAGCATGTTTCTGCTTAAGAAGGTGGGAACTGCTACAGAAACTCCTCAAAAATCAAGAGGCAGCTGATCACTCAAGCACATCCAAAAGAGACATCTGAAGGGATCAGGAAGAACCCTTGTTCAATTAAGTATGTACTTCTTGGGAAATTCACCTCTCATTCCTCCACCATGTGCTTGACTCACTCCTGATACACCATTATGTGCTAGGCTAAAGAAACCAACAGCCCTTCTGTTCCCTACAGGACCAAGCAACGTTCTCATGGGAAAGCCAAAATATATGTTCAGTTCTGGTGGGTTTTTTTGCTTTACCTTTACATTCTTTGGCATGATTAAAAATGTTTACATCATTAACTGAGGAGTAGAAGGAAAGCATGAGAACAAACAGGCCTGAATTAAATCAAGCACTCCTTGTAATGCTATGAAATGCAACCAACAAGAATCAGAAAACAACAGCAACATCAAAATACTCCTCAGGCCTCCTGAAAGAGAAAAATTCTAGACAGTTTTTGAACCTCAAGATCAAATATGCTTTGCTAAAAGACAGGACAATTTAATTATACCAAATTCTAGTTCAGAAAAAAAGAAATTAAAGCTTACCATAGAAACAGATGCATCTTCAGAGGATTTATGATAGAGACTGGAAATTTTTTCTGCACGCATAAGGTATTCTGCAGTCTTCCTTTTCACTGCTTCTCGACGAGTTGGACTTGATTCACCTCAATAGACAAAAAGAAAGTTGTTTTTTCTATATAGAGAGAGGTACTAAGTAATCAAAGCACATGACTGCTTTGATTCTGCCTTTTTGATTTCCTTTGGGTTATTCATAATCAAACCTACAGATATGCATCTTATAAAAAGCAAGCAGTATGATCTCAGAGTTCTACAAAAATAACAATTTAAGCCTTGGTATAGACCAAGGTAAATAAAAAGTCTTACTTCATTTTTCTGTGATCAGGTATATGTTCCTATGGTAATGTAAGTAAGAACTGAAACAAACCACTGATCCGAATGTTGTACCCCCAAAAAAACCTCAATTAGGTAAGACACAATAAGACATTTACAACAAACAATAACAAAACTTTCCCCCCCCCCATGTTTATAATATGGGCTTTCCAAAGGATAAAAGAAAGTCAGAAATGCTATCAATAGCCAGAAGGCAACATGAGAGACACTGAGACCTCTTGTTCACAGCTTTCCAATGCTACCTGCTCCTTGCCTGTTAGCTTTGGGTGGCACAGGAAGAAATGAAGAAGCGCTTGCACCAACTACTCCACTTCCCAGATAGCTGAACAACCTTTGTGTTATATCTAATCTATGCAAACTCTTGCAAGAGGTGAGAATACTGTGATACCACACAAATTCTGTATTCACTCTAAAACTTGCAGTTTATGTTCAGGCATTCACATCCTACATGGTATATTGTTATAATAGACCCAATCTGTGATGACAGCACAAATGACAAGTCACAGGCAACTGTCCCAGAAGAAGTCAGAGCAATAGCAGAGACTTCATGTGGCTCTGACAGTCACTTCCAGCCATAAATGAGGCCATCCAAGACTTGCAGAAACACAGCCTTGGCTGTGACAGGCTTCTGCACTGACAGGTGCAAGCCAACACCTCTTGCAAGCCAATGCTCAGACAGGGCAAGGAATAGCAAGGGTATCAGCTACTCAACATGAAAGACAAGGCAAGAAACAGGAGAGGTAATAAATTAAACATGCAAATACACAAACCCCAACAAACAGCAGATAACAGAGACAACAACAAAGAGAACTCATAAGACGCTGATCAATGGGCCATTAACGGAACCTCTGAGTGTAACCTTGAAGAAGTTCAACCAGAAACTTGGTAACTGATAAGAAAAAAAAAAAAAAAAAAAAAAAAAAAGAGAGAGGGGATTATTGTGGGTTATCAAGAATGAGTCTCATAAAAAAGAAAAACTATTATGGGATGTCTGAAGGAGAGCTTACTCTGTAAACGCACGCAAAACTCGCTGTGGGAGGTTTTCAGGGGGGATTACGGCAATGTGTAAGATGTTACAAGTGAGATATTTAGGGGCAGGATTAAAGGTGAGGAAAGGGAGGGGTCAAGATGGTGGGGTGCACAAGCATAAGAAAACAGAGGCAGGAATTACATGGGCCAGTTGTTGCGCAAGCAGGCTGCTGGCCAATATGCTTGTCTGACTGGCCCCTACACCTGACAGCCACTGTCTGTCTTACCTTCTTATTAAACTCTACACCTCACTATTTTCTGCATGAACGTGCTCATTATTCTGTGTGCATAAGATACACCAACAAACTTCAAGCCAGATAAGCAGGCAAGTCAGACAAAATGTCTGAAAGCCGGATCAGGGAGCTGGAAGGCACCTACCAGAGAGACTTGAACAGCAGGTCTTTCTCTGACCGGCAATAGTTCAAGAGAGGTTTGTCTGTTCATGCTGTCTGTGGATGTGTAGGTGTCTCTAAAGGCAATATCCTTCTGCCTGTGTCAATCTGTTTGTAGTCACCCATGCCCATACACAGTATGTATGCGCACATGCAAGCCCCTCTCAGAAATTTGCACTCAGCTTCGCTATTGGTAGGACCCAAAGAAGGGGTAAGCTGCAGCCACATCACTCCAGCAGCTCAGGGCAGGAAGAATCACTCTGATCCTTCAGTCAGCCAGATCTGGCTAGCTTTAACACTGACTCCTTAATAAAGGAGGAGGAGCAGGTTGTCTAGTTTTCCCAAAACACTTTCAAGATGGTAGGTAATAGCGAAAACTTAAGTATGAGGTCTCTTCAGAAAGTTCATGGAGGGTTCCTCCTCTCAGAGCTGCTGTTTCTCCCCCACCCCATGCAAGAGGGAATGAATCACTGCTCTTGCTTTTAACAATCCTTCGACTCAGGGAGTGAAGAAGGCAGAGGCTCTTTTCCACTTTATGTTGCCAGGGTCTGCTGCTAGTCATTTTGACCCTGTTAAAATAAAGACTCCTCCTCCCTTTCATATCCTGACTACAAACTACCTAAACACACAGAACCATCACACAGACTCCACCAAGAGCAAGTAGAAGAGACTTCGGAACTACTCCAAGCTCTGCTGTTAAGTGATCCACTGTAAATCTTATTATCCACCTCACAGCAGGAGGGAAAAGTGATTATCACCTCCTTGGACAGAGACACACAGCCCTGCTCCGCAAACTCCTTGTACTAAACTTGGTTTGGGAAGAAGCTGGACAGTCAGAAATACAGCGTGCTTTCAGCATACAACATTATGGACATGAAACAATTTCTCAGTAATTTCTCCATTCTAAAGACAGAGGGGACTTCGTACCAGGTCCAGCACCTCAGTATCAGCCTCCACTTGGTAGGACTCATCTGGGGAAATGCCCCTAGATGAGACTGCCAGTCTTATTCCCATCTGGGATAAAAAAAAAAAAATAGTAACACTCAACTGTTTGAACTTGGATTTGGCTTTATCAGCCGAGAACAGATACACAGTATTTTATAAATGTGTGTTGCAATTTCTTAAAACATGTCTAACGCTCTTGCTTTCATCTCTACATTTAATCTTATGGCACCATAAAACTTTTTTGCGCCAATCCACTGGTGATCGCCCACATTCTCATAGACACACCAAGTGGTAGTTGCTCAGGGAAAACAAGTCCTCTGCACAGCAACAATAAACTCTTCAGCCAGCATTTTCTTGAAGCAGACTGCTAGAAAACTGCTACGTTAGTGTCTAAGGCTATCATAAAAGTCAAGCTTACTGCTTAATTGTTAGTTATGTGTATTTAGTTGGGATGTTTATTGCTTTTTTTCAATGCTTCAGTAATTTTACAGTAATTAACGCAAACAAGCTAGGATGTCCCCTTAGAGCTGTCTTTGTTGTCCCTACTTTCACAAGACATTAATTTCAGTTTTCCTTCTACTTCTCCTTCCTGAGTAATTTATTAAATAACATTTGCAAACTGTTCACTCATTAAAATCTTCAGCCATAAAAGAGGGCGTGGATTCACAAAACATTTACTCAACAAGTTCTTGCATCTTATTTGTGAATAAGATCATTAACAGTTCAGTCTCTGAATACCATAACAGGTGAATGTTTGAGAATTGGATTTATGGAAGCAGGATTTTGGTTTTTTATTCTTTATATTAGTTTAACCAAGAAAAATGTAAAAAGCTACATTCCAATAAAAATTCCCATTAAACAGCCAATAGCTCGCAAAAAAATCTGTAAAGCACAGGATATGAATTCCAAAAAAAAAAAAACCCCACACGAAACAAATATTACTTAAAAAGCCTTAAACACAGGGTGATGAGTAATAAAGGCCATGTTAAACTAAAAATAATCTTTAGCATTTATGCCAAATTTCAGATCACAGAACTCTTCACTTAAAACCTAATAAATCACTAAAATGCAGTACTAGAACAAATCCTTACATCTGACAGATGTTAAAGCCGTGATGCAGACTTTATGCATTTTTTTTTAAAGGCAATATTGCATTTTGTTATGGGATAGTGTTTTTAGTTACACAAACTGTGTACTCTTAAAAGAATCTACTAATTTATTCCTAGTTAAGACCTTTTGATTTAAACACTGTGTGAACATACTGAGCTCCTATTTCCATTCTGTGGTTAGCCCACAATAATCTAAAGAGGTATCTCTCTTTAATTACAATTTATAACTTGAAAGGCATTTTTCTTTAAATGGCAGCAAACAGGAAATGTTTAAACTGTGTCAAAGCCTTTGATGAATCTTTACAACTGCTCATAAAAGATCATCCTACTTAAAATAATATTGATTTTTCATTTATTTTCCTAGATACTAGAAGATTTACGTTTCATCTGATCAGGATCAAAGCTTCTTCCCCCTCCTGATCACTGGGATTAAATCAGCAATGTCGTTTTACATGTTTAAAAACTACACTGCTAAAGCAAGATATAAAAGTGTAGCAAGGCTGATCATAGAGACCTTAGAATAAAAACCCCTCAAGATTCCCCGTCTCTCTCCCTCTGCATTTGCTACTGAGCAGCTGTGCCTCACACAGATTCACATGAATGAAAATATTAAGGCGAGAAACCACCCACTTAGTTTATTTTCCATATTACTTTCCTGTAATTATTTTGTAAACTGTTCACACAACAATATATAAAAACATCTGCAAAAACAGGTAATTAATGTGTCAAGCCAAACTAATGCATTTTTTATGGTGTCCATGCTTCGTCAACTGTAATTACAACTCTTTTTAAGCAAATGATGATGTGTTTGTTGCAATGTGCAAGTGGTTATTTTAGATGCTCTGTTTACTATTACTGCAAACAGAATATAAAAACTCTACAGCTACTTTGTTGCACATATAAGCCTTCATCTACACAAGCACAAACAGGCTGCTCCCTCATTTTCCAAAGGCTTTGCTTATTTCAAAGAAATAAAAATATCTTAAAATGAAAATTGGCTTTGGAAAGGCTGACCAGGCCACCCGCTGACCAAAGTAACAGTAGCCAGGACATTAGGCCAGCAGCCAATGATTTAAAATTTGTTCTTTAATTTTTATTTCTAAGGACGTCTCAGCTACAATTTATTTACAAAAACAGACGTTCCTAACAACATTCAAATGATCTTGAGGGTTTGACAAAGGAAAACCACAAATATCAGAATAATTGTGCCATTGAGTTCATCTGTGACTTGCTTGCTTGTTTTCCCATAGTCCACTGATTCGAATGAAAAATAGAGAAGCAGCATTTCCACAGAATAGGTACATAGTAGTAGCATCTAGGAAAATAGCAATATTTTTGTTTGCCTTCTACTCACACCTCATAGCACCTCAGAAGAGTTGAGCTAACTCAATGTTGAAGTGTTGTGTTCTGCTCAGTTAACTGTTTACTCGGGCATCAAATCTTTTGTAATTCTAATGTATAAGAAAATTACTTATGTTCAGGTATTAATAGCAAAAAGCTATTGGAAGGGCACCATACCCAATAAACTCAAACAAAGAAAAAAATCTGGCTGGTAAGGACCATGAAAAAAAAAAAATCTGTCCTTTTCCCCGAAATAATCTGGGGTACTAGCAGAACACGTCTCAGATGCATGGAAGTGCTCTCAAACTTGCTCTGGTCCTTAACTATTCTCCTCCACAGCTATCGAGTGAAATCATGTGGAAGATGTGTATCTTACTGCATGGTAACAAACAAAGATAGCTCTAGTCACCATTTTCCACTAACATATACAGTATCCCACATTCAGTAAATCACAGTATATAGCACTCACACAGGAATTCTAGATATTCCTTCCTTCCTTTGTGTCTGACCACCTCCAAATCACCCCACACTGGGCATTACAGATTTTCCCCAGGAAGAGCCAATCTGTCAGGACAACGTCAGTGCACTCCCTACCTAACTAGCTGCTTGACCAGGATGTGAATATTTCCAGAGAAAAGGTAAGGCTAAAAAGTTAGCATTACCTGTCCCAATCCTCTGTAACCTCCATATTCCAAATTTTCCTGCTTTTCTCTCACAGTTACTAAAAATATATTTAGGCTGCCTTTATTTAAGAAGATATCAGAAGATATTTGCTCCAGGAAGGAATGTCCTCTTGCAGAACAGGCTACAAGGAACTTGTGGGAGACTGCCTGTTGTGCTAACCCCAAACTCCATGTTCTTAACAATTTAAACAGTAAAACTTTCTCTAAATACTGAAATCTTCAATGAAACATTTATAATTGCCAAATCTAACAGCTATAATACCATTTTTTATTTTTAAAAGTTTCTTTATCTTCTTCACAGTCTTCCTGCACATATCACCCAGCTGGATTGCTGAATTTTTCAAAGAATTGCTCTCTGTAAAAATGCAAGGGAGTAAGCCTTAAAAGATTTATTTCTTCTCACAATGAAAAGAGGTTTAGCAGCACCTTCCTTATTAGTGGGTAGCCCAGCTGTTATTTTTGCCTAATTGGTTCAAGAGGACCTCTGTTCTTCTTAGGGCAAACACTTCTTACATCATGTGAAGCAGACTCCTTTGTCCATATTAGCCAAACAAAAGCTCAGGCACACCGTAAGTGACAATGCGACTCATAATCCAGAACAGGTTTGTGACCACTTTGGACAGTTTTATAACCTTGAAATTTATTTCAGAAAGGGGGGAAGAGCTGCTGATTTGGGAACAAGTCCCCACCAACTTTCACAGGAGAGTGGGTAACCTTTAATTTTCAAACAATTACTTAAGTAAAATGTGGCAGGCAGTGGGGTAGATGGGCGCTTCAGAATCAAGGAAAGATGCTATAGATTTTAGCAGCAGGTGGCAGTTTCGAATTGTGAAATAAGCCCGCTAGCTCATCATCTCCAGTATGCTATATATTATATTAATGATGAGTTCCTTTGAGGTGGTGGCGAAATTCTGCAGCTGAAAAAAAATTTGTAAATATTAAAAAAAAGACCAAGGTTAAGCCCATTACAGTAAAACACTTTGAAGTGATCTTTTCTACATTTTGAGAGGGTCAAAATTTATTAAAATGCACCACATTTATCAGAACCATTCTTTCTTGCTTTTTGAAGATTCAGGACAGTACTGTACTCTGGCAACGAAGAAGAAAAGACACTTAAACCTCTCATGCTGAAGCGCAAGTGAGTGAACACCTA
This sequence comes from Gorsachius magnificus, assembly GCA_034008185.1. Taxonomy (NCBI): domain Eukaryota; kingdom Metazoa; phylum Chordata; class Aves; order Pelecaniformes; family Ardeidae; genus Gorsachius; species Gorsachius magnificus. The sequence continues at coordinate 34,965,589 of CM067083.1, read as the reverse complement.
AGAATTCTTCTTCCAACTTTCCAGTGTGCTTATAACTATTACATCTCTATTTTATACATCATTTTCATTGCACTTTGCTCGAGACACTTACAGATCTACACTTACTGTGAAGTTACCAATTCTACATCCTGTAGAAAACCTAATGTCACTCACCAGTGGTGTAAATGTCTAGGTGAACATCTTTCTGGACAATAAATTTGGCATATGTGCCAAAGTTAAGATTATATAGAATAATGGTGTGGGTGAAATGAGTTTGATTGACCAGTAAAGCAGGAGTTCGTAACACTCAAGATAATAAAAAACATAACTTCCCAGAAACAATAAACAACCAACATCTGTTTATAGAGAAACTCTCATGTTAAATCCACAAGGTGGTGGTAGCTTTTCATACGTGTGTGTGACTATCCAGAAAAAAAATGAAATTAATGGTCACACAGTGCACACCATTTCAGGAAGGAAAAGCTTAACTTATCCATCTGCTAAAACTTGTAAAAACTGCAAAGTATTTCAAAGTAAGACTTCACAATGTGAGAAATATTGTTGAATAGTTTCCTGAAAATCACACAAGAATTAGGGGAAAAAACCCTGTGAGCGTTGCAAGACAGAAGGACAAGCAGTAGCATCCTAGCGCAGATGAGGGAACAAAATGGTGACAGCAGCAGCAGGTCCTCCAACACAAGCACCACAGGAACAGTAGGAGAGCACTGACAGTCAGAGCAAGGCAAGAAGTTACACAGGCCACCACCACAGAAAAGAGGAAAATATTTTCCAAGTTCTCCGCACTCTTCCTTCTTAACTAAAAGGACAAGTCCAAATTAGAATTAGCAACCACAACCATGCCTTGTTTTAGAGCAGGCGGAACCCAGGCACCCCTTCAAGTAAGAACAAGTTACTGCAGTTTGAAGCACGAAGTATTGCAGAAAGAAAAAAAGAAAAAACAGATTAAAAAATAATTATGAGATTCATCAATCCTGACAGACTAATAGTACTCATATGTATGTATTAAATATAATTCATATGTACTTTTATATAGTACTATGGGAAATGGTATCTTTCCACAAGCAATCACTAAGATCTCTAAAACAGAAGAGCCAGCAGCAAGCCCTGTGGAGATCAAACCTATACTAGTCCTCCTATGCAACTCTGAAGCTAGAGAGGCTATTTTAAGATATTGGAAGGGAAAAGAGGGAAAAGAGGGAAAGAGGACAGAAAAAGAGAAAAGGAAGATGTGAAAAGAGAAAAGGTGTATGTGCAAGAACTGGGGGGGGGGGCGGGGGGGGGGAGAGCAGAAATCATAGCGCTGATTGTCATGCAGCAGCATGCCCTTAAACATATCTATGCAATTTCTCTATTCCAGCTAGTAATATGCCTCAATTCACCTACACTGCCTGAGGCATTTAATTCCACAGCCAGAGAGTTCAATCTTCTCACCTAAGGACAGAAGTAGCACTGTAACCTAGATCAGTCTGTTCTATCTACACTGTACGCTAGAAGTAGTGTGGTAACCCTACTAGGTCTTCCGATGGGAGGTAGAAACCCCACATAACAACGGTCAAAAAAAAGATTAATGCACTTAGCTGCAGCTAAGTACTGGCTAACAACAGCTGAGATAAAAGGCTGTGCAGGCAGGAAGAGATGCCTGTCAAAAAGGCTGGGCACAAGCAGCAACCTGGCAAGGAGCTACTATGAGGACAGTCTCCAAAATCTTGGAAAGGTCAGATCAACACCAAGCCAATGCAGCTAGCTGTGTCCCCCAGAAGAGGGAAGAAAGAACAGATTTTTAAGGCCCACCTTGTCACATATTTATTCATTCTTTAACAGCTACATGCTAAGCAACCACATTCAGAGTAATCTCTGCATCAGGCCCTACATGTTGGCTTATGGGTATTGCTACAATTCACCTTTACATGTGTTGGAAGGCTCTAAGCTGTGCAGCAGGTGCTAAATCCCAGACCTTTATCAGCCTCTTGGTACAGAGAAGTCTTACAGTTTAAGTGGAACTTTGCCTTGAGTGTTCCTTTACATAGCTGAATCTGGCTGCATTTACACATTAACCAACTTCACCATGCTTTACTGGCAGATGCTGTGTCTTACTGGTTTGCCACAATGAAGTGTCTAAACCCAGTACTTTCGCTTGTAGCCCATATTAGCATAGATTTTAACATCACTGTTAGAACAGCGAGATTAGATAACTTTTTCTTAAGCAAACCACAGTATTTCCAACAACCCTTCTTAATCTAGCTGCTTGTCAATAGACAGGTCCTCTCACAAACATCTAACCTTCTGAAACAGCAGCTGTGATTTCAAGGTTGTATGAAGCACCAGGAGAGAGGGAACACTTTGTATGGTCGCTTAGAAAGCCCAGCCCAAAATGGTCCTACAGCATCCTCACAGTCCCGTTGCAGGAAACAGATGGTTTTCAGCTCCTTTGGAAGGAACCAGGGCAGGAAGTTTTTGTCTTGACTGGTTCCAGCCTCAGCTACAACAGCAAATAAGGTGAGTGATGGCACACCAGAGGTCTGAGATCAAGCCGGGGATAACTACAGTTCCATCAGTCACCCTGCCCCTTCCCTGTGGGGCCCAGCACAACTCTAAGGTTTCCCTGCAGACATCAGCTCACACCCCAATACATCTTCTCAGAAAACAGGTCTGTTGTTTCTTCAAAGACATTGCTCCAATCAGGCACAGCTGCTGGGTAGCTCAGAAACTGTCTAAGAGATTGTTACTCTCAATGAGAAACACTATTCAGAGGACTTAGCAACTGAAAGGAATTTAAAATAGCTACTGTGTTGTAACAGAAGTTGTCTTCCTAAGTGTCATTCAACAAACAAGCAAAGGTGCTTTTCACTCTGGAAGCCAGAAATGTGCTCATGGAACAGCCATGTCTCCTCTTCCCTTTTTCACAAAGCACTGTCTTCTTGGCATTCTGTCAAACGTGCTCCTGTTTGCAGCCCTGGCTCCATCACAAGTTCAAATCATAGCCCATCATAATCCCAGTAATTAGGCACAAGTTGGTTTGTTTTCAGTATATCCAAAAATATCATCTAGTTGTCCAAAGTATTCCCAGCATTTCATTGTATATGCATTTCTGGGTTAAAAGTCAAAGTAATTTGTGTAATTTTTGTTCCAGCTCTGTTTACTGGATAAACATTAAAATAGCACAGAGCAGTGCAAAACTGACATTTGCAGCTCGCTGTCAAAGACACCGGCAGCTATCTAGAAGTTGTAGATACCTAATGCAAAATACAGATACCTAGAATACAGCTTGTGGTGCTAAACTGGCTTAAGAGGCACCACATACTTCATGCAACAAGGTCCGTGCTGCCTAGCTGAACCAGCCCCCTAAAACAAATAAATGTTCATTGCCTGGCCACAGATGCTACACGTATGAGAACAAACACTCCAAATCTCTGACAGAGTAAATGGATCATCTTCCTTCAGATGTTAACGTGTAACATGGAGCTTTGTATGTAACAGACCAGCAATGAACACATCTGCTTTCTAAACTACATGGAACAGATCCTGTACTTTTCTACACAAATTAGATCGACCATGTTGTGAAGCATTCTTGCTTCATGTGCCTGAAGTTACTGAAACCCAGCAATAAGCAATCATGTTACCTCTGTGTTTATCACTCAGCTCAGACTGCCCAGATCCATAATGGATATAACGTGAGAACAGCTGGAGTCAGAAAAAGAGAAGCAGTTTATACAGACAGGACTGCCTCCTTTATTACAAAAAACTCTTTCCATAGTTTTAGCCTCCCTATCTATTTTTTCCTAACATAAACTACATCCTACACGGAAGTCAAGGAAAGCACTACTTCACATTAAACCGTTAACTTCCAGCCTAGAAGTTGGTGGCTTGCTATCGATTAGTCAATTTTTTCCCATCACTAGGCCTAAAGCAATGCATTGACCTTAAAGTGCTCTGACATGCTAACAAAACAAAGGAACAGCTATACTTGTGAGCCAAAGTTTCTATCAATTAATACACTTCTCTTCTAACATGCTTAAAAAGGCCAAAGATTTGAAGTCCTGAAGGTTTCAGCTTCTGGAGAATCCTATACAACCCTTACAGACCTGCTTTCCAAAAGCTCCAAAATCCTCAACACAACAATACTCAGAAAATGCAAGAGGGGCAGCAGAATCAATGTGTTCAGAGGAAAAAGAAAACGATGGCAGCCATTCCCTCTCACCATATGCAAGGGAGCTCCAGTATAAATCAAACAGGGAGGTACAAGAGGCACAGGTAGTTCAATGAGTAGTCGAAGGGCTCTGCTGCCAGTCCAAGAATGCATTCTCCTCCTTCCCACTGACAAACATGTTTAATATTAAATGCATGTATGGAGTAGAACTAGGCCCAAGATGTATAAAGAGCAGCTGCCCAGAGTCCAAGGTATACACCAGCCTCTCTGAGCACAGACGGCATTGGTTCCCCAAGTGACATGCAGATCAGGCCTTTTGGCAGGACCATGAACAGGATATTAAAAAATTTAGTACTAAAACTCTGCAAGAGACGAGCAGAGTAAAATATACATGCACCTTGCACAATAGAATTATCAGCACTGTACTTGTGAGAGCATCCATACACACCTGAAAATGAAACCAAGACGTACATTTCTTCAGTATAAGCATATGCAATGCCTGCCTCATCTAGCATTAGTGCCACCAGCTCAGAGAGCTGGAAAGTCATCAGGAAAGTAACAGACTCAAGTGCGGTCTGATAGCCTTTATGGAAGTCAACTACTTCAAACTAAACAACACAAGTCTATAAACTTGCAGCAATAAACTTACTCATACACGATTTTGAAAAGGCAGCCTTAAGAAGTAAATAGATCTTCTTGTACCAAGCCTAAAGGAGCAGCTGGCAACAGAGACTCCCTTATCTTTCAGATACATCTAACCAGCTTAGAGGCACTACATTTCTGAGGTAATTTTGAGAGAAGTTTCAAACACAGAGGATTGACAATGTTTCTTCCCCCCCCCGCCGCCCCATACACTGGTTGGATTTCCTGATGGCAACTCTTCGGTGTCAATTTCTATTTCCTTGGTGCCACCACGTGGCAAAAATATGTATTACCATTTAACATGCAAAAGCCACTTCCAGTCCATCTAAAGAGACCACACATTCTGCAAAGGCTGTACGCTGAAAGGCAATGTCACTTTGTATGTACGTGTAAGCATATATGAATGCTGTGTTTCACTTTCAGATATTACAAAGGCTAATTTACACAAAATAGTCTAAAAATAATCACTGGCAGAAGATCATAGGCATTTTGTAACAATTGTGCCATCCTTATCTTTGAAAGGAGCATGTTATTAGCCATGTGAAATACATAACCAGGTGTTTAAATAGCTGAAGTTATTAAAGTTGGGGTTTTTATTGTAACATACAGTGCATATTCACATATCAACACTAAACGTTGCGCTCAAAGTAGCTAGATTAAAAAGCAGGATACAGACAGTTATTCATGGGTTTTGTTGGGTTTGATTTTGGGTTGGTTTTGTTTGGGGTTTTTTACTGTCCTCATAGATCCTAAAGAGGCATATATTTTTAGGAAGGCATTTGAATCATGCCTATCATTATAGAGAAGGACATCAGTGTCTCTTTGCCAGCTTGCAGAAGCTCCAAAGAGAAAGGACACAAGATGAGCTGGATCTAGCCAAATCCAGTGTAAGTGCCCAGCAGAGGACAAACATTCGTTTACTTTTCACCTCCACAGCCATGCAGGGTGACACAGAGAAAGGAGAAAGAGCTGACTGCTAAGAACTGGCCTGTGTACGTTTATTTTCCCAAGGGATAAGATGCCAGTTAAAAAGCAACTGATTCCTGTTACTCCCTTCCCTGTGCTGTACAGATGTAATACCAGGGACTGCACAGAAAAAAGTTGCAGGTGCTGGCTACACATCTCTTCATCCATCAGGAACACCTCTACCCACACACACACACACAGAGGTAAATTTATTAATATAAATAAAATAAATTTATTAATAACCCCCACTGTACTATCTGAGTGGCATCAGGAAAACAGGGCAGAATATCACATTTTTCTAAGACTCCTTTAATTTCTTCCTAGCCTAAAAAGCATGGATACCAGTGGGTGAGAGAAAAGGATTAGCAGTCATCTGAGGAAGCTGGATGAGTAGCTAGTCAACAGCAAAGAAGCAAAAGTCCTTAAAGGAAATGTTAGGAAGTCAAAAGCTTAACCCGCTCTAGTTTAACAAGTTACTACACATCAGTTGAGCAAGCCACCTACAACACATGCAAGAATGGCCTTTCAGAACTTCAAGGTAAACATATTACCATAAGGATCACCATGGATTCAAAGCCAACATGTTTAATCACTGCCACAAGTCAAATATGCATGCATAGGTACCACAGCTAACTGATGTGCAATAGCTGGACTTGCGTTCGTGCCCCAACAGTTTGCAACTGTTTAATAAAGCAAGCTTTTTGAAGCTGAAACTCGAACGACATGTTAGTTTGAAACTGCATCATGGCAATCTTGCATCACAGCGAGAAGACAGAAGTCATTATGACAAAACAGGATATCCTTCAGAAGACTGTAACTGAATGGCACTGTGGTCTATGAAGAAGTGCATTAGTAAAGAAAGAATAACTTGGCTCTCCAACAGAAGGATTGCCAGCATATTCAATATCAAGAATGAAAAGCATTTTGATTAACATGGGCCAAAAAAGATAGAATGGTATTGAAAAGCCACAACAAGCAGCAACCCTACTGACATCACTGGGACTTCAAAAGAAAGAGGTAGATCTACTTTTGCCAAAAAGTAAAAAGACGCTTTCAAGCAAAGGCTATGCACGTATCTTGGCCCACGCCTCCCATTTTCATGAGTACCCTATCCACTATTTTTTGCCAGGACCCGTTAAAGCAGCTCAGCAGGTAACTTTCATTCCTAGAACTCTTCAGAGGGTCTGGACCACTGCTGTGCATCCTACTGAGATGCAGCAAAGGCTTCTGCTTGTTTGTGCTTTGGGACATTAGTACTGAAGTTCAGCTCTGGAGCAGCATAATGCACCTGTGCTGTATACCATTAAACAAAGCCACAATTCTAATCTACTCATTTGACCTGTGTGGGACAGAAGCACAATACACAGGCCCTGAATTCACTCCAGGAAAGAACAAGTCTTTTCCTGTGCCTTATAGTTTTAAGCTGTTGTTGGACAAAATGTAAATATGTAAGGTTATCACTCTAGATTCTCAAGAACTAGAGAAGGAAGGGGGAAAAAAAAAAAGTTATTCCTTGACTGACAAGGTGCAAGGAGACACCACAGAAATTCGCATGTAGTTGCATCTGGTCCGTTAATAACAGCTATTGCAGACATATACTGACACACCAAAGTCTTTTGGAAAAAAAAAAATATCCTGTTTTCCTCCAGCAGTGCAGGCATGTAAGTTTGAATGCATCCTTTAGCTAGAAAAGGAGAACAGTTTAGTGGAAGAAGCAAGAGGCTGTGAGCCAAGAATAGTTCTAATCCTGTTGTGACTGGGAAGTTAACCTGAGTCTGCCTCTCCCCATGCGTAAAATGGGGATAATTAATCCTCACTTAACCATGTAAATTAAATAATGTTTCAACAGTGCTGCAAGTGCCACATATTAATTAATGCCTAGGTAATAAAAAGGAAAGAGACAGAAGTGGAGCACTTTGCTACTTACCTGCAAGTCGGAGGTTGCGCTGCAATTTTAAAAGAGGAGATACTTGGCACTTGGAAGATGAGACCCTAAATTATTGTTCAGTCTTAGAGAGAAAGATTTCTCTCTCTCTCATACACACAGCAGCTATCAAGCACATGAAAGCCAGGCACACATCATTCTGTATTTCATATCACCCGTTCGCAACACCATAAGCTGATGTTAACTAAGGAAATGCCACAAACAAATACCCATAACCAAAGGCAAGGCAAACATAGTGGGAAGATCCATACCTTGAACACCTTCCAGAAGCAGATCAACCCCCTTTCTATAGAAGCTGAAGGCAGTTTCATAATCTTCTTCCTCCTCCTTCTTCAAGGCCAGTTTTATCAACTCGCCTGCTTTCTCCAAGTAATCTTGTTTGCCAGGCTTGGGTTTTAAGCTTCCAGTAAACAAACCATGGCTTTCCCTCTCTCCCTCGGGTTTGCTCCACTCCTGCTCAGGTGCCAGCGTGCTTTGCACTAGGGGTTCAGAAGTAAGGGAGAAGCCAACAGCTCTACTGGGAGAACTTTGGTTGGATGCCATTCCATCATCTAACTCAGCAAGAGAGTCTATATCGACTGTCAGAGAGATCAGGTCGCTGTCACTGGAGAGGCCTGAAAGCACAGCCAGAAAGACATCCATTACTCTAGATTTCTCATATACCTTAGGAACATCCAAAATTCTTTATCCCATCCAAAGATTTTAGCTTTCTTCTCACTTATGCAGCTTCCTGAGACTTTGTGCACAGAAATTCCCTGCATGTAAAGCAATCTTAAAAATTATTACCTATAGAAACATAGGGTTTAAAGTTAGCTACAAACTCCACAGAGCAAGTCCCAATACTGGGAATGAAGAGATCAACATCTAACACCCAACTTAAATTTTCAAAGCCTGCACAGCGTTAGGGTCCAGGAAAATTACTCTGTGTGAGTGCTATTAGAAAAGTCAACCAGCAAGAGTCAGACTACTTTTGCAAGAATTTCCAACATACTGGTTAAAATCAGCTTCCCAAAACCAGTAAATTACAAGTTTGAATTAACACAGAATTACAGTCAGCTTATGCATCATGCAGCACTCCAACTCACATCTACCACATATACTCTTCTTTCATTGCTAACACACGGTAAAATTAATTAGCTTACCACTTTCACTGAAACTTGAGCTAACATTTTATTTTACATTTGCCATAAGCTAAAAGCATATACATTACTGCAAGCTGACCGTCAGTAACTAAACCACAGCACCTCAGCATTGTTATTTGGAAATAAATGGCTACAAAAGAAATTTCACACATACACCATTTCATTCTGTACGGATTACCATCCACAAAGAGTCCCCACTCATAATTATGAATTTCTAAGAATTTAAATTCCACAAATGTAATGGAAACAACTTCTAGATCTCACCTCCACATTCCGATTGGCTCGTAAGTGTCACATCATCAAGCCCGCTTAAATCCTTTCGAACTGAAAAGGACAAGAATGACAAAAATGTCTCTGACATTCTCTTGTACAACAGATTAGATGTTCACTTGCCATCAAAATGAAAGGGCATGACCCTACTACAGGTAAAAGTACATAATATGAAACTGGTCTTTGACGGGCTATCAGAGATATCCATTTGGTAATAGACCATTAAAATTGTGACAGTGGTATTAGGTTCACTGTTTCTCATTGCCTCTGAGGTTAAAAACCAAAACACAGATGCTTGCTTAGGGGGAGCTAATCCAAACCTCAGCGCTCCAACTCACCTAATTTCAATAGCAGCAGCACTTTAATCCCTATCTCTCACTGCTCTGATGATTTACAGCTAAGGAGACTTAAAACAGGAGGGCCTTCAAAGCTGGGACCTACACACCAAGAAGAAGAAGAAAAAAAAAAGCGCCAGCTTTCAGTCTCAAAAATGTCATTCCAGAAGAGTACCCTGCATGAGACATATGGAGTGAGCCACAAATTTGGCAGTGCCACCTGGATATCAAGTAGCAGTTTGTTTTATCACCGTGGCACATGTATCCACTGAGGCAATAAAACAGGCAACAAGGTCAAGACATTTAGCTGTCTGGACACACAGAGAAAGTAAATTCTGAGCTAAAACCTGGTGTGTCTTTTCTTTTGTATTATCAACAGAGTCAAGAGTTTACTACATTATCAGGTAAAGTGTTCTGACTTACCTGCAAAAAGTATGAGGCAGTAGCAAGGAGCTGACTCAAAAGTAACTAACTCAAACTTTCTTTTCAATTTTCCAAATCTAGAGTTAGAGGAAGTTTACAATTTATGGAACAGGAGTAAGAAGTCACTGTAGAAGTACTGCTTTTCTAAAAGCTAGCAGTTCCTTTAATGCAAGTTAAGACGAAAAAGACAGGAAGGAGAACAGATTACCAGCCACTCTCTTTGTCTGAAAAGCAAGGGATAGTGATACTTAGTGACACAAAACTACTTGAGAGGAGGGGACAGGGTGCGCAGAAGACAATGCGCCTGATCTTTTCAGGGGAGGGACATAAAGCAGTGTCCATGCAGAGAAGAAAACTGCCTGTGCAGCCCCAAATCCTGCAAGAAAGTAGTCAACCTCACAACAGAACAGTTGGAGGGAGACAGAAGATTCATTAATTGGTGTATTAATAATGGGCCATTCACCTGCCCAATTTAGGAACAGCAATGTCAAATGTGGGTGCAGAGGACTGAGAAATTTATGAAACAACATTTAGAGGAGTCAAACTATCTTGTTCAGTGAAGAGAAATTGCTAGGTGGGGGACGTGCAGGTGGAAACAGAGCTGACTGATGGACAAAGGGTGCAGATGATGAATGGAAAAGCTGGGGATTTGTGGGAAGCGTGCGCTGGCCACCCACACTAGATGAAATAGAGCACATCCACACAGCAGATTTCAGACAGACCTAAGTTCCCCTCCCTACAGCCCAAACAAAACCACATTTGCTCTTCTCTTGCAACCAACTTGACCAGAAGCTGTATGAACACAGCTATTATGGCACAGAGCCTGAGCTAATAAACTTTGCTTAAGGGCAGGTTTAGAGCCCACGTTTGGCACCACACAACCACAGTCATGGGGCTTCCAATCAGCCTGAAGGGTAGGAAGAGTGTGAACTGCATATGCTTATTTCTGGGAAGTTAATGAGAACATGGTAAAACAGAAGGAAGGGGAAAAATAAAGAATTAAAAAAAAAAAAAAAAAAAAAGATGAGCTTCCCAGTGCATTTCTCTAAAGAATTTGGCAATTGGTATAGAAAGACTTTTGGAGAGGAATTTGGACATACAAACATTATCCCATGTACCCAGAGAGGATGACAGAGTGGCTGTTTGTCAGGAACATTCAATGAGTATAATGATGCTGAAATTGAACATAAATTCCTGTACTTGTCTCTGCCTTGCGCAACTTTACCAGGTGTACGAGGAATAAATAGTTTCCAAAAATTGGTTGCAAGCCTGGGTAACCTAGCCTCTTGAAAAGCACGTTCCCACAAAAACATGAACTGCCAAACTGCTTTTATAAGCAAGATACTTATTGCTTATTTTGGTTCAAAAACATTTCAACTGCCATCAGTTTGCATCTTCTACCATTAATGCGCACAACTTCTGCAGAGTGAACTTTGTCTGAAAAGAACAGATAAAAGTGAGAAAACACAACCCACCCTTATAAGCAAACACCAGCACCTGCTAAGAAATGGGTTTGATACTTCTCAGTAAGAAGGAACAGGGCCCACGTGGAGGCCCTTGAACGTTCACAAAAACTAACACAGTGAACTAGTCACAGTTAACTACGATAATCAGACTGGGAAAAACTAGATGCAGGCAGGATGCCCTCAGGAGAGGCAGGGAGAGGACTCAGAGCCGAGTATTGCCACTGCCATCTAGAGGTCTTAAAGACAGGTGTTTCCTTCTGTCCCTAGACTACCCTCCACCTGACATTTGGGTTTGAACATAAGAAAATATGACCTGGAAGACACATTTTTAGAAAAAGGTAACTCCACAAAAGTCACATTTAGCATCTGGAAATCCTGTGCTCATAGTTGTTGAAAGTATCCCCTAAAAGCACTCCAGACAATTCAGAGGAAGGGTATCAAATAATTATTCTACTTTACAGCACTTTTCTCTTTCCAATATTTTATCTCACATACAGGAAGTGGTTTTCTTCTAAAAATGGGCCCTTAGAATAAAGAATGGAAATGTTTATGTTAAGCATTTTTAGAAGCACTTTTTCTTTTCTTTTGCAGTGTAAACTGAGTGCATTGTCAAAATCTGGAATGTTAAATTTCACAGAAATAGTGCCCCTTTAAAACCAGTTACCTGTATTTATGATAACTACCCTCTGTAATTTAACAGCTCTATACCTTCCCTTCACAGAACAAAGTATTGTGGGTGCATTAGTTCATTAACATCACAGAAGGTACTACAAAATAAATTGCAAAATTCACTGCACAGGTAGAATGTATTATACAACTAAGTGCTTAGTTATTGACATTGAGAGATCCCAGGGGCAAGTCTCACAACCTCAAGTGAAAAATAAACAAACAAACAAACCACTATTAGAAAACACAAGCAGTTCTTGTTATTCAAGCAGAGTTTTAGCAAAGCAAGTTCTATGCCAGAGACTGACCCGAGGAAATTAAGTAGTTGAGGGGAAAAAAACCCCAAACAACCTCCTAAAATAAGCTTTGTAAGTGTTTATATAATATTGTATATTTATACATCAGTGTAAAACAGTTCCAAAGGAAAGTCTTAAGGGTTGGAAAAGAATTTCTTAGAAGTCACAAGGACTCAAACATAACTCAGAAATATGTAAGTATCTAAAAGATTGCATGGTACTTGGAAGATGATTATAAGCAGAGATGCTTAAGCTAGCCCAGCCTCCAGAAGCAAGCAAGAAGCCATAGCACAGTATTTATTTGGGCTGACTGACCCTACCTTACAGCTATACTATTTAGTTCAATTGAAGTGCCACAAATTACTCTGTATCTGGTATCCAAGCCAGCACATGGATCTCTACAGCGTGCTAAGGAAACACAATCTTAAGCTAAAAGGATGCACCCTCCGTTGGCATAGCACAACCAGAAAACATGAGCAAGCTAAAGGAGGGATTTTCAGTTTTCAAACTAAGCATAGCCCACACTGGCTCTAACACGCAGCATCTCAGACTTTCATGAATAGGCAGTTCTTTTCAGGAAAAGAAAAAATGCTGGCAGTTTTTGTAAGAGACTTAACTTGCTTATGTCCCTGTGCCCTGCAGTAGGCTTTATCATTCCCCACTCCCATATGCTCAATTCAGAAGACATACTTAAACTTCTAAAATATGATACTGACTCTCTTCTGGATTTTCCTAAGCACTAAAAGAATGGTGACACCCAGAGCATGAACAGCTGATTAAGAACCCTCTGAACTGAATCTTAGACATATGTTTCATGCTCTAGGCAAATTCAAGCAGTCATCTTTGTATTTATTGATCAATCTCAAAATGGTTTTAAAGTTCTCAGCAAATTTTTACAGCTAGAGACTTGCGTCATGGTTAGCTGTGAACACTACCACATTGTTTGCCCAACCTTTTGGAAGCAGGCAGAGGGCACAGTTCAGTTGGCACCAAAAGCAGTTATTTTTGAGCAAAAGAGCACTAGGACTTCTCAAATGCACTAGACAACTCCCAGAAAACTTCCTGTTAGAAGCAAACTTCCAGCAGTGCAGACAGAGCTCTGCTGAGCCCAACTTTTCTGTTGTTAATCCCAGCTCCACCATCTTTTTCATACCAAGTAAAACAGAAACTGGATGCCAATGGTCCTACAAATATGGCACTTGTCAGGAATGTGCTGCTTTAAAACTGATCATGCTATAAGGTTACATGAGGAAAGAAAGCAAACCTTCAGAACTGCAGTCAGACAGGTTGTCCGTCAGAGAGTCGGACAGAGGCTCAACAGGACCAATCAGTTCAGACCCATCATGCACCTCTCCACCCTGAAAAGAGAGAAGGGAATTATTTAGCTCCTGTGCTCTATGAAAAGTCTCATTACATAGAAGTGATAGTCAAAATTAAATTTCCTAACCAGTAAATGCTCCATTACTTTAGAGTTAATGCATTTAATTAAACCATATAAGCCTGCAAAATTAAACCAAGGCTTTTGGTTAGGCCATGTTTGGTTGCCACAGACTGTCTAAGTATCTAAACAGCCTACTGCAGCTTCACAGCCCCAAAGCATCCAGGCAAACCCCAGAGTTTAACAGGGAGAGAACAGCGATTCTACTGCTCTCTTGTGGTATGTACAGTCTGTGCCCTTCAGTGGTGTTCCCTAGCTCAGCAGGTCCCTCATGCAGGAGTGTTTGTCCATCAGACTAATGTCCCACCCATGACCAACAAGGTTCAGTTCAGTCATAGTCAAGACTGGACAAACAGGGAAGATAAGGCTAGGCCAGCATATAAAGGGGATATTATTCCCTCCCAGGCCTGAAAGGAATCAAAGGTAAATGAAGTAACAACAGGAACAATTAATTGCACTAGAGACCACCTAAATGTTTTGGGGTTTGGTGGTTTGTTTTTTTTTATTTCTGCTTCACATCACAGGTGCACATTTTCCACACAACTTTAATAGAAGCTGCATCATCTCCAAGGCAGTGTTACAAATGGGCACTGCTAATCTGTCTTGAACTAGCCCAGCACATTTTCACACTAGACAGCCCATTTTTCTGGAGCCTATAGTACATAGACACACACAGAGTGCTCCCTTCAGCTGTTTCTAAGACTTCATTTCCAAGTCTATCTCTCCATGGCTATTTGCACAAAAGTCTGAAATGGAATAAAACCATCTATGAGCAGACCTAAATGACACTGGCTGAGGTGGTGACTGATCAAAACCTAAGGCTTTCTTACAGGAAAACCATGACACAACATCAACTAACAAATGAGCCTAAATTATTACACTTGCGTAACTCTCCTTGTAGACATACTTGCTCCTATAAAAATTAATGCCTTTCTAGTTTTATTCATTGCCTTACAAAGCCAGAAAAAGGTCCACTAGAAGGCTAAAAATAATACTTTTGTTAAGCAAAGGAGGGGAAAAGAGCTCTGAACACATACAAAAACCACAGAGGTATTCCAAAGAACTAAAAAAGTACAAATGCAAATAAACTGAAAAGTAAAATATTCTAACTCAGTCTCTCCCATTCATTGTTGCCACCAAAACTTAAAGAAAATTATTTTAAGTATTTTAAAGGGCTCTGCAATAACTGCATCATGAAAACAAGTAAAGATTTTTAAGCTTCGCTATAATTTTGCTTTTGCATACTTATCATCTAAATATACTTAACATGTCAATACATTTAAGTCCCATCTCAGCCAGATGAGCATTTCCTTAATTCCAGGGAGTTACTATCATGTTTACATGTAAACTTATGCTTTTGTGTTTGCAGAATGTTGGACTAAGCTACTGAAAATAAAGAGCTTTGAAGGAACTATTGAAAACAAACTGCTTCAGATGTAATAAAGAAAAGTCTGGATCAACGTATTGTCCTAAACTATGTTTTGGAGAGTGGTTCTCACAACACTGTACAAGCAGCACATTTGACTACTTATATGCCAAATTTGTTGTCACAGACCTGAATCCATTACAGGCCATAAGAAAACAGTTTAGAGAGTCTTCCTTCCTTTGGTTTGAAACTATAAACACCTACATAAAATACAGAAACAGTGACAATATTTTTATTACTTCCCCACTAAACACCTGGGTTTAACATCACATTTTGCTCATCATTCAATAAACAAAAATTCCAAAGCCCTTCACCTGAAGTTCCTGTAAAACTTTCTACCTTGTAGAGGTGTGACATGAGGGCTTTTTAAAGCCACATTTCTAGAGTGAATGGAAAACTCCCAGTCACTTCACAAAGCAAGTCAGATCAGCTCACTGTCACTCCCCAGTTTATAGCGTAAAGCAGAATCAGCACTATACTTTATTCATATCAGTAAGAAGCAAACACTTCTGCAAATACTAACAAACCTTAAAAAACTCTTCAAGCTGTTTGCTGTTATAAAGAGCAGGGATATTGGCAGAAAACTGCAACAGATCTTCAGCACATTGCCTTCTTTCTTCAATCACAGTTTCATCAAATCGCCCTGGAACAGACACATAGATTGACAGTTTTAGAAATAACTACACATTTATTCTGCAATAATAGCCACCACGAAAAAAAAAAACAAGACAAAAGCAACCTTCTGGAGACAATGCCCTGAGTCTATGAAAGTCATTCCAATGCTTCAGGAGAACATAGCAAATCTTCAAACTTCCTATTCTCAATTGTCCCTAGAGTCCCGTCTTCTGCAATCCACTCAGATGATGAAAGCTGGCAGCTACGACAAGAATCCTTCGCCCTCTCATCGTAAGAATATGTGAGGCAACACTCTTGATTAGCCAAGAGACACTAACGGATGTCCAATGTTATCTAACAATAAATGATACATGCACAATTTGACAATATGCCAGTCAGTGTCAGCCTTGATTACGGCCCAAATCCTGCAAGGAGCTGAGCATTCTTCGCATATTCTCAAGAACAACGCACAATATGAGCAGATAGTAAACGAAGTATTGCTAAAAGACCCCAAACAGATCATCAGTTCCAAGGTGCCAGTTATGGAGGAGACAGAGGGTAGGGGAGATAGTGAAGCCCTGCTACTGGGCACTGAAGCTTTCCTCTGAAGTAGCTCCATGCAGACAGGGTCTCATCTCCTCCTGGATTCAAGAGGTAAGCAGAGCTAGGAAGCAGCTCATTTACCAAAATATATGATCCTTCCCTTTCCCCTACCCAGCACCCAAGACATTCCAATTAGAAAAAACATATTTAACAAACAATCCCACAGTCCACCTGAGAGATTTGCTTGTCAGGAGAAAGAACCCTTGGATTGCTACCTTAAATTCACATTCTTCACAATTGAACACAACTTCTTTTAGCTTTTCATATCAACATCACTTTGTTGTTGAAATAGTTACAAGTTTACAAAAGGAAAAGAGCAAAGGTTAACAGTAATAATTGGAGGAGAATGGAACAGATATTGGAACAGCTATACAGAGGAAAAAAAAGGACTGGGAAGACAAGTTCAAGAAACAGTATTGCTATAACAGCATGACCAGAAAAATAAGAACCACCTGTGACAGCTCTGTGGCATTAACCTTTGAAGAGGACAAAAGAAACATTGAATACAGAAGCAAAATTCATTTATACTCAGAGCAAGCAAAAACATAATCCCAGAAGAAAGTATCAAAGCCAGATTCTTTCCAGAAATTCTTCAAGTAAATAGTTCCTGCCCATGTGGTACCAGAAAAAAGAAAATAAAACTAGAAAGACACACACATACTCACAAGATCACAAACAAAGCTTTTGAGGGTTATTCTTCCATGAAAGGAAAGGAAAGGAAAGACATCATTAGGCTAATTTTCAGCTGGATCGGCTCGGTGACTTGTTCACCCTGCCCTTTCAGCTGTACAAACATTAGCAGCCGTACAAAAGAGTGAGCAACAAGCAAGCAGAAAGAAGGCAAAGGCAATGCTACCACATTGAGTGGCAACACTGAAATCAGGCTCTAGTAAACCATTCATCAAACTTCCTACGTCTTCAGAGCAACTCTGTGGGTGCATTAGGGCTTTTGTTTCATTCGACACAAAATAGGACACCATGAAAAAACAACTTCCCTCAGTAAAGCGCAGCAGCATGGGACAATTAAATGAATCTACAAAATAACATGAACACTGTTAGAATGAAACAGAAAATCAATTGCAAAGAAGCAGACACCGAACAAGGCCAGAAATGGGTAACTTTTGCAAGCAAGTAATTCTAAAAGATATTTTTCCTGGTTTCCCAGAGATCTTTCTCTCCCCAATCTACTCCATCACCAAATCCAATAAAAACTAATTTTCCTCATCCACATCTTCTCAATACTTCCACTGGGCACCAGACAGGACGTGTCAGGACTACCACTTGTCCACCGATTGTCCAGGCAGCTGCAAACCTCACAGGTATGAACTGAGCCTGCCTGGACCTTGGTAGCACCACAGCACATGCTCTCTTCTTACTCAGCTGCCATTTCACAGACTTTGCAAAAATATAGTTACATTTGCAACAGCCTTCCCTCTCAAATTTAGCTGATATTAGCCACATGAGTAAGAGGCTTGACTTTCTGAGAGCACAATTACATAAGCCTTATTTTCTTAGGAAGCTGAGCTAAAAAAAAGTTAAAATGCATGTTTGAACAGAGCCATTGAAACATTAATCAATGTCACATTTTCCCACTCATCAGCATCACGACACACTATCAAGACAACCACTTACAGAACTAGAGGACCATGGGGGAAGGAAGAGCATAATTCAGTACTGGTTTGTTCACAGACTATCTGGCATCTTGCTGGCAGTTTCATGCCCAGCCAACCCTGCCTATCCCCTTCCCCTGCTCCCTTTTTTCATACTTTCAAGCAATCTTGCATTGCTCAACCCTTTCATTATCACCCTTCTCAACCAGATACTCACAGGTGCTTAGACACCCTGCTGACTCTTCAAACATTTCTATCAGGAAGACTTCCTGCATCTAAATAAATGTTATTTCCACTATTCTTTACATCTCTCAGCCACATGGAAACTTCATTATAGGGATCATGTCTTTCCAGGGTTATAAGAAGTGTCAACTACAATCTTAGCATATAACAAATGCATTACCACAGTTCTGCTATTCCTCTAGCAATGATCCATTCACAGTTTATTATATATACAGAAACCAAGCATAAATTCCTGTAAAGAGAATCCACAATTCATTTTATGGAGCAGATCCAAACACCACCACACCTAGCAATGTTTGTGTTCACGTTTCAGTTTCTCACAAGACTTCCAACTGTACATGACACCTAATTTTTAAATATGCTACTTAATTTGGTATTTTCAAATGCAAAAAATACCCTTATCTGAGTTTTATAATGCGAATCATCTTTCTGACTCTCTGCTAGCAAGTTATCAATATCTGGGGTTTTTTGGTTTCTTTTTGTGAGGAGGGAGAGTATTTTTTACACTAAAGTACCTTTCTGCAGTTATTAGCTACAAGAAAATATTAGTACAGATTTACCAGCTTTTTGGTAAAATGCCACTTATAGCTAACATATGGAAATACTTAAAGTGCCCAACAAAACAATAGTTTGAAAATACTGAAGAAATTATGTGGATGCATATTAGGGAAGGAGAGTAATCACTTCCCAGAAATAGGTATCATAATTGCTGCATAATAATTCAGAGAAGCTTTAACAGCTGGATCTGTTAGGACATTTTAGATTGCCATGCTTGAGGTCATTATGCTTTCCCGCTAAGATGGGTGGAAAAGGTTCAAGTGAAGTGCAGAAAAAGGTTTTTTCCCCACCCATAACAAGTTTCACATTTTGATGCGAGCAGCTGTATTGTAACAGCATAAAAATACATGCACTTGCACATTATAATTATCAAAAGCTGGGGTGCAAAACATGCAATGCAGTTCTGTTCTGCAGATACGGCAAGTCTTTGCACGAAATACGGAAGCACAGCGTGACCCATTCATTTTTAAATACATCTCAGTTCTCCACACCATCTCCTGAAATCTGAATGCTGAACTTGAGATTCTGCTCAGGTTTAATACTTCTGCTACAAGTTCAACTGTCAGAACCACCAATACTCATTTTGTAAAGTATACTCTCCGCAAAGCAATATGTGTACATTATTTAAAGCACTCAAAATAAAAAATAAAAAGAATCAACAAGTTGCCAGCAACTACTAGCAATGCTAATTAGTAACTAGTTTACAAGCTGCAACAAATGGAACATCACCACAGGGAAGACACACTGCAAAAATGCTCCATTAAAGCAGCTTGAAAACAAAAGATCTTAATAGAGATGGACCTTGCAGCTCACCATTAAATGACTGAGACTGAAAACAAGTTTGTCAAACTCAAAATCTATTAGAATTCCATTTTCCCTCTAGTACAAAAAATACTAGGACTGATCTGAAGATAAATGCTTTAAATTAAAATAAAACACACAACAGCTATCACATGTATAAGTCAGATGGAAGGACACACAGTAAAATTTTATGCTTTAAATAGAAAAATAATTCTTAAATTAGAGATGAGTCAGACACTTCTGTCTCTTTCAGCTATCTACCTATCATTTAAAATTTGTTTTTACATTACCTCCTCTTTCCTATATTCTTCTGTGGCTCAGCTTCATTGTAATGTAGTGAGTTTTCTTTTGGTTGGTTGATTTCTAATTTCAAAGTGCTTTTTGTAAATAACTACACTGAACATTTCTGTAGATTTCCTTCTCTTACAATGTATATTGCAGCCACTTTTGTTCACCAAATACAATAGAAGAAGGATGTCTTTCACAAGGGATTTCACTCAATTCTTCCCTTGCTTACAGAGCTAGTGTAAAACCAGCTAATTTGCATTTCTGGCAATTTAAAATTCTTTAAGATATTAGAAGCTCATGCTGTCTTCTACCCTGATTTTCTTTTCTTTTTACCCGTCTTTCCTCCCCTATGAATAGCTACCATATCTTCTACCCGAAATTAAATTATGCTTTGCAAATATTAGCTTTTTAAATAACTTGTCCAATGAGCATTCTACTCTAAATCAGACAAAAATCATCCCAGGATAAAACTAACACTACATTCTCTACTTAATCATTGGTGCACAAATTCTGACATAGCACCAAAACTTACCCACTGTCAACTTCACTAATAAGCAAAAATAAAAAGCCATAAAAATTGGATAAAATTTAGCTGATGTGAAAGACTATTTAAACCAGGAATTTTAGCCAGCTCTGCACAGAGAACTACAAAATCTGCATCAGAGTTCAGCTTCCATGCCTCTCAACTTAGTTGGTCCACACAACAAGGCCCCAGGGCTCAGTTCTAGGGCCAGTCTTGTTTAATATCTTTATCAATGACCTGGATGAGGGGATTGAGTGTGCCCTCAGTAAATTTGCAGACGACACCAAACTGGGTGGTAGTGTTGATCTGCTGGAGGGGAGGAGGGCTCTGCAAAGGGACCTGGACAGGCTGGATCCATGGGCCGAGGCCAACTGTACGAGGTTCAATAAGGCCAAGTGCCGGGTCCTGCATTTTGGTCACAACAACCCCATGCAGCGCTACAGCCTTGGGGAAGAGTGGCTGGAAAGCTGCCTGGTGGAAAAAGACCTGGGGGTACTGGTTGACAGCCGGCTGAATATGAGCCAGCAGTGTGCCCAGGTGGCCAAGAAGGCCAATGGCATCCTGGCTTGTATCAGGAATAGTGTGGCCAGCAGGAGTAGGGAAGTGATCGTGCTCCTGTACTCGGTGCTGGTGAGGCCGCACCTCAAATACTGTGTTCAGTTTTGGGCCCCTCACTACAAGAAAGATGTTGCATTGCTGGAGCACGTCCAGAGGAAAGCAACCAAGCTGGTGAGGGGTCTGGAACACAAGTCATACGAGGAGCAGCTGAGGGAACTGGGGTTGTTTAGTCCGGAGAAGAGGAGGCTGAGGGGAGACCTGATCGCCCTCTACAACTACCTGACAGGAGGCTGTAGTGAGGTGGGGGTCGGCCTCTTCTCCCTGGTAACAGATGATAGGACGAGGGGGAATGGTTTGAAGCTGTGCCAGGGTTAGACATTAGGAAAAACTTCTTCACCGAGAGGGTTGTCAGGCTCTGGAATGGGCTGCCCAGGGAGGTGGTAGAGTCCTCATCCCTGGAGGTATTTAAAAGAAGGATAGATGAGGTGCTTAGGGACATGGTTTAGTGGTGGGATGGCAGGGTTAGATTAGAGGTTGGACTCGATCTTAAAGGTCTTTTCCAACCAAAGTGATTCTGTGATTCTATGATTCTAAGTCAGAGGATCCCCAAAGCTGTAGGAGCAGTTTGGACCTGGTTGATAAGCTCATTTCAACTTGTTCAAAGCTGTTTACGTTAGCATATTCTTTAGAGCACCTCAGTGCCATGCCTACATACAGAACAAGCACAGTAGCATTAAGCAGCAAAAATTACAAGTCTGTGGCAGTATTTGGTCCTGAAACATTAATAGGAAAATCTGTGCATTCCAGGCTGAGGTTTAGCCTCCAGGGGAGTTTCATACAGTTTCTTCGACACTCAGGAAGGGCAGCCAGCAAATACTGCTACGGTACCACAACCCAGGGCAGTATTATAGTGCTGTCACATAAAGTAGAAAAAAAAGCTGACTAAACAACCTCAATTTTGGCACTTTCCAAACTTACAAGCTTGACTACCCCAAAGCAATAGTAAATGCCAAAAAAAACTGATGCCAAAAAGCACAATACACCAAAAAAACACAATAAAAAAAACCCCCATACAACAAAAAACCTAAAAAAGCAGAAAACACACCAAAAAAATGCTAGGACACACAAAAGCATAAAAAAGCTTATGCTAAACACATGCAAAAATGCTAAAAATGTTTTTGCATATTTTTTCAGGTGTGGCACGTAGTCAACACGTGCCAAAAAACACCAAAAGCATACTGGATGCTAATGCTAAAACCATGACACAGGGAAAAAAAACCATCTAAAAGCACGCAATAGATGTATGCCAAAAAATGAGAAACAAACACTGGAGTCTAAAACATGCTAATGTGAAACACACAGGAAAAACATGCACTAGATTCATGCCCTATGCTGCTAAAACTGCTAAAAGTACTACACACAGAAAACCTGCAAAGACACCAAAAATGAAAACCCTGCAAATACCAAACGTCCAAGCTTTAGGAACCAAAACCTACACTAAAAAAACCTAGCAAAATTCACACCAGAAACCTTGACAAAAACAAAAAAGCACATGGTAGACTCATGCCAAAAAAAAAAGAAAAATGCCAAACACTTGTTGGAAGCTTAAAACCCCACTAAAACACCCAATATTTGCATGCGGTAGATGCATGCCAAAAAAACACCAAATATACTGGACACACACAAAAAGTCACCAAATAACTCTTAGAAACCTCTGTAAATCATGCAGTATATGCACAAAAAAAACAAAAAAATCCCTAGGATAAACCACCAAAAATGCCCCAAAAAACCCAAAAACCCGAAAAAAGACATCACATGGTAGATGCATGCCAAGAAACACCAAACATACTGGACACTAACCACCATGCAAGGTGCATACTAAGCCCCATAAACATAGGTGGATATTAAGAAAAAAAAAAAAAAAATAGAACAAACACAAAACCAACTTGTAAATTCCATGGAAATGCCTTCCTTAGTAACCCCCAAAAAACACCCACAAACCAAAAAAGCCCCCCCCAAAACCCCTTAGAAACCAAAAATGGCATCAAAAAAGAGCATGTGGTAGATGCATGTCTTAAAAAACCCAATAATTTGGTAGATGCATGCAAGGGAACACCAAACACACGTTAAAAAACACCTAAAAAACCACCAAAAATCATGCAATATATGCATGAAAAAAGCTACACCTGGACACCAAAAAAAACACCACCACAACCATGCCACACCACCACCACACACCAAAAACCACACCAAAAAAAAAGAGCAGAATTCACACCAAGCCAAAAAACAAGCACACGGTAGATGTTTGCCAACAAACACCAAACATGCTGGATATTCAAAACCACACAAGATACATACAAAGTAAAAACCCCACAACCTCCTCCAAAAAAAAAACCAAAGCAAACACAGGCTGGATGCTTAAAAAAAAAAAAAAACACCATGCTAAAACAATTTGTAGATCCATGGAAATGCCTTAATAACCCAAAAAATGCCTTAGAAACTGAAAAGCCCACCAAAAAAAGCACATGGCATATGCACACCAAAAAGCACCAAAAACCCAAAAAAGGCCAAACTGCTGGGCATTAAAAACCCACATATTGTGGTATACCGAAGAAAACACCAAAGAAATCCTGGACACAAAAAATGCCACAGCCATGCCTTAGGAACCAAAAAACACACACACAAAAAAAGCCTGAAATCCACATCAGAAACCTTGCCAAAAAAAAAAAAAACCAGCATGTGGAAGATGCATGGCACAAAACACCAAACACCATGCTAGGTGCACAGCAGAAAAAAGCATAAACAGAGGCAGGATGCTTTAAAAAAAATAATGTACTAGAACAACTCATGAATGCCATGGAAATGCCTTGGTAACCCAGAAACCACAAAGCTCACCCAAAACCAAACCAAACCATGACTGCATAGTAGCTGCATGGGAAGAAATGCGAAACAATTGTTGAACACTTTAAAAAAGTTACAGTGCTCAGAAAAAAGGCTCGAAAGCATGTGGTAGATGCACGCCAAAAAGCACCAAACCCATTTTGGACAGTTAGCAATACCTTAGGAACACCTCAGAAACACTCAAAAAGCACGTGGTCGATGCATGCAAAAAAGATGACAAACATGCTGGACACATTAAAAAATGCTGAAAAATGCTTAAAAATCCACTGGATATCATGCGATATATGCACGACAAAAAAACACGAACAGTTTATGCTAAACAAAAAGAACATGCCCTTAAAAAAAAAAAAAGACACTGCTAAAAAAAGTGTGGTAGGTGGAGTTCTATATGGAGTCATACCACTTCACGGGAAGCCCACCTACAGCTTATTCATAAAGACATATACATCACGATTAAGTTAAGACCTTTGGCTTTTAAGAGCTAATTACTTTTTGTGATGTATTTCTCATGTAGAGTCACAATCCTCTTACAGGTTGTTTTGGTGAAATAGTTAACTGCTATATGTAAAACTCATCTCAAAAGCCTAGCTAGATAAAATTAATAATTACAATCAAATTCCTAAAATAAAAATTATTTTCCGCAACAACTGCTTGATACTTTACTATAACTTGTCATTAAAAAAAAATCATAGCTCACATGAAAATCTTTGTTCATTGTTTGAATGCTGTTCACAAAGCTAATACAGACTTCATGCTCCTGAAAACAGGGAACGTATGTTGTAAAGATACAGGACATGTAAAGCAACAAATATCTGATATATCATCTCTAATATGGGAGCAAGGACATAAATACTCCTGTTAAAAAATTTAAATAAAAGTATCAAGCTATGATACCAGCACACCTACCAGTAAGACACAACCAACCCAAAAGTTGAGTAGTAAAAGCACATGGAAGAGTTCCATGCAGCTACAAAACAAGATATATTTATAGATACTGAGTTATCAAAGAATTTCATCAAGTCAGGAAGAAATTATGCTTACCAAATACTATTGCTTTGGCAAAAGGTGGAAAGAGTTCTGTATGTCTGCACAGGTTTTTATGAATTTGCCAGAGATCTTTGTGCAGTTTCTTAAAGTCACTGTATCTCTTCCAAACAACTATCTGAAGCAAAGAAAGGGGAGAGAAGTATTAGTGAGATTTATTGTTTGCATTGCACCACAAGTATATATTTTTCAAGCAAATCAGACCACTACCTTCAGCAAGTATCTTTAACAAAAATGTACAAACTCAGCCAACCATAACAGCCATTAAAAAATTATCATTATCTGTCCTCAACCCCCATTTTGTCTAACAAGACTACAGTGCATAGAACAAGATATTAAGTAAAAGCGGAAAGAAGTAAACACAGAGGGCAAAGGCAGCACTGTTTCAGTCACACTGTGATCCAGAGCTACACGGGGAACCAGTAAGAGGAAGAAACACCGAACAGCAGTGTTGCACTGCCTAATAGCATGCTATGCTTGGTGCAGCTGCAGGTATGGGAAAGAGACGCAACAGCAAAAGATAAAATGAGGGAAGAGAAATCAATACAAGTAAGGGATTCTTAAGGACAGCACATTAAACACCCAGGACTACAAACCAGCTCTTAATTTGTTTATGTAAAATGCTGATCAGGTGTAAATGCAAGCCCACATTTAAATGGTTTACTGCTAATAACCCTAATCAAAAATTGAGTATGTTTCTTTTGTAACCTAGACAAAATCTCCAACTTCAGGAATGCAAAAAGCATTGGTTCATTACACCAGCTTTTCCTGATCCATCCTTTCCAGAAAGCAGCAGTCATCTGCCAGTCATGGTCCTCCCAGACAGGTATCTACCTTATCTTTCTTCCATCCCATTCTTTGTATTCCTTCCATTCAAGGAAGGAGGAGAACCCAATAGGAGAATCAGGCCAGGCAAAGAACTGAGCAATAAAATTTACACTTGACTGCTAACAGGTTTGCTATCAGGATTAAAAAAAAAAAAAAAAAAAGACATTTTATATCTTGGCCTCATTTTTGATCAGATTCATTAAGCCACATAATAAGCCTCAACACTAATGGAAAGGGATTAAAGGGGGGCAGGGGGAAGAGACCACAATGCATTCAGTAGTTGATTCCAGTGTTCCATCAGCCAAATGTCTCAGCTTAATACAACTAACCACAGTTTAAGATTCCAAATATTTCTAACTAACAGGTTGCCTTCTCATAACCGATCATAATTAAATGAAAAAAAACCTTTTTCAAGGAAACCAGATTTAGAGCTAAGTAAAAGGTTTAATTTTAGAGGGGTGTTTTGTTGCAGTTTTGTTGGGGGTTGGGGGGGGAGGTGTTTGGGGTTTTTTAACACTAAGGTCAGAGGCTGCCTAATTTTCAGCAGATGCAGGTCCTACCTAGGTTACAGGAGTGTTAACAGTGGATATGCAAAGCTTTAATATGTCGACACTGTATAAACCTTATAACTTAGTTATACTGAAGCTAGCAGTCCTGACTCAGTCCACCTATCGGGCACACATTTCCAGGACTTGATTACAACTAATACTTGGTGGAGTTCAACACACAAGGGAAGAAAAATTAGAACCTCTCAAGAAAGCAAAATCACTAGTTGGCCATCAGAAACAGTAACTTTTCAATGCTGTACTTCCACCTAATCCGATATCCAGAAAGTGAATGATAAGCACTTCTTGAGCAGTGTGCATATAGAACATAAAATCACTTAAGATAGTGAAGTCTTGAAATATCAAGTTACTGTATTGTCAGTACTTGGAGACAACGTGAAAAGCTGCCAGAAAATAAGAGCGTAAGATTCCATTCTACTAAAAGTATCATTTTTTTACTGCTGAAAGTGCTCTCCCAGTAGCCAAGAAGAAAACAATAAATATCCGTAAGTACCTTGCATAGCAAAAGCACTCAAAGTCATCCTAAAACCTTTCACAGGCTCATGGAAATCATGCCTTTGCATGCATGCGACAGCAAAGTTAGCAAAGTTACCACTCTAACATACTTATTAGAAATCAGATTTGGAGGAAGGACGCATTGTACTTTGAGGCCCAACGAAGCACAGCAAGTATATTGTAAAATATATGTTAGACTTGTAATGCAATAAGGTGCTTGTCACAGCTAGAGCCAGTAGAT
Organism: Gorsachius magnificus; assembly: GCA_034008185.1. Taxonomy (NCBI): domain Eukaryota; kingdom Metazoa; phylum Chordata; class Aves; order Pelecaniformes; family Ardeidae; genus Gorsachius; species Gorsachius magnificus. The sequence goes on along the minus strand of CM067083.1, from coordinate 34,938,553 downwards.
CTACTAACTCATGCGACTCATCTGTCCCACAATGAACAACCCTTTCTCCTCCATGAACAATTAAGAGCAAAAATCCCACAAGATTACCCTAGCTACAATTGCCTCACATGCCATGTTGCTACCATCAATCCCCAGAAGCAAGGAAATTAAAGTTAAGCCCACTAGCCTTTCTGTTTCTATTAACTCCTCCATGCAGAACTTCACGTTAACTTCTTTCATCCTTTTGAGAAGAAAGGCCTTACAAGGTTATCTTCCCTCCTGTCCCAGCAACAACAGCTGAGGATATCTTGAACTGAAATTGGCTGCCATGGGAAAGATGCTGTATTAAAGGCTTGTATCCCAAAGGGCAGTTAAAAGAGGTGACATAAAACTGGCAAGTAGAGTTCACAGTACACGGCCTCATGTACAGTTGTACGTATGTAATGCATGTATTAACATCACAGCAGTGACATTAAAAGAAACTTCTGAATGACTAGGCAGGTACAGCTAAATCGTCCTATACAGGTGCAGGAAGGACGTTGCATGGGACAGAAAAACAACAAAGTGGTTGTATGCCCCAAATTTTGTCTATTGAATTTCTAATTGAGCATTTTGGAAAACTGAAGTAAATTGATTTTCAGTGGGAACAGATTAGGAGCATATTCTTTTTCTTTCAAAGGCTGCCCAGAATTCTTTTTCTATCATAGGAAGCCAGTATAACAGAACAGCTCCCAACTTACATGATTTTCTGACTGCAGTTCACCCTCATGGCAACTACCATCTAGGATATTCCTTTTAATAACTAGGAACTTTCAGATGCTTGCTTGTAACAGAACCACACCACACCTAACATGCTATCACATGCAAAATAATTAATTTAACACAGAGAAGGGTGGAAAAGGGCGATCATCAACAAGTTCATAGAACATTTAAGTGTTCTTACAGACTAGTTTGTGGAATCCTGCATGGCTAACCTACAGCCACAGATCAAAGCAATGACTAAAAGATACGCTTTTGCTATTGTTTCAAAACTACTCAACATATATTCATGCAACACCTCAGCTGACAGACACTTACAATATATTTTTCTCATGAATGGCTCATCAACAGCTGCTATAAAGTGTTTTTCCCCACAAATGAAGATTAAGGTAATGCAGAATGTGCTCATGGATAGGTTCAATTCAGGAGTCTCCCTGGAAAAGGTGAACATCAAGCTACAAACTACAGGAATGTAGTTCTAAAACTCGATCCATGATCATCTCTGATTCTGATAGGCTATTTTAATCTTCTAGAGATAAAAAAAAAAATATGCAAAAAGCATGAATGCTCATGTTGTCCGATTCTCAAGATTTCAAAGAAGTATGCAAAAAAGGGGTGTTAGGTGTATTAGCCAATTCTCACCTCTGCCAAGCCACTAATCAGTAACTCATGTTTGACCACACAGAGATGAATGAATTCATTTATGAGCTCTTCTTTCATCAACTATCCAGGTTCTCCTCAACTGTAGTAAGAGACTGCACCAGAAATTGAACATATGCAAATGTTACACAACATCTGAAAAGCTAGAAGGTTGTGCTTTTGAAGGAAGATTTTGCATGTACATAGTATAATAGTATCAATGTCAAGTCATTAGTCCAGAAGAAATCAAGAGGGAAAAAAGTATCTTAATCTAAAAAAAAAACCAAAAAAAAAAAAAACAAAAAAAAAAAACCAAAAAACCACACCAAACCTACAACCCACACATGATGCATTTTTTTTGTCTCAATAAAATGGTTCCTGATGGTCTTTTGAGGTATTAAAGAGGCACAAGAACACAGCAGACCCTTATTCAGAGCCTTTTTGGAAGAGGCAGCGAGTAAGCAATTTTGAAGTTTTATCAAAGTATACCACTGGAAAATACTTAAGGAGCCTCAGAGAGATAGCCATAATACAGGACTTGCAGTCTAATCTCTCTCAACTACTCCTACGCACCTCCATTTTCCCTCTTCACTAATAGACAGTAATGATGTAGGCTTTTCAGTGAAGTATTGGTTAAAGAGGAAGAGAGCACCTACAGCTGAGACCCAAGACTTGGATTGCGGACTGATCTCTAATTTTACCAGTAGGAGTTAAGTAACCATCAATTTGCCAATTCCAGCCCTGAGAAAAGCGCTTGCAAAGTTATCAAAGCAGTTTTGTCATCAAAAGACAATTTACTCCCTAAGACTTTGTTTCATGTCACAATTCATCACTGAAGGATGAATTGCAACATGTTACACTAGCTACTGTTTTCAACTATCAAAGCTAAAGACAAATGGAAACATACAAAAAACTGTTTTCTCTCTTACAATGACAAAACACAGAGAGATTGCTAAATTACATCAAAGGTGCTTCAAAAGGCATAGTGATACACAAAGACATTTGCACAAGTTTAAACTGTTACCTCCTGGACATCCTCTGGATTTTTTCTTGAAACAATCTGAAAAGCAAAACAAAAAAAAACACATAAGCGCTTGGATTTTCAGTCTGGAAGTTAGAGAGTAACATACAATGATTTGTTGCTGAAGAGAAAAATCTGGAAAATGGCAAATGGTTGCATGTTCCTCTGCGCTCAGAAATGTTTTCATTTCATTTTAGAGAAGTCTAATATCCAAATACATGGTGAGGTATTTTAGCAGCAGAGTCAGTCACTGTGATTAGAAATAGAGACACGCATTCTAGGCAAAATGGCACAGAAGGCATCTCACAAAACAAAGCTATGTTGCGCACATCCCCCATCATCTTTCCAGTCTCTTCCTATTAATTCATATTACTCCCAATAAGCGGAGCTAATTAAGGCTACTTGGCTTAATATAAGCTGCATGCAACCTCACTGTGAATGTGAAGCTTTGCATTTACCAAGACAGTATTTCCGCTATACTTACAGCTGACAATGCACACACACGTCTGACACTATCCATGTGTATTTGCTTCTCCTTAAACACTCTTTGCCTAATTAATTATAAATTACTTTGTCCAGAGGAAAATTCCAGTGAAAATGAGGCTTGGCTACACACCATTTTATCAGGATTTTTTTTCTTTAAATAAATATTGATCACAAAAGCCTTTGTAATCCAAGTTCTGTATTGGGCTTATAAACAGCAGTAAGAGCATATCCACACAAACAAACAAATCAAATAAAGACATCTTTAATTCATAACTGCAATTATCTTATGCAAGTCAGTATATCCTTCATTATAACTCAGCCAAAGCTGTTTAATAAAATAATTAGCCTACTGTTAGCTAAAGCAAAATAAGGCACTCCCAATCCAAACCGAGACTATCCACACGCTGACACACCCCAGAATAATTAATGCTGTGAATAGGTGATGTGTATAGGCAAGCGCAAGGAGTCCGTGCTACTTGCACCCCAGAGACTAAAACACCATCCCCCTGTACTGCAAGCACCACGCAGCTGTTGCTCTAAGATGGAAGTCACTGAATCTGCACTTGCCTCTTGCTAAGTGACAGTAACATACCCCTCATACTCCCCACAAACTAGCTCTCTTCCTCCCTTCCGTTTTTCAAGAATCCTTGCTAAAGCCTCCCAGATTTCATAACATCAGTTTAGTACACAGACTAGCCACTGTAATCTTCCACACATTTTGAAGGAGGCAAGACAGAAAGAGAAGTGTTATCCTCTCTAGCAATCCCCCAAAAGACGTAAAACATTTTCCTTCACAAGTCTAAGTTCTTTCTCTCACCTTACACGTCAAAGTCCTCTTCTTCCAGCGCAGTCTACACCTTCCTCAACTCTTCCTCACTCTTGAGTAATCTAACATTTGGCAACTTTACCAGATTTTAACCTTGGCGGCTGTTGCTCCTTCATTTACTACCAGACAGTTCATATGTACAATTTGTGAAATATTTCTAACCTTCTTTCCTAATAGCTGGCGTACTTGATGCAAGGAGCCTGTAGAGCTGGGGGAAGAGGGTATCATAGGCATGGCTAAACATCACAGAAGAACACCAAAGGGCACACACCAACTGCTTTGCTTTGCCGTTCACCTTTAGTTAAAGCCTTGCAACAGTTTTGGCAGCTAGGTAAGTTACCAGATGGGCAGAAGGAGACCCAGAGAGATGAGTAATTACCCAGCCAGTTAGTAAGAATCTGGAATAAAACCCAGAGGCCCTGTTTCACACTTGTTCTAATGTTACATCGCCTTCTATATCTACCAGCCGTGCCAACTTTAAGTCAGTAGACAATAATTTATGTGTTGTCCTACTTTGTTCTTCACACCCTTTTCTGAAGGTCAACCTCAGAAGAGTCTCCCTTCAATCCAACCTATAATCAACCTAGAGACTTGGCAAAGATGATCCAATCGCCCAAATTTTCAGTGCACTTTTTTAATCCTTCCACAAGGATCAATGCAGTCAGCTCCTTCTGCAAATCTGTAATGCAAGCAACTTTAATCTATTTTTTTAAATATCATTAGGATACCCACTAATGAGCTAAGCAATGTATAAATACAGCGTTACACTCTGAAAACAGAGATCCTGCAAGGATCCTCACCATCAAAGTATTTCAGATAATCCTGTTCTTTGCCTGACCTGCAGATATTCAACATAACTCGTTAGAATTTTCATTATCATTAACAACTGTAATTTTCTAGATTATCTGACCTTTTATTAGTGGCCTATATTTTCAGTTATCATTAAAGAACACTTCTAGTATCGCAACTTGCTGATACCTCTTTCTGTTCTTCAGCCTTTGGAAATGGATATTAAAAACAAGTCAATATTCATTTAATTTTGTCTGGACTTAAATTATTTCACTTTTTACAAGTAAAGTAAAATATAAGTTCTCTGCTATAGAAACAAAACCTTTAAGAAAAATCTGCAATAAGGATAAACCACCTTAGCACTCAGAAGAGACTGCACAGGTAGTTGTGCCTTTGTGTCAGATGTTTAGAACACACTAAACAAGTGCTTTCTCATCCATGATTATTAATCTATTATTATATTGGAACAGAAAGTTCCTTTAACTTTGTTTCACAAAGTATTCACTCATTCACCACTGAGAGGAACCAGCAATCTCCACTAGCATGTACTGAGTACCCTAGATCTCAGCCAGAAGGACATTCAATGCAATGGGAAGATCCACCGCACTTTTTTCCTGGCGGGCCCCCAAAGTTGCTGAGCATCAAATCAGCAAATACAGCTGTAGTGCTGTGATATCAACAGCAGAGCCAGATCACTGCAGGAACAAGAGGGAGGAATAGGAGGAGAGAAAACCGGAGGGTAACAGATACATACACTGATTTATTGTTAAATTATTTTGTTTGGCGTCTAACTCCCCAAATCCTCACTTCAAGTACTACGAGGCAGATGACCAGATAGAACCCTACTGAAACAAAGAAGTTATTTAGACTTCTACATTTGTGAATCCAAAGCATCCCTTGCTGCATAAAAAAAGAAGTATTTTTTCACTTTGAGGATTTTGGATATCAAAGCACACTCAAGAACTAATGATATCTGGTTATCTCGGTTTAATTTGGACAGCTCACAGACTGATCAGTGCCTTGCTCTGTACCAAATCACACGTAGTCAGCACACCGCCTGATTATGCACTGCCTCGCTTGGAAAAAGCACCAGAGCATCTACAAGTTACGGGACATGGAGAAAGAGTAACATTCCTCACTGGTTAGCCACAACTTTTTCTTGAACAATTCTGCATAAACCAAACTATCACAGGGCATTTTAACTTGCTTCAGCCAGCAAGAACAAAGTCATCAGAATAAAATAAACTTAAGTCTTGGTTCATTCCTATTACTCCCCATTGCACTGACGCAACTTTTTAACACACATACACTCTTAGCCCATCATGAGCTACCGCAGAAAGACCTGAAGGCACTGTTTTCCTTGAGACTATCTCAGGAAAGGCTTTTTAGAGTAAAACCTCCTAGGGAGAAACAACTTTTTTTTTTTCTTTCCCCTCTTAAAAAATACTAAATTTTATTGGATTAAAAAGAATGTTTTAAACATGTCCCATATTTGTGTTTCATTGACTTGTATATATATATTGGACAAAAAAGTATTTGAAAAAAGATTTTTAATTTCACAAGTCATGCAAAGCAATCACACTCGAACAACCTGAGATCTATAATATATATATACACACACAGAATGCTGTAGTCTTTGAATTAAGGGAAGGGTGCACATAAACGTACATTGCTCTCATGGGCAGAATGTCTAGTGCGGCACTAACAAGATTACAGGTCATTTAAATAAACTCTGTCCCTCTGTGATACATTCTGATGCTCTCAATACATCCCACCATACCTGTGACCCAAACTCCCACTCCTCTTGCACCTATCTCCACATATTTACTTACTACCCCTCCCTCTTCTGCTTAAATAGGAAAGCAGAGGAGAAAAGAGAGCAAGAAATTTCCCTAGGGGAACAGAAGGAGCTTTCAGCAAAACCAGCACGAAGCCAGCTTTCCCAACACCCAGTTTTCTGCTTCAGCTTTCCTGCTTCTCCTGCTAGGCCTCTCTCATTCACCCAGACCCTCTTCTGCCCAAATGGGGCTGAACAGTAGGCACACGCAGCCCTTCAGAAAGGGGCTGTCTAAATATTCAACTCAACCCGCCCTGTGCTGCCAGCGTAGGCGTGCTGTACCTACATACCCTGCTCCCTCATTTTTCCTCCCGAGCTGAATGCACTGTGGGGCAGAGCAATTCTGCTGCACCTACCCAAAAAGGTTCTGAGGAGAAGGGGGGTGGGGGGGTGGGGTGGGGGTGTAAAGAAAAAGAAAAAAAATAGTTGTTTGGTTTTAAGCTATGCTTGTATGCCCTGCAACGAACAGGGAAGAAACCGACAGTTAATTGCAAGGCGCGCCTAAGGCAATCACAACGTTATGCGAAGCTACAGGTTTGCGGGAAGGGACCGAGGCTCAGCTCCGAGGGAGCCTTCCTTCCCTCCCTCCCTCCCTCCCTCCCTCCCGTGTCCCTGAGGGAGGCTTCTACGTCGCGAGCGGCCTGATGCGCGCAGGGCAGCCAGGGTCCCCACCGGCAGCCCGGCCACAGGCTCTACTCCGCACACAAGGGCGGCTCTAAAGACCAGACAAGAGGCGGGCGGGCCGCGGGGGCCTGAGGAGGCGAGGGGCAGGGCGGCGGCCCGCGGCGCCCCGGGCAGCCGGCAGGGAGGAGGCCGGGGCCGAGGCCCGGCCGGGCGCTGCACCCGCGCCGTCAGCGCCCCCCGCCGCCGCGCAGGGCCCCGACCGAGGCGGAAGCGGCGCCCGGGAACCCGCCGCGGGGAGCCCCGCCCGGCCGCCGCCCCCGCCCCGCCGCCCGCCAGGGAGGGCGGCCTCCGCGAGGGGGGTGCCCGGCTGTCTGTGCCGGCGTTCGGCGGCTGGGCCGAGGCTGAGCCAGGGGCGGGCGCCGCGGGGGTGCTCCTGGCCGTGCCCTCGTCCTCCCACACCGCTTCCAGCTGCCGGCTTTGAGCTCCTCACATGCGGCTTGGCTGTGGCTGCTTTCCCCGGAGCCTGAAAGTCTTCGTGGTGTGGATGAGGCCAAGGTGTCACGGTCAAATCATCCAGCCCTGCGGCAGTCCGGCCCTGTTCAAGGTGTTCTGCTGGGGCACGGCTGTGAGGGCTTAAACTCAGCGGTGGCCACCAAGCCCCTTGCAAATACAGGTGCCCCGTGGCATCTACAAATCTGTAGCAAGACCTTCCACTGATAGAGCTGGTACACTGCTTCCAGCATTTGCCATGGGCTATTTTAAGGTATGCTGCCCTAAATCTAAAGGCCTGTAATGCAGAAATGACTCACGGATTTTGAAGATGAATGTTAACAGAAAGGCAAGTTTGATGGTTACTGAATCGCCATGTTTTGTGTTTCATGTCTTCTCCAGATTCTTTAAGCTGTGCCTGGACTTCTCCCTGCAGTTGGGTTCGCGTGTGCACACAGGTCTGCGAAACACATTGGTGTGAGGAAACTCTTCAGGGTTTGAGGAGCATTGCTTTAGGTCAAAGGAGCGCAACTTTGCACTGCAAGACGTTCTCCTTTCGTAACAATACAGGTAGCTTTGATTACATGGCTGTAGTAGGGATCTATACCAACGTAGATCTATACAAATAGAGATCACACTTCAGATTATATAAACTGTTAAGATTATTTTTTTTATCACTGTGTTTTCATTCATTTAATAACAGATGTTAAAAAATCAGCTTTTCATTACCAGGTTATTAATACCTCTGATCCCATGCAGGTCTTCGACATAAAGAAAAATACCAACTTGCATTTCTTTGTAAAAGATGAGAGACTCCTGTACGGAAGCCCATAGTAAGCAAGTGTCTCTCCTTTAAGGATGACTGAACCACATCATGAATCTCTGCAACATTCCCAGTTATTGCTATTTAAATGAAAGGTCATCTACTATAATGACATTCATTTTCTGAGTTCCAGATCAGATTCATTTCTACGTATCTGGAAGGACAAGCTCACCATTGAGTCTTCCAAACAGTATCACACTGAAACTGCTTAGAAAGTACTGCCACAGTTTCACCTCGTCCTTACTCCTAGCGATTACAAGATTACTGTTACTTCTAATTTTGACACTGCCCTCAATTTGTATCTATATTGTTGTATTTATAATTTGTATTATAAAATGTGAATTCCACTCTGCATTCCATAGGCAAGCAGATCCTGCAAACCTTCAGAGTCAGGGAAACAGGCATGCATGGGCCAGCTGTTCCCTTCCCAGGGCCGGTCTGACAGAAAACAGTTGATTTGACAACCCTGGAGAGCCTAGCAAAGTCGGGTCAGAAGAATTCCACACAGATGTGTTCTAGCATCCAGATACAAGTGTTTCTTTGAATAGTGCTATCCCAGAGATAGGTCATTTTCTGTGGGAGAATACAATGACTCTTCCTAACATGCTATAGGACAGAAACAATCCAAATGTGAGTTTTATAGCATCCTTCCTTTCAGTTGTTTTAAATTACTTTGACATTCCCAGCTATCAAGTTACTGGAGAGATTCTTTATCCCTTTTATCTCTGAGAATTGCTTGATAGGTCTTGTCTATTTTGCATGGGGAACATTTCCTTAAGGAATGGGGAAGAAAGAGGACATTGATTGTTAAAAGCCCATTTGCAACTCTCACTTATCTTCTGTGAGAGGAAGAGTGTGTCTTTTACATCTTTTGACAAGGTATTGGTACATCTAAATTCACCGAAGTAACTATCAAAAGGAGCACCTCAGAGATAATTTGGTCTTGATCATCATTCTTCTGAAGCAAGTTTCTAAGTCCCAAAGCTAAAAGATACGCATCAAACTCCCTTAGATAGCAACAGTTTTCTTATGCCAATGATGATGCAGTTGAAGTTTCATTGAAAAAGACTTCCCAAGAAGAGATCTTCTGCTTGGAGTAATTTTAATGAACAAATGAGGGAACCTAATCTGAGGTTTGTTTAGATCTGAAATGAAGGGGTTGGACAGAATGGTCTCAAGGGTACTTTCTTATTCTCATTTTCTCTAATTTTAGCTACTTAGATATAGTGGCACCACATCCTAAAAACAAACAGCTGTTTGAAAATGCACTTGCTCAAGTAAACAAGGAACATTTTCCAGCATGGTATACCAATTATTTGATATCTCATGCAGCTCATATAACCCTCTAGTGTAACAACATGCTCAGACAACCAGTTCTGGTATAAATTTCCTTATGAAGCAGCACTTGCTTGTAATGCCTCATAAGAATTAGTAGTTTTGAGACTTTAAAGATATAAACAGAAATCAATGGGACCAAAGCCATCATTGACTAATCCCTGATGAGTTATATAATAGATCTCATTTAAATTTCAATCGCCAACTGATGCATCTTCTGAGGAAAAAATTCCATCTTGAAATGCTGTCTAACTCAAAAGTTAGCAATTTGGTGGGAGGAGGACGGGAGAAGAAGCAGTAGGAATAGAGAACAAGACAGAGGAGAATATATTGCAACTGTATAACTCCATGGCTGAACCAAGAAGGACAATAAAAATGATCAGATAGATGGAATAGCTTCTTTATGTGAAACAATGGAGTAGTCTGAGATTTTTCAGCATGGAAGAAGGAATAACTTCAGGGGACACGATAGCAATCCATGAAATCATGAGTGGCATGGAGAAGATGGATGGGCATGGACTGTTCAGTCTCACAAGAACCAGAGCCCAGTGAAGCTGGTAGGAATGTGGTCATAAAATTAAGAATAATAAAGTAGTTCTTCACAAAATAAGTGCTAGACCTGCAGGACTCTTGTCAAAGGATGTTGCTGATGCAGGAAGTTCTCAAATTCAAGTACTTGAGGGAGACAGTCACTGAGGGTAACTAAAGACACAAACACAGGCTTAGGAAATCTGAGCTGAAAACAGCTAGAGGCAGGGAGAGTGTTCATTTGAATTTTGCCCAGCACCTGCACATCTCTAGGCATCTGCTGCTAACCATTTTTAGAGAGCAGGAAACTGAGCTCAGTGGACCATTGATCTGAACCACCATGGCTGTTCTTATGTGCAGTATAATCAATCAAAACATCTCTCAGTGAGACTGTAGCCTCCATTCACTAGGGAGTTTCAAAAGCTCAAATGACTCATAAAATAATTTGGCTTCTAGTTACAAATCAGAATTTGGAGATACCTATTTTGAAGAATATCTCTTAACGTGTTGTAGCCAACCTAGATACACAAAATAAGAATTAGAGGAGAGGAAACAATCCACAATTAAATGTTACTGTCTTATTAAGACTTTCCTAGGTCAAGGCAAGGAATAACAGCAACGTTGAGATGAGAAACAATTTGCATCATTGTAGGCAGCTAGAGTCTGGCGGCCAGAAGATGTCGCGCTGTACAGAAAGATAGGGTCCCTCTCCTGATAGCCAATAGCGTTCGGTTTATGTAAGCAGACGGAAGTGATGTCATAAACCCAACCTATATAATGCCGTGTCACCCACCAATAAACGCTATTTGCTGTCCACCACATTGGTGTCTGTGAGCTGATGGCTGAAGCGGCCTGGGGTTGGTCGCCGTGCCATTCCTGAACCAGGTCGCCACGCCTCCGAAAGGCAATAAGTGGTGCCGAAACCCAGAAAGGGAACCGGGAATCGTCGCCTGGTCAGGTGAACGGCGGCCGGAGCGGTAGGACTAGCCCGGCGGGGAGGACGCTCCCGGACCAACAAGGAGGATGGAGGCCCTTGTGAAGGTCGTATTACGAGCTATATCCTTCTGGGGTGGGCTGGCCGAGGAGGCCCAGGGGCGCCGCGGAGGAATCAGAGTCTGAGGAAGTCTGGGCTAGACCACCCCCCTTCGCGCCCCAAGATGGCGCCGAGCACGAGGAGAACGAGGTGGGGAAAGGTGGTGGGGGCGACCGGGAAGGGGGGGGGGAGCGCGAGCGAGGGGCGGAAAGCCAATCAGAGCGGCTGTCCGAAAAAATGCCCTTATGGGGCAGCCACCCCGCCGAGCAGAGGGCGGGGCGAACCAAGAGCGAGGTGCGAGCCCAGAGGGAGGGAACGGCCCACCCGCAATGGAGGTGGGCGGGGCCGGAGCCCAACAAAATGGTACTGGAAACCGAAAGTAACCAATCAGTCGAGTTCCGACTCCGGATCAGACACTAGCTGGGACAAGTGGCTCGCAACCGATTCAAACTTAGAGGAGCAGGATACGGAGATAAACAAAGTCAAGCAAATTAAAGAGGAACCGCGAGGGAGAGAAATCCCTCTCACGGATTGGAGGAAAATAAAGATTGCGTGCGCTGACTGGGCCCCATCGGCCGCGCTAGCGTTCCCAGTCCGGGTGACAGATGGGGGACAGAGGGTCCACTCGCCAATAAACCCTAAGGATATACAAGCGATTGTTAAGGCAATTGCGGATAAAGGGCTTAATTCTGCCATGGTCTCCACCCTCATAGATGGTGTCTTCGGGGGAGATGACATGCTCCCATTTGATATAAAACAAACTTGTAGATTAATCTTTGACGGGGCAGGGATGATTGTTTTCAAACAAGAATGGGAGGACAACTGTGCGAGACAACTAGCCCAAGTAACCGGGGTGGATCACCCGCTACATGGCTCCAGCCTGCAGCGGCTGATGGGCACAGACCCAACAATGATTACCCCCCATGCACAGGCCCAGGGCCTGTGGGCCCATGAAGTAATGGCAACTACTCGTGCAGCCAGAGAAGCTATTCACACAGCCTCTAGAGTTATTGTCAAGCCATCGCCATGGTCCACAATAAAACAAAATGAAAATGAGAGCTTTACGCAATTTGTGGATCGCCTCCAGGCAGCGGTCGACTCCTCGACCCTGCCCGCGGGAAGCGAAGGGCCCGGTTGTTGCAGATTGCTTACGTCAGCAGTGCAATTCGACAACCAAAGAAATCCTACAATCACTGCCAGTGGGGTCAAGTATCGCGGACATGATTAAGCATGTCGCAAAGGAAGAGCATCTAGCCCCGATCCAAGTGGCTGTTCGTACCACAATAGCTAATGTGATGGCATGTTTTAAATGCGGCCAAGTGGGCCACATTGTAACAAACTGCCCTCGGTCGGGGCACCCACCAACAGCGCTTCCCCTGCGCCAAAATCGACCCAGAGGACCGTGTTGGGCTTGTGGAAAGAAAGGGCATTTCGCCAAAGAATGCAGATCTAAAAAGCAGGGAAACGGAAGGGGGAGGGGGCACCTGGGCCACGCACAGCCCTCTCCCACTTGGGACATGAGGCGGCCCAATTATGCCAACCCCAGATGGGGCGAAGCGCTCTCGAACCCGCTACCCCCTCGAGAAGCGACCAACTTTATGGTTCAACCAATGGTCCAGCCGAACCTGTCCCTACCTCGGGGACAGCAAGGACCAACCCTTGGGGGCAGGAACCCAGGGTGGCCCTGGCAGTAAAGCGTGATAGCCCGCCAGTGGTGTGGGGGATCTGTTCCCTCTATAATACCTTAAATGGCACCACTATTAGTGTCCCCTTTTTGATCGATACTGGAGCAGATGTTACAGTTATCGCCAAGGCGAACTGGCCCCCGCGTTGGAAACTGGAAGACGCCCCCATGGTGGGTGGAGTGGGAGGATTAACCCGAGCTCGGAAGAGTGCTCAATTGGTAGCAATCACGCTTCACACTGAAAAAGGACTGGAGAAAACCATTACCCTCTTCCCATATGTCATGTCAGGAGTCCCACCCCTGCTGGGAAGGGATGCCCTAGCCCTATTAAAAGCCAGGGTGACAAATTTACTGTAAGGGCCGCTGCCGCATACCCACTCCCACCAATTAGACTGACGTGGAAATCATCCGACCCTGTGTGGGTCGAGCAGTGGCCCCTGTCAAAGCCTCGGATGGACGCTCTTCTTGAGCTAGTCGACCACGAACTACAACGAGGTCATATAGAGCCTTCCACTAGCCCATGGAACACCCCAATTTTTGTAATACCCAAACAAACGGGCGAGGGGTTTTGCCTCCTCCATGACCTGCGTGAAGTAAATAAGAGAATTCAACCGATGGGCCCCGTCCAAACGCTGTTGCCCATGAACTCTATGATACCAAAAGGACAACCTTGTGCGGTCCTTGATATTAAGGACTGTTTCTTTTCGATACCCCTACATGAAGAGGACAAAGAGCAGTTTGCTTTTTCTGTCGTGTTCCCAAACAGCCAACGCCCCAACCTGCTTTTCCAGTGGAAAGTGCTGCCTCAAGGAATGATCAACTCGCCTACTATCTGCCAGATTACAGTGGATCGGGCGCTGGCACCGGTTCGGCGCAGTGACCCAACCGCAACCATCATTCAATACATGGATGATATCTTAATTGCCGCACCATCGGGAAGTCAGGTGGACCAGCTGGTATCAACAGTTTCGGAAACTTTAAAAACAAACGGGTTTGAGATCGCGAGCGCGAAAATTAAAAGAGGGCCATGTGTGAGCTTTTTAGGAGTGGAGATCACAAATTCTTACGTAACTCCACCCCAAATAAAAATCCATCGGAACATCAAAACACTCCATGATATGCAACAGTTAGTAGGGTCCTTATAATGGCTCCGCAACATTGTTCTGATCCCTCCTGAAATCATGGCCCCCCTGTACGATCTTCTGAAAGGAAAAAACCCATGGGAACAAAAAACTCTGACGATGGGAGCAATGAACTCTCTTGACTTTATCGAGCAACGGGTATCGTCAAGCACGCTCGCCAGGTGGAACCCAGATGTACCACTTGATCTGTACGTACATTTCACGGAGGGAGGGGGAGTAGGGGCACTAGCCCAGGGGCCCCCTGAAAAAGCTCATCCAATACAATGGATAGTCCTGGGAAAACCATCACGTGCATTCTCTCCAGGAGTCGAGTGCCTTGGTAATCTCATCATGAAAGGCAGAAAACTTGCCCTAAGACACCTAGGCATTGAACCTGCCAGGATATACCTACCCTTCCGCAAACAACTCCCCGCGCAATCAGTGGCAATGTCAGAGTATCTAGCTATAGCTCTCGTTGGATTTGGCAGAGAAGTCCAGTATGCTGCAAAACCCCCCTGGACTCAAATGCTGGCAATTGTCAACATTGACCTCCCAAGGAAGATCATGGATCGGCCCCAGCAGGGACCAACGGTCTTCACAGACGCATCCTCAATGACCTCAACCGCAGCGGCGGTCTGGCAGTCGGGAGATGACCAATTGTGCGCTTTCAGTTCAGCAACTAGAAGTGGCGGCCGTAGTGCTGGCGTGTGGACTGTTCCCAATGGAACACCTCAACATAGTAACCGATTCAATGTTCGTGGCCAAGCTTTGCTTAGCCATGTCGGGGCCCGGCGTGTCAATATCCACAGCAGCTCTCATGCTGGAAGAAGCACTCTTTTCCAGAAAGGGCACCATATCGGTCATCCATGTCAGTAATGACAAGGCAGACACCGCTGCAAAAGGGTTGTGGACGCTAAGGGATGCCTGCCAGCTACACGAGTCTCTCCACATCGGAGCTAAAGCGCTAGCAAAGAAATGCGGGATCTCAGTCACTGACGTGAAACACATAGTAGCCACGTGCCCCCATTGTCAGAAAACACCACTGTGGTCCAGTGGAGTCAACCCCAGAGGCCTTAAGGCCTCCGAAGTGTGGCAGATGGATTTTACGTTCTGTCAGTTACCGAAACCTCGAGCGTGGCTAGCAGTAACCGTAGATACATATAGCGGAGTAATTGTAGCCACACAACACCTCAGAACCGACTCCAAAGCGACCATCCAACATTGGCTGACGGTCATGGTGTGGCTTGGCGTCCCTAATCAGATCAAAACAGACAACGGCCCGAGCTTTGTCTCTAAATCAGTCCAGGCATTTGCTCTGAAATGGGGTATCACCTTAACAAACGGTATTCCGTATAATAGCACAGGACAAGCTATAGTCGAACAAGCAAATCAAACTCTGAAATCTAAATTAGAGGTGCTGGTAAAAGCAGAAGGTTTTGCCAACGCCATTCCCCCGGGAGACCAAGCACGCCTGCTAGCGACTGCTCTTTTAGCACTAAATCAATTCCCCAGAGGGGAAGAGATGAATAGCCCCACCCAAGAACATTGGGCCACTCAGGCACTGGAAGAAGGCCCGTTGGTCATAATCAGAAATGAGCTGGGAGAATGGGAACAAGGGTGGAGGCTAGTTCTTAAAGGGCGAGGGTATACTGCTGTCAAAAAAGAAGGAAAAGTTAAGTGGTGTCCGCTTAAGTCTATTAAACCAGACTTCCAGAATAAAACTAATGAAAGCTGTGAGTTTTTGCCCACAGGACCAGACTATTGGACGTCCCCGTAACCTGTACACCCACGTGGCAAGAGAGGACGACAAGTCAACAAGCGTCCTGTCTGCACCTGGGAGCTCCACACTAGCGGAATCCAAACAACGGCGACCTAGCCCCCATGGGGGCGGGGGGGGGCTACGATGCCTTTGTGTAGTCTTGATTTTAGGGCTTGCCACTGTAAGACAGGTAGCATAAAAGTATCATCCCCATCAGCCATTCAGGTGGGTCCTACGAGACCCTGCACGCGGTGATAAAGTGATAAAGGAAAACATAACATTGATCTTCGGGCCCTGTATACTGAATAGGCTCGTATCGTTTGTTAAGAGCCGGCTAGAGAAGGTTAACATCATGTTCCTAGAGCGCCAACAACTGCTCTAACAATGTTCTTGTTCAAAATTTCCTTTAGCTATCCCCAGTTATACCCCGTTGCTCCCAGTTACCCCCAGTTACCTCTTGCCTAGTGTGCCTTACGTTTTCTATTCAAGTTTGTGATATGTATATTTTGAGATTGTTATTTATATTCTTCTAAGATTGTTACAGTTTAGCCAATTTAATTACGCATAAGGAGGGGGGAAATGTAGGTAGCTAGAGTCTGGCAGCCGGAAGATGTCGTGCTGTACGGAAAGATAGGGCCCCTCTCCTGATAGCCAATAGCGTTCGGTTTATGTAAGCAGACGGAAGTGACGTCATAAACCCAACCTATATAATGCCGTGTCACCCACCAATAAATGCCATTTGTCGTCCACCACATTGGTGTCTGTGAGCTGATGGCCTGAGCAGCCTGGGGTTGGTCGCCGTGCCGTTCCTGAACCAGGTCGCCACGCCTCCGAAAGGCAACACATCATATTAATAGGTTAATGTTTTTGTTATCTTCTATTTTGTCTGTTACACAATTAACTTTGATACTTATCAGCATATTTTCCTTTTCATTAAGGCTTATCTTAAAAAAAAAACAAAGCTCCACCCCTTCCCTTTTTCCAGCATCACTACTGAGATTACTATTCTGTAAAAACCTTTGAAGTGACAGAGTAACTTGGGTGTCTTGTGCAGGTCAAAATACAGAAAATAACCACATTCCATGGGAAGATCCCCTGTGCTCCTAAAAATAACAGCAGTTATTGTTGTTGCTATAGCTATGGCTTACTGTCTTCTATCTTATATATAATCTTATATATCTAATATGTAAGGATACTTCAAAAATATAGAAAAGAACGAATTACCAAAATAATGTAGGTCTGGAAAATATAGTTGGGAGTTCTTTTACTACCTACTTGTTATGGAGCTAGTAACTTTGCTCTCTTTATTACCTTGCGAAGAAACTAACAGAAAATGGATGGGTATTTCTACTTTTTGCCAGTAACTAACTTGTGTCCAAGAAGCAGAAAACCCAAAGTGGATTTGACACATTGCCTAATTAGCACACTCTTAATGTAAATATGTTATTCCAGTTCCAGTCTTCCCTACCACTCCTGGAAAAACTTTAAATTTATTGTTATTTACAGTCACTTTCATGACACAAGTAAAAGGAATGCAGAGAAACAGTATTTTACTTGATTACAGTTCCTGTGCAGCATCTGCACTATTCAGCACTACTGTATTTCATATGCTTTGTACTATGTTTCCTTACAGTAAGCAGAGCCAGCATTTACTCTGTCCTCAGAAGACCTCAAGAAAGCGTTTTAACTGCTTATTCATGCCACACAGACAGAGAGAGGATTGTTTATGCAGCTGGTACGTAGCAGTGGGTCCATCCCCAGGGCCTGCAGGGTGGGCAGGTCTCCCACCCATCCCTCAGGCCAGGTCATCTCAGCCTGCATAGGGGCAATACTCACCTTGCAGAGCATCTTCAGGCACATTTTAACCCGAGAATGTTAAAATACTTGAGGTGAGTGGGTTTGGTTCTTCTGCAAACAGTAAACATGGTGCTGCTGCCCTGATAGGGCACCTTGGAACACATGGCAGCTTTTCCTTGAGACCCTTTGACCCAACGGGGACGCACGGTCATCCCAGGGAGAAGACCACGTATGGAAACTACTCCATTAGCACAGCGTTGCATCCATTTAAAAGACTCGAGTCTGAAATCGGGCAGCCTACAAGCCGCTTTTGCTGCGCTCTGGTGCTGGCGCTGCCCTCCCAGGGCCCCCGGCGGCCGCCTGCAGCCGCAGGGCTGCCTGGCCGCCACCCCACCCTGCCCCAAGATGGCGGCCTGGCTTCGGCGCCGGCCTCCCGCATCAAGTATGGCTCCGGGGCGCGGCGCCGGCCCTTGGACTACAAGTCCCAGGAGCGAACGGGCGTGAGGCGCGGCGCGGCCGCCACCCGTGCGGGGTAAGCGGCGGGCAGGGCCGCGGCGGCGGGCGGAGCTGGCGCTGCCCTGGGATGACCCCCTCTGGGGGCGCTGGGGCTGCGTGGAGCCGGGGGCCCCCCGGGTTGGGCCCATACCCGGGCCTGCCGGGAGGTAAGCGGGGGTCGGGGGGCCTCGGCCGGGCACGGCAGCTGCCCGGCGGCAGCGAGGCCCCCCCCGGGGGGGGAGCGGCCTGGCCGCTGCCGCGGGAACCCAGCCCGGCCGGGTGCGAAGGGGGAGGAAGACTGACAAGTCACTGGTTCTAAATGCCCGCCATTAGCCAGAGGAGGGCCGCGGTAAACAAAACACAGCGTGGGCTTGGGGGTTTTCCTTTGCCGGGTGTAGGTGGTCGCGGGGAAGCACTCGCCTGGGGCTGGGCTGTTCGGAAGGGAGCCTTTCTCAGCGCTTCTCCGTAAAACGGGTGTTTGAGGAGGTCTTTGCAAAGGAGAGGCACCGCTTCCCCTCGGCTGCACTGTAATGTTTTGCTTATGTGTCTGTCGAGCTTCTTCTGGTGCGTTGTGGTGGAGGCTGCTGTTTTGGGACAAGCTGGTTCTGCTGAGAGTTAGTACGGACTGAGGCCCATTCGGCTGGGCTGAATGGCGGCTGGGAGGCTCTTGCCAGACCCAGCACTGATGTCTCGGGCTTGCAAGCTCAAAATACGCCTCCTGATTTAAACAACCAGGAAGCTGAGACAGACTGATGTCACTCAGCCTTCCTTCCTGCATTTTTGCTGAGACTCGGGGTTCATTTATTTTTGCTGAGACTCGGGGTTCATTTATTTTTGCTGAGACTCGGGGTTCATTTATTTTTGCTGAGACTTGGGGTTCATTTATTTTTGCTGGGAAAAGAGAAGAAAGCACCTTATTTTCATGGCTTTAATCACTAAGCTGCAGTTTCCCCACCTGTAAACCAGAGAATATAAATTTATAAGCTGGTGCCAGAGGTGGTGTGAGAATTAGTCCTTCTGTTTCCCTGTCTTGTTGGCACTGTGGTTTGAGCCAAGCCAGTGGCTCTTTAAATAAATTTCTGACTGCTTGAAGGAAAGTGGTTTTCTGATTCCTTTCAAATAGCTGCATGATAAAGTTAATGCAGCGTGCAAAAATGGCCTTTTGTAAAGGTCATTCCACTGAGCACTTGAAAGATCTGGTAGTTGAATTCAACAAGGCAGAAAATAAATTGTAAATAGTTATTTAGATGGATAGAGTTTGGAAATGAAATGGCATTTGTAAGTCTGAAGGGAAAAAAGGCACAAGATGGCTTTGTTGAGTCCCACTTTGCATGTCATGTAGATAAAGGTTTAAATATCTTGTATGTATCTAAAAAGGTTTGAATATCTTGTATGTGTAACTTGTAGAGAAAGAGTATCTTGTATAAGTCATGACCAGGATGACTTGCACCTGCAGTCTTCTCCAGGCAGATGTAGTTTTGTGTAAGTAATGAAACTTGCGCTTTCTTTGGTAGACAGCCCATGCTGCCCCGTCATGTGCAGAGGCTGGGCAGAGACTGGATCACCCACTGGAATGGTTCTCAGATACTTGCCTTGAACAGTCCAGTTCCCAGCTGTATGAGATGGGCCGGACAGTATCCCTGGGCCTCGTTTCCACTTCCTGTTCCAGCTGACTTCTCAGCAAACTGGAGACTCCCTTCATTTTTTGGACCTTGGAGACAATTCCAGAGCTCTAATTGGCAGCTTGATAACTTCACACAAACTTCTTGCTTTCACCTACCTAACCCCAGTATGAAATCTGAGGGAGAAGAACCATTAACAAAGAAGAGAAGGCTCAGTGACCAGTATAATACTTCAACTCCTGAAGAAGAAAAAAACTTCTCTCATCAGCGGGAAGCATTGTGTCTTTCTGTAGCACAGAATGAAGAAAAACATAGCAGCAAGAAAGGTAAAAGATGCTCCTTGCTTGCTTTCCTTGTTTATTTGTAACGCTGAACACATCTAACAAGTTATAAGCAATATTGCCTGCACCTTTGGAGTTACTGTTTTTCTTGGCACCTCTCTCAAGAAAACATCTGTCTTAAAAATGTCAGGGTTTTGTAATGCTGTTTAGTCTGTAAACTCATATTTTGTGCTGTCAGTCTGCCAGAACTAGGTTCGCTGTGCTTGGTGATGGAACACAATCAATGATGCGAGGAATTGCCCAGCTGGGGAGTCCTGCGCTTGGTTCAGACAACTCTCCCTGTTACCTGTTGCCAGATCAGATCTGTTAACTTGGGAACTCTTTTAAAGCAAAAAAATCTAGCTACCTTGCTGTAGGGCAGAGCTGGGCTGGCAGCTGTATATAGCTTCATTCCTTGTGTTGTACCTGAGCTCATAAGCCCTGCTGGACCTGAACTGACTTCCTTCTGAGCTGGTTGAGTTATCTGTGACCTAGATAACTGAGAATTAATGAACTGAGATTTAATGGTGTTTGCTTCCAGTGTGATTGTGTGGTTTTGTTTTTACAAGTGTATTCTGCCACTGGCATGTTAGCATGTTTTGTGTCAGACCATGACTGGCAGAGCAAACAGCAAATGCGCTTATCCAGATAAGTAAGAAGTGCAAAGATGTCTTCCCAACTCAGTAACAGACTTTGGTGAAACTTGGAAGTGTCTGTTTCGGCTTATTAGGGATGTAATTCTCTACATAGCATCCAAATGTTTTACTGAGTGCTGTGGATATTTACAGTTTTGTCTATTGTGAAACAGATAGAGGGGTGCAGTCAAAACTGGCCCCCTCTTGCATAAATCTCTTCCTTAACAAAAGAAACTGGAAGTTTTATTATGACTGAAAAGGGCAACAGATGCCATCAGCACCCAAGAGGGATTTATCCATAAGGCTTAGAAACATCATATCCATCTGAAGGGAGGGAGTTTGCTTTCTGCCTTTATTGCTGAGGCCTCTCTCAACTCTCTTAGCAAGTACATTTTGACATGCCTTTATCTCAGAGAGTAGTTAGCATTGTGGTCCTTCGTAGTTATCTTTTGCTCGCATATTGTAAAGTGACAGTAATTAAAGATACCTGCTGAGAAGCAATGTGGCCTCTCTCCCACTACAGAAACAGTATTTAAAGCCTTGCTGTATTCATTACAAATACTAGATGAAGACCTGAATCATGTAAGCTCAGCAAAATCCAAGTAGGGCAGATACTAACAGCTATAGCTGCAGTCTCCCACTAGTTGATAGCACAGATAACTGTGCTACACACAGATAACCTCAGCATGCTTTCAGATGAGTTGGGACATAGCTGAAAGGCATCTTTGTTCATGCGTTCTCTAAGTGGAGAAATAAATATCTGAAAAATAATGGGACACTTAGTGATGGGCAGATATATTATAAACTTTCATATAATGATATTAATAATAAGTACGAAGCTAGGAATGGCAGAAAGGCAAAGTAAGCCTTTGCAGAAGTTCTTGGTAATTCAGAGGCTTATTAATTTTTCAATTTCTCAACCTCACTGAGGGAAATCAGGTTCATTATTTGTTTTGAGTCCTGTAATGGACCCTGTTGCAGCTTATGGCTGAGTTTGTCAGACTCTACACAGGCTAGAGGTGAACCCTTTGTTTGATCCCTAACCCTTTGTTAGTCGTGGATATGGCAAAATGCCCATATGCTGCTCTAAAGGGTGGATCCCAGACTGACATACCCCATCTCCACTGAGGAGGTAGTGGCAGGAGGTAGCATAAGACCGTGCCAACAGACTGGATTTGGCTTACCAGTTTGGCAGCATTTCTACAGGGAGCAGGGTGGTGTAGTCTGACTGCAATGATCTCCTTAGAACATGCTGGTTTCCTAATTTCAAAGCAATTTGAAATCCAGGGCATATAACAGTTTTGTGCTGTGTTTTGGGGGTGGTTTTGGTTTTTACTGGTGCTTATATAGAGTTAATCTTAAACAGAGGGTCTAAATCACTGCTAATCAAATGAGCTTTAGAATTGCTTAAGCAATTTGAAAGACAACTAGTTGTCAGTAGAATGATTTCCAAGAGCAGTAAGAAGTCATATGGTGTATTATATAACTTTTTCTCCTTCGTGTGCTTTTAACAGGAACTGTCAAAAGACACTGGGAATATTTCTGCCAGCACAGTAGAACAATGAAAATCGTTGAAAATAAAGAAAGTGACCAAAGCAATACAGAAAGTGAGGCAAAATTTGATTTTACAGTCATGTCCTACAATATCCTCTCACAGAATTTGTTAGAAGATAACTCCCACCTGTACAAACACTGCAGGCAACGATTGTTAATCTGGACATACAGATTTCCCAACATTCTACAAGAAATCAAACAGCTGGATGCAGATGTGAGTAGAAAATGAGCATGTGGATAGTTCTTGAGAACTGATAAACTGGAGTAGCAAATTCTTGCTGTTCTTTATTTTGATAGGTGGGCTGTCTAGTGAGTCCAACTGAGCTTTTACTTATGTCATGCTTAACAGTAGTTTTGATTTATGCTTATGCAATTAGTGTATTCTGTGTGATCTGAACTTAGAGCAGAAGCAAACTCCACAGTACATATCACTCGTAGTTGCCTTTTTTTTTGTCCATAACTTCCTGGAATGGTCTTTTTGACATGGCTTTGATGTTCTGCTGATACACTGCAATATTTTTATAATTCCAAACCCTTCTTTCTTCGCATAAATCTTTCTCAGTCTGTGCCTAGAGCACACCTGAATGCTGTAAATGAGGCATTGAACATAAGAACAGCTATACTTGCATAGGCCAAAGGTCCACCTAGTCTAGCGTCATGTTTGTAATAGTAGCTAATGACAGATGCTAAGAGTAAGAGAACAGCGCACCTTTGGCCGGCATAGTCTCAGCTTCTGGGACTGAACAGTTTAGAAAGCTCCAGAGCTGGAGGCTGTCTTTAATTGTGCTGGACACGCAAGATTGTCATTATTTGCCAACACATAATCTTGCATGCTAGGTTTTTGTGGAGGAAAAATAGTATGCATGCACACAGGAGGATCAAGATATGGCAACCTCTAGGACTGGCATTTTGTAACTTCCAGGTGTGTGACTGACTTCATATTCGTTTAGGTAGTAGTTGCACCAAGTGTCTTGTATACTCAGTGACTCAAAGGTCCCTTTCTAAAATCTGGCTGCTAATCCTTCAGAGCCATTTGTTAGACAATGTAACAGAGAACTTATGATCATGTCTGAATCCTTTATTTGGAAGGCAGACTCGTTTTACTTTTTTGATTGTATAAGGACTGGAGTGATGAGGCTGCTATGTGGATCTCCATTTTCTTGAAATTAATGTTCAAGGTTGAGAGAAAGATGCAGTTGTTATAGCATTCATGTGAGACTGATCCAAAAGTATTCCTTTTGGGTATTCATTTCTTCATCTGGTACCCTGTACCATTTGACTTGTGAACAAGCTTGCTGTTGTTTACAGAGACATAACTCAGTTTATAACTTCTGTTTATACTGGCGTCTGAAAAAATACCTTGCCATGTTCTTGGTTGATCGTGGGGGTTTTTCTGTTTGTTTCTGAGGACACTTATCACTTATTGTTAATTTTAATCAGGAAGTCAAGTCAGTAAACTTTTTGCTTCAGTCATTGTTTAGGGCAATGAAAGTTTGGTGATAGAATCCAACCTGTTCATGTCAGAAAACAGTGTTGAAAAATCAAAGTAGTTGTATTGAGGAAGCCATAGAAAAACTGCCCTGTACCATTTGAAAAATGCAGTTTTGTTAGTATGTAGCCAGGAAGCTGGAGAAGTCCCTTTCAAGCTTTTCCTCGTAAATTTATACATAACTGTATGCATGTATCTTTACAGTGAGATACAGTAGTGGGCTTTCTAGAAGGACCATTGGGCAGAAGGACTCTGGTGAGGATTTGCCTGGTGCTATTAGTGGTAACAGACCATTCTCCAGCATGGAAGGGCTGGAGCCAAAGCCAGCCCCTGTAGAAAGCAGCACTGCAGTTCAGGGTATTTGCTGAGGTCTGCAGAGCCACACAACACGGCACTGGGGTAGAGAGGTGATGCCTTGTATTCTACCCATTGAGTCATGACGAGACACTGCTCACAGACCCTAGTAGGTCCAGGAGCCCTTTGTGCAGAGGAAGTTCCTGCTAAAGGACATAGACTTTTAACCAATTGTTTTGAACTTCCAACGTTGAAGCAAAGCAGAGACTTCAGACTATTTCTTGAAGATTTGGTTCTTTGAGATTTGAATGAGCTAGTGTCAGCTGGGTAAGTGAAGTCTGTTGCTGCAGTTCAGCAGGCAGTGCTAAGTCATTACCTTTCAGGAACTCAGTCCTTTGTCAGAGTCCTAGGGTGTTTGTAAATCTGTGTGTCACTGCACTGTGCAGGGAGAAGGCTCCAGGATGCTTGGAACTCTCTCTTAATGGAGTATTTCAAGGTTGATCTCTGTTTCAGGTTGTCATAATGTGGAGACTTGTTGTTCACGCTATAGTTAATGCCCTTGGCCTCTTCATCCCACTGCTCGACATTTAGCTTTCTCCTAAACCGCTGAGAATATATTAGTGGGTTGCTATTTTGATGAAATTTAATGTCTGAGAAGTGGTGGGAGGAATTGGGGCCCTCTTCACAATCTTAAGGAGCATTTTCTATAGAAAGAGAGGGAATCCTTTCATGGGATTATGGAGGCAAAAAGCCTCTGACTTTTTTTTATTTTACCTGTACAGACTGGCTAACAGAGATATGATACGGTAATATTTTGATGTACTTACTGATACCTTTTAATTGTAAACTTTCGTCTTAGGTACTCTGTTTACAAGAAGTCCAAGAAGACCACTATAGAACAGAGATCAAGTCAAGTTTGGAATCCCTGGGTATGATGAAACTCTCATGACCAATACATTGTCTTCTCCCCTGCCCCAGTAGTTTTCCTCAAAAAAACCCCTCTCTTAGATTATAGAATCAAGTCTCCTGCCATGACATACGACGATGTTGTATGTACCCCCTTTTATAAATTTATCCAAGTGCTCTCTTAAAACTACATGAGTGTTTTCTACCAGTATTCCTGTTGGAATGCTTTTCTAGGGTATGTTTTTTCCTGGCTTGAAACCTTCCAAATATGAGCACTAAATTTTATTGTTGGTCAGTTTTTATTCATTAGCTTTTATTCTACTACTGTCAGTCAACCTAAATAGCACTCTTCCATGTGAATTTATGGTAAGGAACGTGCTGCTAGGGGTGTGATTTAATGGTGCTTTAAACTGGTCTAAACCTTTTGTGCCTTACACCTCCTTCCAGCCCCAGGGCCCCACTCTCTTCCTGGTGCTTGTCTGATACCAGGAGGAGACAGTTCAAGGAGCAGCACTGGGCTGATACTTTTTTCTTTCTTGGTTATCTGGTGATAGTCTAGCTCCCAGAATTGAATGTAAAGAAGGTAGAGTAGTGGCAGTACTGATTTAAATCCATTTGAAATGTGAAACAACACTGTAAGGCGAGGCTCGTGTGGGCAACTGAGCTTCCTGCTGCTATACATGAGGATGTGGAGCTTGCTTAGCTCTTCCTCTTCCCCTCCCTACTCCTAGTTGTGTGTCCTGCCCCTTCTCCTGGGCCAGTTCTGGCACTCACTAGGCCTCTACCCTGGTGAAATCCACCAGTCCAGCAGAACGCTATCCAGACTAATTTTATTTTCTTGGATTAGTTTTCTGTTGGCTTACTGAGTTAACAGTAAGTGCCACAACATATGGCAGGAGCACGTGGCCTGGAGCTGGGAGAGGGGAGTGGGAATCCCCTGGTCCAGCACTGGTGTGAGCTCGGAGGTTGACTCACTCCACTTCATGGAGCTGTACTTCTTGAATTCATATCACATGGGCTGGGCAGAGAAGCATTTTAAAATGGCAAAAGCTGGATACTGTTTCAAGATCATTGTTTTTTTCTTACATAGGTAAGGTCTCATTAAAATCTGCATGGACTTGATTGAACTCCGATACTGTCATTTGATAAGTGTCTCAGTTTCCCTGTTGAAGGCTCTTGCTGCTATCTGGATAATTATGTAATTGTGTAAATATATTTGATACCTTTGTTCTACGAATCGTTTTAAACAGTGATTTATGACTTACAGTGCTTGTCACTTTTGATTGGAATGCTTCACTGGTCAATACGCAAGTCCACTCTTATGTCACTTGTAGGGGTTTTTTTGTTGTTTTCGTCTGGGTTTTTTCCCATGTGAGGAGAGAAGAGCATGCCTGATACCTTAAACTATGTAGATGCTTACACATCACAAAAGGTACTACACCAGGTTTCCCATAGTATCTAAACTGAAGCTAGACAGGACAGAAAGTCTCTTGTGTTCACTTTTCTATGTGAACTTTACAAAGTCTTTGGTACTTCAGACCGGGTGTTGACTACCACATGAGAAAAGTAGCGTGAAGATTTTTTAATATTTTAAAAACATAATCTCTATACAATGGTATTTTATGTTTTTAATTGCCTTTCTTGCAGGGTATCACTGTGAGTATAAAATGAGGACAGGGAGAAAACCTGATGGCTGTGCTATTTGCTTCAAAACTTCCAAGTTTAGCCTGATCTCATCAAACCCTGTGGAATTTTTTCGCCATGATATTCCACTCTTGGACAGGGACAACGTTGGACTGGTGTTGCTTTTGCAGCCTAGATTTCACTGTGAAACTAATGCTGCGATCTGTATAGCCAATACACATCTGCTGTATAACCCAAGGCGAGGGGACATCAAACTGACCCAACTTGCAATGCTCCTGGCAGAGATTGCTAGTGTTGCCCCTCAGAAGGACGGTACCTACTGTCCAATTATCATCTGTGGTGACTTCAATTCTGTTCCTGGTTCTCCATTGTACAGATTTATAAAGGAAGGGAAGTTAAATTATGAAGGACTTGCTATAGGGAAGGTAGGCTATGCTTTTCACTTCTCAAAAAAAAAAAAAAGTTAATGCTGATTAAAGAGAAATATTTAACTGAGTGATGCTAGCGTGCCATAGCTGGGCTTGTGATTATTTCCATTGCAGTACCAATCTTAGTGCCCTTTACGCAGTCTGCGAAGAGAAAGTTACTGTGAAGTTACTAAGCTGAGCTTGGGTATATTAGCTGTGCCTTACAGAATATTGTATTAGCTTCTAGCATTCTGAAATTAAAAACTTGCAAATAAATTAATTGTTCTTGAAAGGTAGTTATCCACAGGATGACTGTATCGCTCTGTTCAAGCATCCCGGTGTTTAGGTAGGATAAAGTAACTACTTAATCAAATACCTACTGTGTACTCTATGGAAAGATGACTCTTATTCTAGGTAAACTTTGAATTACAGTGGCTAGAGTAATTGTAAAAGCAAAAATGCAATTAGATGCTGAACCTAAACTGCTTCAGGTTAGATGGTTTTTGTTGTAAGCTCTTGTATGTAGCTGTTGGATGTGTCAAATGCTATTTAATAGAAAGTAACTGGAGTACATATGATGAGAAAACATGACAAAATAGCCCCAGTGGTGTTTATTGCTAGTGGGTAGTTGTTTCCAGCCCCACTTTGACTTGACTTGCTCCCAGAAGAATAAGCACCATGAAGATAAAGTAAGTGTCTGCTAAGGAGCTGTATATATTCAGTCCTGTTGTGTTGCTAAAAGTGGTCTTGGTAGTCTTTCAGCTTAGTGTCACAAGAACTATCTTGAAAAATTGGGTAGCTGCAAAAAACTTGGTAAGAGTAAACAAAGGGGGTGTACATAAGGGGTGTTATTTTTACTGAGATTTGACAAGCTATTATAAAAGACTTATTCTAGGGGGATGTTTGTCAAATTTCTGTCTGAAAAAAAGCTCGTGTTGTCTGTCTTTCTTAGGTCTCTGGACAAGAACAGTTTCCAAGAGGACAAAGAATCTTATCTATTCCAATTTGGCCAAAGAAATTGGGTATTTCGCAAAACTGTGTATATGAAATAAAACAGCAGCAAAAAGAAGAAAATGCAGGTCAGTTTCTAGGGTGGTGAATTTTGTCGTCCTTTGACAATATTGTTCAGGCAGCATTGAAAAACAGTGTGTGTTCTAGTGAGGGAAAAACAGTGAGTCTTGTGCTTGCAAAACTTCCTTGTTGGGCTCGTTGTTCACATAAGCATTTGCAAATTTGACTCTTTTGAAGGTGAATGGTTAGAAATTGCCCTTTGGGAGCTGGTGTGTAATATTTAGTCTACTGTATTTGTATCATGAAAGCCATGTGTGCTGTGACTGGGAAAAGAGAGATGGAGGAATGCAGCATATGTATGTAGCATGAACCTACGTTCTGCTACAGTGTTTATGTGTTAGAGTGCAAGCACTTTATGGAACAAGTGGGAAAAGCAAATGATTCCTTGCTGAGTATTGTTACATCTTTCATCCATTTCTTCTTTGGTGGAAAAAACAATTATAAATGAATGGGACATAATTTGAAAGAGTCTTTGGAGGGGATCTTACTTAATGGAACAGAAGAATTTAATCCAGCTTTGTAAATTGTATCTTGCCTGCTGCAAAAAATAAGCACACTTAAAGATACTCTTTTCCTGTAGCTCTTCAGTATTGGTCTCACCAGCATCCCATTTTTAAATGTAAATGTAATGTATTTTTATTTTGCAGGAGAAAAATTGGAAGCAGCAAAACTGGACAACACTCAGGAGATCGTAATAGCATCTGAAGAAAAGTATGTGCTGAGGGGAAAAAAATGGAAGCCCAAGGTTGACTGGTTCCTAGTTTTGGGGGTTGGTTTTGGTTTTAGGCCAAACTTGTATCTGATTCCAGACGTAGATACAACATGCTCACCCAACCCAGTCTGCCCACCTGGCAAAAAGTCATCTTCATCTGAACGTGAAAAGGCTGGTCAGACAGCAAAAGACTGGAATTGGAAATAGAGCAGGAGTGTTGTGTTCTTGGGGGAATTTGCAGGTATTTCAGATTGCAGAGGCGAGGGGTCAAATCTGTTCAGAGGGTACTTTCTGTCTGCTTATTAAAAGAATGCTTTTGACACTTTTTTGTCACTTCTTGACATAAACAGGACATTTTACTGTATAGTGACATCATAGGAAAGCTGTGAACTTCAGTCCAGTTGCAGAAACCGTGTTTTTAAGAGAGGGGAAAAAACCCCAAAAAACTGAAAAAAAACCCCACAAAAACCCCAGTGTGGTCCAGCTGCTTAAGTGTTGGCACTTCTCTCTCCTTTTACTGTTTTTGATATACTGGTTTACGGATGCTAATAAAATCCTATAATACAAGGTGAAATTAGGATAAAGGAGGGAAAGGAACTGGAGAGGTCATAAAATCTTCCTTGTCAAGTTCTGTGGGAGAATTTAAGTTCTTCGAGTCTCAGAAACTTGGACTATTAGGGGCTTGGTAGTACAGCTCTTACTTGGATCAAAACATATGCTTGTTGAACTGAAGGAGGAAGCCACAACTAGATTGCTGAGAAGGAAAATGTAGCTGCTTTTTGAAAGGAAAAATATATTTGCATTTACCAAACTGGTAAGGGCATATAAAGTAAGGCATAGAAGAAGGAAATAGCCCTAACTCTGTGTGCGTGATGTTAGGCTCCAAGTCAGCCATTTATCAGAAATGAGTTCTTGGTATCACTATGGGTAGTTATATTAAAACACTTGGTGCTCAAAAATCTAAGTAATGGCATGTCTGAGAAAAGTAGGTAACAAGACCTGTTCTACTGTGTAAATCTGTAGCGTGCCACATGTTGAACGCTGCTTGCAGGGTTTTTTTGCCTCATCTTAAAAAGGATTTCATGTAACAAGAGCAGAAATTACTGCCATTCTGCATTGTACCAGCTTGTTTGTCAGTCTTCTCTAAATCAGGCAGGTGACATGCTGATTTTTTTTTTAATTGCTTGGTTTTTAACCAGAACACATTGCAGCTCAGGTTTAAACATGCAGCTCTGCAAGGTGAGGCAGATACAGCTGAGGGATGGAGGATTTGCAGGGCTGATGGGAGTAAATGGCTGGGAGGGAGAGAGGAGTTCTTTTGCTGAAAGGTGCAGTTGTTTTTTCAATCTTCAAAGTGAGACAAGATGGGCTGATCTGAAGAGGAACAGACTGACAGGTGATGGGGAGAGACACAATGGGAGCCTCAGTGGAGGAAAGAAGATTAGGCATAGCCTAACGTGAAAATACTTGATAGCTTTAGTTTAGGGAAGAAAAAAACCCCTAAAAATCCTCATCTCTCTATATGCTGAAGGGCCTGGTTAGATGAGTTCATAGTTTGTTGCTCTCATGGGCATTTCTACCCATGTGTCAGGGGGAGATTGCTGAATGAGGACACGTGTGAAATCTTTAAAAGAGTAGATGGAGGCGAAAGCTATGTATATTTAAAGTGTCATTTAAGCCAGTTTTGATAGGCTCTTGGGTATCTGCCTTTTACTTGAAAAAGCTGCCTGCATTTTGTCTTCAGAGGTTTAGGCCACTAATACAAAAGGCTATGGGATTGACTGCATGAGAGAAATGCTAGTTTGCATATCTGGATAATTCAGTTTGTAACTAGGAACTATTTGATATTTCTTCATTGTTTATTCTTTCTAGGAAAGACAAGAAAATAAAATTCTCTTCTTTGATTCCTGTTTAGGTTGTCTTCAAAATTGCAGCACCATTTTAAACTGTCTTCAGTCTATTCTCATTACTTTCCTGAAACTGGGATACCAGAAGTAACAACTTGTCACTCCCGAAGTGCTGTCACTGTGGATTATATTTTCTATTCTGCAGTGAACGATGATACTGCTGCCCAGCCAGGTAAAGAAACCAACTTTTAATTATTTTTCACAAATGGTAAATGGGAACATGTGTTCTGTTCTAAGGGAAATGTAGTGATAATTTATCCATATGCAGTACCTCAGAGGTTCGTGGTGCTGCTTTGAAGGTTAGCTGTTATCTGAGAAACATGGCTGGCCTTGTCAACTCACCACAGCTGGACTTGTAGCGCCACACAGGGCAAACTTTTTCACCTAACTGAACATTCCTGTAGCTGCCATCTCAGCATGGAGACAAGAGCTGAGGCTACAGAAAAGCAGCAATCAAAGTAGCACGTGAAAAGTATGCCGTCAGTAACTCATGCAGGACCTCAGTGGCCTGGCCTACAACAAAGCAGTACTTCAATCATCTCATCAACAAAAAGGTGAACGGCAATTTATGATGTGCATTAAAACTGATAAATGAACTGTTTCTTAGAAAGTTACTTCTCAGATAGTCTTGATGCAATGTCTGTCAAGTTAAATGACCTCTGTGGCCTTTGCTCTGAGGGCAGTCACTTGCACATGCCCAGTTATCACTCTCTTGATTGCAGTTGCAGCTAAAACTCACCAGATGGTGCAAGAAAGACATGGTACCTCTGCGGGTGTATTTCTTGATAGGTAACACCGTGTTATCCTTTACTGCGTTTGTGATCTTGCCATGGATATTTCTGAGCGGCACACTTTCCACGCCACTGTAGTTCTGTGGTTTATGCCATCATCAAAGGTCATTGCACAGTGCAGTGCTGTCAGATAAACGGCTCTGCAGAACTCAGAACAAAGAAACCTGGATTCCACTCCTGCTCGCACTGTAGATTGCAACTGATTTTTGGAAATTAACATTGTTTTCAGCATATGAAATGAAAATACCACCTTCGTCTCTCACACCTTGAGACTAGATTGTTAAAATTCATTGAGTCAATGCACAAAAGTCTCATTTGTCATAACGTGCACAGTAAATGCTATCTTTTTCTTTCTGCACTTCTTTTCAAATAGATTCTTCACCCCACGTCAGAGTACAGAATGGGACCAAACTTGAATTCTCCAAGTAGTTTAAACTGGGGTAGTTTTTGTTCATTAGTTCTTAGAAACTAAGTAATAGCCTGATTTTTCAGTTTTCTCATGACCCGGACCTCTGTATTAAAAGTTGTCAAAGTCTGAACGAGCGTGTGTTAAATGTGCTCTAGGCTGACTGGTCACTTTTTTTCCACTTAAAAGGGGTTTTTCTGAAAGTTTTCATGCTTTAGTCTGCGTAATGCTTAGCCAAGTATTTGGGTTGGTATCCAGGATTTGCTGTGAAAGCAGGGTTCAGTATCTACCCAATATGCAGGACTCAATTTTGCTGGTTCCAGAGTGCTCTGAGCTGACATTAATTACTACACACAGACCAAGCTCTCTGTAGCAACCAACTGCTCCTTTGTGGACATGCAGGTGCTGTGCCAAATGATAAATTTGGCTCAAGAGCTGGGCGGATGCATGCTCTAGAGCTACTGAGACATCTTTGCAGTGAAAAGGTTTTTCTTCAGAGCAGAAGTAAACAGCTGCTGGGTTGTTAGAGAACTGGAAAGCTGGCAGATGGCAAAGGAGTGAAGCCGTTGAACTATCTGAGGAGTTTAACAGTTGCTGGATAATCCTTTAAAATATGCCTACTGGTAAGCCAGAACCAGGTTCAGCCAGGAAGTTCTGAAATTGCTGATCACTTTCCTACAGAAAATATTTCTGTCAAAGTTACAGCTGCTGTTTGTGTGGGTCCTGAAAGCACTCAACCTGCTCAGAATCCTCTCTGTGCTCTGAAAGCAATGGCTAGGGTTGCTGAATAGTTTGTCTCGCTCAAGTAGATAGCTCAAGAAGTCTACAAGTTTGACACATCATGGAAGGATCTCCTTCCCAATGGAATTTTTTTACTTGAGTTGGAAAAAGCTTGTTACTCTTTGCTGATGATGGCTTTCTGGTTTTGGGTTTTTTTTCTTTTAATGAGGACAAAT
Source organism: Gorsachius magnificus (assembly GCA_034008185.1). NCBI lineage: Eukaryota > Metazoa > Chordata > Aves > Pelecaniformes > Ardeidae > Gorsachius > Gorsachius magnificus. The sequence continues at coordinate 34,905,815 of CM067083.1, read as the reverse complement.
ATTTTAAGTATAGTGTAATAATAAGGTGTAATAATAGCAAGGCTTGAGTCATCTTCCCCTCTTCCGTGAGCAATGTGTTTTCTTGTGTGTGTGTGGTGTGGGATTTTTTTTTTTTTGTGGTGGTTTGGGTTTTTTGTTGGCTGGTTGGCTGGGGGTTTTGGCTTTTTTTGGGTGGGGGTTTTTTTTGGTTTTTTTGGTTTTTTTTTTTTTTTTTGAATTATAGGAAAGGTAGCAGGAAATAATGGAGGAAGATCCCTTTCTTATGATGAACAGTTAGGAAGGGAAATGCCAGAAGGTGTTCATGCTTATGAACAAGAGTTCCTGTACAACTTGCCTGATGGAGAACTGTCTGCTTGAGGATACAGAAATAAAACGTTATGCAAACCAGTAACTCTCAAAAGAGGCTTAATGTTGCAAGTGTCAGCCCTGTTTAGCAATGCTGTTGTGCTAGAGTATAGGACTGGATTGTGTGAGGCTTTTTCAGGGGAGTTACAATGAACAAATAAATCCCTTTCCTGTTCCGCCTCAGTTTATCCCTCCGCAAAATGGAGAGGTAGTGTCTTCCTGAGTTCTTTGAGCTCTACTGATTGTAAGTTCTATGGTGAGAGTAATAGTAAACAAGAATTTCTGAACGACTTTGTTCCATGCAAAATCACTAATAATAATGACTTCACGTTATTTCTGCCATACTTCTTCCTTCTGCATACGTATGAACATCTGATTTTTAGCCCACGCTGATGAACATCCACTTTTTTTTTTTTTTTTTAAACAGGAGCAGAGGATTCTTTTCGTGGAGGTCTGAAACTTCTTGGCAGGCTGGCACTTCTAACAGAGAAAGATCTTTGGACTGTTAATGGTCTTCCCAATGAAAATAACTCTTCTGACCACCTGCCATTGCTCGCAGAGTTCAGACTTATTGAAAGGTAATATCCAAAGGACTTTTGTGTAGGTAAAGTTACCTTCACCTAATCTCTTCATTGGTGATTGTTATTTTTTTAAAGGTTAATTCAAGTTACTGCTGGTCCGGTTTAAGTAAGTTTGCATGCATGCTGGATTGTTAGTGTTGTGTAAAATAGACTTTTTAAAGAGACTGGTTTTTTTTAATATGTTTAAATTGCTCTATGAAGTCTTTAAGGAAAAAAGAAAAGATTTAACATTAGCCTCCTCTTTGATAATGGAAAACAACTGTGTCAGTCTCAATGGCATTATTTTTCATGGAGATGCTGTAAAAATGGTTTTTATTGTAAATCACAGTAAAACTGATTATTCTCTGAGAACTGTGTGCTTATTCAAGGGGAGTGAGTTTGTGTGCATGCTACGCTTTATAATGAGCCAAAAGTAATATTTTACTACAAAGTTGCTCTGTAGACACTTCTATCTAAATACTGAGTAATAATAATAATTTGAATTTCCTCAGTTACCTAGAGCATAGTCAGTGCAGAGGCTGCAAGATTGGACTTCCAAAGGAAGACAATAGCTTTGCAGCAAGGCAAATATTTATGTTCTAAAAAGTTACTACTTTTAACTTCTAAAAGCTTAAATATAGGTAGTGTTCACTGGGATCTTTTTAAAAGTGTCTGAAATAAAACCAATTTTAATGAGCATGAAAACTTACAGGAAACTTAATTGATCTACTCTAGGGGAAAAAATCAGTCCTTGACATCTTAAGGCTTCATATATATTGAGCAACTGGATGAAGTTTTTTTCAATTAGTTATTAAAAATGTCAAGTTGTGTATTGAAATGACAGATCCTGAGGTATTAAATGATCAAGATTTATATTTACACTCATAATGCACTGAAAACATTCTGTGCAAAACATGATTTACAAAACAAAAAACCAAAGACTGCCTGAATAAGAAAGTTGCTGGGAGCCAGGGGGCCTGGAAACAAGTCTTGTAACTCGGTTGAACTACATATGGATATGTATGTAAAACTGACTTAAAAGTAACACTTACTTAGAGAATTGTGTTTCAGTGTGGTGCTGGAAAACCTGCCCCCCTATTCCTGAAATCACATTCAGATGCATTTGTCTCCCAGAAACGTTTGTTTTTCTCCAGCCTAATTTTTGGAGTTTTCATCTGGGTTTCCTTTTCCTGACTGCAGAATTACAGCTATGATTACTTTGTGCTTTGACAATAATGCAGGAAGTACAGTGGTAATAATCATAAAACCAGTTGAATTGAAAAAGTACTTCAGTGTTATACTGAAAAATATGACTGCCTACCAAAACATTCAGCTTAAGTTGCTTGGCATTTGGAAGGGGGGCTATTTTCCTCATAAGTAACTCTGACTGAGAAGCTTTCTTCTACTTCTTGTTAACAGTCAAGTTAATGCTGCAGCATCTATTCAATACTGGACTCTATTCAGCTACTTAAAATTGTACCTTCTCAAAGCTGGAGCTGATAGATGCAAATGTATTTAACCAGCTGCAGCAAATTTCTGGTAGATACTGGTTACAGCTAAAAACATTGTTCAGCTGTAGCAACCTGCGTAGCCTGGGTTAAGAGTGGGGAGGGTTGCAAGCCTGGAGGACTGTGTGTTTTCACCATTGCAGAGAGAAATGTGAGCTCCTAACAGAGGCTGCTGAACAGGGGAAGGTAGGTTAATGGAGACGTTCTGCTATTTAGCATAAGCTTTAACTTAAGCATCGCTTTTCAGGCTTGTCTAAAGCCTTATCCTCTCCAAAGCAGAGGTTTCACATCAGTTCCATTCTCTTTTACACAGAGCAGCACTTTATGCCAGGACAAACTCCTAGCTATTTACAATGCTGGTTGAATCTTACATTTTATGCTAATTTAAAAGCAAATGCTTTGGACTTGCTGATCAATGGTTTCCAGATGTGGCTTGTTTTCAGATACTGTGTTTTGCTGTGACATTTTAAAATGGCCAAATTCTTCAAGGCAGGTAAGATGGCCATCTGAAAAACATACTCCACTTCCCTGGTAACCACAGGAAACCATTAAGGCAGTAAGATATATTTGTTCTATTTCAATAGTGATGTTGTTATTAAAGGACTATAATAATTTGCCTTTACAAAAGGCAGAACTCACCTCAAGTGTTTTCCCCCATTTTGATGACAATAAGATGGGGAAAGGCCCAAGGTACTACTGAAAGAAAAAAGCTGCAGCTGCTTGATATCATGCAGTCATCAGTGCTGCTAGTTCAGCAACAATCTATTTTCAGGATTTAGAGACTTGTTTCAGTCCTTCTTTGTAAAACCCACACTATAGCTACCTGGAGAATAATAAATGAAGTAGATATTCAGCAATCTTAAAAAAATCTGCTTTAGTTTGTCTTGATTTTTAGAAACAACTTGGATCTTTTCTGGGATAGAAGCCTGGACAGGACAAAAACAACTTAAGTCATTAAAAAAAAATACTACCATGATATTTTATTAAAGTTTCATGCTGTGCATAAACATACAAGTGATAAAAAAAACCCCAAAAGTCATGCATGTTTGCTACACTATTTGACCACTTTGCAGTAAGTTAGAACAGTCAGTAGAGCCACACTTAAGACCACTGCCCTCATAAACAAGTTTCAAGAGAATATTTCAGCTGAACTTCAAAACAAGAACCAAAAACAATTTGTCACACACCTCTACAGCATTAAAAAGTTTCAGTGTAAGTTAGAGGTTAAGAGAAAATAACTCAAGTTGTGCTGGAGAACGGTAAAAACTGTATACCAACCACTGTTACTTGAGCTGAAGTAAACCATGGTTTCATAGAGAAAAAACTTGCAACATACCAGATAACCTTGTGTTATAGGATACAGCTGATCAAAGTAAGTTTTTTCACATCACTTTACCCATGAGAAATCTTAAGGGATACATGAAAAAAAATTGTTTAGGTCACAAGACAATGAGCAGCACATGGTTTAAAACCAAAACTCTGCAGCTGATGACAAATTACACAAAAGTTTCTACCAAAAGAGAATTTCCCTCTCTTCAATTACACTCCTGAACAAAAAAAAATAAAAAATCTTATGGTGAACACAGCAGCAGCAAAGTTTGCAGAAAGAGGGATGGAAAGGTTTCCCTGTAACTGATATTGTAATCTTTTATAAGGAAGTGTAACACATTTGAAAAGTCTTCTTTCCACACCTTCTGAAGTCTAGTTAGTAGACAGCCTTTTACTGTTTGTAGAAGGTTGCCAGGTCTCAGTGTTGTCTTGTTGTCCTAGGTTAAGTGAAAGTCACTGACTTTGAGCAATGAGGTCTGTGTACAAGCAATCGACTCCTCCTGTATCCGGTCAGTCGCAAGCTGATAGAAGCAATCTAGGAGCTTAAAATCATTCAGTTCGAGGAAGCATTATCGTCACTGTGTTACCATGTCCTGTCTTCATCAAGATCCCAGGAGGGGAGGTACACAAGGCCCATGGCAGTATCATCTATAAAAGCACAGCACAAAGGGTAGAGGCTGGACTTGTACAATAATCCAGTTTCTATTTAGGCACCTAATGAAATATTTTCAGGAGTGCAGCACTCGAATGCTCCAGAGGATCCAGTTCCAGAGGACTTCACTAATGCAAAGGGCAGACCCTAATGAAGGTCTTACCGCGTCACTTGAGAACACTGCCATCCATGACAGGTCCTTAGCTAAGTCTCAGAACAAAAGGACTGAGCAGGGAGGAAGTACTCAAGCTTGCTTTTCAGCTAGCTCAGTCGTACAATTTCATTTATTGCTGAAGTTGTTCCAATACAAGCTTCCTTATTCAGGTCTGACTAAGCTGTTGTTACTACAACACATATAGAAAAAACTCCCTACAGCAGCATGGCAGAAGGTTAGCTTCAGCCTGCAATGTCTGATCTTAATGTAAGATGTCAAGGCATCACCATCTGAGACTGCTCAGCCTTTCGAAGACAAGGTTCAAAGCTACACACAAATGCTAACAAAAAGCGCACAGGCTCAGGTTAGCAATTCTGATATTTTTTCCATTGTTCCAGGAACCTATACGAGAAACAGACTTGACTAGATGAATGCTTGTCTCTACAAAACAGCAATCTCTACATTTTGTGCTTCAGCAGTGTAGTCCAGAAAGTCTAAAAGCTTGTGACAAAGTATAAAAAAATCCTGAAAGTTTAAAAATTCACTTTTCATCAATTATCATCATTTAAAAAACCAAAACCTCATATTTTGCCTAATAAGGTTTCAGTGTTTAAGAACACACTTGCATATTACTATTACTTAACATCTTTCAGCAACATGCACAAAATAGTAATACAGGTGGCAGTAAAACATCCAGTGCTGTTTTAATACTACCAGAAATGCTGGGAATCAGTACAAATTAGTTACAAAACAATAATATTGACAGGTTTGCATATCTGTTAAGTTTAGTGAGGTAATATTGATACTTTAAAAACTCATGCCACTTCTGCGCTGCTTGGTTTTATTGCTGAATTAAATACTAATACTGAATATGATTTTTTTTTTAAACTGCACTGCACCCCAGCACATCTTAACACTAAGAATATGATTTCTTAGTTAGCCTAACGCTACTACCCAGCACAATGTCCAAATTCAATTAATACTTGTACAGGGAAATTGAAGAAACTCTCACACCACTGGAGTCACCTGCTACATGATGGAGGGGGGGAAAAAAAAAAATCTTATATCCTGATAAACATAATTTTAGGTTCTCTTCACTGATGCCTTTTCTGTGAATTTAAAGAAGATAAATACTGCCACAAAAAAAAAATCCCCCCTACTATTTTCTAAGTAAAACTTTTATTATAAGAGCCCACAAGTTAATAAATAGTCCCATTCCTTTTTCCTTCCAACGGAGTGCGGGTAAAGTGCAGCAGGAAGCACCAGGGAAGCCCTCTGTCCGGCGTATGGCTTGGTTAGATGCGGAGCTGGTAGCCTACCTCGTTGAGCGTAGCCAGGTCTCCTTTCTTGTCCACCACCGCAGGCCTGCGAGCAAAGGAGGGAAGAAGGCATTGCTCACCAGCAACCCCCAACTGCCCCGCAGGAGCAGAGAGAGCAGCTGTCAGATCAGGAACAGTTTACTTCAAAATAGGACTGACTAGGTCTGATTTTCTCATCATAAGCATGATCCTGCTGAATTTTTCACATGAACTAGCATGACTGAGCTACTTGTGTGGGTTGCCTCTGAAACCAAATGCCAGTGAAGAAGTTGTTGTCCCATCCTGGGGTCCATGATCTGAGCCTGGGAGCGCCCCTCTCCCTCTTGACTTGAGAGGGGACCTAAATGAGTAGCTAAGACTAGACACATTCTGCCTGTGATCTACCCCAGAGCAGGACTCCAGCTGTTAGAATAAAGTGGCAACTGCTGAAAGCAAACAGGCAAGGCCTCTCACATTGCCACAGCACGTTGTCTTGCTGAACCTGCCCTTGCCTCTTGGCAAGGTCTGTGTGAAGGGCTAGAGCCCGCCAAACAGAAAACACAAGATGAACTCCCTTCAGTCTCCAGGCACCTTATACAGTCCAGCCATCCACTTGAGTAACCACACATGCGTGTATGCTGTTAGGTCATTTAACTATATCAACAACCCAAATCAAATTAAACCTTAGGACTGAGCAGTCTCTCCCAGTTTAGCAAGCAACGGAAAAGCTCCTGCAACAAAGCTGTCAAACCAAAACAATCCTGGTGATTTATACTCTATGTCAGTGCCTCATCTGAGAGCTTGTTCCACGCTCTCAGCTATTTTCATACTAAGCCATATGTTTGCTTTTCTAAAGAAAAACATTGTCTGAAATACACATTTCTCCTAGTAGACTGCAGTATGACCACTTCACTGCAAAACCTCAGCTAAAGCTCAAGCAGTACAAGATGAAGCTGGTAATGGCTCCAGCGCTTTCCTACAGCTCCTCAGACCTGGTTGCCAGCTCTTGTGCTTATCCTTTGCTCACTGGGCAGCAGACGTGACCCCTGAGTTTGCACACGCAAGGCTGATACCTCCTTGTTGCACGCTGCCTGCCAGTTTCTGCTGAAGCCACTCTGGGCAGCCAGCGGGGTCACAGGAGAATTACAAGCTGCATCCTTCAGAGCTCGCGTAGGAGTCTTTGACCAGCAAGAGATGCGCTGCATGTTCCAGTGGCCTGTCTTCCTCTCTCCTTCAAATTTAGGGATCCTCTTCCACCCTTTTCTCCCTCCCTCCAGCCTTCCCTTTGATTAAAGCCAGAATACGGTTTTAATTAAAACACACCTGGATGGTTCTACCTTCTCTGACTATCCAAGAGAGATGGGGAGTCACTGCATACCCGTGGCAACATGCCCATTTCCACTCCATGACAATTCTCTAGCCTGTAGCTACAACCAGACTGTCCTCCATAAAGTTTCTCTTCAGGGTTTTAGGAAAAGGCAAGGATTTGTTGGAGTGGAGACACCACAGCTCCTGTTTTCCTTGGCTGGCAAACGACCTGACGTCAAACATTCCCCCTGAAGCAAAGGAACTCTGCTGTAGCCGCCCATCAGATCACATCTCCTGATCGCATCTCCTGTCCGAAGTGCAGTGACAATCAGCAAGTGAATAAGCTATGCATAGCTGCTGGGCACACAGTATTCATGAGTTGTCTGCATTGGATCTGCCTCATTTTGCACATCCCAATATGATGTGATCGTAATATAATCCTGCCCCCTTGCACATCCTAATATAATGGACAAACTGAATTTTCTTTTCAACAGCTGAATGAGGCCAGAAGCAGACAAGGCCAGTGTTGTTATGACACTCACAGAGCATGCATGTGTTAAGCCTCAGTATGAAATTAAAAGGGAATAGATCTGGTGAACTGACATCTAGGAGCAGAGATTGCTTCAGGCTGCCACATGACCACTCCCTTCCGAACCCCTACCAACACTCCCAAACCCCTCCAGCTCCAAGCACTTCTGTTGAAAATGAGTGCCTCTTCCAGCACAGCAGCTTGTGATTTACTGCACCCTCCTGGTTTGGAACTTTGGAGGATGGACAAGCGAACACAGTAAAGCTCCAGACTTACCAGACAGATTCACACCACCCTTACCCTCTTTGCTCACCCTGTCTGCTGGCCACTCTTAGAAGGACCACACCAGCTGTGGGCTAAGAGCACAGGGACTATTACATAGCTCAGGTAATGAGCTGCAATCTGACTACACACCAGTCTCCTATAGACAGGCATGCATTGCTTATTGCATTGCCACCCCTGTGCCGCCGCATGCCCCATCTGCCCTGTAGCTCTACTTCCAGGCTAAAATGCTATTGTGGGCTTGCTGGCGGCGACCACCAGCATTTACCTAACAAACGAGTAAGGAACCAGGATGAGAAGTTAAAGGGTCGAGGCTGTAAAATCCACGTCTGTCCTTAAGCACTGCTTCAGCCTTTGTCTTTCAGAAACAATGCAGCAAAGACATTCCAGTTCACCGCTCCAGTTCATGTATTTTTCACTGGGGGATTTCTCCCAGCAGGCCCATATAATTTTATTGTTGGCAAAAAACAGGCTGTAATAACAGCTTGTCATCAGCAGGTGAAGCCTCTCGAATGTGTTATTCAGCCCCTGCCAGCTCACACTAGAGCAAAACACTTCTCTCCCCCTCCCCTGCAAGATCTAAAAAGCTGTAATTACAGCATGTGAGTAAAAGATACACAAAGAAACAAAACACAGTGTTGATAAGCATGGCCATTCTTTAAGCTGAAATCCTAGCTAAAGCCTAGCAAGCCTGGAAGTCTTTCCTTCTCTGTGTGTTACACAAAGGCCTTTCACTGCCACTAGGTTCTCAGAAATCTATCAATATGCAGAAGAAAATACCCCATTTCCCCCTCACGTATTTCTCATGCCACGTCGAACCGCTGTACATGCTGGTTATGTGTCATTCAGCTCGTCCCTGATAAGGGGATGCCACTCCCCCTTCAGGTCTCAGAGACCTCCCATTGCAGAAACTCACAGATCTCTGTTTTGGAAATGAAAGGGTTTTATCACCAGCAGGGAACTCCCTATGGCAGCACACTCCTCTGCAGCATCACTGCCGCCGAGGCAAAAGGCACAGTCAGCATTCGAGCCACCAGCACCACTGCACAGAAGCATTATTTTAACATCAGGAACCTGGTTCTTCTCCCTGGCATCACTTTTCTAACAGAGAGCAGCCTCTTGGGTCTGCTCAAGGGCCCTGGACCTGCCGAAAGTTCCTTCAGTCCCCTTTTCCTTCCAAGCGTACTATCCGGGCTCGAGAGGGAGCTGTGCAGGACCTGCAGGGGTGTCACGCAGCCACAAAGCATGTGCTGCAAGAGCTCACACCCGCTCTGGGATACTGCAACACCTTCTGCCAAAGCAGAGATGAAGGTCTTGTGTGGAATCTGCTCTTGGCCTCCTGCTCCCTGCATCATGCTATAGCTGTGTCCTGGATCTTGTCTCATGGTGACCCAGGTTTTACTTTATAACAACAATGTATAATTTGCTCTAGATACAGAGCAACATAGCAGAACCACCAGCAAGTAAAAGGTGCTGATGCCACTGCAAGGCCACCAGTACTTCACTCATCTTTCTGTCCTGGAAAAACAAAGTTGCCAAGGAGGAACCAGCCACTGCAGAGCAACCAGCAGCTCTCTCAGGAAACTAGCCCAACCAGCAAGTCTCCAAGCCCAGCGAGACTCAGTCTTCTCTCCAAACATATGCAATCCACTCCAGAAACTGAAAAAGCACTAACAGAAACTCAAAGATGAAACCATCCCTCAAAGCAAATCTAGGAGGTGAAGCAGCCTGGAGTAGCTAAACCCATTACAACTATAATTATCTGTGCACTAAACAAGGAGCTCTTGGCGATGAAGCCCAAAGTACGGCATCATGGACTGAGTGTGAATTCACACGTAAAAATAAAAGCCTGCTGTGAAATCATCTGCTGCTAAAGTATCTTCAAGTTATCTTTAGAAGGTTACTCTAATGTCTTTGTTAGCTGCTTTAAAATAAATAAATAAGTGCTGAGACAGTAGTCTGAGATCCTATTTAAAAAGCTATGATCATAAATATGTGACTAATCTGGGTTACGTATAGGCTTTCACAGTTGTCAGCTTCCTGGCATGAAGCAGTACAGCTAAAACTCAACTCTTCCACATCTAAGGTATGGCAGTCTGAATTGCCGGTGGCTGTAAAAGGCCTGTGATCTGGAAGCTCAATTTTATCCATTTAGAGGTATTGCATGCAGTTAGTCCATCCTTCCTCACGCAGTTAAAGAAAAACTATTAGCTACGACGCACAAGGGAAGTGGTCTGGATTTTTTTAAGCCGATTAAAATTGAAGACTACAACACAAGTAACGTTTCCACTTCGGCAAGAAAAGGTTTACCATCCCTGTAAGTTGGGCAGTCCTCAGTGAAAACCACTCCATCAGAACAGCTCCGTACAAAGGTTCATCACGGAGAATCCAATTTCTGTCTCAGTGACAGCAGGACACCCCACCACCGCTAGCAGATAAATTCTCCTGTTTTTAATACCAGTGTCTGAACACCCTTCAAGATCACCAAACTACTTTCCCTCCTGTACAGGTCCCCTGCATGCTAGGCTAGGTTCTTTTCTCCAGAAAGTGGATTGTATAAAGAGTGAGAAAAGAAAAGGCAACACCCACACTTCCGCTTCCACAGTCATCCAACATCCTGTAGAATTTAACCAAGCAAAGGCCATCAGGGTCTCCCACACGGAAGGGTCATGGGGCAGCAGTAAGCACAGCAATGCCAGGACATCTGCAGTACCAGCGGCTTCTGGAGCCTCTCAGGCAACCAAGATAGCTGGTACAGTTTTCCTATATATGCCAGTGTGCACATGTAAGTTTTGTACAGCAAAATAATATGCCATTAGCCTCTACTTCTGACCCACCAGTGATGACAGCAGGAATACTCACGATTTGTCTCTTCTGCATGCGCGCCTCTGAGGGCTGGCTTGCCTTCGTCGAGGGGACAACGACTTACCCCGTGATCTCTCTTTCATCGGGGAATGGGCACTTGAGGGTTTCAGAATCTGTGAGAGATGGGGGAGGGAAGGAAAAGGCATTCACTAAAGGCAATGATTCACTGAAAATAAAAAATAAAAATAAAGGGCCTCATAGAGTAGGGGAGACCGCACACAAAGAGCCTTCAGTCCCTTGGGGCTTATTCAAACCCTGCCCAGGTTAAGAGAAACCCAAAGCTGTTACCACGTGATAGCTGTTCAGGGGTCCCCTGCAAAAATTAGTTGGTGTCGCCAACTCAGTTCCCAGCTGAATACTGAAAAAGAGAAAGTCTCATCCACAGCTTTCTTCAGAGCTGGCAACAGCATGGGGTAAGAAAAACAGCTTTGAGCCTCAGCTGAAGGAAACTCACGCAGCCAAATCGCCCTCTCCAGCTTTCTTCTCTGCAGAGGTTATCGCCTCCCAGGCTGGCAGTTGAACACTGTGCAACAGTGGGACTTTTCAGTGGGTCTCCTGTCCATTTGCACCCTCGCCCGCATCCCCCAGGCCCTCCAACCTCAGAAGTCCATCAGCATGATACACTCCAGGCTATTTTTAAGACCTGATCCTCCAAGGTCAGCCCCCTCACAAAGGGAGCCCTCTGAATCAAGTGACTCATTCTGAATTAACTCAAGGGAAGTCAGACACAGGGCCTTCAAGGGTTGAGGGCTGCGGTCCTCGCCTTGAGGCACTCACAAGGACTGGACCCAGTGTCACAGTTCAGCACACACAGAGCTGGTCCCTCTATGAAAAGCAAGTACTAAGTCATCCACACTTATGGACTTCTTCAGCTAGACCCTGCTTCAGCTGTTTACTCTCTAGATGGTATTAGAAGTGCATGAACAGAGAAGATGGGGGGGAAAAGGCTTCATTACATTTGTAATCAAGCACATGTGCTAAAGGTGACAGTACAGTACAAGTTGGCCCTCAAGACTCCTTGGAGGGCAGGAGAGGTGGCAGCAGGACGTCAGGGCTACAATGCCACTGGAGACACCCACCTCAAGGTCAGGGCAAGGGGGCAGGTGCCTCAGCCAAAAAGGCACACGGCTGCTACGTAGGAGCCATTCCTCAGCAGGGAAGGGGACAGGAACCCAGAATAACTTGGACGCTATGCTGCATGCCTCTTCATAAGAGCCAGCCCCATACTTAGCAACACACCTGCTCTGCTCCTACTGGCCACAAACCTTGCCCACGCCAGCCCCAGAGGCATGGTCAGGGACACCCCTCATCCCCAAGGGCAGCCAAACCCTCCAGCCCCCTGGCAACCTGCCCTGTCTCCCCGTTGTTTTCCTCCAGGCTCTTCGGTCCAACCAGGCAGTGGGGAAGCACCAGCCTGTCAGGGGCTCACTTTCCTCACCCTTCCCATGTACCCTACTGCGTGATTTAGCTGAGGGCGGTGGGCATCAGGTGGAGCAGGGCAAGCCCATCGGCGTGCCCTGCAAGAAGCAACCACTGACACAGCTGTCCCATGGCACACCTTGCAGCTCAGGTACAAAGAGCAGAGATCCCTACCTGCAACCAGGGCACCCGTCCCACCAGCCCCAGGCACACTGGTTCTTCCTGGCCACCTTCTCCCATAGTCAGTGAGAAAAGCAAACTGGGCAACAGCTCCTTGATGGCCAAGGATGAGTATGGGTTCAAGCGTTTCCCAGGCTGAAGGGGAGATCTTTGAACTACAAAAAAAACCAAAACCCTACAAGGGCTTTAAAACACACCAGACCCTGTGGGAGAACCACTGAGACAGATGTAAGCACATTCCCAGCCCACCTGATACCACCTTAATCTCAGGCTGGGGTCAGTCTGCTGACATGGAGCAAGATCAACCTCTGCAGGATGGGACTAGCACACCCACCTCCGAGTCCACCACCCAGGCATGCAGACCTACCTTCATCCTCATATCCCTGGCAAACTTCTCCAGGTCCTTCCTGACTTCTGTGCGCATCATTTTGGATACATTGAGGACCAGCTGTTTCCATTCGATGGGCTGAAAGCTGTGCGGCTCATGCGGCACGTATAATCCAATTTTTACTTTTTTGACTGAATGCAAGTACTTTTTATAGGAGTCTTCAAATTCAAAGATGAGGTCGCTCAGAGTTCGGTAAGTTAGAGGTTTGTCCATCAGATCTGATCGTCTGCTCATGCCTAGTGAGCCATACCGGCCGTTGCAGTAAATCCCAAGCACCACATGATGAAAATAGTTCCCTGAGAAGTGGGTTTTAAAGCTGATGGGGAATCGTTCCACAGAGGGCTGCCCATTCGTTAAGTATCTGGTGTGCACTATGTCAAGACAACAACAGCTATGGGAAGGGAGCACACACAATTACACCTGTAGGACATCTTTAGCAATTTTTTTTAACTGCCAGGACAAGTGCTTTCTTGCAAACACAAATTTATTCTTGTCATGCCCCAGAAACAGTCAATGCTGCCAAAGCCTCACTGCTTGGAGAATAAGATGCAAGGGTTCAGGGCAAAGGGCCTCACTCTTAACCATGCTTGGGGAGGAAGGAAAAAACCACAACAGTGTTTGGGTCAGCATGCCCAAGGAAAGACCATCCTCCCCAGATCTGTGGGAACTCCCCGATTTGATACCAACATCAAACTGCCAAGCTCCTGAAAGGGAACAGTGTTTCCCTCCGTCTCGTGCTGGAGCTTGGTGCGACTCAGGTTATTGATCCTCATTTTCCCACATCTTCAAACAGTATGAAACACCTCAATTTCTTCCTCTCCAGGGTGACAGTCTGCCTTTCCAGCTGTAAACTGGCCATCAGCATGGCCACTCCTCATACAAGGATGTTTTTAGATGTTACCCTTGTAATGCAACGCTGAGACAAACAAAGTAAGGCTCCCAGGCAGATAATTAATTAGATAAGCTGAGAGACACGGTCAGGAACAAACACTTTTAAAAAGCAAAACATGTCCCCTGAATCACTGGCTGGCCATTTCAAATGCACCACGTGCAGAGGCCGGGGCCAAGCTCCGTAACAGCGTAGTAGGTGATCTCAGAGGGAAGCTACGCATGGGTCCCGGGTCATCTCCTTGGGAGGCTGCTGGCCTGTGCCAGGGGGAGGAGAGGCTGAGATTCCCTCACGCAAGCAGGTTTGCGTCAGCGCCTACGTCGCATGCAGCTCCCTGCCGCTAATCCCCGGACAGCTGAAACCCACCCTGGCTCCATGTGCTGACACCCAGCCCTTGGGACAGCAGACGTCCTTCCCCTCTGCAACTGAGACCCCCACCCACGCCTGGGGAACAGAGGCAGGATGACCAGAAAAGGCTGTAGCAAGACATTCCAGCCTGGGGTTACTCCAGCCAGAGGCACCTGCTGTGACCCCAGAGCCATCCCCAGAGGCAGACATGGTCAGGGCAGCGTGGCTGCAAAATACACCAGCCCGAGGGGCAGCACTGACAGGATAGCATCATGGCAGCCTGAAGAACGGAGGAATGGGGTTGGTCCCTACTGGACCTGAGGGAACTGGCTCAGACCAGGGTCCTGCTCTGGAGATCTACAGCATTCCCTCCTCCCCCTACCCTGCGCCCAAAAAGGAGGTCTTTAAACAACAGCAGAACAAGAGCCACTGCACAGCTGAAATGCCCTGGGATGTTACTGCGGCCAGCCTTCCTCCCCTGTCCGCATAGCACAGCTGCCTCACAGCTGCTGGGAAACTGAGAACACAAAAAGCCTTTGTACCAATGCCATAAAACACAATTCAGGCTCAGTTCTGGTTCTGCCCAGCCTGGCATCCCACCTCACCACCACTGCAACTCCCCAGGATGCTAAACCCCCGCCCACACCCCGCATTTCACCTCTTCTCTCTACCAGATGCAGGAAAAGCATCCAGCAGCACTCATCTGTCTCTAAAGCATTTTTTCAGAAGGGTATTTCACCCACCTCACACTTGTTGAATTTCACATGTTCAAATTTTTGCCTTCCAGGTAAACACAGAAACCAACTAGTAGGAGATTCCTGAACTACCCAGAATCTGAGGTTGCAAGCAAGGAGTTAATCCTCTGTACAAAAAAAATGCAAGAAAAACACATTGGAAAAAATCTTTCAGAACAGCCACAGGGAAGCTTTTCGGTTCAGTGTCAAACATATTTAATTGTGTTCAGCACTAAATGTCATCAGCTTTAGCAGTCTGGAGAAAACGTATTAGAGGGTACAGGAACAGACAACACTATGGGCCCAGCTCCTGGTGCACTTCAGTATCTGCACAGCAGTTAAGTCTGGAGAAGTGTGCAAAGCAGAGCACAGACTTCCCTGTAGCGTGCACAATGCCTCGGCCCAGTCAAGGCTATGTGTGCCCACCTCTGCCCATCTGCTGCCCCACCAACATCAAACATGAGCACCCTGCAGCAACTGTCAAAGCCCACCCCGATACCAACTACACCGACACAGAATAGGAATAGCTCTACTGCCTTCGGTGGTCTCACTGGATCGCTGTTGCATTACGACTAGCTTCTCCAAGAAATACCCCACACTGTCAGTAGGATTAGAGATTATAAATACACTGCAAGGTCAGAATGGGGCCCAGCAATGTTATATCAACTGGAAAACTCATCCCACAGTCACCTCATTTAAAAGGTCACCTTGCTCTAAGCCTTAAAAGGAGCATCGTGTGTACATCAAAGTCATGTTACAGTAATTTTTGTCCTATAGACAGATTCTTGCAAAGCCCATTGTATTTATCATTCTGTGTAACTGAAAAAGCAGTATCTTTTAACACCTATGAAGCTTTCAAACATCGCTACTATTTTTCCCCCTCATTATGAAAGGGTTTTCTCTCTGCTCCCCAAGTGCCTTTCATTTAAGTCCACACAAAGCTTTGGTGGCCACCTGCCACACATACACACTTCTGCCATGAGGTCTCAGAGAAGTTGCAATTTAATCTCATTAAATACTAGGTAGGAGTAAAAGAATCTTTTGAGGATGGAAATTACCTGCCATCAAATAACCCAGCAACAACCGCTGTGGAAATTAACCTTTAGATACAGGTTGCTTCTGCTAAGTGACTAGTTAATGAGAGTCCCCACCCGAGATGAAATACACAGCAAACGGGCTGGAAAGGCACATCAGATCTTCCCCTCTGTCCATGCATCATTATTATTTCTTTTCCTTTCTGCTCTGCCCAAGTAGAGCTGTATTGTGGCAAACAAAAGGCAATGACACAGCAATGCCGCAGATGTAATCACACTTTTGAGCTGGGACTGTAACTGCAGGATGGAAAGTTGGGGAGTAAATTATGTGCCACAATAGAGAAGTAGCGCAGAGCAGGAGAGGGCAAAAGCAGCTGTAACGAAAGCTCAGTGGCCTCCCGATCCCAGGTCTTCGTGTAAATCAAAGCAGCAGAAAAACAGCACTGAGGGATGCTGATCTCCTTGGAGATCACACAAGAGGGACCCTAATCTGCTGACTGCCTGCCTCTTGCCCCCGTATCCCTTCTCTTCCCCCACACCCTGGAAATGCACAAGGACAATACCTGGAGCTCCGCCTGGGTCTTACAGGAATGGGTTGGTACACCATGTCCCCATCCCTCAGAAATTCCCAAATCCTGCCCACCCTGACTCTCAGCTCTTCTGCAGTCTCATACTAGTCCTTCAGCCTCAATTTTTTCCACCCCACGGAGACCCTAATGCCTGCCAGCCAGGGCTGCATGCATTAGGCAAATCACAAATTCTGCTCTGGTACTCCAGGGGGCCGATTTTGAAAGAGACAGGTTTGGGTCAAAGGAGAGAGGAAAGAGTTGGTCCTGAAGCATACAATGTGCTTTGGGGGTGACAGGCCATTGGGGTAAACCAGTATGGCTTTAACAAATAGGCTTTCTTGGGCACACCAGTGCTGCTAGCAGCCTGCAGAAAGGGACAGATTCCCCACGCCAGCACGCAACTACTGCAGATCTGCAAGCCGACACAGGCACACCATCCTCTGAGCCACAGGTTGTTGTGCTTCCTGCAGTCCCATCGCCTTCACCACCCAGGCTCACACACAACCTAGCTTAGATACTTGGGAGACATTCAGATCCCAGACTCAAATACAAGCAAGACTTAGGAGACAAACTTGCACTCTGGCCACCACCTGGACCTTCCTCGACAGTGGGCAAATGAGGAGTAGCATCCTTAGTCAGTTCAAATAAAAAGAGGAGAATTAGTTAAAGTGTTAGCTGAGTCAACACCTTAGTTTTAAAACTCTGGAGCAGAAAGCATCTGGATGGATTTTCTTTAAATCTCCACAGCCACACAATGACTCAACTGATGCCCTTCTAGGGTTTGTTAGGGGTTGGTTTTTTTTGCCCACCTCCAAAAAAGTCCCAGCATTTTCCCCCCCAGTACAGACCCTTCCCTACACAGGTGCCCTCCAACCGCAGAGCACAGAGCAGGTCCCAGCCAGAAGAGAGACTTGAAACCCTTCACCTTGTTTATTTGCCAGCAGCAACTTTCAGAAAAAAAATGTTCTCTTGCTTATTTTTTCTAATCATTAATAAATAAGTAGAGCAGGATCTTTCCACATGCCAGCACTGTGGCTCCAGTCTTCAAATATTTCTGGAAATAGGTCTTAGCAGCTGATAGCACCTGCCAGACAGCAGCTGGCTCCCCATGGCTAGGTGAACTCGGGCTACTTGCCACCAGCAGTTTTCTCATCACTGCTCGGAACTGCAACCAGCTGAACAGGAGGCAAGGGGACACAGTACAAGGACCTCAGCCCACCTGCCCCTGAGCCAGTTTCAACAGGAGTGTAGCTGGGGGAAAAAAACCTGGTGCTTCTGCCAAGCTGACAAGCACTGACTGCACAAGGGGCACGCTAGCAGCAGGTAAGGAGATGAGTGCCACCCCTGCACCGTGCCCCCTCCCTGCAGCACACCAACAGGGACCCAAACCCACAGAGACCCCCAGGAGAGGGGGACGTGGGGAGACCCTCCTCCTCAGCACCCCAAAGGAAAAAAGCCCAAATGTAAGTCAGCACAGTAAGGCCCTGCAGAGCCCACAGCAGCTTGAAACAAACCAAGACATTCTCAGGTTTCAGAGATAAGTGCCAGCATCAGTTTGACCAGTCCAGCTCACCAACCCCGAGCAGGTCTAAGCACCAGTGCCCAGACTCACAAGTGCTTCTTGTCACGCCTGACACCTTCTGGCGTCTCAGCTACAAGTCCCAGTCTGCCTTGCAAACCAAAGACAAAAAAGGGAAAGCCAGGTGAACCTGATATTGAGCAAATGAGTGCTCATTGCACCCCTTGTGCTAATAATTTTTTTATTTACTAGTTTGAAATTCTCCCTTACTTAACTCAGACAAGATGGCATTGCAGTGCTTCATGTCTTACAGCCCAGCAAGGGTGGGTTTTGTGGAAGTCTGGTCAAGATGAGCACAGAAAGCCACAGGGTGTCCCCTCCTCTCCTGCCACTCACAAGGGCAGAAGAAGCATGAGCAAGCACCCTGAGCTATCGCGGCAGGCTGTGCCACAGAGCACAAGCAGGCTAGGGGAAATGGCAGCAGGCTGAGAAGAACAAGGAGGCAGCTTTATTTACGCTAGCAATGCTGAAGCCGCTAGCTCAGAGTGAGGAGGTGGAGCAGGAGGAAAACAAACCTCACACTTCAAAACCATCAGATAAGGCTTCAGTGAAAACAGAAAAGCTATTTTTCCAAGCAACTGCCTGCAATATCAGAGGGCCTCCAACCACCAGCAGTAAACACTTGGAGAACTTTCCAACCACAGCCTGAAGTCAGATGGCATTTCTCACAGGCTCCAGGAGTGCGAGATCCCAGGTTTGGGATTGCTTACTGTGAGGCAGAATACTACTGAGCCCACATCTAGGTGTAGTCTGCACAGAGAGCCCAGGTTCACCCTACCAGCTCCAGTGCCCACAAAGGAACAGCTCCAGCAGCTGGCTCAGCCTCCCAAAGTGGGACTGCCAGGCCAGCATTGCTCATTTTATTCTCCAGTGCCCAGCTGCAGTCTGAGATGACTGGCTTAAGATCAGACTGTGACAATGGAAGTGATTAAAAGCTCGCTCACAGCTCTTCCTGGCTACCAGAGGGGCTGTAGATATCCAGCAGGACCCTCCTTCCCCATATTTCAGTTAGCAAGTGGGTTGAGCTGTGGACAAGCATGCAGGAAACAAAGAGGGGCACTGTGGGGACATCGATATCCTGCAGTAACTGCAGCAAGAAACTGTCTTCCCTACTGAAAACACTCACTCCCAGCTCAGGGATGTACCTGCTAGGCAGGAGGAGCAGGATGGGCCCAGGTCTCCAGCGGTGATAAACATCATCCACTGATTGAATGCACAGAAGGCATAGTGCAGAAGCTATGAAATCACTTCTCCCTCCTGAGGCACCTCTGCTCTCCTCTTCCTCATTTAATGATATTATGGACAGTGGGAGGTCTAATACACTGCACGGGTCTGACCGTCACCTCGCATGAACTGGGAGAGGTACACTGAAGGCAATGGGAGTGAGTTATGTTCACCTGACACAGACACACTCCATGAGACTCTCCAAGGTTGGAGGCACCATACCACTTCCCTCTTTCCCCTCTGATATTTTGCTCTCCCCACTTTATTAAAGTGAATACACCACAGATAAAATTCTCTTGACACTTTTTGGTTTACTACTCCCTTTTCTTGAGCACAAGTAGTTTTGATCCTTGCTCAGAAAGTATGGGCTGAATGCACCATTACTCGGCTGATTCACAGCTGAACTGAGAAATGCCCTGGGGAAGACAGCAGGAGGAATGCCTCTGGTTAGGCACTGATGAGCAGACCAGTAGAATGATACAAAGCCAGTTCAGACAGCTACACAGAAGAGAGCCATGCAGATTGCTGCAAAATAATATTGGAAGATCTGTATGAGCTTTCAGTCATCTCACAGAAGCTGTTCCCTTGGTGTGTGCAGACAGGGTAGCTCAGTATTTTAACTCATTGCCCTACAAAAAACGTTTCAAAATCTAGAGTGAAGGCAATTATACAAAACTTAATTCTGCACCAAGAGAGATTACAGAAGCATTTTATAAGAAGTCACATAGTAAAAGGCAATTGCACAAGCCAGCAAGCAGCTCAATTAAAATGACATCTTGCTAAGCTGCTCTGTGCGAGTCAGCCTTTGAATGAAGGCTCACGCCAAGGGTCCGCTGTAGTAGGCTGCACTCTTCGGTATCCAAGCAACACAGCAAAGCCTGCCAGCACGCAAATTACAAGCAGTACCTTATTTCCAGAGACAGAGAAGGGAACCAGAGGTTAACACACACATGCAGGGATGCTTTGGGACACAACCCTGACACAAGGGCAAGCACAACAGATCCACTGACATAATTTCTGGTTTTGGGAGGGCATTGGTTTGAGTCTCTTGCTGACATCAAGCCCCCATGACCCCCATCCCTCTAGCTGCATGCAGACCCTGCCAGCATTTGCAGGGGAAGCCCTGTCAGTCAGAGCCACCTTTCAGACTCAGACCTGAAGCTTATCCCTGGCACACGGGGAGCTGAGCACAGTCATAAGCATGACCCCGTGCACACCACCAACCTCCTTGCACAGCAGGGACCACATCCGGCATCAAGTCTCACACACCACACATGACATTTGCTCAGCCCACGTCCCCTTCCCACCCCACAGCAGCCACCCCCTCTCATTAGACAACACCAGGCACTACCTGCTAGGCTCTGCCAACTCCTTCTCCCACGAGAGGGGGCAGCAGCAGCAAGCAAAACGCCGCAGAGACATGCCAGAAGCTGGTTTGCCTCGGGGTTTATTTTGGGTTGGGTTTTTGTTTTGTTTTAAATCAAGCTTGATCAGTTGTGGAAAGATGTGTCCAGCATACAATTATTCTTGTATCCCTGCCTTGCCCTCCTCTAGTGTTCTAGGATGATACAGGTTGATTTATCAGTGGCAGCACAAGGGGGTCAAGAAGCAATTCAGTCTCTAAATGAAAATATTCTTGTTTTTTTTTTTTTCCTGAGACTGAATAGGAAGCAAGCATTATTTTAAGGTAAAGCTCAAATATTTAACTATAATACACATATGTTTCTGCACAAAGTACAGCTGTGGGCTGAGAGACAAAAACTAACATGACTTTGCCATGTAAACATTAGACAAACAGGACAGAATCTGCATTCCTCAGGTGTTACCAAGCTCTGACTGGCAGAGAAATACTAATGAAGAAAACGGGGATTGTGTAACACAGATACTTAACTGGGCACTTTGGGTCAGGTCCTGACATTATGCAGATTACCAGGGCACGAGGCAAAGTCAGCACAGCCAGAGCACAACACTTTTGAACTGGGCACACGACATCAAAGATGCTGCTGACAAGCCTAGGCAACACAGCAACTTGTTTATCAATACCATGGCAGTTCCCCAAGCTGCTGCACTCACCTTTGTCTGTGACCATCTCAAACACCATCCAGGAAGGGCAATATATTAAACAACATTGCAGCAGAAAAAGCCACAGGCATGTGAAAGGATACATCCCCAGAATAACTGCTTCAAGGCATTTGATAGGTAAGGACTCCCTGGTCATTTCTTTTGCTGTCTCCATCAACCTAGGACAGAAACAAAAAGGTTTTCAGTCCTTTCAGTTGGAGCAGTTGACAGGAATCAAAGGGTCCTCTTGTACACCAAGAGCCAGGTGCCTCCGGTTCTTATGTCAGCAAGCACTGGTGAAATTGATTCTTCTCTTCAGCAACTCACCAGAGCCCTGTTGACTTCTGAAGGATGACTGAAAAAAACCCCAACAACAACAACAAACAAAACAAAACCAAAAAAACAGGTGTTTGGCATCCCAGTGCTTTCCAGCCTCTGAAGATGGGTTGGAGGAATGCAGCCCTCTCTGCCTCTCCAGCAACCCCATAAGCATCACTTCAAACTGTAACACAAAGACCTGCAGAGCTGCAAAAGCTGGCAATCATGCAAGCTCCCACAGCAGGACCAAGTTATTTTCAAAATAACCCTGGCTCTCCTCTGGAAAAAACAGGGGAAAGAAGATGGTTACATGACAGCCCCCATTAAAGCTACAAATGCCTCTGTGAGCCTATGCCTATAGGTCCAGACAAGAATTTAGTATCTTTCTACCGAAGTCTGCTCTGCAGAAAGCTCCACCAACACAGACACTTTACACCACTGCAAGCTGAGCTATCACCTTGCTGCTGCTCCCTACCTCCTGTGGACTGGGAAAGTGCTAAAAAACATAGGATTTCCTGCAGGAGTGCAGAAAACCGTGCATGCCCAGGATCTTGCAAGTTCACAAAGTTTAGTTACCTTCTGGACTCTTATCTTTAGAGTAGAGTTACCTGGCAGGGACAACACTGTGATGAGAAACAAGCAACCTAATTTCAGCTCACCTGAGAAAGCTATCATGCCAGACTACATCACACCATCAACCAATTAGGTAGCCTATTCCCTTCCACAAGCAGATCCTGAAATCCTGGAGAGTTAAAAGAAAAATACTGGAAGGAGATAAAAAAAGGCCAGAAGAATCATATTCAATGACACACACCAAAAAAAAAAACAACCAGCTAAAAACCATACCAAAGGATGACTTCTATTTCAAAGTCTTCTCTATCCACATCCTTTCCCTGACAAGAGCTTTGTAAACAGATCCTGTCTCTAAGGAAGTACGACATTAAATGACAGAAATATTTGTATTAGAGAAGATGACAAAAATATGCATCTGAAACCATTACAGTTTATTTTTCCCACTTTCTAATTCACCCATCTCATGCATTTTAAACCTTGTATTGACTGCACATGGCAATACAGCTTCCATTCCTATTACAGCCTGCCACAGCCATTCTGTGTCCCATTTATCCAAGTTAGAAATTATCTTTTCATTTGTAAACAACCGCCTTTTACACTCTGCCTTCAGTACAGAAGACAAATTAGAGTTAGCCTGCCTCCTACATGCTCACAATCGGCCACAGAAACCCCACTGCTGGAAGCAGAGGGCAGCTCTGACTAGGGCACACAACGGGGCCTCTTCATCCCCCACAGTGGTTCCTCAGTGCTGATCACAGCAGTAGCAGCTACAAAGCCACATCTCCATCCAGAGAAGTATCACATGCAGACAATGCACGGGAGATACCCACGAACAAGACAATCCACTGAATTTCCTATCTTCTAACTCCAGAGGAGAGGAAAAGAAAAAAAGTCACAGCTGATTATGAATGTGTACAAGAGGCAGGAAAAAGCTCAAGCCGTAAAGCTATTGCGCTTCAAGCCATTTAGTGTGGTATACGCCTGGTTCATATGATCCGAGGGACAGGTCAAGCATTTCCTCCTCAGGTCCATGCCTACGCTGACCCTGCTGCTGGCAGGCAAACACAGTAACCGTGCTGGAGCTGCCTGGTCACCAGAGACAGCATCAGGTCTCTTAACACCTGCTTTTATAAGCTCGCTGCTGTCATGATTTCAAGCTATTGTCAGCACGGAGATAACATTAATGACTCCACAGCTAGGGAGGGAGTCTTCAAAGTAATTGGCCTAAATAAGCAGTCAAATTACTACCGACTTATCTGTAGCAGCAACACCCACACTATTTAAATACTAAGTTGTATCTAACATGCGCTCTGTTTGCAAGCCACATATGTGCTAGTTCTAAAGCACAGCTCTCCAGGACACTATATAGTTACTAAGGCAGATTTAAATCGAACAAGAGAGGCATTTTGCTTGCTTAAAAACATGCTGCCTGCTAGTGCATGGGTACCTCAGCTGTCCCTTCTGAGGCTAGCAGCAGCCCTCCCTTCCCTTTACATATCAGCAGATAGCTGGGCTCAGAAAGGACGCTGGGAAGCTCTCCTGTCCCACCTCCTGCTCAGAGCACCCAGGGCCAGGAGCTGCAGCAGGTGCTCAGTGGCCACCTGGGACCTGGCAGCTCAGAGACAGCCACGGCCTCCAGACAGCACCAGCAACAAGGATCTGTGCAAGGGGAGCATCGGTCAAGAAGCATCACCAATGATCAGCAAACAGGCGTCCATCTGCACCCACCGGGCAGGTCATGCCATTGCACATTCCCATCCCAGAGTCCTGGGGAATACTCTGCAAACAGTTTGCTTTTTCCTCTGCATTTGCAACACAGACCACAGGGTTTATGCGGATGACCCAGTTCAATAACCACTGAGAAAGTCTTTCTTCCACTTTTAACAAGCTAGAGATGAAACGTGGCCTTAAAACCCCATGTTTGCATTGGAAGCAAAGCCTTTGGAGAATCCCCAAGCCACTGCTCTGCCCAAGGTAGCATAAGTCAAATTTAAATCACTCCACGCAGATAATTTTCCAACCTTTCAACTGGGTTCTCAAAGGCTCAGGAACCCAACAGTTAATCTATCTTATACCTAACCTTGCATCTAAGAAGGTCCCCTAATGTTTAAACTAAATCTTTCCTTTTTTGCAATTTAAATCAGAAGCTATTTCTGCTATCCACAATGGGCATGGAGACCATTTATTAGCTCTCCTCTTGCAATCAACATTTGTCTACACGACAGGCTGTAATCTACCCTCTCCTCTGTAAACATGAGAAAGCAGACAGACATGTTTTCTCTTTTTAATCCCCCTCTTTCTCTCACCCCAAATCTTCCCTTAGGTCATGTTTTCTAGACCTTGGGCAATGTTTGTTGCTTTCCTTTTGGATTCTCTTCAACTGACACATACCTCATGGCCTTTCAGCTAAGCCTGCCACACCAGTACACACCAATTTCCTTCTGAATGCAACTTTCAGTATATTTTTGCTGTCAACTGAGTGAGGTTTTTTTGTTTGGTTTTTTTGTTTGTTTTTTTAAGATCAACTCCATTTGTGAAAAACTGGCATTTTGTTCTCCATTGTGTATTCCCACAGCTGGCTATTCCCAAATCCCTTCTCTGTATTTGTCCTTACTCATACACCTCCTGTTTGTTCCAGCCCAGCTCTCTTACCCTTTGAGATCACTCTGAATCCCAATTCCACTTTGCAAAGCCTTGTCACCCTGTCCAGCCTAGATCACAAAGCACATCTATTAGCAAACAATTAGTCTTACCCTTACCATTAATGAAAAACATTGACTTGGGACAGAGATTGCACACCTCAACTGACAAATGCTGCTAGGCAAGAGAAAGCTATTGGTTAAGTACCACTTTCTACGTGCTGCTTTTTACCAGGTTGGGTCCGTATATCAAAATAGTTTCATTTAGACTCGAGGTCCCTGCCTTATCTGGAGGCTGCCAAAAGCTGTACTAAAGCAAAGAATTATCACAACCACAACTTCTCCCTGATTGACAAAAGCTCTTACACTCTCATAGAAGGAAATTATCAGAACCAAACCATGCCAAACAAAATTCATGTTGCCTATCACTTACCACCTTGTTATGTTCCAGACACTTGCTTATTTGCCCTTATTTCTTCTGAAACTGCAAATAAACTCAAGTAGTTCCTAGACTTATATTTTCCCTTATATTTTTTTAAAGGCATGCCGCAGTTTCCAACAAGAGTACCCATCCTCCCCACACGCTGTTACAGAAGTATTAATGGTTCGGCAGTTGTTCGGCAGTTCTCTAAGAGAGCATCCAGCTCGTTTGAAAACAAATAATTACAAGTGTTCTTTGACTTGTTCTTTCCCTATTTTCTTTCACTCCTGAATTCTTACCATGCTGTCTCAGATGTTAATCATGACCAGAAAGGCTGCACCATTAAACTTGTGAATGAATATTTAAGGAAGGGAGGAAAGAATTAAAAAACAGCATCAAGCATTTCAATCCCCTGCCTGAGCAGGGTTTGTTTCCGGGATTTTCTTTAAATCTTTCTAGTTACCTGAACAGACTCCACATACATGGTACTCTAACGCAGTACTTTTCTACCTTGTATCACAGTTAACTGGGAACTAGCTCAAAGCCACCCTCTCCACCGACCCCAGTGAGCACAGGGGCAGCCCATCTCTTCCAGTAACTTGGGGGAGACTGCTACAGTCAAAAACAAGCATCAGCTTCCCTCTTCATGGCATTTACACCACTGTCTAAAGTCTGCCAGGTAGATCTCTATTCCAGACCACAGTGAACATTTCTGCCTCTAACAAACAGGCTGCACACTCCTCCCCCGAGATCTAGTCCTTGGCAGATGGTGGTATTTCCTTATAAATTGACTGAAATTTCTTTCAATGTTTTCAGAAGCCCACCTGAATTATCTCCCTTGCTTTCTGCACTAAGAGAAAGCCCGCAGAAGAGAGTTTCGCAACTTTTGGATGCTTTCTACTTAAAATGGCAGTGACTGCAGTTATCTCAGGGGAACCACAAATTCCTTTTGCTCCCAGATTTTTCACTAGGGTATCCAATCTCATATACAAGTTAGAAAAAGCTTCAAACCTTTTAGCATGCCAGAAGATCTCACCAGCTGCACCCATCACACTAGAGTCACTTCAGAGATGACCATGCTTAGGAGGAGAGGTTGCCCATTACCTTCACCAGAAAGACTCCTACAGACTTCACTAAACTTTGAATTAGTGAGATCCTCCAGCACATTTTCCACCAAGTTCTCCTTCCCTAGGCCTCGGTACTTGCATGAGGTCTGTAAAATCTCCCTCTCTCAAGTTTTTCTAAGGCTTCCAACTGTTTTATTTTCCCCAGTGAAGCAAAGAGAGAAGTGAAAGGCACCAACAGGGGTAAAAGGAGATAAAACAGCAGAGCAGATACTGCTCTCGTGAATCTCCTCAAAACCAGTTTGTTTCAATGGCAGAAGCACTTCTACCACATGCTGAACACAGCACCGTATCTGTAACATTCTCTCTTTGTGCGAGAGAGAAGCAGATGTTCAAATGCCTTCTGCAGTCTGTTGTCTGGAAATGGTATGAGCCCATTTTTCTTTACAGCCCCATCAGGGTTCCTTAATAACATGGTGTGCTGAAGCTGTTATTTCTACCACCACCACCCCCCGCTGTTATTTGGTTGCATCATTCCCACGTGACTGCTTCTATTGCGCTCTTTTATTGCGATTGATTACCCATTATATCTGCAGTCACTGAACACCTCTCCATCTTCACAGAGCAGCTTCTGAGCTGTAATTTCTCAAAGTCCCCAGAACCTACCCAAATGTCACTTTTTGCTTCAGTCGTAGGTCCCACTGATCAGCTGGCATTTAACCAGAGGGAACAGCACAATACTACACCTATCTACGACCTCCCCAGATACTCTGAGGAGGACAAAGATAATTTGTTCCTCATTGTGGCTCATGTCTGCATCCTAGAACATAAGACTGCAGAGGGCTTACTGCTCCTTGTAAAGCCCATAATAGAAGTTTGCTGGCATTGAATGCATAGTTACAGATATTACTAAATATCCAGAAACACTTTTTTTCCCCTAAAGCTCTTAAATGGTCAAGGCTTGGGAGTTTGAAAGAATTACTATTTCAATTAACAGTGCCATTCTTTATCAGAACGGCTGTACCAACAAAAGCTGTAATGTAGGTTTTGCTAGCATAGTCCTGCATGGGAAAAGGAAAACCAGCTCTATTGGTGTCTAAAACACTTGTATCACGTGAGTACACATATCACGTGTGCCATGGATCAGTAGAGCTGAACTCCATGGGGTACCCTTTACCTACCTAGTACAAAAGGGTGTATCACAAAGCCTATGTAAAGGACACCATCCCAGGTCAGGATACCTTGTACACTCTATCAGCAAAGCACTCCTACAGTGGATGTAGCCACACCTGTAAATCTGGATTTTGTGTGAATACAGCAAACTTGGGCCAGGTGAGATGCATTTTTAGACACAGTCTGCCAGTACAACAGGAACACCACACACAGTCTGCAGGATCACATCTCTACCACCCTGACTCACACAGCTACACCAACAGAAATTAACATTTTCAAAAGCGTTATCTGTAGTCTAGACAAATCCACAGGGTGTCTGGCAGTCTAGAAGCAAGTTGATAGCTAACAGTGACTTATTCTTAAGAGAGACTGTAAATACTGAATTATAGCAAGCCTGTGTCCCTTAATATTATGAGTTCCTATAGATAATTTATGCTGCTCTTCCTAAGCCCAGCCAGGCATTTTTATTTTCTCATGCATCACACCAATGCTGACAGTAAATCTCTATAATATCTAGTCCTCCCTCCATAATAGAAGAACTCATTAATATGCCCCAGCTGCTTTAGGACACTTCCACATGAATTTATGAATATTCAATTTCCATCCAGTACTCAGCTTCTTTGTGTCCAGCCACTGCTCTTTTGAAGAGAGGCTGCCAAAGATCTCATAATGCTTTCATTAGCTTTAAGCCCTCATATTATGAAATAAGCAATATGTTTAATATCAATAAATCAGAGCTCTGGGAACAGCCTCAACTTCCAGAAGCCAGTGGCAATTGGAGTTGCTCAGCATCTTGCCCAATAAAATTGCAAATACAAACTTTGTCTTGCAGCAAGGCCTTTCACACCACAGAAAACTTGCTCAGAGCAGTGCTTGTCGCCTCGTCACAAGACACCTGTCATTGCCACGCTGGAAAGAGACTTCTTGCAAAGTAGAACACACCTTCCAGGAAAAAACTTGCAGGTGTGGGTGAATTTTCAGCTGTGGTGAAAACCAGCCTGGCAGCAGGAAAACAAATCACCAAGGACAACTGCAAGAGAAGATATCCTGAGCTGGTATGAACAGCCACACACCCCAGACGAGGGAAAGGAAGGCCTTTAGGGACAGCTCAACATTACAGGGCAATCAACACATTATTCCCCTTCTCAAAGGTGGAGAAACCAAGACAGGGCAAGCACTCAAGCCCTGCTGCCCCACAACGGGATCTGGGCAGCTAAGCATGCTCCTAACAGCTCCACTACTCCTAGCACTCCCGTCCATCAGGCCAAGGAGCAAAGGAGCACAGGTCTTCGGACTTAACACTGTGTAAGTCCAGCATACACCAGGTGCAGGTAACTGTGCATGGTAAGCTGGCAAGAGCTGCCCTGAGGGGTTGAACCATTTCCAGAGGCACTCTCCTTAACTGTTGCCACCACACAAGTCACTCACAGAAGTCCTAACAGCAACAAGACAAGGAGAGAAGTCAGACACAAGTGCCCAAGAAAACACTAAGGCAGGTAAACAGAGGAAATGGCACCACTTAGAGAATCCAAAGCCATGGATGCATCACTAACTGCAAGCACTGTATTGGTTCCCTTCCAGGAAAGAGTACTGTCCTCATAAGCCAGGCTTTCATGCAGCCCAGGAGGACGCCAACCTTTCAAGTGGCGAGTGCTGAGCACAAATCATTTTCATCCTCCACTTCCCTGGAAAAAAGTAATGGGACAAATTTAAAAATGACTGACCAGCCTGAAAATCGGTTTAAGCTTCTGTAAACCCATCTATCATTCAAGGCACAAGATTTCTTCTAAACTAGTTCCACCGGTGCCAGTGAACATTACCCAGAGAAAGGAAGTGGGAAAGATTGCTGTCAGCAAGATGAAAACCTGAAGTGCGGAGCTGGGATGAGAACTGGAATTTCAGTGACAGACCATTAGGTTAATGACAGACAGATGGAGAGAGCTAGAGACACACAGGCCAGTCTACAGAAGTAATTATCTTCTGCTTATCTAAATTTCACCCTAAAATAAAAGCATAGCATTGTCAACATCACTTCCTTCCCTAACCTGCTAATTTTCTGCGTCCTATTAAAGAGCTGTCCTAAGTATGATGCAGTTCTTACATGCAAGGGATCCCAGCTCGCTGTTGCCAGGCTCCCTGCACACATGTTCACACTTGTATTGTACAACTCATCACCAACCAGCACACAAGTCCACCATATGGAAGGAACGGCAAGATGAGCGGCAATGGGAGAAGCAAGGCCATGACTTAAAACTGTCCGTTGTGATCCTCCAGGAGAAAGTATCCACCTGTGACGATGTCAAAATTCCTGCAGCATTTTTCACAGTTGATCTCTTCCTGCCATCAGCAAAGGGCATTACGGTGCAACCAGAATATCAGGACTTACCATAGTTTCCATAAAATCAGCCCAGCCCTTCCAACCCAACACAAACAAGTGAGAACTGAGAGTTTTCCCAGCCCTGTGCGTTCAGCTTTGGCCTGAAGCTATGCAGCTCCCACGTGGCTGCTGAGCAAGACCAGCCCTTCCACTCGTTGGCTCTCAATGGGTCCATTTGCCACCTGGCAGTAAGCTGAGACTCTCCTTGCAAAGGCAGCAGTATACACAGCTTTGGCCCTGCCAGAGGAACTGTGGCATGGAGGAGACAGCCCCCCCATGCCATGGTGCTACAGTGCTTAGATGCCCCAGGTGATCAGCTGGCATGATGTGGGACAAGGGCACTAGGCCTGCCAGAGACACTTACCCACTCAGAGGTCTGGTTTTTCTAATCTCGAAGAACTGTGTTCCTGTGTGATTGTATCTGAATTTTGTCTGTTAAAGAAAAGTAACTTGAACAATCAGACAATAAAGTAACAATGCTCAAAAGGTGAATTTCAGTTCTGATTTCCTGTTGAAACATAAAACAAGCAGTAAAAGCCATTGACTCTCAGAGATGAAACCCTGGCATGTGAAATAAACCAATTTTTTCACTTGTCTTTTTATATGACATATTAACCAGCATTAGGTGGAAAGTCAAGCAAAAAGGTTGTTTATCTAAAGCAACACTTAAATTTGGCATTTGAGGGTTACGAATTCACTGTTCCTCTAAGTCCCACTCACTATTAGGTTACAAGTTTGAAAAAAGCTCCCATTTAGGCAAGAGAAAGCTTTTATAGTCCAGCCAAACCAACCAACATCATTCAGAGTTTGAAAGAACTTACTTCCTTTGTTTTTAACTCAGCGAGCCACACAGCTCACATATGACCTGTAAACCAAAAGCATGGCAAGTGCACCCATTTACATCTAGCAAATACAAATCATTCCCTAAAATACAACACACTAGAAATTGGAAGAACCAACTACTCAAGAACACTATGAGCATAGGAGAAAAGTTCACCACAGAGGATGCCGACGGACAGTCACCCACCAACCAAAACTCAGCACCACTTGCTTGTGCAAGCTACCATGCAGCAGCAGCAGCATCACTAAAAGCAGCTGTTCCTTGAGCATAGCTGTTCCAAGCAGTAAATCAGATCAAGAAACTGATCTGTCCAGTAAAAACAACAAAAAAAACACCACAACAACAAAAATAAAACCCCACACCATCCACTTACTTTTGCTAGGTTATTTTTCCAGTTGAATCTGTTCCCCAGCCTAGTTCCCAACACAGTCATGAGAACATTCACAGCAGCACAACTGCGGTGGTGATACGAGGACAGAAACAGGTGACCCCATGGAGCCAAAGGGTACCTTGCAAAGCATAAATAGCACAGCTGCTGGCTGTATAACCATGGTCTAAATAAAAACTCCAGCTCACACCAGGATGTTCTGAACTGACTTCAGTTAGAGTTCAGAGTTCTCAGGAAATGAGGCTTTGCTACCCTCCTGCCTTCAAAACCTAATTCATGAGGCCCTTTCAGAGTGCTCTGAACAACGCATACAGCCTCTTTTAGCCTACAAAGGAAGCCCAGACCCTGTTCCCCAGCCCACATTGAAGCTTTTCTGAACACAGATCCAAACCCTGTGCCTAAGGCCTGCTCCTGCTATGTAGCATAGTACAGGATTTCGAGACTGCTGAAAGAAAAAAAGATAATATCATTTTTGGAGCTCTGTGTGATATGGTCTCCTCTCCAGCACAGCCCCACCAAGCAGCAAGCCTCTCGTCCTGCCCAAGCGGCTGACATGCAGAAGAGAAATGTGCCATCCCCCCGGCAGAGGAGGCTGGGGCCAGCCTCCCTCTCCACAGCAGCTGCTGCGGCTCCAACCCCTGCTGCCACCTTGATCCTAGCCACTACTCCCCAGCAGGCTAACCGCGCCTGCTATTTTTGGATGCTCTTCCAGCTGCTACCCATATCCTTTCTTAATCCTTACCAGGACTTTACAATCATTCCTCATCCCCACTGCTTCCCCGTACACACAGACATACACACACACAAGAAGGGAGAGTTCAGAAAAAAAGACGACAGAGAAAAGAGCAACCATCTCCTCCAACATTGTCTGTCAGCAATGGAAACAGTCAGGTATTAGGCACGGGGCAGCAACAGGGAGACTGGATGGAGACGTACATCTTTGATGAGCCCCCCAGGCAAGGTGGGACACCTGGAAGGAGGGATTCCTTTGATCAGTTCCTGTGCTACTGGTAAGCAGTGGAGTCAGGACAGCTGCTTGTGCCCCCCACCCCAATGACAAGCACCCCCTGCTAGCTGAGCATGTAGGCAGTCCTCAGGGAGCCCACAGGCGCTGCCAGGGCAGAGGGAGAAAGGGTTTGCCACAACACTGTCTCTCCCTTAGTTGCTTTACAGGATGCCACATTATTTCTCCAGGCATCACGATCCGATCATAATATTCTCATAAACCAGCTTCAAAATAAGCATTTCTACTCCCACCAATGTCACTTCAGTTAAATTCTTCAGTATGATTTAAAGTTAATTACATCTCCCAGAGGATTGCTGTGACAAGCTCAGTGCTGCAGGTGCTATCACAAATCCTTAGAGGTGTCCTTTCACCCCTGAATGATCCCAAGCCCTCAGAAACAGCTAGTGCTTCAGTAAAGCCCCTGTTAATTCATGCCAGACACAAGCCAGCCTTCTCTCCAGAGACTGTGCTGGAGAAGGATACTGCAGCATCTTCATGTAGGTCTGTATTGCCTGAAGCCATTCTGGGATCGACATCGAGAGCTTGTAGTTTGGCACCGGCGGCACTGAGGGCTGGACACATAAAAAAAAAGATAAAGAGGTTAGACAGTTACTGCTCCCTGCAGAGCAGATAAGTGATTTACTTGGGCAGCGGCATGTGCTTAGCACAACACAACGTGGCAGCACAGATGGCTTGAACCCCACGTGAACTCAAGCATTGGGCAAAGTCATCCCGCTGACAACAGGGGCTGCCTGTGCACCAGAGACAGCCCCATCCCTGCCAGTGTGGAGAGGCCAGGGCAGGCCCCCACCATGGCAAGCTGCTTGTCCCAGCCACCGACATCACTCAAACACTGCCCTATGTGGGCAGGCAGTCCAGTGCAGAAGGTAAATGCTTCCCATTTTCCCCTTCTAGCACAGGGCAGTTTGGATGAGCAGAGTCCCAGTGCTGGCTCTGCTGTCCTCCCTGCCATGAGAAGCCACTTGAAGTCTATTTTTTGGTTTCCTCTACCATGAGAGAAAGACAAAAGGAGACAAGGATCTCAGGCTACATAATTTCCCATCTGCTGTGTGTCAGCACACACTTGCTGGACAGGGATGATACCTAGAAGGCGACCTAGGACCCAGATATTTAATGATATTAAGACACTTAAAGATATAGGCTGGCACCATAATGGGATTTTTCCAAAATCTCATAAGACATCTGCTTGTGCCTTAGCACTTTAAGAAGCCAAGCCCTCAATCCATATTTAATCCCCACAGCTATGGGCCTCCTGAGCCTGTAACCATGCAGGAAAGGGGCAGGGCCTTGTCCCAAGTCCCCTTATTTTAGAGGCAAGACTGCAAAACACGGGGTCAGCACATGTTAAAGTGGGCAGAGTGGCTAAAAGAAGTTAGTACAATTCTCACAAACACAGCGGAGGAAACAGCTTATTTAAATATTAATGCAGACCCAAATTCAGGAACCAGGAACTTGGGCAGCGTGACACAGTGCAAAGGAAAGCGCACGGCATCTGTGGGCTCAGGACATCATTACAATAGTTTGAAGATCATAAAATGAGTTATCACTGTTCTAAATACACTTCAAGCCAGCAATTACAGATAAGAAAAGCAAGTTCAGGCACACACTTTCCTCTCCAGTTCCCACCTCCACTGAGACAGAGGGACTGTGTTGTTTGCTTTCAGAGAGCGAGCACCAATAATCCCATCCCAAGACAACCAAAACCCAACATTTACTACATGTAGCTAGTTACCACAGTAAAATAGTAAATACACCTCGGAGAAGGGAAAGAAACCCAAAATAAAGACTCCTACACTACTAGCACAGAGAAACATATTTTAAGTGGCAAGGAGACAGATGGCCAGGCCTCTAGCACGCTGCCGCCATCCCCAGCACCACATGGGAGACAACCATGCACACACGGGTTTTCTCTCCAAACAAGTGGGAGTTACAAGCAAGGTTCATTAACGCTTCTTAACCACAATTTCCACACCTAACCTCTTCATTAGAGGCAATTTTTCAGTTTCACAAGCTCCTTCTGCCCTCAGCCCCTTTGGTCTGGACAAATTATTCACCTGTGCCTCTCGGCACTAAGGCAGGCCTGGACTCAACACACCAGATCGGGCTCGAGTTTCAGGAGCAGCTGAAAGAGGGAGTTAAGGCAGGCCTGTCAAATCCTTCCAGGGGTAGTCATTCCTGCTCAGATATAAACTCTCCTTTTCTTCAAAGATTAAAAAAACCTCCAGGTGCCCAAGTTGCACACATATGACACAACATGCCAAGGCAGTGGGAGTCCCAGCCCTCCACAAAATGGAGGCCCCTGCCCTAACACTGCTGTGGGACAGGACAGAATCCCACAGGGACCGCACTAACGCAGAGGGACATGGCCCTTACTGTAACCCGCAGCGGCCACCCACACCATGGGGGTCAGGTTTGGACCTCCAGGCAAGGTGCTTCCCTGTCTCCAAGGCCAATGATCATTGTGTCAGCCACTGAGGCACGCTCGGGTAAAGAGAACCAAGGTTTTCCCGATGGCTGACATGTATCCTATCATCCATCTGTTAAAGTTACCTCAGCAGGCCTGCCCAGACAGGAGGCACAAATCCCTCCAGATCTCAAACAACAAGGGAGAAGCAGCCATCGGTCTTCCCACACAAAGGACAGTGCATTGCTCTTCTTTCCAGTGCCGGGTGGGCAGTACACAGCACCATGCCGCCAGCCACACCAGGCAGCAGAGAGCCACCCGCCACTCCCACTCCCTCCAAAGAAAACCCCTTTTTTCCCCAAAAAAATTACTGCCCCAGCTGCAGAAGCACCGATCCTGGGCACCCAGCTGGCACAGAGCAGAAGCCAGGGCTGCACGATGCCACAAGTGAAGGAAAGGGTGACATTGCCGGGGTTGAGGCTGCAGCCCTCCAGCTACCGGTGCACATCCCAGCACAGCAGCCAGGAGCGGGTGAGGGTTTGTAGCAGGAGGCCAGAGCCGCCGAGAAGAAACGCAGACACAGCACTATAGACCACGAATTTATAAAGCAAGTGATATTCAGAGACCAGGCAGATGAAAGGGCCTTGACCCAGTACCAGTATTTCCAAGCAGTGGCAGCTCCAGAGACAGCAGAGCCGCTGCAGAGCAAGACCTTGTGGCAGAGCTGGAGACCATCATCCTGTGACTGGAAACACTGTAATCTCAGTTCACAGCAGACATCCAGCATGAAGCTCATCTTGCCTGACTCCACTGTGCCTCTTTTAATGACCAGAAAGTCATTTTCTGCTAGCTCACCCTGCAAGTACGCTGTTACTTAGCACAGATGAAGCTGGCTGGGTGGAGCTCTCAAAGCTGGTGAGAGGTTTAATTCAATAAGATCTACAAGCACCCCCAAGATCACAGGCCCTGTAAAGGATTGTACAGCCCTTCCAAACCAGGACCCC
Source organism: Gorsachius magnificus (assembly GCA_034008185.1). Classification (NCBI taxonomy): domain Eukaryota; kingdom Metazoa; phylum Chordata; class Aves; order Pelecaniformes; family Ardeidae; genus Gorsachius; species Gorsachius magnificus. The sequence goes on along the minus strand of CM067083.1, from coordinate 34,870,331 downwards.
CCACCCTTCCTAGAGCTCAAGCCAAAAGTCAGAGGTGGGGGGTGCAACCAAGGGATGCCTCAGGTTCCAAAACTGCTCCCCTTGCAGACCAGCTGGCTTTTTGTGAGGACTCTTCATCCTGGGAGGGATGCAGCCCTGCACCCCTGCAGCTTGCATTTGCTCCAGTAAGGACAACCTTATCAATACAGTAAGAAGCTACTTACTGCCCTGCGTGTATGATCACTGAGACTAATACCAAGGTGATTAGAGCAATCAAGTGGAGCTTCTCAAGGAGGGAATGAAAACTCTCTCCCATCACTAGGGATTAAGAACAGATCAGATGTAAAAATGGAGCAGTCACACACACCACTAGCTCAGCCTCCACCAACTACCAATGCAAGTGGATTACAAACCATCTTCTCACAGGCAAAGTTTCCCTCATCACCCCGTATCAGCACCACCTGGTCTTTTGCAGGGTGCCACACACCCAGCAGCACAAGCCAATTAAAAAAAGCTCTACCATCATTTAAGGAACAACTCTCCCCTCACATTCCTACTCTGACTCAGAAATTACCATCACAGCTTTAGCAACCCACTACCATTTTATAGCAACAAACCTGCTCCTAACCTTCATTTGCTCACCTGAGCTGTGTTGGCCTTAATAACAACCAGGTGGTCTTCAAACTACCCTCAGAGCCTAGAGGTCCTATGCTGAGCCAGCAAAAGTTAGTTAGTCACAGGGGACAGCAAGCCCGTCTACCCTTGAAGAAGTTAATCACTGCGACAGGGAATTTGCTGCCGGACAGTGCTGGAGGAATGCAGTATAACTCTTACAGCACCCTCCACTGATCAGCAACTAGTAACTAACATCACATGATTTTGCCAAGCAGATTTCAAAACATTTTTCCTCCTACCCGGCTTCAGCACGTGCCACACCGAGTCAGCTTCATGCTTTGGCACCAAGGAAGAAGCCATGGGTGATGCTCACCAGGGTGCTCCGGCGGGCAGCACTACCAGCACAGTGGAGCCACTGGCATGTCTCTCACCAGATGCTTCGTCAGTCACTACAGGTATCACCAGTAAAAGTTACATGCTTTGGAGCTGTGAAATAAGGGAAGGAAATAAAGTCCAGTGTGTGCTTTCCCATCTCTTAACACCAAACAGATCTGCAGGCCGTTTAGACTAGTGTAAGCTGGTCACACTGCTGAAATGAGTTCTGCCTTCTCCCTGCCCCTTTATTTCTACCTTAAGCACTTGTGCAAGTATGAGATGAAACACACCAAGGAACGGCAAACAAACCCAGATTATTCTTTAGCTGGATCTGCTCCCCCATCCAAACAAAGGCTGGTGCCAGCACGAGGGGAAGCAGGGGAACAGAGAGAAAAGATTGCCCCTTTTGCACTTATGCTGAACTAAAAATTATAGAAGAGAGATGAAAGGCTTTTTCAGCCTGCATCTTATTCGACAAGCGCCTTCGCAAGACGGCCCTACTCAAAATACTTTCCACTTCTCTGCAGACAGAATTTTTCCTTTCTACCCCACCTAAAGAACAAGCACACCACCAGCCCAACCATCTCACCCCAGCATGCAGAGGGGTACGAATCAACGCCGACTTCGGTGGTCAGCTCATATTAATGCTGCTCGGTGGGAGGAGCGAATCAAGCTCAAAGTCTGCCAAAGCCGACAGCATTAAAGACAGTGTGACCAGTAATGCAGTACAGTGGCGAGAAGCCTTGGAACATCAGCAGACAACAACATTTTATTTGCTGGCTGGAGGAAAAAGACTTGGGTCAGGCTGAGCTGTTTGGAGCTTGTACCAAGGAACGTACAAGACAAAAGCATTTGGAATCCTTCCACGTACTGGAAAGGAGACATCCGAGTTTCAAATCCCTTATTGCATTTCAGGAGCGAGGCTGTGTTTTAGGAAATGCCTGTGCTCCAAATAGCTGAGCAATACGTGCTTCAAATTGCACAAAGCGCTTCACTCAGCCCCTGAAGATTTCTTTTAATTCCTGTTTTCCACTTTTTCCTCCCCAAGATAAAACAATAATTTTCTTTCTGCTTCTTTCCCAAGACACCAAATCCAGCTCCCAAGCATCCCGGGGCACACACCCCCGTACCCGGTTTGTGCATTTCCAACCGCGGACGCTCGTTTTCCCCGAGCTGCCCCTCGCAGGGGCCGAGAGCATCCTCAGGGCTGAGGCGCAACCCCCTCCGGCCCAGCCCCCGCGGCTCCCCATCCCCTCGACGCCCACAAAACTCGGCCGCCGGGGGATGCCTGGGCTGGGGCTTTGTGGCACCCTCGCTTTTCTTAAGGCAGGGACCGGGGCTTCGCCTTACCCGAGCCAGGCGGGGGGCGCTCCGGATGGCCGCCGCCACCGCGCCGCCGTCCGGGTGCACCCGCTCCACGTGCCCCCACATCCGCTCCCAGGTCTGCCCGTCCATGGGGAACCGCCCGCCGCCCGCGGCTGGGCGCTCCGCGACCGGCCCCCCGCCTTGCCGACCGCCGCACGGCGGCTGCTCCCGGGGCCGCTGCTGCCCGCCGCCACGCCCGTCATGGCCCCGCGGCCATGCCCGAGCCCGGGACCGCCGCGGGGACCGCTGCCGGGAGGTGCCCCGCGGCCGCCGCCGCCCGGGCCCTACGTATATGTATTATAAAATATATATATATGTGTGTGTGTGTGTTGTATTACGCGCGTGCGGAGGAGGCTGAGCGCGGGGACGGCCCCGTCCCTAGCGGCGGGCGCTCGCCCGCCCCGCGGCACGGCAGCCTACCCGTCCCGGGCGCCCCGGCCCGGCTGCGCTCGGCCCGGCCCCGGCCGCCCAGGGGCGCGCCCCGCGCCGCGCTCCATGCCGCCGCGTTACCACGCTACAGGCCGCCCGCCCGCCCTCGGCGCGCTCCTATTGGTGGCCGCAACAAAGAGGGGCGGGGCCCGGGGTGCGGGACGAGCCGTGACTGGCGGAGACGCTGGCTAGAGGCGCCCCCTGTCGGGCGGCCCGGATTACCGGAGTCGGGCGGCGCAGTCCGAGCCCCTTCTGTAGCTGGTCGGCGGGGGGCTGCGGCTCCCAGCCCCCCGTGCCGTGCCGTGCCGTGTGTTCCGCCCCCTCACTGCGTGAGAGGCCCTTGAAAATCAAACTCTTCATTCAAGAGAGCCGGGCTGCTCCCTTCTTCCTAACGGAGCTGGAAAATTAATTGTTAACCATCGAGTGTTACAGTGATGGCAGGGATGAGTGGCTGTGGTCTCATTGCAGCCCGCAGCCTCCCTTTGCCACGGACAACTCACGGGGTGGTGCTCGTCCTCCAGGGGAGTATTTCCTGTGCTGGGTGCCCGACCCCTGAGTAGGAGGGAGGGTGGTCACAGTGTGGCGTTTCTCTAAGTATTTTGCTGCCACGCAGGCTGCCAGAGAGCTGGGCGAGTGGTCCATGACTCAGAGCACAGCCCACTACTCAAGGTGTCTCACACTGCGCTATGCACAGCGATGATGTCCTGGCCCAGTGTGATGGAGCTGTGTTCAAGAGCAATGGAGAACCTGCCTCTTCCCCCAGGGCTTTGCCCATCCATGTCAGTGGCCTTGCAGCACCTCCCAGGCAGACCGACTCCCTGGCTGCCACTGCCATCTCCACCACTTGGCTCAGTTCCCCAATGCTTATTTCCATGCTTGAAGGGGGGTTTTTTAGCTCTTTATATCAAGCACAACAGCATCAACCTAATACAACTCCTGGAGCTAGAGGTGACTCCCCATCAGAAATAAACAGTCTGAAAAATGTTGTTCCTATCCCCTGCTCATGCACTCAGATACAGCCACTGCTCTGATCTCCCCTGCGCCCAGCCAGGCTGGGTGCGTACCTGTGCATGTCCTCAGCAGCTGCAACTACTGAATTTCATCTCTCGCCATAAATAAATCCCTCCAGTGCCCTAATCAGCTTCCTGAAGGCTCTTGGGAGCCACGGGTGTATATTGAGTTGCTAATCGCTCTCCACAGGCGTTGACGTCTCTGTGAGTCCTACCAGTAATCTTCCCCGCCGCATCCTGGCCACACAGCATGCCTGAATCTTCTCAGAAGGTTTAACATAAGGGAGGCCAGAGAAAGGCTGTTCCATCAGCTAAAGCAAACCAAGGGTTTCAGCTTACACAGCTTGCCCAGTGTTAGGTTTCAGCCCAGGAGACTTTGCTCTAGAGAGCCCCCCGAGCTGAAGGTGGGGGCTCAGTGTAGAACTCGCTGTGCAATTTGGGGGAGAGAAGAAAAGGTCAGAGTGGGTTTAGAGCTGCTGTGACGTCTTCACCCTCACCGCTGTGTCCTGAATTTTCCTAATCATAGAATCACAGAATCACTTTGGTTGGAAAAGACCTTTAAGATCATCGAGTCCAACCTTTAACCTAACCCTGCCATCCCACCACTAAACCATGTCCCTAAGCACCTCATCTATCCTTGTTTTAAACACCTCCAGGGATGAGGACTCTACCACATCCCTGGGCAGCCCATTCCAGAGCCTGACAACCTTTTCGGTGAAGAAATTTTTCCTAATGTCTAGCCTAAACCTGCCCTGGTGCAACTTCAAACCATTCCCCCTCGTCCTATCGTCTGTTACCAGGGAGAAGAGGCCGACCCCCACCTCACGACAGCCTCCTGTCAGGTAGTTGTAGAGGGCGATCAGGTCTCCCCTCAGCCTCCTCTTCTCCGGACTAAACAACCCCAGTTCCCTCAGCCGCTCCTCGTATGACTTGTGCTCCAGACCCCTCACCAGCTTGGTTGCTCTCCTCTGGACATGCTCCAGCAATGCAACATCTTGTAGTGAGGGGCCCAAAACTGAACACAGTATTCGAGATGCGGCCTCACCAGCACCGAGTACAGGGGAATGATCACTTCCCTGCTCCTGCTGGTCACACTATTCCTGATACAAGCCAGGATGCCATTGGCCTTCTTGGCCACCTGGGCACACTGCTGGCTCATATTCAGCCAAACATCAGAACTGGAGGACAAATGTGCCCCCATGCCTGCCAGAGGCGATCTGCACTCCCCCGCTGGGTTTTGGAGCAGGATCCCAGGGGAAGCGCAGTCCCTCTCTCCTTCTGGAATGCAGACGAGGCTGCACATCAGCGAGATGCTGAGAGAGCACCGAGATGAGCTCCAGATGGGAGCTGATGAAGCACAGAGACCCGGAGAGGCTGCAGGTGGCTGCAGCCACAGAGGAGAGGGCTCTCAAGGAGCAGAGGGAAGCTCAGGCAAGGCAGTACGAGGAAAGGGAGCCTGAGGAACTCTGCAAGTTCGCTGGAGCAGAGCCAGGGGAAAGCTTGAAAATCATTCAGGCCTGCATCTTAGGACTAGTGGGGCCACGCAGATGGTGGCAGCCACGTGTGAGCAGTCCAGGGGCACGCTGTGTGTGACAGAGCCTGGAGCACTGGGATTGTGCAGCAGAAAGTCATCATCAAGGGTGCCGATACACAAACTGGCAGTCACCTAAGTCCCAGAGCTTCGTTCACTCTTGGAACAGGCAACTGTGGTGAGGCTGCCACAGCCTCGCTCAGTGCTGCTCCGCTGCCCAGCGCAGCCAGGAACCCTCAAATCACACTTCCCTGCACTCATGCACTTCATAGCCACCCTGAAAGTGTGAAGACCAGAGTTATGCTACTTGCTCTGGAGTTCAAAGTCTTCTGTGTCCACCATGCCAGAGGAAAGGACTCTCCCTGGCCGGGCAGGTAAAGGGCACGGCAAGGTTGGGGCACCACAGTGCTGTCCATAGAACCCCTTTGCAGTGCCCATACCCCTTCCAATCAGGACCGAAATTAAAAATAATAATCTCACCAGCTCCTCCTTGATGCTCAGGCTGAAGAGGGACAAGCTGAACTCCCAGAGGCCAGCCAGCATGTCCAAGGCAAGGTGTGGGCTGGACAGGCCAGGCAGAAGTTAGCTGAGGTCCTGAAGCTAAAGGCAACTTCAAAACAATAGCCTAAGGAGATAAAAGCAGAGTCCCCAAGTCCCTACAGCTAAAGGAAAACCTTAATTGCACTCTTCCTAGCTACAAATTGGAGTAAAAATAGAAGAATGCTGCCTTGGTTTAGGCCAAGCCCTCCCCAGTGCCAGTGATGACCAGGCATTCAAGATGAGTCAGAGCAGGTTAGGATGTGCAGCGCGTCCCCCTGCATGTGCCCCCAGCATCCGATGGCTTTCACCTCGCAGGACCACCTAATTTTGATATGGTAACTCTCATCACAGCTGCCTTGTTCCCCGCTCTGTTTGCAGCTCTTCCTCCTCCCTGCCGGTGCTGCCCTTCCCTTTGCCCCCAGGCTGCTGCCCAGCCCCTGCTCCCCAGGGCCAGAGTCTTTTGATTTTGAAATCCAGACACTTCGCATGGAGGTACCTTTCTACAGCTAGCTCTGAACCTACGGCCTTCTTCCTAATGCAGAGCTTGTTGCTAACACAGCTGCTTTCTGGGTCAAAGGAACTAATTTGATCATAAAATCATGTAAGAGGGCTTTAACCTTCATTATTTCCAATTGCAGACTAATTTAAATGCAGTATTCAAAAGGCCCTGCAGCGCAATTACACAACCAACTCAGAAAAATTAATGGCTCTTAATTGTACCGTGGCAGCAAGGTGATGGAGCATCGGCACTTTTTTCCAAGACGATTTCTTCTCCAGAAGTGTCACCGCCACAGCCCCCCCTAAGGAGTCCCCCTAGCCCCTTCCCTAGCAAGCATCTTCCTGTGCACAGCGACGAACTCAGCCCTGCCGCATAGCAAACCCTCACTGCCCTGTGATATTCCGTACGCACAGAGGTGGTTTATTTATTTGGGCTTATTTGGGAAAATACTTCCTCTATTACCCATTGTTTCCAAGCAGCCCTTCTGGCTGGCTCAGTGGAGGCGGTAGGAGTGAGCAGGAGAAGGCTTCCCTGGCCCGCAGCTCCAGCCTGACCCGGGCTTGAGACAGGCACCTGCTGGCTTTGCTGGTGAATGGACCACTGGTGTGATGAGCAGGGTCTCATGCACTCTTTCCTTCCATCAGGTAGGTGCAAATCGGTGGCAGCATGATAGGTCTGGACCCATGCTGTTGTCCAGGTTGGCAAAAGTAGATCCGCACTCCGTGAAGGTTCCTGTACAAGCACTGAGTGTGTGAGAGGCAGGTTGGCTACTGGTGGAGCAGGAAATATGCCCAGTACCTCCATCTGGCAGCAGGCAGCGCAAAAGCCTGGTACCTTACAAATACCCCCAGCTTGGGTGCACTCTTCTGCTAAAGGCAGGCCAAGTGATCTCCATGGCCTTTTTGGAATTTAGGAACCACTTTATGTCCAGAAAAGCAGCAGCAGTCTGAAATGGTTAATCCTACAAAGGTGCTTCAGCTTTGCTGAAGGGAAGGAGGAGAACACAGGTCAAAAAAGTTTGCCTGCCATAAGTGAATTGCATTATTGCTATGCAAACATTAGCCCATTTCCTGAAAAGACCATGGTGGCCTCATTTGATCCTTGAAAAGGAAAATAAAACTTGTTTGTTTGGGGCTTTTTCTCAAACTGGAAGTTATGCTGGAATTGGATTGGGTTAGTAATGAAATACAAGGTTAAACTGTGATAAGGATGTAACCATGGTAATATGGGAATGGCTGTTGATGCAAGTTTGCAGGAGTGATTTGCGCAACCACTAAGAATGATAACTTTATGTATAAATCAATGTGATCCTAGGGAAAATACATATGTCAAGTAGTCAAAAAAAAAAAGCAAACTATGAAAGGCATGCTTGAGGGTGTGCTTCTTTGGAGCTTTCCCCAAGGTAGACCTTTCTGGAAACTCAACACACTATTTATTTTGCAACGGTCTAGCAGAAGAAACAGCCATCAGCTGCTCTGGTTTTAGCAATGAAGAACATCAGCAATATCTTTTGCTTTCTGCCTGAGCAAGGAGGAGGACCTCCTGCAGTAATTCTACTGCAGCAAATCATTACAGTGTTTATTTTAGATGGGTTTGTTTAACTGGGCTCCAGTTGATCTCAGGCTAATGCAACAGGCAAGATTTCTGTCATAAAAAAAAACCCTGAAGTGGCAGGAAAAACCTATAAATGAGGCCTTCCCAAAACTGTTTTACAAGTTTTATCTTTCCACCCCTCACTGCAAGTCAGCATGTCCTACTCGGCCTGAGCCTTCACTGACAGTGAAATAGCCCTTCCTCTTCCCTACTTTATTTTAATCACCGCACTCTCACCTACAAGTCACAGCATCAGATACAGATGAAATTGCTGTTTCTCACTGGTACAGCGTCAGCATCCCTATTAGCCTGCCTTACTCTTTCTGTCTTGCTCCAAGGTTTTAGCCCCAAATATTGCTGTAGCTTGGGAAAATATTTACGTCAATACAGTTTGCTGTGAAGGTCTTGCTTGCCACCATATAACCTGATTTGGCCTCCACAGCAAGCTCTGCTTATAAAAACAAGAAAACACTAATGTCACCTTCCATAAATCTCAGCAATCCTTTTTTTTTTTTTTGGACTAATTACTTCTTTAACCTTTAGTCAGAGGGTAAACTACCCAGCACAATCACTTGTCTTCAAGGGAACAGCATAATAAATACAGGTAGTAAAGAAAGGCAGTGGCTAAAAAAAAATCTGTTACTCAGAAACAAGCTCTGTTTTCAGCAATTGTCAGCACCTGCAGCCCTTGTCACAGGGGAGCTGCTGGTGGTGCTGGTACCAAAGGTGAGAGGCAGGGCTTAACCTCCACTGCCAACGGAGCACCTGAGTCATCCCTGCCTGCAGGGATGGAGGAGAGTACTGCAATAAAACCCCTGCCTGCTTATGGCAAGAAGCACAACTGTTGGTCCTGTTTTGAAATCGATTAAGCAACGTAGTTCTGTTATGGGGTACCCCATGCCCTCCAGGAATAGTATGATGCTGGTTAGGAAACACTCTGAACAAACGTCCTTAGCTATGAAAGTTCCTCAAATGCATTGTCTTCCTAGGCAGTACTTGAAAGTGGTCTGAAAAAGTGATTTAAGTTTAGCAATAGGATATGTCACAAGCCCAGAAACCACAAGCTCTTGAATTTAGGTGCTGTGTGAAACCTGCAAAGAGAGAAATGCATGATACACTGTTCAGTGTCCTGGTACAACAAGACGTCATCACGACACTGATGATTTCATCAAACAGTTTTTGATCTGAAGCATCAATTCAAGCATCCCTGGAAGGCAGTGCTCTGCAGATTAAGATTCCCCGTCTCTAGAGAATGACTGAGCAGTAGTCAAAACACCACAGGAGCCCCCAAAGGTGTGAGTAAAGATCAAATATTGCAGTCAATTAAAAAACTTAAAGCTCTTAAAGGAATTACAGTTATCTAGAGCAAAATTGTTTTTTTCAGTCATCTTCGTTGTTTGCCATCGTGCAAATGATACTAATTTTCAGAGGTAACCAGCAAACTCAAGAAGCCTACAGAGCATTTTCTGACTTTGGAATCAAACCCAGGAATGTCGTAAGTGCCGTGACACAAGCTGAAGACTTCAAGGAAGCTCCATAATGCTGTGTCCTCTTCACGTACATGGACATTTCAACCCTTATGAGATTCTCACAGCTCAAACCTGAGAAGATGGAGTAGGTCAGACGAAAATCACACCGAGCATGGGGCTCTTTGCTCCCCAGAAGCCAACGGACCTTCACCTCTCCACTGGCAATCATCTGGTTTGGGTAAACTTTGTCATGCTTCTGAACCTCTGAGGGTTCCTTTACCCTTTTGAAGCTTCTGTGGAGCAGTGACAGGATGAGAAATCATGGGATTTCTAGGCTTTAGGCATTAGCCTCTACGTGAATTTTAGGCTTCTAGCGTTAGGCCCCTAAGTGAATTTCAGTTGTTCTCTGGGAGCTGAAGATACACAAATTCAAGTCCTGTGGAGCCAGTTAATCATCCAAGGGTAAATCATTCTTACCCTAGCAAGACAATGCCTCTTCATTCCACACAGGATGTGGGTTTTGTCTAACACCTCTAGGCTCGGTCAGAATTAGCTGATGAATTATTCTGAAGGAATCAAGTTAACTTCCAGGAATTAATGGAGAAAACAGTATGTGCAGGCTTAGAAACTGCACTGTTACATTTTAATTTCTTTTTCCCTTGGCAGCAGCTGGACAATTTAATTTCTAAAAGAGTAAGTAACCTTGCAGTCATCTGCAGTCCCTCTTCTACCTTATCCAAACTAGCGATTGGCATCTGCACGACCTTACGACTGCCCCATTTGGGGGGGCAGGGGGAAAAAAAGGGAAGTTTCTTAAGTTTCTTGTCCAGCCCAGCACAGGCTGGGAAAACTTCTGAAGCCTTGAATACTTCCCTGGGATTTTTCCCAGCAAAGCAACCCCATGCTCTGAGAACTAGGGTTAATGCCTGACATCCCTAAATCATGCTGCTCACCAAGAAGCACACACCATACAGGTAGAACATAGAGTTAAACTGGTAAGAGATTGCTATTACAGTGATAAAACAGACATCATAAAGTCACCTCAGCATGGAAAAAGGTGGCTTTTAATTACACCTTTCCGTTTTCCGAAATCAGCTCACTAGGATGCACGTTCACGGACTTGTCTACAAAGCTGATGAACTCCAACGTGCAGAGCTGCAGCCGCAGTGACAGCACTTCTGGGCTCACATGAGGCATCTTTAACCAGTTTTTGTAAAAACCAATTGCTTTTCATGATCATTTTCTATCTGCATGGAGTTTATAGGTTTTGTAGGGTCTTGTCTCCGTTTCTAGAACTCACAACACACGGCCACAGTTCTTACAATGCCCCTTAGATTATTTACAACCTTTTTTAATGGCCTAAGCATTGTTACAGGCAGCAGCAGTTTATTGAGAAAACACGGGAAATCAGCATCCTAAAGGCTGAATTTTGACTGCACCTGATATTAAGCAGGTATTACCCAGCCTCACAAATCAGTAACTATGCCTAACCCCTGCCAGTAATTAGCCTTTTTTTTTTTTTTACTGCTACATACCTGATGGAGTCCTTTCTACAAAGTTCAGGATATTATTGTTTTGTCTTCTGAAAGATGTTGTTTAATTGAAGATATAAATATTGATTTAGAAGATGGTCAGATAAGGTTAGCTCATTGTGAAGGAGAGCCAGGAGGAAATCCAGCAGGCTTCTAAGAAACCTTGCCGGACTAGGGAGCAGCTGCACCATTAGGCACATGCAGGTTTTATCCATACACAAACTGCATCACTTTCTGGAAGGAGTAACACTAGTTAGTTTTGGATACATAGTGCCTCCTCACAGCTATAGAAACAACGACAAAAAAACCCCTGTACTTTCCCTTAAGAATGGCTTTGACTAATCACAGCCATGACTGCTTCACATCTCCCACTTACCTGATGAGGTTTCTGGCGTTTTCTTTCAAGAAAGACTGAGCATCTGCCAAAGAATGAACTTTTAAGGCAATAATAATTTGCTGTGATTGTTCCTCCCCAGCCACAGGGATGTTTAAATTGCAATGCTAAATGGGGATATAGGCCACAGCTTTCATAGAGATACTGTAAGAGGAACACAACCCTATAGTCCTGGCTATAAAATGAAGAGCCCATCTGCAAGTTCACCCCACTGTTGTACTGGATGCTAGCATTGCTTTATGACAAAAGGCTTGTGTTTCCTGTGCTTGGCAGCACCTGCAGCCGCTGCCTGTGAAGAATCTCTTGCATAAAAATAGCTGAGGTAATTCCAGTTTTGTGGAGAAGGGAGATAAAAAAAACCCACACCACCAAACACCCAAAACATTTTCTTACAGTGACTCTACTTTCTTTGAAGCAGGTTGCTCAAACTTGCCTGGCTCACAGCTGATGCGCTGGGGATCAACACTAACCACCCCAGCAAAAGTGACAGAACCCTTGCAGAGCCTTCACAAGGGTCCCGCTGTGCTCCCACTGAAGACAACGCTGGCTTTAGCAACACAAGTTGGGCCATAACTGAATGTAATGTCTCACTCTATCCTCCCTAAGAAGTTATACTACACTCTCTCCCCAGATAATCTCGCTACAGCTGGGTGCTTTATTAAAATAATATTTGTACTACCCTTAAGGAGATGACACTAGATTGCTCTGCTTGAGGTGCTAACTGCACTTTCTTTTCCTCACAGACCTTTTCCAAAGCAGAGGAGGAGAAATCACTGCGCTAGAGCAGTGCAACTCAACTACTGATGTTAATACTTTAATTCCATGCCCTGAGAAAATATTTCTGTAAGCCAATACTCTTGTGTATAAGACATTTATATACCCTGCATACATGCACTCTGAATATACGTGTGCATGCTTATTAGTGACACAGTATATCATTCACTTAAAAAATTTCCCTACATTAAATGGAAGCTTTTAAGGAAAAAAAAATAATCATTTTTAGACCATCAGCTGTATCAGCAGCTGTCAAAAATGGTAATCGTGGCTCCAATCAAGATACATGTTATGCACTTTATTAGTAACATATGATGGTAAGGAATGATGCCACCCACATATACATATATGTACAATATTGCAATCAGAACATTCATAAGGAATTTTTAATTTTCTCTTGGAACAAAGAACGGGACACTAATAAAAAAAATATTACAGCAAAAATATTTGCTATCTTCATGATAAGAACAAAGACATGAGACGTAAATAACATGGGTCTTACATAGAAATACATGTATCTTAGGAATATTTTTTGCTTGATTCATTCTAGTTTATGCATTAACATCACTTCTCCCTCTTCAGACTGAACGGTAGTGGTGGGGAAATCACATGGATACAATAACTTAGCTTGTGGTTTATGAATCATTAGTAGCCTGTAACACTTGAAGTGGTACATACACGTATTGAAAGACAGCAGTCAGAAAGGTCACATGTTCCCATTCATGCAGAAAAACTCATGAGTTCACAGAATGGAAAATGAAAGCAATAAATGGTTATAGCTTAACCCAATTTCACTTGTCTGTAGATGCACAAGACAGTCCAAAAATTTCTCAAAAAGCATTTTTTCATTAGGCAGTATGGGTTTGCAGCTCTAATTACACACTCCAGTGGTTGTCTCTGAAACAACAGACTCTCTTGAACAAAAGAGAGATGACCAAGAGGATGAAGTTAGGAAAGCCCCATTTACCTGAAACGATTCACAGGTATTCTTCCCACTTCCTCCCTCTTTCTTTCTCATAAAACATGAGTGTTCAGCAACAGAAAGAGATGTTATTAAAGACAAGCACCCATCTACAAAATAAATGCTCTGAAGGACTTAGCTACCAAGCTGAAGAAGAAAACTCCCAATCGCAGCAATTCCAGACTATGCTTTACAGGTCTGATATTTTCACACCCAGCCACCAGAAACAAGGGGTTTAGGCTGTGTTAGGAATCCTAAATAAAAATGGGTCAATGTTCTCTGGGTCTCTCCCCAGAAGACTGAACTGAAGACAGTTATTTTAAAGGCTAATCTCTGAATCTTGTAGCTGAAAGTCAGCAATGACACACCCTGGTGGGCCCCTGCAAACTTGGGGGCAGCCCCCTTGCTTATGCTCACCATTACACAAGGTCTCTCGCATCCTCTAGAGTTCTCCTGAAGCACTTAAAAGAGAAGCATATTGAAAAGCAAAAGCTGGTGCATCGAATTGGGATGCCTCTCCTCACTTATTTCCCACTCCATCCTCCCATAGTTGACAGGTAATTCCATTCATTAAATGATTACCTCTTCAAAGCAGTTATGATTTTTAGCCCCTACCTCTACTCTTACTGGAGGGCTGAGCCAGAATCTCAAGGCCAAGAGAGTCAGAAAGCCTATTTCCAATTCCAGATGGATGTTTGACTGGGTGGATGATGTTTGTCTAAAAAATTAAAATCAAGAAGACCAAAGCCCCAAACTTATTTCTGCCATGAGCTAGAACCTCAGTTTCTTGACAGACAGATAATAAGATTATTGCATAAAATACTGGTTTGTTCTTTATTTGCTCTTTACTTTGCTGCTGAGCCTTTTATTTAAATACTTTATCATTGCCTGGAAAAGCTCACAGATTTCCAACTTTCAAGCTCCTTTTAGAGGGAGAGTATTAAATCCAGGATGTAATTAAGCCTTCATTATTAGGAATATTTTCTTTTCAGGGACCCAGCAGCGTTTCCAGCATGCCAAAATCTTGTTTGGACCTTTTCAGAGTGTAGCCAAGATAAAAAACAAAACAAAACAAAAACACAAATGGAGCCAGAAGGGCTAGAATATTTTTTCAATAATCAGCTGAATATAACTAAAGAAACTAGAAACTAGCAGTGAGGAAAGGAATTAAAAATAAATTTTAAAAAGGAAGAAAAAAGCTCAATCTTTGAATTTGAACAGCATGTACTGGACATTTCAGAAAGCATTCTGGATATGGCCATAGACTTTCTATTGGATATTTGAAAACACTTCCCCAAAACTGCAAAGCTATTATCTTCTTAAGATTCTGCAACAGCAGAAGTACAAAGCAACCATGGGCCATGAACACAAATGTTTACTGAATCTGTACCTTGTAGAAGAATATATATATTTTGGCACACATTATTACCGTGTTCCAAAGGGAAAAGCCACCCACAGGTATCAAAAGGCAGGAACTTCCACTTTGCTCATTCAGGCTGAAAACATGTACATCCCTTAATGGAGCAGCTTGTAACACAGCAAGTCATTAAATGTAGAGAACTGACATAATGAAAGCATCTCTACTTCCACTTCTATACATATTCAAACAGCAGGCAACAGTATGAGTTACTTTTCCTATACTCAGCTACCTCACCAGAGGACTCTTCTCATAGAGCTCACCTCCCCAGGACCAGCAAGGTGTGCCCATTTTCTCTCTAGCACTGGACCTAGCAAAGAGACATGGACCCTTTTTGGAAAGGTGAGTGTTCCAAGTATGTCTAGCTTATTCTGCTATATATATTGCCATTCAGTCTTCCTGTGTCTGAAGCATTTATCATACAAAAGTTAAATCAAGATCGTCGAGTTTAGAGACGAAGTTTAGAAAGCTAAGTTTACAGGGGCCTTCTTATATAAAAGGTTCTAATTTACAGTGAAACAAGAAAAAGAAAAGCATTTAACGATATCTATCATACCAAAAGACTATCTTGGAGTTAAGAAGTTCCCTATACCCAACTGTAACAATCTGTGGAGAACTTCGAGTAGGATTCCACCTTCTGGATGGTACATCTGTGGGAACTCAAAGAGACGGCATCATTGACGGTACTGAATCTGCAGGCTCAACTTAAAGCTTGAATGTTTGCAGAAAGTCTGCTAACTCAGGTCTGAGTTCTTCAGTATCTGTAGGGCCTCAGTATTATTGTAGTGCTATCAGTTGTGTAGGTGTGCAGATACAGCACGAGGTAAAGGAGAATATTTTGAAAACCACTGCAGTAAGAAATCCACATCCCAAATTCAGATAAATGTAATAACACAAGGTGAACGCTAATGAAGTCCGCTCCTTCCGTAGCTACGATGCATGATATAAACAGCAAATATTTCATCAAAGTGAAACATCACCATTTTCCTTTCAGTTACCCTTACAGCTTTTAACAAACTGTGAAAGACACAATTTAAGTTATACGAGCATAAAAATTTCGCAAGACAAATGATACAATTCACAACGCAGAGAAATAAATGCAAAAAGGATAGAACACATTTTCTGATACTCACAAATATTCAGAGGAAGTTTAACACACAAAATGGAATTTCTTCAGCAGCACTGATTAAACTCAAGATGAGGCAAGGGTCTTCTTTACAAAGTAAAGGCACCAGCTCTTTGTAAACACGTACTCCTCTCACTTTAACTGAGAAAGCACTCAAAATATTCCATGGAAGCAACCTGTGTGGTAGCACTCCATTGCCCATAAATACTTCATGGCAGAGATATCAAAGGCCTTTCTTCTCCTTTTTACTGTATTTAGTAAGAAATGGTTTTTTTTCAATTTATCTAGTGGGAAACTCTTTAAATCTCCCCAGAAATGTTACGATGAATCTGTAAAACAGTGTTTTCTCTTATCTGCCTTCTGATATCTATCAAGAAGTTACAAGGCAAAAGAAATGTCAGATGCCAGTATGAAACACATTTGCAGTCATCTCTTGTTTTCAGTATTGTGCTATAGACAGTTTCCCGGCAGAAACCGTTGGCTTACATTAAAAATACAGATACATTTTTTAAAAAGGAACTTGTGAACATCCTCCAGCTGTGCAGCTACCTACCCTCAGATTTTTCAAATGCACTAGCAAAGACTGAATGAGAAATTAACTACCTCTCAATTCTTCAGGGAAAAGAAGATTAGGTACTTCTGATCATGATGACTGTACTTCAGGATTCCAGATTTTTTCAAGTATGTGTCCTGAATGTACATGTCTCCCTAGCACGGAGAGTATTCACACAGTCCTTTACTAACGGAATTACAAAACTTGGAAACCGTTAAAATAAATATTTCATACAAAGGTGAATAGTTTGCATCTTGGGCAAAATGAACGGAGCATCTTCATAGTTTCCACTGCACAACTATCACCAATATCACCAAACACATTCTACTACTCATACACACAAATCCAGTGATTACACTAACTGATATTGTTCAGTATCCAAACTTGTGCGTTTCTAAGCCACCTTCTTTCAGTTTTATAAAGCTGACTGAATTTTTAATGTAGTATTTTCAGGTTCTACAGGACTGTCAACTGGTACCTGGAAGGTGGGGGGGGGGGAAAAGAAAGCAGAGATTAAGCTGTTATACGGCAGTATTCCTAACCTCAGTATTCTTGGGTAATTATCAGGTTAGACTCCAATAGCGTATGTAGTTAATTAGCCAAATTAGTAATATTTAGAAAGCCCTATTTTTTCCTTCTCTAATTAAAAAAAGACACATAGAATTGAGTTTCTTAGTATAACTCTAAAGTATGTATTTACTGCATATAGATATTTATGACACGCAGATTAACTCTCAAGCTTTTTTTCTGCATTAATTTAAATACACGTTAGAAATCTCTTCTTTTTACAAGGTTCGGAATCAAAGTGCTGTTGTACCTTGTTAACACAGGCAGCTCTCAGTTATTTATGGTAATATCAGGGTGAGGACTCCAGGCTTTTGTTATACCCTGGCTAATATAAACTAAGCTCTTTGACAATCTAGGCTAATTAATAAGGTGATAACGGAAAACAGAAGAGTCATGGACCACTGCCTATAGTCAGCATGTACACCCCTGAGATTGCCCTGACCCACAGGATGCCATACTGTGCACACACAGCTGCACAGGTTTCAGCTCTAGCTTGGAAGTTTCCGAACCTTATGCAGACACTAATACCATGCACCTGATCATAGATGATCAAAAGCAAGACACCTACACACAAAAAGAAGCGTGACAGAGGATCTTGCAATATCTGACTGCAAAAAGCTGTTTCATTATCTTGATCCAAATGATCAAAAAGCCCACAGCACTGAAAAAAGTTTCCAATGTCAGCCTTATTCTACTAGTAACTGTGATCATTTGAAAGAGATGCTGAAACATGGCCTTGGGAACTTCTGAACAGCAGAAAGTGCTATGCTCACTCTTTTATTTAAATTGAGAGGGTGCTCAGCAGAAGAACGGACCCAGCTACTTATGCAGCACAGTACAGAAACTGCAGCATGATTTCTGTTCATCAGACACTGACTTCACTTAAAGGGACTGCAGGTACTTTAAATAAAATATGTATAGCACAGCCTCCTAACACACAAAAAGGGTTCACAATTTACAATGCTACCTGCAAATACACAAAAGCGAGATTCAAGCAATAAAATCAGAGGTTAATATTAACCACTTAAAATTCAGAAAAATCTGAGAGCAGGTGGTCTTTTATTTTTTTCACAGGAGCTAAGGGAAGAAACAGTTATCTGAGGCCAGCATCCCATGGGGCTCTGTTGTTCCAAAGCAACATGGAAACAGTCATATTGTAAGTTTTTGTCAATTACTCATTTGCTGTTAATATTATTATGCCAATAGAAGCCAAGCATTCGAGTACGGTAATACAATCAGAGTAAGAGAGTCACCACTTACAGCTTTAACGTCCAAATTCATAATCCCTGAATTCACATTGTGTCTTCGCAAATCTGATTTTATTAAGGCTGAAACAAAAAATAAAGAGAAAGCTGGTTCACAGCTTTGTAATGACATGCATTTCAAGGGAAACGTTTGTACAGTGCAAGCACACGGAAGCTGCTTTCAGCACATATTCAAAATCCCTGTATTCATTCTTTTATGATTTTAACTTATTGACAATTTGAACTTGCTACTCACAAAAAACACACACGGAAAATTACAATAAAAGCTTTTAAAGCATGAGTACTTAAAGCAAAGCTTGATGGTTTTAGCACTTTCAGCACATTTGTAAGTACCAGCATGTGTAAGTCACCGGTACAGTTCAGCTATACATCAGCAGTTTCTTGCATTTGCAAAACTGCA
Organism: Gorsachius magnificus; assembly: GCA_034008185.1. Lineage (NCBI taxonomy): Eukaryota > Metazoa > Chordata > Aves > Pelecaniformes > Ardeidae > Gorsachius > Gorsachius magnificus. Next base: position 34,851,937 of record CM067083.1, on the reverse strand, counting down.
AACTGTCTCCATTTATGTATTTGTTTACATTTACTATCCTACTCTGGAGATAGACATCTGCCTCAACTTCAAGGCGTAACTCAAGAAACGGACAACAGATGGCTGTCCATACATTAGCAACATCATCCTTAAAACAAAGGGTGTGTGCACAGCAAGTATTTAAAGTGAAAAACAAAGAAAAAAAAAAACCCCAAGCCCTGAACTTACAACTTTCTGTCAGTCCAGACAGGAAGCCACATATTTAAATCCTAGATGTCTCAGACATCTAAAAACTACCCAGAAATTCATTATCAATTAAAACCTCCACATTTCACATTAAAGAGAAATTATTACTTACATTTCTGATTAATTACCTGTTAAAATAATGCCCACAAAAATCCAAGCACAAAGAAAGAGGTTTCCTGCACGAGGACTGTAGTCTGTTGTGAGTTTTCCTTGAACAAGTGTAAAGATAATCCCAAATATCTATAAACAAATGAGTCACTTCATCAGGATCACATAGAAAAAAGTCATCACTTTACCTTGCAAAGTTTCAGGTCACATCTTACATAAACCAAATGAAAAAAAAAAAATTAAGACTACAGAAACACAACATAGACTTAGCAGCCAAGTCCAAGAAATCCTTCTTAGATTTGAGCAGAATGGCCTTCCTGAACATTACTTCACTTGAAGAAACAAAATTATATAACCTGTGCTGATGCATTAAGGAGACCTGAGGAAGTGCCTTCAGACTCTGGGTATGTAATTTCCACAGCAAATTCAAACCCAAGTGGGAGATAGCCAGTCATGAAGAACCTGTTGAAGAGGAGAGTAAGAGAATGACAGGTGTGGCCTTCATCTATTACCACAGAAAATCAAACATAAACATGTGATATTATGAATTAGCTGGTATTCTGAACTGTCTGTTTTCAAGACCTAACATGATTCAATACTTGCTTTGCCTGCTTCATTCCCCTGACCTCATCCAACAATTTTAGCCATATGTCTCTCTCTTTAGGACAAAGATGTTTTAACATACTTGTCCTGTTTCCCGTAACCACCTGCACTCCACTCCATACATATGAAAGAAACTACTCTAGCCAGTCCACAAGCCACTCCATGATTGAAGCCAGTTACTTTCAAATGGCAGACATACACGAACATCATCATTTGACCAACTCAAACACCCATGCTGGAGGACAAAAAGCGGCCATCAGCAGGGAGTGAGACTGGACACTGGAACGCCTGCTAGAAGCTGCTGTGGAAGAAGAAGCAGCTGAGGGGACCGACAGGTGACAGGAAGAGCAGGGGCTTAAATCAGTTGAGGTTGGTTGATTGTTATTTAAACTGAAACTTGCAAGACATTTCTAGCTCTACCTTCACTGCCGTGTCTGGATACAGCACTACTCCCTCAGCACCTTTGGGGGCTTTTAGATTATGTACCTATGAGAAGTGATCAAGCTCTTCTCAGCAAACAAAGTACCCAGCATGTTGCTTGGGTTATCAAAATATAATCAAAATGCACAGAAGCCAGTCTACCTAGACTTGCTTGGTTAAACTCTAATCACACTGGTGAACAGAAAGATTCAACTTTACTGCAGACAGCTTTTTGAATTGGAACCAAACAAATTGACCACATACAGATTTCTGTTAGGTCCATAAAAATGTTAAATGAAATTCACTGGAAAGTGAGTTACTTTAGATTTATTCTGATGTAGGAGCAGGTGAAACCCTAGTAAACCCTATCTGTACTGTCAGCTATAGGCATAGGTTGAGAGCATGGTGGTGGAATATACAGTAGAATCATTTAGTTTACACAGTTAACCATTGTTTCTGAACAGAACTGCAGTAAGTCTTCGAGTCCTCTTTAATTGCTCACCCAAGTACTCCTCCAGTCACGAACACTACTATAAGGTATCCGAGGTCCAGGGTGAAAGTAAATACCAGCAACCCAATGAAAGAGAGAATGTAAACAATCAAAGTAGTTTGCCTGCAACCCAACCGAAAAAAACAAATAAAATTAACAGCATTAACTTAAGGGTCATAGCACATTGCTGAAGCATGGAAAAGTAACATTACTTACTCTCTAAGAACTGACATTCTACACCTGTAAAATTTGCTTCTTGTAATTCTGCCTCAAACATATCATGCAATGAGAACGTATCCCTTCCCAAACTATTGCCTTGGTTATATGGCTGCTTCACTCAAGGCTAGAGACTTCTTCAGACTCTCAAAGAGTGGACAATCACAGCAGATACTATTACCTTAAGACTATTTTGGTTCTCCGTTATGTTGCACCTCTTGGCCATTCTGCAGCACTGCCCACTATACAATACATCGATACATGAGCAGCCAAATTGAACACTATTGGCAATAAAAGTCAGCCTGAGAGGCAAGTCAAACAAATCTCATTATAATGTTCTATTTATTTTAAATCTGGAATGAGGGATGTCATCCAAAATATTAAAGCACATACCACTTATTTACAAGCCAAAACACATGCAGAAACAAAGCCAATTTACAGCATTAACATCCATTAGGTTTCTAGAGCTCTTGCACATAATGTACTAAGTCACATGGGAGAACTACTCCACCGCAAGCAGCGTGGCCAGGGCACTGTCACTCCCGGGGGGCACCACACCATGGGTGATGGACCTGGGAGCTCCTACCCCAGAAGAGTTCTGCTCCATGGTCATCCCCTAAATTAAAGCAAATGTTATGTGAAACAGTGCAGAGTAGGTTTTGAGCCTTTATGCTTTCCTAGGAGAAGGAGCCCACTGGGCCACCTGGCCACTGTATGTAGGACATACAGTGCTTTCCTTGTTAGCCTTACACTCCTGAAGACACAGGAGTAGATGGAAAACCTCTTCACATCTTTCTTTGCATTCTCCTCTCTCATTTCTTTTGTCCAAGAACACGTAAGAGTCTCAAGTTTTTGCCGTAGCCTCAGAAACTAGTCTCCATCAAGGCCGCTAAAAAGATCAGGGATGAACTTCATTTTATCATCAGTTCACTTCAGCCCTTATGTTGCAGTATTTTGCTAATGCAATTGCACTGCTCTCCTGCCCCTAACCCCATAAATGCCTACCCACACTTACTTGTATGTTTTAGTGTAATCCAGCCACAAACCACAAATAATCGAACCCACCATTCCTGCCACCACCAGTGTCAAGCCAATTCTCCCAGCGTTCACTTCTTCTCCCTTTCAACAAATATTTATATGGTGCTTATTAATAACTTGCTTCCACTCAGAGTCAAGTTCAGACCTCTTGGCAATCATAAGCACAAACAAACATTCCTGTGACTCCCATAGCTGTATGGTGCAAGAAACTGTAAGGGGGGTATAAAGGAAACCAAATGTCTAAGCACACATAGCACCTACATAATAAACATCACTTCTGCAAATGTACAGTAAAAAAAAATAAAATACAAAGACGACCCAAGAAACTTACCTCATAATGAGTTACTATCATCTGGTTTAACAACGTGGAGACAGAATAAAATGCCCCAGTCATAATACCTGCAGATCCAAAAGGAAAATTTCAGTCATTCCAGGTGTAGCCATCAGATCTGCTACTTTAAGGAGCTGATCTTCTGATATTTAAGACTCACATCAGAAGCAAAACCTTTTATCTGCCAGGTAAAATCTTTTAACCAGTCCTACAAATGGTATTTTTAATCCTGCCAGATTTTCCAGCACTGGCTGCTGAGTAAGTAGAAGTTTGACACTCCCTCCCCCATATAAAAACCACCACCCCCAATAAAACAGCCAGACAGCACCACTTACCGTAACTGATCAGTAAAAGTACAAATGGAATATTTTTGAACAAGTTAATAATCGATTGCTTGTAGGAGTAATCCTCATGAGGCATAGTTTGCAGGACTGCTTGAGAGTGACTAGGAGGGTATTTGGGCTTTTCTTCAAACACTGGGGAAAAAGAAGAAGGAACAATTTTGATTTGTCTTTACCAGGCTAATGCTTTTCTTTTTGAAGTATTTCAGTTTTATGAATTTCAGAAGATTAACTCGTGGTTTTTAACACTTCCATGAAAAAAATATTCTAGATCTTCTCATGGAAGAATCAAGTCACAGCCACAAAGAAGTGCTAAATATGTTGGCAGCAATCAGATGTGACCAAATACAGTTAGACAGACTTCATCTGCAATGTGCCTAGATCTTTGTATCTGAACTGTAAGATTAACAGAGAGAATTCACATTAGATCATAATGTCCTTGTAGCAAAAAGCCTAAGTGAACTAAATATTCTGAGAGAGGTCACTCCATGTGAAGCAAGACATACAGCAAACTGGTTGTTGCTTAACCCTGACACAACAGGTAAGTGAACACAAGTAAACCGGAGAAAATGTAACCTCAACTACTTTGAGCAAAGTCAGATGCTTTAAGCGAGATGTTGTAAACAATCCCTGTGGTCACCATTTAAATCACAAGAAGGGAACACTTACCAACTCCTGTTAAGAAGAACAAAAGCGTGGACACTATTGCTGTTCCATAGAACATGATGCTGATGTTATGTGCCATTAGATCAATATCGTTTGGTGTATTTGGAACCAAAACAGGTGGCAACAAAAAGCCAATTGCAGTGCCAAGCTGTAAAACAAGAAAAGAAATCCAAGAATCATTTCCATGTGAGCATGAAAATTAACAGAAACGCAAAGTCTTACAAGGTAGAATGCAGAATTTATATCATAATAAGTATGAATAAAACCACGAAGTAAAAAATGTTCCTTTAGTATCATTATTTCTGAGCCATTTGCTCTCAATGACATTTCACAATCAGGTCTCCCATAACTCAGGTTTTAACCTTTTAATTTCTAAATTAAACTATAATACTACACCTAGTATATAGCACATTTAACAACTAAGCATTAGGGAAGTTTTTTTGCAGAACAATCTTCCACATGACAATGCTGTGCACGCACATAAATTTGTCTCAGTGACCGTGCAACTGAAGACCTCAAGATGACAAGAGTAGAAACACCCTTCTCTTTTTCTCCATCAAAACGTTCCACTTGATGTCACGATCCTGTCACTACAGTAACAAAGACTGACGAGCAAGGTTTATTGCAGAACTGATACAGCAGAAATGAGCAAGAGAAAAGGAGCATCCTTACTAAGAAACACAGAAGCAAAACCTATACCTGCAATTATTGCTTAGGAAATAAAGAAAAAAAAAAAATAATCACAAAATAAAGTAGTAGTGGGTTTGTATCTGGAGTCAATTCCAACGTAGCAACTGACTTTGTATTAAAAAAGAGACAAAAAACAAGGACTAAAATTTGGTGTGTGTATATATATAAAGCATTTTAAAACATGAAGGAACAACTCTCCGATTTATCTCTGCTGCTCCTCCAAAACTAAACTGCATTTTAAAGTGTTGGAACAATTTTTTTTTTTAAAACTAAAAAATGCACATCTATTTCAGGTAAAAAAAAAAAATTTTAAAAAGCACCAAAAACTGTTAGAGTAGCAGGTCCAACACTCAGAAAGTACTCAAAGGTGTGCCAATGTGCTTACAAAGCGCCCTTTGTGCATATGCCCTATGACGGTTTTGATGCCTTTTTTTTTTCCCCCCACAGACCATCAGATTTACACAGTATCCAGTTCTCACCTGAATAATTTGTTTCTTTTTATCCTCACCCTTCAGTATACAAACCCTACAAACATGAACTGACTACACAGTTACTCTTTTGTCTTAAGGTATGTTTTTTCCGCCCCCAGTGTGAGCCAATACAGTGTCCACAATATTCCAAGAAAATCAAGTGATACCATTTTTCACCTTTCACACCTGGAGAGGTTAAGGCCAGAAGGACTGAGAGTTCCAATGAGTCTGGCACACGCAGTTTAAGATGCTAAATACTTGTGGAAATCTGGCACCCCTAACAACCCTTGACAGGCACATCGCTGCACTCCCAGTGATTTGTGTTTCAACTGCAAGTGATCAGCATCTCAAGAGATAACAGGTGCGATCTGATTTTTGATAACTACTCTGTCCCTCCCCTGCCTGCGTTCCCCAGCCCTGTTTGCTGAAGCTCTGAAGTTATGCAAAATATCTGGTAAGAAATCAGATGACCAACAGCCCATTTGGTTATAGCAACTCAGTTCCGTCACATAGTTCACCTTGTGCAATTAAAGAAGTACAGTGAGACTGTACCGTAATGCATATGCAGAAGTGAACTGCATTGGGATATACAGGCAACAATACTTCTAACTTCCAAGTGCCTAATTTGTCATTTCACTACTCTTTCAGTCTAGCTTTTGAGAGAGTTTTGTTGGTTGGTTGGGGTTTTTTTTAAGAAAGCAAAAATTGAGAACAGAGAAATTCTGTTGTTTGACACTGTATCAGTCTTCACGGGTCACAAGCAGGACTGGGTTCCCAAGACCTACGCAGCACCCAGCTCTGAGCCAGCTGCAGAACAAGCCACTATCCTCTGCGCAGGACTGCCAGAGGGAGATGACACTCGCTTTGTGCATTTCACAGGTATCTCCCAGGTAGCAGACAACCATCAAGCACATCAGTCCTCTAAGATCAGCCCTAGTTTCTACAGGGGAATACGCTCCAGAAATAAGTTAAGTTCTTTTGTTCACACCTCTGCTCCTGCTTTCCTTGTCCACCCTTCTCATAGTTCCTGTCCACAAAACCCCTGCTCCTGTCCTTCCCCGCTTCGACCCCCACATCTCAGCATCTGAGCGAAGCATCAGTTTCAGACTCCCAGGTGGATCCTCAGCACTGTACTGCAGAACTGAGAGCGACTACTTGCTACTGGGAGGACTGGTACATCTCAGGAAGAGTGAAAAATCTAGCTGCCTGATTCCAGGAAGCAGATGCAAAATTTTTGCTCAACTGCTAAAACAACCAACGCACCCCCAAATCTTCAGTCCAAAAAGGATAGCTGACTTGTCCACTGGAAGACTTAAGTGCAAAAAAAACCCCACGTTTTGGAAAACACTGGGAAAATTGCAAACAGCCAGATATGAGATAATAAGCAACCCTAACTGTAAATATGTAACACTAATATTACCACTGTAATAAATCAAAGTGCACAAACATAAAATCATTAGACTCACATGAGGAAAACCAAATCCCCTGTTATCTTAATAGAACTGTACCTGCGACCTCAGCCTGCGCCAGAGATTTCGATGGGAATCTTAACGTTTTGTTGCCACAAAAAAAGCAGGGACAGTGGCAGGGGGCGAGAACAAGGCTATCGGAGGGGAAAAAACCCCATCAGCATCATATCTTCACCTGTGCTTTCAGATATGCCTGTTACCACTCTGATATTGGCAAGGACCGGGGAGCTCAAGGAAATCCGTGACTCAGTTATCAGCTCCCCACAGTGATGTGAACTATCAAGAGAAAATTTCATGAGTCACCAAGGCATTGACTACTGGCACTTAACAACTCGAGGCTGTATTTTAAAAGCAGACGCTGTCATATGTTGGCATTGGGGCCCTCCATGAAAGTTCATGTACTTCACGCCCCTCCAGCTGGGGGTGGATTCAGTCAGATAAATGATGCCAAACGCAAGAGGAAGAGAAAGTGGTGCAGGACAGCTTCTGAAAAGGGTCTTAAGTGATGTACTCCAGGCAGCTGACAGAAGCGTGCAAGTTGCCACGCACTGCCATGCAGCCAGGGTCCTGCGAAGCAAGGCTGGCCGGGGACATAACATCACCTCCGGGCTTGCCCCCGCTCCATCACTTTTCCTCTCTCCAGTGCCGCCCCATAACCATTTCTCGGAGAATGGTTTTTCCCACTTAAACGACTTATTTTTAAACCAGCACCACGCCAAACTCACTTCTCCAAAGCCTCCCTTGCCCCCCGCCAGCCCTACCTGGTTGCCCAGCACAGCCACGGCGCAGGCGGTGGAGACCTCGGTGGGGCCGAACCAGACGGAGGCGACACGTGAGGGCAGCCCCAGGATGAAAACCTGGGCGACGGCGCAGACGGCCTGGGCTGCCAGGGTGATGGGGTACCGGCCGGGGGCCAGGCTGGCACACTTGAGCCAGGCGCCCAGGCCATTGAGGCCGGCACCCAGCAGGGCGGTGAGGCGCAGGCCACGGGCGTCCAGCAGCCAGGTGGCGGGCAGGATCAGGGGCACGTAGGCCACCATGTAGACCATGGAGAGCCAGTCTATCTGCGTGAAGGAGACGCCGTAGAAGCTGGCGAAGACGTTGCTGAGGATGCTGTACTGGATCCACTGGAAAGCGTTCACCAGCGAGTAGCAGCTGAAGACGGCCAGCACCGCCAGCCGCCGCCGTGACAGGCGCGTCTCCACCCGGCCGCCGCCCGCCGGCAGCATGGCCTCGGCCTCGGCAGCCGCCCGCTCCCCGCCGCCCGCCGGGGCCCCCGCCGCCCTCCGCCTCCTTGCCGGGGAGGAAGCCCCCCCACCCAGCCCCGGCGGGCCTCCGCGCGGCGGCGGCGCAGCCCGGCTCCCGCCTGCCAAGGTGACCGACTCCAGCGGCAAGGCGCCGCCGCCGAGACCACGCCGCCGCCGCCGCCCCGCCCCGCCCCCCCACACCCTGGCCGCGGCGGGGCGGAGCGGGAGGCGGCCCCAGGGAGCGGGTCTCGGCGGGCGGGGCGGCGCTGCAATGGCCGGGGGTGGTTCTGAACGGCTGTGGCTGCGGGCCCGCTCGCTGGGAAGCCGTTGGCCGTGTGTATGCATATACGTACATACACACATACTCACATACACACGCGCTTCTTACAGGCTTTTAAGCTGAACCTCCAGGTTCGGGCTGCCCGTGCGGGTGACCGAGAACCACATGGAGACGGGGACGATGCAAATAATCGCCGCGGCATCCCCGAGGGGAGCAGCATCACCTCACTCCTGCCATGGCTTTCCGGGGGCGGCCCCGCGCGGCGGCCGGCCCCCCTCGCCCGCCGGCGTTGGGCGGCCGCGGGCCGCCTCGGCTGCCACGTCCCCCGTGCCAGGGGCGCGCAGGCCGCGCCGCTCCCAGCACGTTCAGGGAAAATCACCAGCCTTCCCCTGCCATAATAAGATTTGTCTCTTCGCCGTGGCGGTGCAGAGACACGTACTGAAGGGATAAGAGGCGGACGGGCAAGAGATGGAGGCCCAAATTGCGGCGGGAGGGCAGCCAGGACGGGTGCATCACCAGGGTGTGTGCATCCACCCCAGCCCTCCGTTGCCTCCAGAGCCGCAGGCAAAACATTCCTTGTTTCCACTCAACCTCTGAAATTTGATTTGACACGTACCCTGGAAAACCATCCGCCTGGCTCACGTGCGGAGGCGGTTGGGTACCACTCCAGTAAGCAATCTTCCCCCAAACCCTGCTCAGTACACGTCTGCACGGGAACAGTGTCTGGCAGCCCCTGTCGCAGTTTGTAATTCTGCTGCTGCAGACGCCGTACCCTAATAAAGAGCCATAAATTGTTCTCCAAAGAGCATTAGGAAAATACAGTTTGTTAACATTAGAAGTATTTTACTGGCTTCTGCGGGAAATCATCTGGTGCATGTTCAGCAAGTAACACACTGCACATTGTTCACGGATATGTCAGAGCCTAATCAATCAGATCTGTGTCTGTCTGGTAGATGCGCTTAGCAGCCACCTGTCTTAAGTTCCCTCACTAATTTTGACTTCGTATTTTACTCAAGATCAGGTGGTCTGTGTAAGCCACAATTCCTGATCTTATTGAATAATAGTATGAACACGTGCTTCAAAATACTCATTCGGCTATGTCTGCTTTCCCTGAGCATTTAGCTGAGCAACAGTAGTGATGACTGCAGGCACCATGGATTTTGAGAGACTACTGGGAGTGAATCCTGAATTTGCTGATCACAGGCATGTGTTAGGAACCTGCTTCTTAAAAACGAAGTTACCTATGTGAGACTTGGGCCCTTCTTGCCTCTTTTCATACCAAGACAAAGCCTGATTTATTTTTACTTTTCCCATGTAAGACAAGATGCTGGGTAAATTCTTTTTAATTACTTTGCCTGACTTCTCAGTTCAAGTGCTATGTGCTGTAGCAATGAAGCCTTTTTTGAAACAGGACTTCAAGAGGAAGAAGTGTAGTGGGAACTGAAACAAACCTTATCAAAGCAAGAGAATAGCCGGCTTTCACTTTAGGAACCTATGTCCCTGTTACACATTGGCAGAAATATGCTGAAAACACACCTGAGACCACGTCTATGATAGTACCTCCAGCAGTTCCCGTTCATGGTCGCTGGGACCCAGTCATCCACACAGCTGAACAGCTACAGCAATCCCTGGCACAGGCTGTGGGTTGGCCTGGGGGCCAGGGAAAGGACGGTGACACTTTGGTTGGGTTGTATAGATGAAGCATTAGCATCCTAAACAACTCTTGTTCTTTTGGAAGAAGGTGTAAACATTGATCTACAGCTGATTTCATGTCACATTTTTTCCCTGTTGAATTTTGAATGACCTCAAAGTCCATCCAAAGATAACGTTTACTCCTTAAAGACAGCGGAAAATAGGCTTCATGCTTCTCTCACTCTTCCTTTCCCTACTCAGCAGAGCTGCTGCTAGCCGATACACTCAGCGAAAGGTTTGCATTCAGCGTGTTCTAGAACGGCCAGCACGCCTTGGGTTTCACTGCCACAGCGCCCGCAGAGCATCGTCTCCTCTACCGCCTGATGGTTCAGCACACAGAGCATCATCTGCATCCTGCACAGGGATCCTGCACGGAAGAAATAACTAGGCATCGTGGGGGAACTGTAGAGAAAGAGAGGCTAAGCCTGGCAGCGGAAGGAGCACCCGGATGAAAGCTACCCCCCATAAGGAGAGAGGACTTTTTTCAGAAAGAAGGAAGTTTATTTACAACAGATGAACATGAAGGCAAATCCACTTCTGCTACAGCTGCGCTGGCCTTGGTGAAATAAAACCGGGTTGATTTTGATGAGGTACAGTCAATACAATTCCATCTTTGGGGACGTTTATCTCCAGAAGCACTTTCCTAAACAAGAAAGGAAAAGGCAAACCAAACTGACAGCATCGGGGCAAAGCTTTGATACTTATCCCCTGACTTTTTACACCGCTCTATTTCATAGGCTTCACAACCATTGCTTCTGATTTACATCCATTTGTACGAGAAGCAGGGCCAAGGACATAGTTGCCTAGCAAGAGAAAGTTACCGCACAAGAAACATCCATTGCAGGAGTTCAGTTAAAACACACGTCCTTGGATTTCTACATTTCATGGACAATTTATTAAGCTAAAAACAGAACACTGATTTAAAGGTTTAAAGCACAAGTTTACCGTAAAACTGCTGCTAACCTTTTTCAATCTACCCTCTAACTGAAAATGTAGGCTCTCCTGAATATTCCTATTCATGATAGAGCCAGAAATTCCTCATGTATACCCAAACATTAACAAAGTTGTTTTCCTGAATGCTGTGAAAAGGCTAAAATATGTCTTATGTATCAAGCAGTCACTGGGAAGTAGCTGATAATAATTTACACCACAGCAATTATTTTCTTGTGCTGAAATTCACTAAGTCAGACAGAGGCCAAGCACTCAAATTTTCAGGCTGGAGAGAATGTTAGAAAGCAATTAGAAATGCAGTATCCTTATCTGTAGTGTTGTTATTGTTCCTCTGTAGCATATGTTCCATTGAAAGGATAATGTATTTTCATGAATATTTCCAAACTTCAATTTTATCTTGCAGATAATGCCGTCTTTGTACAAAAAAAATGGCTCAGAAGGTGCCTTTCTGTTTCAGTCCAGGGCATTTCACAAAATAAAGGAAAGCCAGCTATAGAGTGCTGCTTTCAGGGTGCAATTAGCTCTCTGACACTCCTAGCTGGATTATTTCAGTTATGTCAATTCCTAGTTTGATCCTTCTTCCAAGGGACATGTGAATTTGAAGCCATTAAGAGCCTGGTATGGAAATGTGCGTGTATTTTAGAGACAGATTGCTCACCCAAGCTTGAGAAATGCTGCTACTTTTCCTATTGAGGAAAAGCAAATATTTATTAACAGCTTGAAGTTCCCAACTTCTCTCTGAAGAGGTTATCAGCAGGAAAAGAGCCATGCTCTTTAAAGGTCTAGATCCATTCGATGGGGAAGATGCTGGCTGACCTCAGCTTAACTGAAAATCAGCATGAATTTTTTTGTTTAGACTGAATAACAATAAGAGATGCCTGCCCAAGACCCTGGCTGTGCCAGCACATTATGGAAAATGCACTAACATTCCAGCAGCATTAATCATTTTAGGAGGAAGTCAGACAGACAGACACCAAGAGGGACTCTCCTTGTTGGAGCTCCTGTGTTGGGAAAGCACTCCAAGCATTCTCCAATGACCCTTTTGAAGAGTTGTCTTTTGCAGCACACCAAGCAAGATACAAACTATTTCAGATTATCTGCAAACCCAGCATCTCTCCCAGAAATTCCTTTTATTATCAGGGGAGACAAGCCCTAGTGACCCTGTCAGCTGTGCTGTTACTGCCACAGCCACTGACCAGTGGGCAGCTCCTCTGCTAGGACAAGCCCAGAGCATAGGGAGCTTTTTGCATGTGAGTGACAGCATCTACTTCATCCAGATGTTTAGAGAGCAGGGGAGAGCCTGGCCTTCTGCTTCTACCTCCTGCCTGCGTGCTGACCCACTCCACGCTACGTCCAGCTCCTGATGGCACCACTGGGAATGGCGGACACTCAGCACCTCCGGCACTCACCCAGCACCTGGCATCCCTGAGGTGTCCACGAATACATTCATCAGTGTGTTTTACTGGAGCAACAGTCATATAATCTCAGCCCAACAGCTGAAGTGTTGACTTACAAATTGTTTCTCTATCTTGTGAGATCCCTGGGGCTCTTACATATGTAGAGAATCATAGAATCGTTTAGGTTGGAAAAAACCTTGAAGATCATTAAGTCCAACCTTTAACCTAGCACTGCCAAGTCTACCGCCAAACTGTGTCCCTAAGCACCACACCTACCTGTCTTTTAAATACCTCCAGGGATGGAGACTCAACCACTTCCCTGGGCATCCCATTCCAATGCTTGGCAACCCTTTCAGTGAAGAAATTTTTCCTAATGTCCAATCTAAACCTCCCCTGGTGCATCTTGAGGCCGTTTACTCTTGTCCTATCACTTGTTACTTGGCAAAAGAGACTGACACTCATGATATCCACCCGTATATATATGTCTGTATATATATGTATGTATATTAGGGGTTTTTTGAAAATAATAAGACCAGGCCACTAAAAAAGAACATATGTAAATGTTACATAGCACTAAGGCTCTTAAAGTGCATGAATGTTAGAAATAATATAGGAAAAGGATTTTAAAGGAGCATAAATGTAGGGACTAATTACATGGTTTTGGCTATACCTCTTCGTTTGGAGCAAGGGAAGGGGAATCAGTCTCCAAGCAAATGTTCTCCAGTGGTATCTGTTCAATTAACTTCTGACACCAGTGCAGCCAGGAAAATAAACAAGATGGAATAGCCCATCAGAAGGTCAGTCTCACTACAGCAATCAATATAGCAACATGCAAAATAAGTACCAGCTCTGCTGGAATGGCATTCAGACTGTTTAAGCCTTTGGAGATAATCCTATATTTCCAATGAACTGCAAACACAGGCTGAACAGAGTATTTATGTCCCTTAAGACCTCAGAAAGTAACAACAGCTTATAGCTTTTAGAAACCTTAGGAGGGGAATGAAGAGGAAATAACTCAGGTTCCGAGAATAACTCTTCTTTGGGTGCTTACTTGTCTCCGCTGGGTGTGCAACAACCTGGGGCTCCTAGGATCTACACACAGGACAAAAGCACTGTTGGATGCCAGAAAGCAGACACACGAAGCTGCTGAAAAGACGTGGGCTGGTTTAACACAGCGGTGAAAGAACAGCACAGCCATGACCCGGCTGGCAGCTCAAGAGCACCATGCTCAGAAACATCCCAGCATCCCACCTCTCAGCAGAGGTGGACAGATGGGAAGAGCTTGTTATTGCCTCCTTTTACCTAGGCAGATTTAGCACTCTGTGACTCTCCTGTCAGCTCAGCTCTTCCCAGGGTAAATGTTTGAGTTCTGGAAGCAAAAGACTTTGTGTCTCCATCAGGCCAGAAGGAAGTGATGGAACAGCCAGAGCCTGGGGCAAGAGCAGAGCTGGGCAATGTTTGGATGGATGGTGAAGGTGAAGCTCCCACCGCTCCCTGAGATGGGATTGGCTAGGGCAAGGCTGCATTTTTGAGGGACCAAAGTTATTTACATGTTTGGGGAACTTTCTTTCATTTATAAACACCAAACCATTTCACTGTGAATTTCATACTGACCTTTCAGTTAAAAAGTGTTTACTGAAAAAAAAAATAAAATATCAGCCTCTCATTTCAAAATGGGCACTTTTGTTTGAAAACAATGGCCTGTAGGAGGCTCAGCTTCAAACTGCTATATGAAGTCTCTTTCTCATGTTTTTTTCCAAAATCCAAAGAATCCCAGGCCTCATTTTCACTCCAAAAGAAAACAAGTTTACAGGGGCATTGACATTTTTTATGGCATGGAAGTCACCCCCCAGCCAGCCACAGCCAACCCCCCCGTCCCTGCTAGTGTCACTTTTCCTTCTGCATGGATTCAGGTACTGGAAAACGATAGTTGGAAGAGAAGGCACAAGGCCAAGGCTCAGGCAATCCAATTATAACCCTGCTGAAACAGCTTCCAGGAACCCTGCAGGGACTAACATGATCATGCCTTGTAATGGCTGGAGGAAAATAAAATAGCCAGCTTGTACCCCTTCCAGCGTGGCAGACTGTCTCCCAGAAAAGTTATAGAGCAGTACATCCTGAACACCTACAATGTACTTTAAGAAACCCAGAGAGCTGGGATCAGGCTGCAGAGTTGAGCAACCCAAACACTGTGTATCAGGTTTTCTTATAGCAGGACCAGAAGACTCCAAGATTCTAGACAGTGCCACAGTCACTAAAAAGTGCAAAGCTTGCATTTGTTAACCCTGCCCTCCATATGGTGAAATGGCTGCCGAGATTCCCTCAGCCTACTGGTAGGTAGGCAAGAGTACCACCAAATTAATTTCTTATCAGTCACCAGAGGACTGGTAATGGGCACATTTTTCAATTACCACCTGCCCGGTCCATACTGGGACTTGTAAATACAGGAAAAATCTTTGCTGTAATTGCTCAGCTACCTCTATTCCAGGTCCACAGCCCCTTTTTTCTGTCCTGTTGTCTTCTGCCACGCTTATATTTTAAGGTATGCAAATACCTAATTGTTTTTAAATGAGTGAAAAGGATATACATTTTTTTCCCCATTAGGAAAGTAAAATTGGGAATATACACATCTGCTTAAAATAGTCTGCAGGGAGGAAAAAACTTCATTAAACCATACTTTCTTACCCTAGTTCGGAAAAACCCACTGTATTGGGTAATGCTGAGGCAGTAGCCGTTTTGCTCCACTACCTTCACCATTACCCCCAAAGTTACAGTACCTTCCTTGGTCTCTGTTTCACTACTTTTCCATCTGACATACTTGTTCAGGTGTACTTTGTGGTTACTGATGTTGCTAGGTCAGCACTAAGAAGTAGCACCCCTGTGCCTTCCACCCAGCTCTCTTGACATTACTGAGTCTCGAGATGTACATTTGAGGCAGAGGTGCATTACCATCACTCTGTGTAAGTAGAGGCAATGGGTGCAGTTCTTATATGTGAGTGGACTCATCTCACAGATCACTTCCAAAAAATAAGTTTTTTCTAAGCCTGGGTCCTCTACCCACTGTTAAAAGAAACCAGGAGCAATGCCTACCTTCTTCCTTCGGGAAAGCAATTGCTTGTTTGCCAGCTGAGCAAGGATGCACATTTCTGCTCAGTGCAAAGACGTGCCTTAGAAAAGCAGAATGACACTGAGTGAGTTCATCTTTTTTATCTTAAATGCTAGTTTGTTTTCTTTTAGAAAGCGATAGCCTTCCATCAGCAATAAAGAGCAGCTGTGGAGGTGAGCAGAGTTAAACTTGGCACTCGGAGCACAGGGAGAGATAGGAGCACAGGTCACTCGGGAAGACAGCTATGTGGCAGTTCAGAGGAAGGCTTTGCACCCTCTCGCTGCATGCCGCCACGATAGCTGTGGAAAAGCAAGGCAGACCTGTCCTTTTTCCTTCTAGTTTTCCTTCTACTTCCATTGGTTTTCGTGGTGATGCACGTCCACCAAACACACACTAAGATGGTGGCACTGAACAGTTACCGTGAAGGGCAATGCTTGATCTGCGTCCTTTTGCTGTTGGGAGTGCAAGGGAAAGGACCTTGCCTGGTTTGCAGTTGCAGATTGACTCTACAGGGCAGGCAATCTGGGGGTAGGATAATAGCCTCAACGATTTCCCAAACCAAACATAGACAGATCTCCCTTTCCGTGGATCCAGATCCCTATTTTTTGTGGATTTAGCAGCATAAGACATGTCAGAAGTCACATGCAAAGGTAGTTTCAAGTCCCCCTTTATGCTGACTCTCTCCTGATGCTGTTTTGAGTGGGCCCTTACAGCTGGAGGGCACAGAGTGAGCGGGGGCTGCTCTGACTCGCCCTGGACTGGACAGAGACCCAGCCGGCTGGGATAAACACTCAGCCCTTTTTTTCAGCCCCACCTTTGTATCTGCTATGACAGGTCCAAAGGCTGTAAGTGCAATAGCTGGCAATGGACTATACCCAAAACACCCTCTCCTGATGACTCAAAGTGGCTTATGGCCTGATTACATGGACAGTGCATGGCAAAGCAGTAGTGCTCCAGAAAATCAGATCTTTGATTTCCTCCAGGTATTTGTTTGTATCACTGCCGGCCACATGTTATTTCATTTTTGTTGCTATTTGCATCCATCTGAAGTTTAAGAGAGTCTTTCGCAAGTGTTAGATCAAATTTAACTTGGTTTTATCCTGTCAGTGCCCTGGGCACCTATGTGAATACAGCTATGACCCTTCCCCATG
The DNA here is from genome assembly GCA_034008185.1 of Gorsachius magnificus. Classification (NCBI taxonomy): domain Eukaryota; kingdom Metazoa; phylum Chordata; class Aves; order Pelecaniformes; family Ardeidae; genus Gorsachius; species Gorsachius magnificus. The sequence continues at coordinate 34,835,046 of CM067083.1, read as the reverse complement.
TATATAAACTGCATGCAGCATGCTTATTTATCTTAATAAGAAGATAAGCTTCTTTGTGCCATCCTCCCTCCTCCATTGCAAGTTACATGTATCAAGGGCTGAAACCTGAGCTTCAGTCAAGAAGAAGTTTTAATGTATAACTGGACAGGAGGCACATCTGCTCCTGGGCATCACGGGCAAATCACTAGCCAAGTTCCCTGGAGGTGAACACAAGACCCTCTTTAATTTTTCTCCCCTTGTTTCAATGAGAACCTTTCCTCTGCTATGGGAGAGAAAATTAAGCCCTGAGAGCAAGTATTACAAATCTAAATCCTGAGTGGTCCTTTTAGGGAAGCATAAGCCAGTTATCACTGAAAGGATGGTGTGAGTCAAGTACCGTAAAAAGAAGTCTCCTTTGGGAGAAAGGCTAGGAAGTCTCCCACGTCCTTAGCAGAAGCACAGCTGGAAAGGAACATTTTTCTAGTTCACGTCTGGCAAAGACGCCATGCTCCTAGATGTAAGTGCTCACAAGTATTGTTATTTTTTCATCTCAAGCCATTGAACATTTGGATAAACTCAAACTTCAAAACAACCCCTAGTGTTCTTTAGAGGCTGCCTGTGGAGCTGTGGTGCAGGAAACAGGTGTCGAGCCTAGTTAAAGTCCGATGTATGAAGGAGACAGTGTGTGAAAGCTTTCTGGCTCACACCAGCCAGTCCAGTTTTGTTGTGGCCAGCTGCAGCGCAAGGACTCTCCGCTGTTCCTCACATTGCTGAGGTATGAACACGAGCCATGGAGTGAAGTCCAGCCCAACCCGCACAAAGAGCCAGTTAAGACTTCATAAAATGTGGTGAACTTCAAACTGTGGGGATCTAATGCCTTTGCTGGCTTAATTTTCTCATGAAAGCGGCAGAAGCTCTTAGCAACAAAGAAACAGCAGAGAACAGCACCCTCCAAAAGGCAACATACCTGGAAATATAGTAACATATGAATAATAAAAGTCAAGAAAATGTGACATCAGCTATGAAAAAACTCCTGATAAAGATCTAAAGTAGCTTCTCTAGCTTCCCTGCAATGTCTTCATTGCAGGAAACCAGCATTTCAGACATCTGTCAACATGCCCTCCTTGTGGGATTTTGCAATTTTAGTTTTACTCCTGCATGGATGTTTAGGTTTTGGGTTTTAATCCCAACTCATCTCATATCTATCCATGCAGAGGAATGTAAACAGCCAGAGATTACAATGACTTGCACTCACTTTAAGACAGTTTGAATATAGTCAAATCAAACAGACTCTGATTATGCAGAAATCAGAGCAGATTACCCTACCAATGACCACCAGCTTATCATTGTATTTATCGACAAGCATGAGGAGAGATTCCATATCCTGTAATAAACCAGTTTTGTAAAGACTTCTGGGTGCTAAGCTGAGCCACAGCAAACCAACCCACATGCAACTGTAATATTGTGCATCTTGAAATGCAAATCATGAAAACGACAGTCCAGGACAGAGGGGATCAGTCTTACTGTGTTACTAACAGCTTCTGAATAACCTAATTACTCAGCCCTTGGAGAAGAAAATGAAAAGACAGATTCAAAGAGGGGCAGAGGGATGCTAGTCCAGGTAACTCTGCTAGTAAGCAGAGGAAGAAAGACGCCATTCTTCCTCATTCGGCTGAACGGAGCCTCATCTTCTAAGAGCTGGGAAACCTCTGAGAAAGGCATCTTGGCAACTTAATAGGTCCCTGGCAGCCTGGTCCTGGTGGTGTCCTTCCCAGAGGAAAGGCAGTTGTCAGTGCCAGGGAACAGGTCTCGTTGAACCAAACTACCAGACAAGTCCCATGAATCAATCCCTGCCTTTTCAGCTGAGCCCTTCATCACTCTGGGCTATTCAAGAGCACAGGGTCACATTCAGGAGCTGCACCAGCAAACAGCACATGGACACAACAATTTCCCACACACCCTGTCCTCAGCTTCATTAAAACTTCCCTGTGGGCTTCCAGCAATGAGACCCCCATCCAGTGCCACATGGGAAAAGAGGTACAAGGGAAGGAGACTTCTCCCCATCCCTGGCAGATGGGGGCAAGACAGCCTCTACCAGCAGGGCTCCTGCTGAACCTCAACTCTATCTGCCACTGGCAGCAAGAGGGTCACCACTTACCCTCCTCGAGTTATGCCCCAGTGTTCACCCTCCCCTGACACAATCTGCATCCACTAAGACAGCAGGGATGAAGCAAGACCACTGCCATGTAGCTGGACCTCTCCAAGAAAAGGGCAACCTAAGGACTCCAAGGGGAAACTCTGATTATCCCAACACCACAGCAGCCTCCACATGCTGGTCAAGAAACAACCTCTTTGGATAAATGATCCTCACACACACACATAGATTGTCAATGGATGTGCTGCTCTGACTCGGAGCACAGAAAGGATTATTTCGGAGAGTGCTGACATTTGCTCATGCATATTATATACCAAAATAGCCCACTGCATATGCACTTGCCATTGCCTCAACTCAACACAGAGGTCCCATGTAGTACAGAGCTGAGTTTCCACCTTGACTTTTCCAGGCAGGAATAATGACCCCTAAAGAGAAGGGAAGTTATCTAGCGATGCTTTGATTGGAGCTCCCCACATAGTGCTCCATTTAACTTCTTCCCACAGGGCTCCATTTGTTCACTTCCTCTCCCTTTGTTATGCATCCAGAAACGTTCTGAGCACAAAAACGCTCTCTCTGTATATTTATAGCAATAAGCTGGTGCCAATTAGGACTTCAAAGCTGCCCTCTCCAGGCAGTGCACTTCACAAAGACAGACCTTCCTGCTAGATAATCCCAGGTCCTCTCCATTTTGCGGGTTCACCAGTAGTCATGTGCTGAACAGACCTAGGAGGTCCCAAGCAGCAGGTCCAATTCCATGCAGGAGACACAGCATCCAACATACACACATTCCCATGGAAATCAGTTAACATGGTCATGCTGTCTCCTAGTCCCCATCCACAACTCACAGTTTTTGACAATGGTCAACAAAATTTGGCAGATGGACAGAGCTCTTGAAGGTACAAAGTTCCTACAAGGTTTGTGAGAGGTGGTGGCCATGTAGATGACACCAACCCTCCCTGTTCCCCCCTTGAGGCTACCAAGAGGAGGCACACACCCAGCTGCCAAGTCTGATGCCAGCAGCTATCCAAACACAACCTACCCAGCTCTGGACTGATCTCAGTACATACTATTTTTTGCCTAAATGGCAATCCAACAAGCACATGGATGCAACATGGAAGAGAGCTGGGGAATTACAGGGAGGCCACAGGGACACATAAGAAAGCCAAGGTACTGTGGTGGGCAGAGCCCAGAGGGTGCATGGAGGAGCTGGTGATACCACAGCAGGCATCAGGGAGACACACAGGGATGAGTACTGGGAGTGCTGGGCTGTAAAGGGAGCATCACAGGGCATGGATAGGAGACTGGGATTGCTGTGGGTTTTGAAGAACTGTTAAAAGCAGAGTTTATCTAAGCTGCAGCTGGGCACTGACAAGGAGCTAAGTGTCTGCACTCTTTGGTGACAGAGCATACAGCCTTGGCAGAGCCAAAATAGCAGATGCAAAATATGAATGTGCATATTAGAGAGGTTAAACCCAGTGTCCGCACCCTGTCACAGAAATACAAAATACATGTGGGAAAGAGCCAGGCAGCTCACCTGGACCATGGTGCTGCACTGCCCATCTGCTCCGCTCAAAGTCAGATGAACCCCAAAACACGCAGTGACAGAGTCAGGATGCCTTTGGGGGGTGGGAGGAGGCAGGGACATGTCAGCTGTTATTCCCCAACAGCAAGCATGGCCCAGGTGCAGTAAATGTCAGCAGCCGCAGGGCCCCTGCAGCAGATGGAGAGGATACCCAACACAGTGCCCCGGCACACAGCTCTGCTGCTGTGTAGCCTGACAGGCTTTGTCAAGAGGGACTGGGGCGGGGGGGGGGGGGGGCACAAACAGCTCTCCCACCTCTGCAGGCAGGCTTTAACAGCCAGCCCCAAACACAGTCCACGTGCTGACCCAGCCTGCCTGCCAGGCGATACCTCTGGAGCACCACAGGTTTGATCACACTGCCAACGTTGTGACTTTTCCATTTCTCACCCCCTGCACTTCCAAAACGGGGATGTGGCCCTGCTTCCCCCCATGTTGGTGCTGCTTCATGGTCTTTCAGGCAGCTGTACTCGCTCCCGTGCCGGGAAGCTGAAGGTTTGCTCAGCCACACCGCGGCACCGGTGCTCTGCCATGGCAGGCCAGGCTCATCTCTGTGCAGCCACCAACCGTGGACACCACACAGCCACCTCACCTGCCCTTGAAGGCAGTGTACATACACATATCACCTCACCGAGGCATTGCAGACAAAATGCATATATTTTGATGTTGACTGTCGCTTTGGTAGGGCATCAGATATGTCCCTAAGCGCTGTTGCAGAAGTAGCTTGCTCTTCAGACCACTGCCCTTTGCAAACAGGCCAGATCTTCCTGTTCTGTGCATGTGCCACTTCTCTACCCTTTTTTTGAGCTTTGCCTTAAGTTCCTTGATGCCACCTGCGCCCTTGCTACATGACAAGCGCTCCACGCACCAGCGGCTCTGTGCACCAAAGCCCTCTGCAGCAGCCAAGCCAAACGTCGGCACTGCTTGTTATGCTGTTTTCTAGGGCAGAGAGGGGCTACACCTTGCTTCTACAAACTCCTTGTCCCAGTGCCTCATTGTTTCTGCTTTTTTGGTGAACCACGCCACCATTTTAATCAGCAGACCCAGGCATCAGTAGTGGCACTGATCTCCTGTGTTTGCATTAAGCACCCCATGGGCAACATCTCTCTGTGCACAGCACTGAGCATTTGGGGAGGCGGGTATCAGTTCCTGCCCCAGCCACAGGTTCATCAGGTCCATGATCCTCACTATGTTTTCCATTTTGTCATTCACAGCAGCTTAAAGAGGGGCACAAAAATTTGCCAGGCCCCGGAGGGGGTACTTTGCACTCACTGTAAGGTGGGGCTACCAGGCAGTGCAGTGAGAGTTATCATGCTCGTGCCCCAGCTGATTCACACCGACAGAAAAGCCCCAGCAGGGGAAACAAATGGATGGATAACCACCTGCTGAAGAGGAAAATGCTGAGACAACTAGGTGCTATGGCAATTCATATCCTTTCTTTGATCTAAGCTATATCTTTGTACTGCGTATAGAAAGCAAAGAGAAGAACAACAAACCTTTTTGCTAAGCCAGTGACTCTCTCCAATTCATTTTCCTGCTCTGTAATGGGAACAGAGGATCGAACCCCAGCCTGCATTAATGAAAAAACAAACAAAAGCAGGAGTTCATTAGTGATGAAAGTTGTATTTCCAGCCAATTATTTATTTGCTTTTGCCTCTAAAGAGCCTATCTATGCATTGCATAGGAGCCTGTTGGAAGCACCTCCAGTAAAACTCTTTGGTCAATATGTTTAAACTCTTATCACAATAAACAGCCAGATTAAACAGCATATCCACTTGGCCTCATCACCACCTCCTCGCTTGTTCCCATGTCGAAATCTGGAAAAACTCATCACCCTCGCAGTTTGTCCCGGAGTTCAGCAAATTCAGGCCCTGTTAGTCCACGACTAAAAACAAATTTCAGAAGAAAGGCCCCAGGAGGATGATCCACCTGCAGCCCTCAAAAAACTATTTGAGTGACCACAGATAGAGCCCTTTGACAGACTTAGCTGTCGGTCCTGACATCAGAGGGGATTTCCAGGATCTGAGGAGTTCAAGTGACTTACACTGAATTTTTTAGTTTTACTCCACTCTTGAAAGTTACTTGGCCTTTGGGCAAATCACTTCAGTCTTGTTCCACATGAGTCCTGCAAACAGCTTGGCATGGATGGCAAAAGGGTGACGACACTAGCCAGCCAAGGAATTGCAATTTCAGCATCCTTCCAGCCCCTACTACTGGTTCAAGGTGCTCATTGAACAAGGAAGGTGGAAAGTACCTCTGTGAGATTTGGTAGCCATTGACAGCATACACTGGTCCACTATTTTGTCTCCGTCAACAGACAAACCCACTTTAGAAGCTCTCTAGATCTACAAGCTCTGCATCTCAGCCTATGGAAAGTACCTTCACATTATTACCATCATCCTGCATCCCCCTCATTATTTATGCCTGCATTAAGCTATGCAGTCACTGTAAGCCCTTGCACGTGTGGAAGCCCCTAGTGCACACAGTGTGCATTATTTTAAGCCTGGAAAGAACCGAGACATGGGGCTTTTTTTTTTCTGCCAGAAGCTGTACCAGCCAGTGCTGCATCGATAACAGAAGTACTGACTAATGAGCAAGGCACTCTGAAGGCATAATTATGCCAAAGAAATCAACAAACCTTTCTTGATTTTTCTATCACATCATGTACAGCCTGCACGATAAAGAGTTCAGTTCAGCACGCACACTGATATTGCTAATACCAGGCTTTGTGGGGACAGAGGGTTCCATGGTGTGCAGCCACATGGCTCCCCGACGAGCCGTCCTGCCTCCCGAGCACCTCTGGACCAGGCCCTAGCCCAGATCTGCAGGCAGAAACCAAATCTCTCTTTTAAATTCCCTTTCAAGGTAAAGACACAGGAAGACTCAGGATGACTGTTGAAGGATCAACAATGTTTTCCAGCCCAGAAGCCACACTTCTTCCCCCTGCATATTAGCTACCACCAGTCCCGAGTGAGCGCCTTAAAAAGTTGGGTTTCCTGCACAAAGCAAAAACTTTATTTCCAGCGCCTCCCGCTGCCCCCCCCCCCCCCCTCCTGGCACTGACTGCCCAGCTCACACAGCAAAACCAACAGCACGGGGGAAAGGGTGCTACTTCTGACCCTTGTTTGGTGCTAGGGATGCCAAGACAGGGTGGGAATGACACTGCATTTTCCTTTTCTGGAGAGCCAGGCCACCTACGCCATGACTTAGCTCAGGCGCCACAGGTCTAAGGAGAGGACAGAGTCGGTCTGTTTCGCTGTAGGCACCCTGCCAGGCTTGCCCTACCCACAGCTGCTGCAATGCCAGGTTTCTCTCCCCCAGGGGGAAGCAACCCCGTGCCTCCTTCCCCAACCCCAACTACGCTCCCACACCACCACAAGCACCTCTGGGCCCTGCTGCTACAGGGACAGGGGCACAGGCTGTCCCAGAGCCTCCCGCAGCAGTGCCCTGCCCAGCTGGGAGCTGCAGGACCTGAGTGTGTCTACGGGTTTTTGCAGCACTGCAGCAGCAAAAGGGATTCAAGAGCTCAGGCCAGGTATCTGTGAGGCTAAGCCTGAACCAGAGCAATGTTACCCCCTTGCAGAGAGAAGGATTTTGAGCAGACCTAATACTTGCTATTCCCCTTTTTGCAAAACCAGTGTCCAAGGCTAAGAATCTCATTGAGAATAATAATAAGGCCAAAACTCTGAAAACATTTGGACACTGCCTCACTTTTTGCCAGGAGCATCTCCATACATAATTGCATTCCCATACAGTATTGGGAGCCTTCCCGTCACACAGGCAGCAGGAAGCATGTGTAAGGCTGCCTGCTAGCACCTGTTTAGCATCTCCAATGACAACACAATTACTAATCATTAACGTCAATCACATTAATATCCTTAAGACTATTGTACACCTGTTCCCTAGCACCATCTGGAGGCAAACTCTGTCCTTCATCCAATTTCGTGGAAATGGTGCCTGTAGATCCAGGATAATAAATGGCTCTAACTACCCTGGGTCAAACATTCAGCAAAGATTCAGGTATTTGGTGCTCTGAATACACGTTGTAAGAGAGACAAACCATTCAATTTTGGTTGTTTGCTGCAGGCTGAAAACTGTTTAGGAACATACATATTAAACTTAATAAGCTAAATCTAGGCAAAAAGCAGAACACAACTGTTCTGCTTAAGACAGAAAAAAAAAAAAAAAAAAAAAAAAAAAAAAAGAGACTCCTGACAATGTGGTTTTAAGAAATTGAGGAAGAAAATGTAGAGGAAACCAAGTTTAAGATGGGTATTGCTTAGATTACATGCTTTTGCTCCCTCCCCCAATCCGGGAGCTGATACCCTCTCCACCTGCATCCTCCTCAAGTCAGGAGAAAAAACCCTAAGCCCTTGCCTTGCAGTCCTACACCCCAGAAGGCAGACAACAGACGATTTCAGAACCAGGCATTACAAATCATTTTGCAGAGGGGTAAGATGCTCTAACCAGGAAGATAGGAAGGAGTCTAATCTGAAAAGTCACATAGGCACCTGAGACATAGAGGACACGCTCCCAATTCTTAAAGCCAAATGCTCTCACCACTGGCTGGTATGATGCATGATTTTGTACCTGAGGTGGTCATGGACTAAGTCAATACTTGTGTGTTTCCTTCACTAAGTGAGTAGAACTCCCCCTAGGGAGACAAAGCCTCCACTTCCCTAATGGCCCTCAGAACAACTGAGTGTCATATATAACTCACCTCGTTCATTGCTGGTTAATAGTTAGCAAAATTTTGATCAGTATTTTAACAGGCTGACATCCACACAGGTGCTGTGAAGGAGCACAAGATTCAGTTCTTAGGACACTGGCTAACATAGCAGAATCCACAGCAGAGATACCTCCAAGATCTCACAAAATTGGGCTTGTCACCCTTTCACATCCTGTATCTCCTGATACTGAGCAGTCAGAAGAGTAACTCCTTGAAATAAGACCAAACCCAGGCTTTTTCCTTTGAATAGGATTCAAAAAATAAAATATTAAAAAAATCAAAGCAAATCCTTCTCAAAACAGCAGAGATCTGAGCAACTGTTAAGTTACTGTATACAAGGGGAAAGGAGAGAAGGAGCAGAAGGGCTAGAATTCTTTCTTTTCAGCTGTATTTTGAAGGACATCAGAGGTGTTGTTTCTGTACCACTCACAGAGCCCAGTCAACACAACATACAGAGGCTGTCCAGCCAGCCAGGGTTTTTTAAATGGCTCAGGAAGGGATGCGCAGCCTGCAAGTCCTAACAGGAGCTTTTGTGTCACGAGTGGCCCCACAACCATGTGACCTTCAGTCAACAGAAATTAAGGAATGAGGGGGACATTAAGCACTGCACATTAGCCATCTCCCAGACTAGGAGCAGCTGAGCAATGAGTCTGAAAAAGTAAACTGACGATTTTATGGTACTCTTCTTTACAAAATATTCATTCAGAGACATGAGAGATGCAAACAACCTGTCTTTATCACATCCAAGAGATGACAGTGGTGCATACCAAAGGTCTTCGAGAAATTCCCCGTATTCATCCTACACATCTATGTAACACTGCTCACATCTTGAACTTTCCAGCAGCAAAACTCCACTTTAAGACAAGATGCATGTTGGTTTTATTAATTACACCATAAATAATAGTTTCTGCAACATCATATATTTCAGTTTCTGAATCTATACCCGAAGAAAGTTCCGAAGTTTGGGGAACACTTTCAGTGCATTCTGTGTAGTCACTTCTATAACTTCTTCAACTGGAATTCCTTTAATTTTGGCAATATATTCTGCAGCAATGTAAATATTTTTTGGTTCATTTCTCACCTGAAAACAAACAAACAAACAAACCGACGACATTACAGATCCTTACAGGTGACAGGTGTTTCAGATTCAGTACTTCCTGACACAACTTCAGTCACATTGTGGCAGGTGTGCCACAGAAATGACATGTATCTATTCTTCTTGGATTATTTTCCCCTTTGCCCATTCCTGGAATTTCTTCTCCTTTCCCAGCCCCAGGAACATCGACTAGTTCATTTCAAAGTTTTCACTTGGCAACCTCTTTCCTCCCTTGTACCGATGCTTACACTACTTCACTCTTCTGCGCCAGTAACTGACATCCATAAGGTGTGGGCTTGGTATAGACACAGAAGTCCCACCCCTCCATCATTTACCTGTTTTTCAGGCCCCAGAGCAGGAGAGTCAGTTTCCAAGCACATACTTTCCAGAGGTAAGAGTTTCACAAGCTTCTGCTTCTTGAAGAAAATAAGACAGCTATTAAATGCTTTATGCACTTAGACCTGTGGGAAAAAGTGTATGAAAGGAGGATATCCTCTGCATTTAAAAGCAATGTCAAAAGACTTTGGTGCCACTGCCTGCATTTTATCAACAATTTCAGAATAGCAGCAAAAATACCAGGAGCTGCTCAAGAATTCCCTTCAAAATCAGGATTATCCCGTTTTCTAAATATCTGAAGTACTATTATCTAAACACTGAATCCATTGTTACTTATTAAATCATGTAGTTATATTGCACAAAATACCCTATATTTAGAGTTGCCAATGAAATTTTAATTTGCTATTTTTCTGTACATATTTGTGTACCTTTTCCCCATCTGTTTTTACCCCTCGACCCCAGCTTGCTTTCCTTTCTCCAAGTTCCTAACCTCATCCCCATCTACATCCATCCCTCACACCCCCTCCACCTGAGTCATGCCTTTTCCTTTCTTACATTTCTTGAGCTTATCACAGAAAGTCGTGATGGCGCAGGGTGGAAACAGACTGCTACCCCAAAATAAGAAGTTAGCATAGCTTGCGGCAGCCCGGAGTAGACATTAAAAGAGCAGTCTCACCAAATCAAGGGCTGAACCTGACCAATGTCGTCTTTAAGCAATTTAGGTGCTTCTTTGCTGGGTGCACCTTGTAATAATCACAACTTTTTAAAGGTCTGTAATTTAGCCAATTGTGAGCAGATTTCCTTTTGAACAGAAAGTGCCATAGCACTGAGATAGAAACTAGTCCTTTCCCACGTGTTTCCCTGCTCTAAAACAGTACAGTGACAGAAGCTTTCAAAGAAGAGTTCACCAGAAACCACATTAAAATGAGAAAAAAATGCCCTATTTTCTTAATCCTTGTTTCTCAGGAATAGCTGAACTGTTTTAGCCAAAGTTTCCCCCCAAAAGTGGGGGCAAAAGCCCCAGGTAGAAATTTAGGCAAAGTAAAAATAAGCAACTGAAACGTCTACTGAGAAGTGTCAGGTGACAGCAATCGTACACAAGTACTGCTAGTCCCACTTAAAACTGTACAGACTAAAAAAAAAAAAGCATATTCTTAAGCTGCACAGTGAAAACAGTCATGATAAGCTGTCAGCTACTACCTGCCATCCCCAAGCACTGAGAAGGGGCAAACCCCTTTAAACGTTACCTGTTCACTCCTTATAATGGATGGAGGAATGGAGAAATAGTATCCAGCTTTCACCCCTTCCATTGCTACAGATGGCTTCCCATCAAATGCATGGAGCAACACCTTTGTAGCACCTCAGACAGAAGAAGCAAACCAAATCATTAGCAGCATCTACAGTAGGCCGGCTTCCAATGGGACCTCGGTCCCATAAAGAATGAATACAGGATCTGTGCACTATTCCTCCCAACTTCCATGTACGCAAACTGACGTGAGGACATGGCACAAATGAAGAAATTCAGTTGACAAAAGCCATGATGGAGAAAATGCATTAAAACATACCTTGTTCCTTCAAGAGATTAATGGTTGGTCTTCCAGCTGAGCGGGAATGAACATTTCTGCACAGCAAGGAGAGGCCCGACATTAGGAAATTCAGCAAAATAGGTTTTTTTGTAAACACAAACAAACTAACAGCAGGTTGGGAAGAAAATAATTAAACCGTATTACACTTTATATCAGGAAAAAAAAAATCTAGAGACGTATATATGAATCATTTTAGCTACAGTGAAGATCTAGCAACAACATAGCAAGGACAGGACACAGAAGACCACTGTATTAAGATGCAAACACAGGGAAAATTCTATAATTAAATCTCAAACTGGAGACTGACAGGACACTAATGCCAGTTTAATCCATGTAGGAAATGTTCTGTGGGCTCTTAGTAACTATAAATCCTGGGAAATATTTCCACATGTTACTGAGAATTGGCAAATTCTTCTACTAGTATAAACAAAACCTACAAAGGCAAATCCAGTCTTCTTGCTAACTCAATCTGCTTGATCAAAACCTGTCTTTGTCCTTCCTTCTGTTCATCCGTGCTAGCAAATCTGGGAGTGAAATCTAGTCCAACCTACAGCACAAGAAGAGAAGTGAAAAAATTTTACAGACTGAATGCTTGACTAAACCACAATACCACATATAAAGGCAAACAATGCTTCAAAACTGCAAGGCATTTCGATATATATACACTAGAGACTGCAATTAAAATGAGCTCAACTGTAGCTTAACTCAGAATGGAATCCATTCTCAACCATAAGCTTTTCAACTATGAAAGCATTTGTGGGCAGAGTTACTAATAAGTGTGTTTAAAATTTTAATCTGTAACTGTTTTTTCTGGGGTTTTATATTCTATTGAATATTATTTCAGATTAATTCTCAAATCCGGACCTCCAATACAAGTAAAACTTCTGACTTGAACCCGTACCTTTAGTCCTATCCCTAGCAAAAATTACCCATTAATTCTGCTTTTTTTTTTTATTTAAACACTTCCAGGCAAAATTTAAAGTTTGTCAAAGCAGCTCCATTCAGAGTTACACCAACCAAAGTCCTTTAAATATAGTACAGCATGGCAAGTTTAGCTACAAAGCTCTGACAATAACTGCTTTTTCTGCAGCCAGTGCAGAACCAGCCATAAATCCTCCCTGGTACCAACACACAAAAGAGGCGGACCCTACCCTAAAGTTTTCAAGCCTCGATTAGTTTATAAACAAATGAAAGACAGAAGACAACACGCGGATAGAGACAGATGAGAAAGGACAAGAAAAAAAGGACTGTACAAGTCGGTGAGGTATACTGAAATCATAGCTTAGTCTAACTTCGTCAGGGAGGAAGGCAGGAAAGATCTGAATGAGGACAACAATGTCACTCCACGCTTCACTGTGCCAGAGAATAGGTCAAAAGACATTCTGGTATAAGACGATACAGCATAATTATGCAATTCTTCCTACTAAATCCACCGGCATAAATGCCATCTATTTCCTAACAATGATAATGAAGGAAAAGAGGGAATCAGACAAATCCATGAAGGAAAGCATGTTAAGAGCATTACAAATCAGACTTAGCTCTTGTTCAGACTGACAGCAATACTTATTGCATACACAAAACGAAGTATTCACTAAGTTTTTGAAATTCTGGTGACAGATGCTTGCCCAAGCCATAGATATTTAAACAAGTTATGGAGTTCTACTTACTTCTCCAATCCCCACCAATTTGTCTTTGTAGAGTTCTATAAGCGGCAATGCAGCATCCAGATCCTGCAAGAACAAATTAAAGATGCAACCCTCACTGCCCTTACAAGATGGAAGATGAACTCAGCATTATGATTAAATTGGAGTTTCCTTTGTTGTTCTTAAATTCTGTACCTTAACACTTGCTCTTACTGTGAGTTTTGCAGTCAAACAGATTCTAGAAACCTGCAGGATTTCCATTCCTTACTTCATGACCCTTCATTTCAAGTTATCTTTCCACAGGAGCAGAAGAGGTAATTGAAACAAGGCCTATAAAAAGCCTGGTAATATTAAACGGCTGCAGACAGCTCTCCACGTTTTTCAGGCTAAGGGCACAAATGGTTGCCTTCCACTTCCCATGCTAACGAAGCGACATCTGCAAACACACACGCGTGCTGTTCCCTGTAAGCAAAGCACTCACTTGGGATATAAAAAACCGTTTCACTGCAGTAATATGGCCAGATGACTCCAGTGAACAATCCTGCTTTAGGACTAACGTGGACAAATGGATGTGCTAAGAGACCCTGGGATTTGGTCCACTGGGTCTCCTGTATTACAGAAGCACAGAAAAAAATAAAATAAAAAAAAATCACTGGGCAGATCTGAAGTTAAATCATGCAGACCAGAGCATCCCATCGTCTGCTCTGAGTAGTCCCAGCAGTATCTTACAGCTGCGCTAACCTAACTTGCCTGTGTTTTACCGTCAAAGTAACACTGCGCTGCTCCGCTGGCAAAACCTCTTGAACCGGGTGAACTCCCAGGCACGGCAAAACAAACCCTGGGAATCTGAACACGGGGCAGGCATCAGCAGCGGGAGAGACCGCAGAGACAGCGGGTTTAAGGTCAGAAAAAGCGGCCGGCCTGACCGAGGAGGCGGGCAGCCGCGTCCCCCATCAGCTCCCACGCCGCCAGTCGCTCCCGCCACGGCGCGGACCCCGCGGCCGGGGTACGGGTGGGCGCCGGGCCGCCCCGCCGGCCTCGCACCTCTCCGCCAGCGCCACGACGCTCCGGAACTCTCCCGCCTGCTCCGACACCACCACCAGCGCCGACACCGCCGCCTAGAGGCAGAGAGAAGCCCCCGCCCCGCTAAGGCCGGGCCGCGGGACTGGGGAGGAGTGGGGACAGAGAGAGGGCCGCGCCGGCCGCCTCACCTGCTCCGCCGCCCGCACCACGGCCGCCACGTCCTGCAAGACACACGCCGCGCCTCACCGTCTGGAAGCAGGGCGCGGCGAGGTGGCAGTGGCAGTCCACCGGCCCTGCCGCCGCCGCCGCCGCCATGCCGCGCCCGGGGCTGAGGGGAAAAGGCGGGGAGGCCCGGGTCGCTTCCGGGCGGGATTCCGCCCTTCGTGCGGGCCCTGGCCCAGGGGCAGCCGGGCGGACCCGCCGCCGCGGGAGACGCGCTCTGGGTGAGGCTGAAGGGGGAGCGGGGCCCGGCGCTACCGGGTCTCGTCTCTGGGCGCTTGTGCGCGCTCCTGCCAAGGGCCCGGCACAAAGCTGACGCGCCCCGTGGTGCCAGCCCTCAGCGGGTTTATGCAGCGGTTTCCCCCGAGGCGGCCAGCCCGGGTGAGGCGGGGGGGACCTTTCCAGCTGCAGATGTCGCGTACCAGTGCCTGGAAGGGGGGTGGCTTCTCAAGCTCTCCCGTGTCTTGCAGAACTTCGAAACAGCGGTGCGGGAGAACGTTACCATTAATGGGCAGCCCTGGGAGGAGGCTTCGGATGACTCCGAGCTGCAGAGCGGTATGTGTTGGTTTCCATTGGCTTCCTGCTGCGTGGTTTTGTTTTGGTGTCTGCATCTGTTATTTTTAATTGGGCAGTCCCTCTAGCTGTCCGTGGTGGTAAGGATGCTTGCGGGGCAGGTAAGGTCAGACTCCAGCTCAGATATGCCCATATACAGATCTGAAGTGCTGCACTGTGGAAGCACGATTCTCGCAGAGCACTCTTGATAAACGAAAAGAAGGGTAACCGAGACATGTAGGGACCTGTCTCCCAGAGAAGAGGGAAGGGGAAAGTGCTTTATTTGAAGGGCCATTGCTTGTTTGACACTTCTGACAAGATCCTTGTAGATCTTTAGCCACAAGTTCCAGCTATCACTAGTGTGGTGCCTGCCTAATTTAATGGATCTGCTCTTGACTGCTAGAGAAAACTAGCTTAGAGACTCCCAAAGTATCTGATATTAACATGGGAAAAATAAAGGTTTAACTAAGTCTAATGACAGCTGTCTTGCTGGAAAATCTACAGCAAGCTTTTAGAAAGTCGGTATTTCAAAACAGGGTTTTTTGTTTGGGAGGTTGGGAAGGAGCATGTTTTATGTCATCAGCTTCTCTTATCAGAATAAAGGGATTATAAAATATTTAATGGAATAGGGTAAGGTGATCTAATTTTAAAGCTAGAACACAGCCACAGGATCCAAGTCTGGAGGCATCCTGCCCTCTCTGGGCAGTCGGTTTCTGTGTTTGACTGCCACAATGGTGAAAATTCTCTTTCCTGTGGCCTATTGGAATTTCCTTTGCTGAAACGTATCTGTTGCCTCTCATCCTGCTGCACGCCTCTGAGAAGAGCCTGCCTCTCTCCTCTCTAGAGAGGATAGCTTTAGATAGCTGAGGGTAGCAGTTAAATTACCCCCTAGCCCTTTCCTCTCCAGGCTGAACAAACCCAGCTCCCTCAGCTGGTCCTCATACATAATGTACTCTGGATGCCAGCCCTCTTGGTGTTCTTCCATTGGACTTGCTCCAGTACTCAGTGACACAGTCTCGCAGAACATCCAAGCTAGGATGTTATGGTCTAGGTAGGCGAGAATCCTGGCTCAGAGGGCAGCGTTTAATGGTTTATACTTTCACCTCAGGGCTGATTACAGAGTTCCTCAGGGGTCTGTTCTGGGACCCATTCTGTTTAATGTCTTTATGACATGAAATTCAACACGGACAAAAAGCAAAGCCCTAACTCTGGGAGAGGGTGACCTCCTGCAGGGCTACAGGATAAAAAGGAACTGGGGGTCCTGGTGGACTAACCCTGAGACAGCCTAATATATTGTGTTAACAGGAGTGTAGTCAGTAGATCCAAAGAAGTGATTATTTGCCTTTGCTCTGCACTTGCTAGAGCTGATCTGGAGTAATGCACTCATTTTTGGACTCCCCAGTAGAGGGAAATTGTTGATAAAGTGGAGTGACTTCATCAGAGGCTGCCAAGACAGCCAGGGGACTGGAGCACTTGCCCTATGAGTTGAGACTGAAGGAACTGGGCTTGTTTAGTCCAGAGGAGAGAAGCCAGACTTCAGTACCTACAAGGAGGTTACTGAGAATATGGAGCCAGGCTATTTATTGAGGCGCACAGAGGCAAGGATCATAAATTGAAAAGGGAGGTTCTGACTTGATGGAAGGAAGTAATAGTTCACTATTAGGAGAATTGAGCATTGGAAAAGGTTGCCCAGAGGGCTTGTGTAGTCTCCAGGCCTGGAGGCTTCCAAGAACCAACTGGATAAAGTCCTGAGTGACCTGGTTTGAACTGGGTGTTGACCCTGCTGCGAGCGGGAGGCTTGGGTCAGGAGAGACCTCCTGAGGGCCCTTCCAACCTGAGTGATTTTATGCTAGGGACATTGGCCAAGATACCTTCCTATCAAGAGACCCTAGTAGTATGTCTGTTGCTACTATTTAATATACAAGTTAGGTAAATGTTTATAATTATTGCTATACAGTAAAATACTTATATGTAATAGACAATATTTTTATAATTATTGTCTTCTGAGTAATAGTAATAGAGATTCTTGGTAGTCTGGTGTCCAAAGAAAATTTCAGTGCAATTCATTTGCTTGTCTGTGTTAGCATTAGATGTTCTTTGCCTGTAACTTGATGCTTTTTACACTTGCACAAAGATGAAAATACAGATCTATTGAACTGGCTATGGAGAAAGAGCTCCTTGAATTCTTTTTTGGTCAGGAAGCTTCTGCAGTTGTAGTTCTAGAACGATAAAACTACAAAGTCAAAAATTCACTGGTCTCACGATGCTAAATGCTGAACCGATTCTGGCTCACTTAACTAATTCCAGTTTGTTAAAAAATTCAGAAGAGGATTTTCTTAACAGGAAAACTTTGTCCAGTTGGATGTTATTTTCAGTAAGTTAGCCTTTGTCTGCACAAGTCTGTAACTTTATGCCAGCTGATGTACTGTCATCTTCCTACAACTGGCATAAAGCAGGTATAAGGACTGTATTGTGCTTTTTAATTTGACATAAATTTACTCGTTTGCCTATCTCTGATCCAGTTTGGATCACCAAGTGATCTGGCATTTTGTGCCTTCAGTGTTTACCTTGATGAGTGGCTCAAGTCTTTCCTCTCTATACTTAAATGATTTCATGGTGATCCTAAAACAAACAAACAAAACAAACCCATAAACTCTTAAAACCTTGATGTTGCCTTTCTGAGGTTTGCAATCACCTGATTCTGCACAGATTGACCAAGAGAGGGTGCTCAAAATCCATTCTTTACCACTAGATTGAAAACATTGCATGGCTCTCAAGTTGTGTTCAAGACGTTAGTGGGGACAGTGAATTTAAATGCTAAGGAGTTTACAAAATCAAATGAAAAATGAAAAAAGCAAGACTGTTGTCAGTGTTTCAAATCTCCACCGGGGAGAAAAGTTACAGGAGTGTGCAGATGGAACAATACAGAAATATGCACTACCTTCCAGTTACACACAGTTAGGATATGATTGAGTGGTTAATTCTGTGGAGTGGTTAATTGTTCTGTAACTCTTAATTTTTATAGTTTGTAATGATGGCATGTGATGTCAGAATAGTGCAGGCATTTACTAGATTTTGAAACCAGTTTTGAAATACTATCTTAAGCTTTTAAAATTGTTAAGTTTAATTGCAATCTTGAAGAAGCTGAGTACCTGTAGTAGGGTAGCAATAGTCAAAATGCTTCAGTTAGGAACATATGTTCTAGATATTTAGTCTGATCTTACAATTGGAGAAGCAAGCTATGAAAGTTAGCTCCTACCAGATACAGTCTCTTGGGCCTCAGGTGTTGAAAGCAGGCGTGTTTTGGTTTTTTTGCAAACTCCATATGACTGGTAATTACAGATGTCCTCAGGATGCAGAGTATTTCCGGGAACCGTGTTTCATTAAGGTGGCATTGTATATTGTCAAAAACTCATAGATGGATTTCAAAATTAAATTGCACATCTGTGCTCTGTAGGATATAAGAAGAGTTAGGCTTCTGCTGTTTGGAGAGATGATGTTTGTTTAATGCTTGTAAATTACACAGAAAAATGGTTTTTCTTGCTGCATCTTGCATTGCTTTGCTTCAGTTGAAAAACAAATTATCTCAAAAGGTAACCATTTCTTTGTGAGATTTTCTTTATAGATTCAGAATGTATAGAGAAAAATAAGTTTTTGGGTTTTTCC
The DNA here is from genome assembly GCA_034008185.1 of Gorsachius magnificus. NCBI lineage: Eukaryota > Metazoa > Chordata > Aves > Pelecaniformes > Ardeidae > Gorsachius > Gorsachius magnificus. The sequence continues at coordinate 34,816,483 of CM067083.1, read as the reverse complement.
TCAAATCATTCCCTGCCTGCCCTGTTCTCACTGGCTCCCTTAATTCAAAAGAAACTAGTCAACATCAAGTTGTGCTCTAATTTCTATATCACCTTACAAGGAGATCCAACACAGATATCTTTATCTTCATTGATAATCATGCATGATTTCTTATTTCAGATCTAAAGCTTTCTTTTTCCATATAACTTTGTCTCAAAAAAAAAAATTGTAGGAGAATTCGTACAATAACTTTGTGTGTTTGTAATTTTTAGGTTCCAACATCAAAATTCTTGAAGATCAATTTGATGAACTAATAGTAGAGACAACAACAAAGCGTAAGCAGTGGCCTAAAAAGATACTGATGCATGCTATCCAAACCATGAAAGCAGAGCAAGAGATGTTGGTGAGTAACCTAAGATTTTCAGAAAACCTTTGCGTATAGTAGCTGCTGACCACATGTAACTTGAAGAAATAAATCATCAAATGTTGACCTTTAAGCTCCTTCCCATAGCTGCTTTTGATTCTTTGTCATATAATGAAATTGTTTCTTTGTATTAATTTGTTCTTCAGTAAAATGAGGGTTCCTACGAAGTGGTGTGACTGTGAGTGAATTGGGCCTGTGGCACAGTTCAGCAAGCTACTTAAGCAGATTGCTTCGACGTGATGACTCGGGATTTACAAGCCATATATACCTACTTGTCTTGTCAAATCCGTGTTTCTGAAATCCTTGGCTGAAGGCTGGTTGAAGTACTAAATGTTATGATACATACAGATACATTCATGTGCAGTATATGACTTCTAAAAAGATGTCTTTTTAAAAGATGTCTATGTTTTTCCAAGCACTTTTTGCTGAGCTAATGACTACACAGAGTAAGTACTTTCAGTAAAGAAAGGAAGAAAAAAAAAAAAGTCATGTGGATTAATGAATAGGTGCAGTAATTTCTGGGTTTTTGACACTGAGTATAAAGTAATTACTGGCATTAAACAACCCAGTCATGTCCTTGGTTGCTAAATTTCTTTCCTTGGTTGCTAAATTTCTTTCCTGCACATTAGGCCTGCCTTTTGTTTACCTGCTGATTAATTAGGAGTCTATTTTCTATGGGGGGAGGGAAAAAAGGATAAGAGGCAATGGGGACAAATGGAAATGCAGGAAATTCCATTTAACCATTTACAAATAAAAATTAAAAAGGACTGTGAGGGTAGTCAAAACACTGGCACAGGTTGCCCAGCGAGACTGTGGAGTCTCCATCCTTGGAGATACTCAAAACCTGACTGGATGAGGTCCTGAGGTCCCTGCTCTAGTTGCCCCTGCTTTTAGCAGGGGGTTGGACTAGACCATCTTCAGAGCCCCTTTTCAACTTCAGCTATTCTATGATTCTATACTAAAGAAGAGAGGGATTTTTTTTAGAAATTTGTTTAAGAGCCTGCACTGCATTTCTGAGGACTAAAATTGACAAAAGTAAATAACTCTCTCAGTCAGGCATAGATGATTTACAGTAAGTAAAAGTGCATGGTATATCTTTGCCTTAAATCTCAGATATTTGCTAACATACTGCCTTCTGTGATCTCTGTTTTGTCAATAAGTATGTAAAACAAACAAACAAAAAATAAAATAATGCTATTGCATAACACCAAGCTTTAACAAGACCTTTTAATCTTTCTGCAAAAGGAAGACTTATGTTTTACCGGAGTCCCAGAGTGGATTTGTTATTTACAATGCCTCTCACACTACCTTTTTTTTTGTTGTTGTTGACCTCTTCAAATTTTACACCACCACAACTAGATGACTATTTTAATTAAAAGTTTCTGCAAAATATAGCAAGTTTTTCATTTATCTCTGTAAACAAAGTGGCTTTTTTTTTTCCTCTCTCAGCTACTTCAGCGAAGGTACTAGTGGTTTCTCTCTTTTGGTTGAGGAATTTTTATGTTCTTTTTTGATCCTAGCCACTCCTGTGATGCATGTTTTCTGAGGCATAAAGAGCAGAAGACACAGTAATTAACTGCACTTTATCTGGAGAACCACTCATTTAGTGTGGTGATCTCCCTGTAATTACCAAAGCCAGAGATCATCCTGTAGGTTTTCAGTCAATAAGTTCTGTTATGTGTGAGGATAATGCAAGCCACGTTAGTTCTTCTGCTTGGAGCTGTTACTGTAAACTGGTTAAGAAGATGTGTGAACTGTGAAAAATTTGCTCTGGTAAAACTACAGGGAGGAATAATTAACTTTCCTCCTACTTGTTTTTGACTGAGGAAGGTTAAGGGACAGCTCCTGAAGTGGAGAAAAACGAACTTGCAGATGATGTAACTTACATTCCCATGTCTTTGCTTTGTTTCCTTCTTTCCCGGTAGTTACTTCTAATTCCACTTTTAATATAATTAAATATTAGTTGTACTTATTATTTATTATTAGCTAACTTCATGTCACAATTAACTAATGGCAGCTCAGAAGACTCACAGTAGGACCAAAGAGCCAGAGAGCCTGGTCTGTGAAGGAGAGTGTTCTTCTTCATGCATAAGTAACTGCAGGGCTAGAATGTAGTCATTTAAATAGTTTTCTTTTTCTTAGCTTTTTGTCTTAATGTACACTTTGTTCAAGTTTGCTCCTCTGTGAAAGTGTACTGTTTTTGTGAATGGCTCCTTAGAAGCCGAAGCAGCTCATTTTCCTCAGTTGTGCAGCAGGTGGCAATGCTTCTTCCGAAATGTCTGGGTTTCAGCTTAGTTCTCATGCTTCAATAATTAGAATTCTGCAAACTAAAGCAGGTTTTGGAGACATGTTTACAGTGAACTTAACTGTTCTAACCAGAACGCTATTTCCAGTAACTGAGTATCTATAAACTGTAGCTCTAATACATTCTTTATCTAAGTAATTCTACCACCATCTCCTTGTATTAGCCTCTCTCCATTGTTCTGACTGCTATGTGTATATTAGATACCTATTAAACCAAGAGGGTATTTCAGAATTTTTCTGTTTTTTGAATATGCAGAAGCTCTACCAGCCTTTTGTAACACCAGAAGAGATAAGATCACAGCCTTCTCAAGGTAAAGATTTCGCGGTGAGGGCAACTGTACTGACCAAACGCTGCCTACTTTACTGGCTAGCTGTAAATGTTTAAGAAGCTTTCTTTAAACTTGTTTAAAATTATTGACCATTTAAATAATTAACTAAAATAGCTAGAAGTTTGTCATAACTGAATGTATTGCTGCATCAGTTTGTTGTACCCATTTCTCTTCTTCTAAGTGCTGCCTGCTGTTAGGCACTGTACTTAAAGGCAAAAGCTGGCCACTGTGCGGGTTTTGGGTAGAAATTCTCACAGGGCTACCCTCAATAGGTTTTCTTACTTCTTTCCTTCACCGCTGGTGGAGGCCAGATGGGGAACTAGATGGGTCGCTGACATTATACTTTGACTGTTCTTGTGTTCCTTTTACATGAATACTAGAAATGCTTCAGTCTCTCTTCCTAATCAGTCAGTTTCTTCAGGGAATTGAAAGCAGTCCTGTAGTACTCAGTGAAGGCAGTGTTGACTGTCCTGACTTGCAAAGTAGGCATCAAATTTCATCCTGCCTGTGTCATTTGTAAGGGTTGATGAAGAAACAAAACTGCAAACAATGTCCTGAGTTTGCTGCATGCTTTTGAAAGATTCCTTATGCAAACTCCTTGGAACAAGGTGGTGTATTTTGCAGTAGTGGTTGGGATGTGCTTTTTTGTGGCTGGCCTTAAGAAATGGAAAGTTTTGTCTTGCCTGTTTTTAAGTATTGAAAAATGACAGAATTTACCGATGCTGTTCTAAGTTGAAAAGTGTGGTTACAGAACCCTCGCTATGGATTACTGTGGATTACTGCACGTGATGTAACAAGCAGTGGCTGTAAAGTTTGAGAAGCTGAGCTTAATCTTCCAGTTCTCACCCTTCTGATCTGACTTCACTCCAGGCATCATTTCCTCCTTGTAAACAGGAGACGTTGCTTCCAGAAATGCCAGCCTGTGCAGGAAAACAGCTAACAGGAGCAATAAAGAGCGTCACTTCGTATCTGGGTTTCTTTTGGTTTCTAGTATCAGATCTATGCTTTTCTGATGTGAATTAACTACTTCTTGGAAGTTAGTAACAGCTTGCGCTATGGTATTGCCTTTTTAGGTTTGGTAGCAGCAAAGTCCTAGCCAAGATAGCATAGAGTTTGTGCTGAATTTAGTATTGTGTAGTCTTTAGGAAGTTTATGTATCCCGGTTTAGCAAGCACAGTGGCCAGAAACAAAAAATGTTTAGATTACTCAACACCTTTCGTTTCCTTTTTTCATTTCCCTATGTTTTGGAAAGCCTTGAACACTGAGGAATATAAAGCTGTCCATGTCAAGCTGAACTCCTGCAGGCAAATTTCATTTAACTGTGTGTCAGTCTTTCTGTATAACTGGAATAATCCAAGTAATTATTTTTACTTTTACTTAACTCCTTCCTTGCCATTTCGTAGGGTCACCAGTCTTCCAATCCCAATAGTCTACTGTAAGAATGCTTCATTAGGGACATAGCCTTCTTCCAGAGCATGTCCATTCATAGGCTTCTGTGGTGTGTTTAAAGAGGCTGCTGCTGGACAGGTTTACCTTCCAGATTCTGCATGATGGTGCATTTTAGCATCCATGTTCATACATGGATTATGTGTTCCTAAACCATGTCTGATCAGCACACTGGGCATGCAGACTGACAATTTAACAAAACACCATCTCTTGCTGCTTACTGTGTTTCAGCAGGGGATCACTGTCACCTTGTATGTAGTGACTGATTTAAATTATCTTCAGTAGCACTAATGAGGTTGGCTTCAAAGCAGAATGCTGTGTTTAACCCCTGAAGGGTTTAGGGGGTACGCACCATCTACTAGCCTACTGCAGGCACTGCGGAAACCCTACAGAAAAATAATAGTAGTGGAGGTGAGGCTGCTTGCTTCCCGGGAGCATGCTTGCTTATCTGCTGACAAGTTTTTGTTCATCGCATAGCATTGCAGGCAGAATAATGGCGGAGAACATGCAAAACAGTTTTATAATAACTTACAGAGTTTAACTCTTGAGTAAGGAATTACTGTTGCTTGTAAATCAATCCCCAAAAACGTATATTGTGTTGATGATCTTATCGCTACTGCAATCAAATACGTGCCATTTTCCCCCCAGTATTCTGCACCTTCTGCCTGCTTCAGCGTTCCTGAAAGCTTTTTCTTTCTTTTCTTATTAACCCAGCAGAATTAATGCAGTTTGTGTTGTGTACACTTGGTTCTTTTTTATTCTTGGTGTTAATGCTTGGTAAGTTAAGCCAGGAGAAAAATGTAGCCTTTATTGTAAAAGATGACTTGTTGGAGCTCTAAGATTACTTTTTTTCCCCTCCTTAAAATGGGTTTCCTTCATCTCATTTTCTCCACAGTTGTTTATTCTCCTTCTTTCATGCATTTTTATCAAATGTAATATGAGCTTGAAAGGTTTGAAAACAGATCTGTCTGTTTGTTTGTTTTTCCTTTATAACTCTTCTCTTCCTTTACGGCAAATACTGTCTTTGTGTCTCATGTTTTGCATAAGCTGTAGGTTTTCTAGTGAAGAACTTTGTGCCTTGCTATGGCTGAGACTGCTAGACACTATACCTTTTGAGTGATAAAGAGTAGTAATAGTAAGAGAAAACACACAAGCTGTCATCCTCAATGCTATAATGAAGTTTATAGGTTTAAGTTTTATACAGGGACTCTACTGCTTTTCTGTCTGATTTCTAAGAAGTCAATAGCAAGTATTTGGGGAAGGGAGTTAAGTTTCAGAAGTTTATTTGGGCTTATGTTTTTCTGTAGATGCTTACATTGCAGATCTGAAGCAGGTGATGGAGAAGGCATCCAAACAGATCAGTGGAGCAATGAAGGTGAGATCTCTGTGTGCTCCAAGAGAATTGTTTGTTTATTTTTGTCATCTGGTAATATGTCATGAAACAGGAGTTCTAACTCATCTTGGTTATAGTTCTGTGCATAAAAAGCCTGCGTGTGTACTTTTGAAGCAAGTACGTCTTTAGGTTTGGACATCTTTAGGTTTGGACTGCTGAAGTTGTATCTGTAAAGCGTTCTCCCTCACATGGTAGTAAGGAGGATTACCCTGTGGCTATAGGAAGTACTTCTACAGAGATTTTGGAACCTGCAGCATCTTTTGAAGACCTGTACAACTTCATATGGCACGTGACATTTATTACTTCAGTACCAGCCTAGACATGGACTGTGGTCTTCCTGTGATTCTTAATCAACTTAGAGATGTAATGAAGGGATATTTAAATTTGGCATACTCTTTGCATGGCTTCTGAGTGCAGATCCTTGGCACTGTTAGGCTGGTAGCTCTGAATTCCCAACCTTCACCTGCCATCCTAAGGATCATCTCTGCAGACACTGAAGCTTTTGTGCCTGTCAGAATCTAATTAACATATTTAATTCATTGTAACCATTACTTTTCCCATGTAACTTGAGATACTTGGGTTTGTTTTTGCAGTCTCTCCCAGTGCTAATAGAAAGAGCGGAAGGTTTTTCCCAAGCGTTAACTTGGCAACCAACCTTGGAACTCTGCAAGCTGCGGCAAGAAGTCTTTGCTGGTTGCAAGGCAAAGGAGGAAAATAATGTCCAAAATTTCATATCACCAGGAGAAGTCACACCAACAGATGCTGATACCAGTAAAAATTCTTGTATTTTGCTAAAAAGAAAAAAAGCTGCAGATTCACCAGAAAGAAGACGCTACCCACTTCGACGGAGGAAGATTGCTCTCAGCACATGAATTTCTCGTTTAGAATTTTCAGATTGGAATCTCAGTTGTAGTCTTGTTCAGCGTGCTCAGTCTTTTTTCTTAAAACTTTGTCTCCCCTCTAATTCAATGCTATACATGGGAGCCTCCTTAATTATTTAGTCTCTGATGCTTTTAAATATTTCTATTTTTACTGTCACGCTGATGGTATATGAAAGCCTATGCATACCTGTAGCATCCAATATCCAGCAAGTATATTTGCTGATTAACTCTCCTTTTTTGCTCTTTTGTTACAGCATTTAGCTTGAGTCCTCATGCTTCTCAGAGTTTGTGCGCATGCTTTACGTTTGTGGGCAGTCTTTTAGTAAACCACTAAGTGCTCATTTACATTAGGCATGTTTCTAAAGAGGTTGGAGAATGTCTAACTCTCCTAATGCACCTTCACTTATTACTGAGTTGGGTGGCTTATTTTCTTTTTTTAATAAAAAAAGAAATTCACACTGGAGCATATTGAAAACACCAGATTTGATATGATGTTACAGTTTTTAGAAAATGCACGTGCAAATGTTACATTGGTCCCTGCTATTCTGCCTTTCCTGAGTTTAGGTCAGCGGGGCTTATTTATAGTCACGTTTGTTTAAACTTGGATTTTTAGTAATTGTATGTATTTACTTGCAGCATGCCCTTCTGAACAAGGATTCCACCATCCACATCTCACCATCTGATATTTCGTTTCATGTAATCCAATTATGCAGTCTGGGGGTTTCCTGGACAATATTTCTACACATTACAGGATCTTGACTTGGGTCACGTATGCATTTGTGATGTTTGACTAAACTTGGGAGATCAGTGCAGGCTACCCGTAAATGGTGTTAAGTTGAGCTAGCTTACTTTTTTTTTTCTGTACACATTAGTACCTAGACGATTGCATGATAGTGCTAAATTGAGCATTGTGCCTTACCCATTCATAACTTTTGCTGGTTTATGATTGCATGTGCTTGCAGCAAATACGTCTAATATGTAACGTATTTCTGACACTGTAAATGGAGGGGTTTTTTAGAAGCTTTATTGATGAAATGTACTGTGGTAAGGAGATGGGTTCAACTTAACGTCCGAGAGGCTGAAAATTTTCAAGAAAATGTGTGACAGATTTTAGCATCGTTTATTTTGTAAAGATGAGCACCTGTACTGAGACTTTGTGTATTTAATCATATGTAAATACTTATTTCCCCCTGCTCTTGTATATACAAATGTGTGTTTTTATACAAAGTAAATTAAATCAATTAAGGAAGATCAAAGTTTCAGATAATGATGTCAGTTTAATCCTGGAATAGATGGTGACTGAACAGTGAGCGTACTTCAGAAGACATCTGTGTTAAATTTTGGCTCAAGTAACTGAAGTTGTTCCATTTACTGCCTTTGAACTCACAACTGTTATTAATCTCAGGCCTACAAAGCGTCCAATGTAAGAGAGGACGGGATCTGAGGGGGACTGGAGCTGTGGAACATGAGACTGGGACCGTTTTTCACACGGCAACTTGGTGTTGTAGTGGCTTTGAGTATGCATGCTCAGTTGAAAATCTCCACCATGGTTTTCTTCACCAAGATCCACAGATACTCTTTAATCTGAGCGTTTCTAGGCTAAGATGAGCCCTGCAAGATCTTGCATGGCTACTGTTATAGTATGGGAGCATTTTCTGTGTTAATAGGAAGGTTGCCTGCTATTCTCTGCAAATAATAATAGGCAAGCACAGAAAAAAGCTAGGAATTGGCACAGCTCTTTGAAGAGGTCCCATCAAAAATGGCCAAGGTAGAACAAATGCCTTAAGAAATAAGGAGGGGGGAAGCACTGGGGATTAAGATTTAATAAGCAAATTAACAAATTCACCCTCCAGTGCGTGTTGGAGATTGCAGGATAGTTGATCTGCACGGGATTTGAAGGAAGAGGGAGTAGATGCCCTGAGCTAGGCCTTGTTGGGCCTTGTTCCGTGGCCCTTGCTTCAATCGCGGTTGGGTGGAAAAAGAAAACAAATGCATCTGGAAACGCTGGCCAAATAAATAGTGTAAAGAAGGATGAAGAAAACAAGATCCAAGTGCAGCATATAAACTATGACTTTACAAATCTCTTGACGGCTACTTCTGGCCAAGCAGCAATGGAAGGTGTCAGGGGACCTCCCTTGAAAAGCAAGTTCTGTGATGAGCTAAGCTCAACGCTTGAATGTTCAGCTGTTTTTCAAATGGTTATTTAAAATTCCTACAGCAAGTGATACCTACAACTAGCTATGCCTCGGATCTGCTCTTCCCACCAGCAGATATATATAAAATACTTCATTTTTTCCCATTCCAGTAGGCTTTTGTCCTTCAGTTAACTTTTCATAGAAATCAGCAGTGTTGTGCAAGACAAGCGTCTAATCGGGCTTCTACTGAAATGTCACAATGTCCAAACTTCTTATTTTTAACTTGGGGTGAATTGGTATTGCGTCAGGAAATGTCTGGTAGTTTTTCTTAATATAGCCTTTGGATTTTGTAAGACAGCTCAATGGTGATGGATGCTTGGGAACATTTGCAAACCGACTTTGAATTTCTTGGCTTTTGGGGGTGGGATGGAGCACCTTGCTGTTCGTTAGTGTGTACTGTCAGCGGTGTGCTCATTGCTTGGGTAGGCCATCCCTACCCAAGAAAAACCTCGCAAACTGGAGCAGCGTCCATGCACGCTTTTGCTGCGTGTAGTTTCTGAACAAAGGGGATTACAGGGGCTGGCAAGCGGCATGCAGGGAAGCTCCCCTTCCAGAAATCTTCACGTGGACAACCAACGTCTGTTTGGAAGCTTGGGCGCGCTTGGTGCTCGGAAACCCAGTTTGGGATACGTGCCGTTCTTCAGAAGAGCCACCCTGTGCTGCGTTCAGCGACTCTAGTCTGCATGTGTGTAGGCTGCTTCAGTGCAGACAAAAATCACTGATAAAGCGCCGTTATAAAATGTAAACTCAGCTGACTCGACTGCTTTCTGGGCTTGTTTTCTCTCCTGCATAGAAACGCTCTGCCTTTACTGCTGCATTACCTGGAATTACTGTGTAGGCATTTCTACAGATGTACCAGAGATAGCTTTAATACTAAGCAGAAATCGGTTCCCACAAGCAAATTTTGACTTTCCATTTCCTTTGCCACTTTGAACAAGAGCAGACTGTATTCAGGCTCAAGGGGACCATCCCGTGACTCGTCCCATACTTGTGGGATCCTGGAAACCTTCCTCTACAGCTGCCGGGAGTTACTCAAGGGAGTAGATATTTATTCCGTACTAATAAATTCTTGGTAAGCTGCTCAGGACCCAATGCTTGCTTGTGCAGTTGCCATTAAGGGCAGCATTGCTTCTGGAACAGCATGAGGGCTTCGTGTGGGGTCAGTTCAAAGTCCCTCTGTGGAAGGGGGTTTTTTTTTCCCCCACAGATCACTCTGAAAGGCTGTCGAGGTATTTCGTCCGCATGGTTCACACGTTTTATTGTAAGAGAATATACCTGTTCCCTGATCTTATGAAAGTACCAGCTTCTGGTCCTGTTAATTTCAACTGTGCTTTAGCTACAAAGGCAGCAAGGAGCCCAGCGCTCTTCTTTTTAAGCAACTGTCCCAACTAAGTCTCTGCTTGTGCCCGTATTTCTACACCTTTTCTTTAACTGCAGGATGTGTAGCTAATGCAAGGTGGGACTGTTTGGAAGAAACGGATGAGAGCAACTCACCCTCTAGTGACTTACTGCCTGTCTGCCTTCCAGATGTTGCTTTGGATCCCCTCAGCTGGAGAGCGGCACTGAACCCACACTTGCCACCTCCGTGAGCACCCCCTTGGCAAGCATCCTGGCACCAGCATGTTGGATGATGGAGGAAGGGAGAAGCAGGACTGCTTTTAAAGAAACTAGGGGTCTGGGAACAGCCTGTGCGATGTTTGGGAGACACGGGACAGCCTGGGGACGCAGGTGAGGTCAGGGTGCTTTGGCGAGGGTGCCCATCCAAGTTATGGGTCTCCATGGCCGTTAGGGCTGAGAAGGCTTACAGGTGCTCGGTCCTCTGGGGTCAGAGGAGCTCTGTGAAAGCGCAAAAGCAAAGGTGTGGGTAGCCTGGGAGATGGAGACAGCAAGCTGCTCTGAGGTGGAACAGCTGGGGAGAAGCACTTCCCACCAGGGAAGCCCTGCTCAGGTTTTTCAGTAACGCTGATGGTCCTGGAGCCAACCAGGAACCCTGTGGCAGAGCGCAGGCTTTGGTTTGACTCTTGGACTCCCGGGCAGGGTGTTTCTCTCACCTTCAGCATGAACTGTTGGCCAGATTTTCCTGAAAGGATAGTCTGTATTTACTCAGTTTGCGAACTTTGTAACCTCATCCTTCATCTAAGCTGGATGACTCAAACTTCGGGGGAAACCAGAAAAATGGGGAAGTGTCCGATGTATTTACCTGGCGCTTTATGACTGACCGCCTTGCAGTTTGGGGGCACTTAACCCTCCCCACGTGGCCATGCATTTGCACCTATGAGTGGAGCGCAGCCGGGAGCACATGTTAGGTGCCATACGCGAATGCATCTTACGCCGGAGCACGGCTGTTGTTGAAGCACCCGTTGGTGCGAACACCTTCCCTTCCAAGCGGAGGGCCCAGGTAACGGCTCGATTAAAATGTAAGGCAAAGGTTTGGAGGCGTAAAAGAAGCATCGTTCAGCCTGATAAATACTCTTGACAGAACAGTCGAACAGACAGATTTTTGACTGTGGTGACTGTCTTTTCAGCAGCCCCTGTCTGGCTTCGCCTTTACAAGAAGCCTGTGGCATTTCCTTATTATTTAAAGGAACAGGGCGAGTAGCGAAAGTGAAAATCGCTTTATCCCAGCCCCGATGCCGTGTCCTCACGCCCATGAACCCCGGCTGGGCCGGCTGTCACTTCGCTGGAGCTCACGCCGCCTGTGAAAGCCGATGTCGCAGAAGCGCGGCGGGCAGGAGCGGCTGGGGGTGAGCCGGCCCCCAGCGCCGGGCGGGGGGGCGCCGCGGAAGGGCCGGGCTGGCTCCTGGGTGCAGCCTGCGCCCCCCCCCCCCCCCCCCCCGCCGGGAGGAAATTTGGGGAGACGAGAAACTGCGGGGCGGTTATTTCGGCAGGCGAAAGCACGACTAGGGCCGCCCGGGGGGGCGCCGGGCCCAGCCTTCTCCGGGGAATTTTCAGACAGCTCCTGCCGGGCAGCGCCGTGTCCCGCGGGTGCGGGCTTTCCCCCGGCTCCCGGGGGCTGGCCGCCCCGCGGTCCCGGGGGCGGCTCCTGCCGGGCAGCGCCGTGTGCCGGGGCGGCCCGGGGCGGTGCGTCCCCTGCCCCGCCCCGCCCCGGCCGGCCCTGCCCTCGCCTCCCCTCCCACCCCCCGCGGGCCGGGGGAGCCCAGCGGCGCCGAGCGCGGCGCCCCGGGGCGGCTCCGCAGCCGGCGGGATGTCGTGCGCCGTCCCGGCGGTGGCGGGGGTCAGCGCGGCGGCCGAGGGCAGCCAGCAGGTAGGGGGAGGGCGGAGGGGCTCGGCGCTGCGGGCGGGCGGGCAGGCGGGCACATGGGGCTGAGTCACGCCGGGCAAGCGTCGTGTCAGGGGTGCCCGCTCCCCCCGGGCGTCCCTTCTTCCTTCCATCCCTCTCCTCCCTCTCCTCCCTTCCTTTCCCGGGAGGCGGCTCTGGTGCCGGCTCTTCCAGGTAGGATGGCGGGCGGAAAGCTGCCTGCCGCCGGCACACGGCGCGGTCAGCGGCTTTTCCCCGGCAGCCGACAGCGCCGCTGGCCCGCGGCGGGGCTGCTCGGCCGGCAGCGGGTGCGGGCGCAGCGGGAGCCCGGCTCTCTGCCCCGCCGCGGGCACCTCCGTCTCCTCCTGCACGCTGGGGCACGGCGGGTGTAAAACGCTGCCCCTCGGGCGGGGGAGCGCGGGTCCCCGCCGTGGGTGACGGGGGTGCCGTTCTCAGCGGTCGGGCGAGCCGCCGCGGGGCTCTGCGGCGTCCCCCAGGCACCTCTGCCGGCCTCCACCCCTTCGCCTCCGGCCCCACCTGTGCAGCGGGGATGCACCGTGCGATCCACGGGGTTAGGTGCTGTGAAACTGGGAGTACATGCTCACCCTCAGCAACTTACTCTTACCCACCTGACTTCGGGAGTCTCCCGTCTGCACCTGAAAAAACAGCGAGGTGTTTTCTGGCCTATGTCTTCCAGAGTCACGAAGAAGATGACAGGAAGGTAAGGAGGAGAGAGAAAAATCGAGTTGCTGCACAGAGGAGCCGGAAGAAGCAAACTCAGAAAGCAGATAAACTTCACGAGGTGAATGGCTACTTGAAATTTTTCAGGCACGGCTTTGGTACCGAGCACGGGACTTTACAATAAATGGGACCATTTAAGCAGGTGTGGGCTTGTCTTCACGCTAATTCAGCTCAGAGAGCTGTGGGTGTGAGGCAGAGATGCGTGTGGTGCGGGGTGCCTGGTTGGGAACTCCCGGACACTGATGCTCACGTCGGACGGTGCAGCTCTGCCATCGGTGACGCTGCTGCCGAGGAAGAGACGTGGTCCTGCCCTTGCCTCACCCTCTATCTTTTGCTATTCCCGTGACCATCCAGTGAGCTGGATCACAGGGCTCCACTGGGCTAAACCAAACCTATTTTATTCTGGATTAGTGTTAAGCTTGTCACGTTCGCTGTTGCAGCAGATGAATGCCTGCTGCCTTACGAGGGAGAAGGCAATGGAGGACGAGGGGACCATGCTGCTTAGTGGCAGTGCTGGCTTAAGTCAATTCTAAAGCTGTGGTGTGAGACAGAAATACCCAGTTGAAAAGGCTTCTTAGGAACTTCAAAACCTCCAAGCGTGAGAGCTCGCTTCAGTTAGCTGTTATACTTGTATGCTCTGATAAATAACAGTGGGTGTTTCCAAAAAACCATGAAAGTAACTGATTCTTCCAGAAACTTAATACTTCTCAATGTCATCACAATGTGGTGTAGTTTTCTCGTGTCCCCAGTGCAAATGCGGGAGGACAGGAATCCCCTTTCTCTGGTTTTGGATGTTACCTCACACAACAGTGCCCTTGTTGTAGCAGGGGCTCTCGGGGTGAGCGTTGGTTCTGCTGCTGCTGCAGTTGTGGCTGAATCAGTTGTTCAGCTCTGGAGGTTCAGCACAGGCTCGGCGTGGAAGGATCTGCCAACAGCAGAGGCCAAGAGGGACAGTGTGGGGAGTTTGGGGTTTGGTTTTTCCCAGATCTCCTCTGAGTCAGCGCCTGAGAAAGCCAGGTGCAGGGTACTTCTGGAAAGGGGTAATGCCTGGCTTTCGTGGAATCATGTCTGGGCCCTATGCTGTCCTGCAGCCTTGCTGGTGTTCCTCCTGGACTTGAGGATCTTCCTTGTGCTGGGAATCTTCGTTCTTGGACGTGCAGGTTGTCCCAGGTGCAGGCAGATGTGGTTGAATAGCCTTCATTCTTAGCAAGAACAGTTTGATAGTCTCGTCCCTGAAAATGGGACAGAGCAATGGGACAGTAACACTTACTCCAAAACCCAGCCCCATGGGGTCTGGGGCAACAAGAAGTGATCCCCGGAGTCAGGGATGGACAACTTGGCTGGTATTTGACTACAATAATGCATTAGGAGGACCGTGCCTGTTTTACGCTGTGGGTGAGAGGTGGTAGAAGGGTGTGAGGGAGGGCAAGGGGATCCAAACTTGTGCAGTAAAGGGCAGCAGAGGCAGTGCCAGGCTGCCCAGAGGAGCACTGCATGAGAGGCTCTCCCTGCTGCCTGATAAACAGGCCTTTTAAGGCATGTGTAGGCTTTGAAGTTTGCTCTGAAGCTTTCCCAGGGAGGTGAGATTGAGTGGGTGAGTGTTGAGTCCTAGGCCAGCAGCGAGGTGCAGACACCTGCAGGTTTTCCGTGGGCTGGCTCTGAACCTCTAGCTCTCGTCTCTTTGGGATGAGAAGCCTCGACAGCAGGGACACTTGAACATGCAGTTATCAAAAAATGTGATGCGTGAGTCTCACATCCGTCATAGATGTATGCTGCAGAGCATCTCAAAACTCCCCTGCAGTTAATAGCAGCTTATTCATTGCCAGAGAAGCATTAGCTCAAAAGCAGCCCGGGTCAGGAATAACCACAGCAGTGGTCAGGCCTTGACAAAGTGGGGCTGGGAACAAGCTGGCATGACGCTCCCCTCCTCCTGCTCTTGAGTTCCTGGGCATCTGAGCAGGTGGCTACAAGCTCCGGCCAGGCTGGAGGAGTGAGTGGCTCCGGGCGCGTTGTGCCAGCTATGCGTCTCGGCCAGCACCTGGGTAAACAGCCTGTCCCTGCACTGGCCCACGGCAGGGGCTGCCCTTTCCTCACCAGCAATGCCAGGCATCAGGTTTTCCTGGCACCTACCTGCTCTCTGTGCTTTCATTTTCTCTGCTCTGACAGCCCAGAGCTGCCCTACTTGGCCCTTCACAGCAGAGGTGGCCCAGGGCAGGGAGAGGCCACCATGAGGATGCAGCCACCTGGGCTGCTGGGGACCCCTCAAAGGCCAGCAGCACCTCCTGGTCTTCAGGGCCACCAAAGGAATCACAGCGTGGTCAGGGCGCAGGTCGTAAAGCACTTGCCCTGTTCCAGCACCCAGGCTATCTCTGTCTTTCCTTAGCATTTTGCACATTGTAATAAGAAACCACACAGTTTTTCTACAGTTACATGAATATACTCAAGGTGGAAGCACTGAAAGGAATGTTTTGACTATGAGTAGGCTTTTTTTTTTTTTTTCTCCTTCCAGGAATATGAGTCTCTTGAGCAAGAAAATACCTCCCTGAAAAGAGAAATTGGAAAGCTAACAGATGAAATGAAACACTTGAGTCAAGTGTTGAAGGATCATGAAAAGATCTGTCCACTATTGCACTGCACCATGAACTTTGTGACCGTACCAAGGCCCGATGCACTTGCCGGCTGCCTGCCAAGATGAGAGGTCTCCTCAATCACCTTTAAATGTGATGTATGAAAGTGCCATTAAACTGCCTACTTATGGTGCAGGTCTTCCATTGAAGAGGGCTGGACTTGACCACGTTGAAGTGTTGTGGTCTTCTGAATCTCAGGAAAACATCAGTATGGAAAAAAGACGATTCGAACTGTGACTTCTTATTTGGTAGAATCTTCGAGCCACGGTTTTGCATTCGGAAACATCAAAGTGCGGTGCAGCGCACCATTGCGTGATGGAATGTAGACAGGGAAAAATACTGACCTTGGGCTGGGATGCCTTTCTTCCATATGTCCACTGCCAGTAACCCTTTGTCACTTGTCATCCACGTATATCACGTTCTGGCTGCTGGTTTGGTTTTGTTTTTTTTTTTTTTTTCTCTAAACAAGTTTGGTTAATAAAAGCAATGTCTCATCTTTATAATGTTCTTCGATAATCAATGTCTTTATAACATCTCTACTTTTTCATTACTGGTCAAATCCAAAGTCTAATGCTAATCTTCCTGTCAGTTGTTTTATTATTTGTTTATCGCCTCTTAGTTGGTTCCTCTTTTGAAGTGTGTGTAACAAATGAGTTTTCCCAGTCTTTATTTCTTTAATATCCCCAATCGTCAGCCCTGCTGATGTTAGTTCTTGGAGTGATTTGTATCCTAAAATATGGCTCGACCAATTTCTAATGATGATTGTGTGTTTTGCTTTGCTTCCACACAGAACAGAGCTTGCTGGTTCTAAACATTGTTTAGAAAAGCAGATTTTAAAATCTACTGTTGTAATGCACCCACTGGAAATTAACAAATATCTCTATCCTTCATCTTGGATATTGCTTTGGTAAATTATGTCCATGGATAGAACAAATTGAGTTTAGCTAAGCATTTTGTTCTATGTCCACACTGAAGATGTTTGATAGCTACTTGCAAGAAAAAACATCACATTTTCTTTTTTTATTATTTTTTTTTTTACAAAAAAGAATTATGACAATGTTAGTGAGAAATATACAGAAAATTCTGTTTACTTTCTCTGAAGATTCTTAATAGTGTCAAGCTCTAGAAATGTGAATTCTGTAGTCTGGGATCCAGCAAAGAGCGTTTCTCTTGCAGTATTTCCCAGTCAAAGAGTACCTTTGGATAATAAAAGAGCTCCACTCCTTTGCCAGCTCCCTCACTTCAGCATTTGGATTTTTTTTCAGGTTAACTCAGGGGATTGATTTCTCCCCTCACCAGGATCATAGTATTTATCAGCAGAATATGATCTGAAATGTCTGAAAGATTTTTTTCTTTCCTTTTTAGCTTCTTTAGTAGAATGATGCATTGCTGATCACTGCCAAGATAGAATTGGGGAAACTGTGTAGTCAATTCTGGCTTCTTAAAGGGCCTTCTCATGCCATTGTCTTAGGCTAGAAACTCAAGATAGCAGGCGTGAGCTGTTGGCTTCTTTAAAAAGTTTTCATTAGGTTGCCCCCAAGAGAATTTTCAGCATTTGCAGAAGCTATATGCAGTCTTCAAAGTTTCTTATGGTCATGTAAGAACTGAGTCATCTGGCAAAGAAAATCTGGTGCGGTCCCTGCCAAGGAAAATGAAAGTTTCAGGATGCTTCAAAATACTCATTTTGGATAATGTCCTTGATATGATTCTGTGTGTCACCCTTAAGAAAGGAAGCTATCTTAAGCATCTTCATCCACCCACCTGCATTCCTTCAGGCCCTGGATGCCTCTCTGTAATCTGGGCAGAGCAGAGGTGTAGTGGAAAAGGAGGAGCACAACGAAAATGAACAGCATTCTCTCTGGGAAAATTCATTATAGCTTAGGATGGAGGGAGAGTGAGAAGGGCTGTCTCACATCTCTTCTAGGTATGTGCAACTGAGCTGAGGCTGGGAATGGAAAGTAGCTGGTTGAGGTCAGGGCTGGTGCAAAAGCATGGTTTCTCCTATGGAGCCCTGCAGATCCTCAAAAATGGGAGGAAAGATCAACCACCTTGTCTAAGACAGTCCATTCCACCCAGCAGAATCTTTCTAAAGATTTTTGTCCTACAGGTGCTTGCTTCTAGAATTAGAAATCTAGTTCCCTGCGTAAAATCCTCCTCTTTACATATTTATTCTTCTAAACATCTGTCTAGAGAGCGGCTCCAGCTTATCATTTGGTAGTCCAAGTTCTATTGTACACCATTCATCAGCAAGCACTATTCTGCGATGCAAGCTTTAGTCTGCTGTTTCTGCGTTGGGAGTTTATTGGTTTATTAACTGCAAAATGTCTATGCAGAGCGTACAGGGGAAGACAGCTGAATTCACAGCAGCGTTGTGTGCCAGCAACAGCAAGCTAAGTCCAAAGTTATGCTGCTATTCCTTGGAAGGGTTGGGAGCCCTGCAGGGGCCCTCGATGCCACCAGTTCCTTCCCACAGCTGCAGGGCATAGCTCCAGCCTGTGCATCATGCCCATTGGTAAGAGCGGGCTTTGAACCCTCTGGGGCCTGGTTTGCTTCTTCCTCCTTCATCTCTTGCATCACTTTTTTTCCCAGCACTATTTCCAAAGGGCCTTATGCATCATTCTTCTGTTTAGTAGGTTAACCAAGGTATCTCTTGCAAACAGTATATTGTGTGACTAAAGTTCAAAGGCAGCTGGGAACCCCAAGCAAAAGAAGTGAGCAAAATGAGTGTCCCAAGCCAAATAAACCCAACATTCTGATATATTTATAGAATTAATGTCATAGCTGAATCACGGGTTGAAGGGGACAATGAACTGTTAAAGCACAGGCTTATGTATCCCTACGCAAATGATAGGCATACAGGCTGCTTACGCTCTTTGCAGGAGCTGTTCATAAGGATATTGATTTACAGTTTCAAAACCGAAAGTATGTTTTGGAGCCTGGGATAATTGTTACATGAACAGGGAACCAGAAAGGAGAACAGAAAGGAAAAGGCCCATTTGTTAACGAAGCAACAGAAAGTTCTTTTTCAAATCCAAACCTTGCCTTTTGCAGCAGGGTATTACACCGTTACAAAAAATGTTTTGCACCTATATGTGGCTAAAATACCGCTTGATGTATTCTATCTTCAGAAAGCTTCCAGTTAGTTTGACTTGTTCCCTCTGATTGTGGTCTGTATTACATTCACATGATTTTCAGATGCAGGTATATAGGGAAGATCTTTTCTATGTTCAGATGGTGGTTCATATGAGGACTACTGTGAATTGCAGTTTTGTTTGTGGATGTGTAATGTAGATGAGGGTTGCCAAGAAAGCTGGATTTTGCCTCTTAGGTTCACAATGAAGGTTACAGTTTGTCTAGATTTGGTTAGCGTGGATTTCCTTTTTGTATTTTCTGTGACTTTAACAAAGAAGCAAAATGCTCAGTGCAAACTTACCCACAGATAAAAGTGTTCATTCTGGGAGAACTCTGGGTCCAATTCAGCTATTTGTCTGTTCATTTCTTGCAGTTGTTGTTGTGTCAGATTTAGATTGATCATATTTTGAAAAGATCATTTTAGCCTCCCAAGGTAAAAAAAATCAACAGAAAGTCAAGCTTCCCAAAACTGCTAGCGTGAGTATAACAGAGATCAACTATTATACCTCATGAGAGCTGATTAGAAAGTCTTGCTCCTTCCCACTGATGTTTTATATTCATGCCTGTGAACATCTGTGTCTTCATGTACTCATTCAGAGTCTTGCTAAATACCTGCTGATCTGATCTGCATTTGGTATTTGCAGTAGCCTTTGTATTCTCTCACGATTTTATTTCAAATGCCACTTTTTTCCTTCTTCCTGTTTCCTTCTGTTCCTATGTAGCTTGGTGACAACATCGCTTAATGTTATTGGTATTAGAGGAACAAGGCTAATCTGTAGGAGCATATAGAAATTGAACTTCACTGGTACACTCCATGTATGATTAAAGGTTTTGTGAAGTCTTTTAAAATGTAAAAATTTAAAACCCTTTCCTGTCCATAGATGAACGCTTTACTGCATGGCATTTGGGGTTTCCATCTGTGAATCAGTCTAGAATTTCTGCCTCAGTGAAAGTGATAGATAAAACAACCATTTTAAAAAAAATCCCTTTTCTCTTCTTCCCATCAGTGCGGTGATATAATTCCTGTCACAGGAAGGAAGCATGTCTGATAAGCAGGAGAAGTGGTGGGTTTATTTACTGTTACAAAGACTGTTGTTCTCTTTATGGGAGGGTAGGAGTTTTCTGTTTGTAAATCCTGGGTTACTGTCAAGTGGTCACTGGAGAAACATTTTACATGTACATACAGCATGTGGTGTGGGCACATATCCATAAGGGAGTGAAAGAATTTGGATTTATTCTTTGCAGAAATATGGGTCTTACACTGATTTCACTGGAAGTAGAAACCGTCCTACAGCTGCCTCAGAGGACATGTGGCACTATGCTTACTAACTTGGGTAATATTTAACTCAAGAATAGCTACAGGCTAACTTGAAGTGGGTAATTCTTAATAAGGAAACCATTGTAACAATCATCCCTGGGACTGCGTGCTCCTTTTCTGGTACTCATTCAGTTTTTTTCCTAGGTATTTCCTATGGAAAAAAATCTGTAAGAATAGAGTAGGAATTTTTTCTCCCACCGTAGAATTTCTAAACCATGACATCAAATGTAAGGGCTTGACTATTCTGGAAATAGCTGGCATAGCTTTTGCAAATAATCTGTTCTCAACTGGTTATGTGTTTGGTCTGCTATAAGGGAATCATTATAGTTCTCTTTAGAAGTGGATAAGCTAAACCACAAAGGACTATCTTGGTATAGAATAAAAACATTAATTTGAGGAGTTAGTACCAAATGACTACTGTGCTTCAATTTCACAGCTTATCTCATCCTGAAGAGCTTCTTCATGTAGCCAAAGAGAAAATGGTATCTCTAATAGCTGTGTTTGCTTTAAATCTGCATTAGAAGTGTTTTTATTATATGTGTTTAGTAAGTTCTACCAACTGCCAGTATAGCTTGCTGCACTCATCCGGTACTGTCCAATTAAGTCTACCACAGACTGTTGCCCTCAGAACTCAGTTCTGGATAGGTGTCTCCAATTATCCGGAAGAACATTCTCCTTTAACTGTCTCATAATGAATTTGTCATGTTTTCATTATTCTAAATTATTAAAAAGTCAGAACTCTTGAGATTCTAAGCAAGGGTGATAAGTAATCTCTCTTGGGATAAGCAAACTATTAAGGTTTGTCTTCCCATTGTAAAGTAAATTTTGAGACTACTGATTTATTATCTGTTTTAGGTAAAATAATCAAGGATAAGGATTAAGCAACAAGACTCTGCTTAAATATTTGATGCAATGCTGTACAAGATCCAATTACTTCAGCTGGAGAAGATGTGAGATAGTACAAGAACTGAAAAATAACCAGAGAAGTAGCTGAAGGAAAGTGGCAATAGTTTGTGTTGAAAAGGGAGCTATCAGGCTAAAGAATGGTTTGTAAGTGGAGTTTCTCAAGGATTGATTGCAGACCACTCTTGTTTAGTGACTTTGGTAAGGACTTTGGACACCAAGGAACCATTAGTACAGAAGAAGATTGAAATATCATGCAAAAGAAACTGCATGACCTTATGAAAGAGAATAGAAATGCCATGATAATTAATCATATAATCATAGAACAGCCCAGATTGGAAGTGACCTCAAAAGATCATCTGGTGCAACCTTTTGTGGGAAAGAGAACCTAGATGAGATTATCTAGCACCCTGTCATGACGCAAAGTATGCAGTCACAAACTTGAAGAACTGTTAACAAGAATATCTGTCACAAGGTAAAGACTCGTCAATTGGAAATGACAATGGAATGAACAAGCAAAGGCATATTAGTAACTGATGCTGAAGCGCCAATGCTGTGGGGAAGAAAAGAAGTTAAATAGGAACTCAGATGTGTAGTAATGGGGTTATTTCTTTATTTGCATATTTGTGTTCTTAAAGAGAGAAATATCAATGTAATTCTGCAAGGGCCTGGCAAAACCTTATCTAGAATTCTGCATACATTTCTGCTCAACCATGATAAAGAAAGATGAACCAAAACTAGGACAGGTACATGGAAGGGCTACTAGGAAGATTAAGAGAATGAGGAATCTATTTTTTTGAGACTTTGTTTTAGACAAATAAAGTCTGAGAAGTGGTAGGATCACTGTCTATGTAATTACAGCGGAAAAAGACCATGTAAAGGAAAGAGCTATCATAGATAAGAAGTAATGTTAGTAGGAGAATAAATAGTATCATTTGTACATATTTTTGAGCTACATATATGAAGAAGTTTCAACCTGTCAGCAGAAAGATCTTCAGGAATAGCCTTCCAACAGAAATGGTGTATGTGAGCAATTTTGTAGGTAGGCATGTATGCATGCAACCTACTTAGCTTTAGGATGAAGCAAGACCAGTTGAGTATATTGGTGATCCAAAATATTTCGTCCTGTCCCATGTCCTTATTCTCTTCGGAGAAGGCTTGCAATTGATCTTTAAAAGCAAGAAGATTCTGAAACAACAAAAGAAATTAAAGCAACCCCCTGAGGTCCCTGAATCTCACATCATTATCCAGAAGCTCATTTTGACAGGAGAGCTAACACAGGTCTAAGGTTTTGTCAGAGGCAGTCTCTGATCAAACTGAAATCTTTGACAAGTAAGGAAAGAGCAGAAAAGAACGGGATTTTTTTTTTTTTTCTAAATGCCTACCATTGAACCATGGTATGTTCCCAGACAAATCAGAAAACTGTTCACAGAGAAACAGAAACAAAATCTAACAGGAATTTGGGGAATTTCCCAAACTGTTTAGTTGTTTGCTTTGGAAGCTGAGTTACTCCAACTTTGCAAATATGCATTTTACAGAGGATTGCAGGCAATTTTTGTTTCTCTTGCATCCAGTTCATTGATTAAATATATAAACAGGATGTCTTTAAGAGCAGAAGGTTTTAAAACAGGATTTGATACTAAGCAAGAGATCTGCTAGTTCCCTTTTAGCTATTTGAGTTTCATCTTTGCTTATCAGAGCTGTTTTAGGGTACAGTAATTTCCAAGTGCACTATTGGGTTGCGAGGTAAATAATCTCTAGAGATGAATATTTTTTTCTTTCTTTTTTACTGTAAATGACAATAGTGCATAGGCTAGAAATTTCCCTTGTAAATTCTGGTCATCCCATTTGTTTGCTAAGTCCCAGTATGGACTCAGGACCTATCCTGTCAGTACACTGAGAGGTTACATACCCTTGCTCGTGCCTTTCTAGGGGCAGGTGATCCATCAGCTGTGTTTATGGACTTGATTAATGGCCAAGAGCCATCAAATTTGAAAGAGACTTTTTGATCATACAGGTGAGGAAACTAATGACAACAACTTATCTATTGTTTATATAAGGACAGCAGTCCCTTCTTCTAGGTGAATAAAATGCTGGAGCCTACCTCGGTTTGAACCCTTGTCCTGCTGGTAGTTTCACACTTCTCCTGTCTGGAGTTTCAGATAACTCAGGGAGTCTTGAACAGTCAGTGAGGTCAGCCCACACAGAGCAGCTTGCAGCAGGGACAGGATCTAACTGTGGATACAATTCAAGCAGGAGAGTTATGGGTGAGCGAGAGCTGTAATATGAAGTTACATGACTACTCAGGCTTTCTATGAGCAATTCTTAATGAGACTCACATGTGAACACATCTGTATTTTTACCATCATGTTAAGAAACTATGTGATCAAAACATTTTCCCCATAAATTATTAGATTGCCAGTTTTTTATACCAATTTGATTGATATTTTACAAAATTCAAAATATTCTACTTAATTCATATGAAAACCAGTTCCTACAGTTTTCACGAATTGGTTGTCCATCATTATTTGTTTCCATTTATTTTCTTTACACTTCCAACTACAAATTCAGGAAACAACATACAATTGTAGATAATTACTTTGAATTCAAGTCATAGCTTTTATAAAGGCTAGGAAAAATGAAATTATTTTACTTTTAAATACCAGCTATATACATTCAAAAGAAAAAATTGATTATGTGTTTTCAATTTCACTTTTATCGCAGTATGTGACATCAGATGCATATGGAGAGACTGTTAGCTGTCATTTTCTTGGTTTGCTTTAACAAACCTGAAGAACATACTATTACAAATGATAACACAAGGACATTAAACTGTTGCATGATTTCTTAATAAAAATCCCATTACAGTCTGCACACTTGTTTTATAACTAAACACTAGTGTTTCAAGAGCAATAATTCAGTTACTGAATGCATATTAAAAACAACAGTGAGTGAAAAAGCAATAATCTATCCCAATTCAATATGCAGTCTCTACTTCTTTGCTTAGAAACATTCCAATTTCATAATAATAATAATAATGACCTTTTTTTTGCATTATGCTATACGTTTTCAAAATGCTGCTTAATGAAGAAATGCTTTTCATTCAGGCTTATCATGCTTTGCAAGGTACATTGCTGTTGGTCATTTACCAGGTGAAACTTAACTCTTTCCAGCACCATCTGCCCATTTTAGCTACTAAGAATCTTAAGTTCTTCAAGGCAGAGGATTTGCTGCAATGAGTGGCTAATTCAGGGAAAAGTTCCAGTACTTTCCTGGTCTGTCCATGCACTGATACACTTGAACAAAACTCCTCTGCTATTACTCATGCTTTGTCATGCAGTAGTGACGGCTGTGGGAACATCAGGCTGTATTATGTGGTTGGTTCTGTGTTTCATGGCTTGAGGCTTCCTAATAATTCAGTGATGCTTTCCAAAGCCACTTATCTTTTTATCAGCCATATGCCCTGCCCTGTGACAGCTGATCCCCCCCACACTTTGGTTTTAGTTTTCCTAACCGTCCCTTCACAATACACAGTATCTCTTCATACTTGGCTCAGGTTGAGATATTTGAACTGTAATAATTCAGTGTGATTTTGTTTCCACTTTACTGAAATATTTCCTTAGCTACAACAGAATTATGTCAGTGTTACACACATGTATAGCGCATATTTCTTCAGTTTAACCCTCCTCTTACTTGGAGCCCTTTCACCACCGAGTTCAGTGAGACCGTCGTCAGCCACATTGGCACCCAAAAGGCAGACCACAGAACATGGTATCTCATGTGCAGTGATTACTACATGTTTAAAAAATGTTTCTGGTCCCGCAGCACATTCAAGAAACTCAGCGCATCCACGTGGTGGTCTGTATAGGCAGACCCTACTGCTGCGTTAAAGGGGCGTAGCCTGAAAGCTTATGCCTTATCATGAGAAATGAAAAACACAATTTTCTGCTTCGGGGTTCCTTTTTGTAGTTTAGCAGCTAGATTCCTGCATGATATCTGTTCTCGCTAAAATGGTTTTATAACATGTTCTGTTTGCCAGCACAGTATTAAATGGTCCCCAGACACTGTTTTAACTCACTTGTTGTGTTTTCTACACTATACCTCACTCTGTAATTACTGCCTCCCATTGCCAATAATTCATGCCCTCCAGAAGGCCGTTTAAGACGGAGTAATAAAATACTGAGAGATTAATATTCAGTTGATGACAGATCATTTAATGCAACTCTTACCAAAACTCTCCAGCGTCTAGGAAATTGGCAGAATACCGCTGATGGCTGCTTTTTGATGTCATTCAATTAGCAACCAAGGGTCAGTTCTCTGAGGTTATTCTCCAGAGTTTAATGGGCCAGATTTCTTTTTCATCTTCAGTCCTCTCAGGGGATAGTATGAGGTGAGTCTAATTCGTGTATATTTGGCATGAAAGCGGATCTTCTTAGATTGCAAACTAAGACTTGCATTACTGTTTCGGCACTGCAGTTAGTAAATTTAAATATTTTCACTGAACTGTGTGCTGATACTCCCAGTGAGAGCACAAGAGCTTCGCATGCATGGATCCATATTCACGTTCTGAAGTTGCACCTCGCAGCCTAGATTTTCTCAAAATCTTATGGGAAATTGTAAACAGCTGCATATGTTGCCAAGCACTTGGACGATTTGCCTTACCGATTTCAACATAGTAGTCCCAACAACATAATATGATAAAACATCACACCTGTTTCTTTCCCTATACCTCCCCCTTTATGCTATCTTGGCAATACAAAGGAATTTTAAAATGGGTGTGGATGACCTTTATCTGATTTACAAGCTGATTTCAGTTCATGTGGGTACATTCTAGCTCAGTAAGAGCATTGATAAATTGGCACTGGTAAATTTAGCTGTTAGTTTCTACTGCATGGATATTGCTTTGCTCCTCTGCCATTAATTACCAGAACTGACAAAAGGGGACATACCCCTGCTTAACCTACTTCAGTTCTCACTCAGATGCCTTGGTTCTTTTGAAAGGCCACTGATGCTTTAAGGTAAGATGTTGCAGTATGCTTATTTGTGTTTTTTTACTGATGGAGTCAGAGAGTGAGAAGTGCTGGTGTGAAACCTGTTCCTCACCTCCCCGCAAGGCAGTGGGATTTGTCATCGGGGACTGCCTTTCTGCCAGAGTTTCAACTAAGGCGTTCGGTTCCTACTCAGTGTGGAGGAAGAACAAGGGAAAGGGCAGAGACTTCAGACATCCCAAGGAAGAAATGATCTTTGCCTCTGAAATCCACCTAGGCTAGAATTTCATGCCCTACCAGTGCTGTTTGGGTAAGTTTTATGGGTGCGATGTGTAAAAGCACTGGCAGCAATCCTTTGTTTCAGAGTAGGTACGCAAAGTGTTATGGGTGGCAACATGGTCTAAAGCACATCTTACCTGCTCATCCCCACCCTCATCCCATGTGGCTGCCCTCCCTGTGGTGCCAGCACAATGCTTATGGGTGGCATAATAAACCTGGTCAGTGAACTGGTGTAGCTGGCTGAAAAGTAATCTTGCATGAAAAAAGAGCCTTTTTTTTGAGTGTCAGTTGCCCAATCCTGTTCACAGAATGACTTGGCAAACAGCAGGAATGGCACCACTGAAAGAGGGGAGCTTGCCACGGCAGAGACAGAAGCCAAGGCAGGGGAATGCCTTGAATTGGTAGGTCGTGCTTGCTACTGAATGCTGGTGTCATGAACCCCTTCACCCTCACTGGGCATCCAACATGTGTATACATAAATGGGACAAATTATCCATCATTTGATAGCTGCATACATCTCAGCTGGCTTGTCAACGTGCTTTACTAATAGCTGAACACTTGGACACTAACAGGCAGTTGTGATGCTATCATTTGTTTCCTGAATATGAAGAAGACAAACTGGTTACTCAGAACTGTTTTTAATGGTCATCATTTCTCCAGAACTTTATTGATTCAGATGTAATAACCTGACAAGATTCCTCTCCTCCTCTTTCTTTTGGGAATGAAAAAGGCAGAGAGAACACTGGAAGAATTCATGACTGATTCTGAAGTTTTTCCTGTGATGACAATGATGACTTTTTGGTTTTGTATATGGAGGTATTCTTTCTGGTAGTATCTTCTTAGGTATTTTGTGAACCTTTAGTGTCACGCTTGTTTTTATTTTTAAAGAAATTCATGCCTTCAAGAGAAGGACTTAAGTGATAAATCATTTTCACCTCTAACTTGATACTTGCTAAAGCAGTACTGGTTGATACCCAGTAAGAGATTACTCTTCATAATTGTTTTTAGCATTTCAGAACCTTAAACTGGCCTTTGCAGCAACATGATGTTTTTAGCGTTTCAGAACCTTAAACTGGCCTTTGCAGCAATGTGAGCATGATACACCCAGTGCATCAGAATCTCATGAATCGAGCAGGATAGGCAGTCCATCCATACATCAATTCACTCTGTAGAAAGGTTTGCTATCACCAATAAAATGGAATAAGGTCATTTGGAAGTGAATGCTTTCTTGTAGTTTCCTCATATTGTTTTTAATACTGAAGGAGTTGAAAAATGTAGAGTAGTGGAAAAAATGTCTTACACAGCATCTGATGTACAGATCAGTGGTTCCCAAGCAATGACGCAGGACTCCCAGGGGAGACGTGAGTCTATGACATGCAGGAATATGCTCCACAGGACTCCCCCTGGGAACTGCAAAACGTTAACAATTTTCTCAGGTGAGGTTTAGTTCCCCAAAAGGCCACTCAGAATACTAAGCAGTCTCAATGAATCATGTGTACTTTTCCCCTACATATTCCATATTTCATTTCTTTCTGATTCTTCCAGTGATAATCATGTAAAAAACTAAACCAACGGGCTAGCATAAAATCCTGTAAGACTTTGCCCTTCATATTATTGGTTAAGGGTTTGGAACAATCACATGAAAAGCGATGCCCAGGGAATCCTTCCCGAGTTTACACCAAACTCACTGCCTTGGTGGACAAGGCTTTGGGTGGTCAGCCCCTGAATGCGTATTATTCCTGCTGAGTAGACATGATCAGTACAGTCCAGGATTTATGTACCTCTCTAAGAGGACTCCAAGCATTGACCAAAGGAGCAGTGAATGAAGTGCTGGTTACAGAATGGACAAGTAACTGTGAAAGTAAAATACTAAAAGCCCTAAGATAGAGCTGTTTAAAAGAGAAATTGCACCTGATGTAAAATATGTACTGCATCCAGTTGAGAGAGAATGATTTGGGGTAACATTTTTCCAAAAGTGCTTAACCATTGTGTTAGTGAGTTTACATGCCTGCTTTTAAAAAGCAGTTACGCATTCCTTTGCTCAGTATTTCAAAGACAATGTGGCTTAAGCTGTGGGGGCCATTCCTGTCAAGATGACCTTGGAGATGTTTGTTACCACCTTCTTGCCAGAAGTTATCAGTTCTATAGCAGAATCAGCAGAGCAGATTATCCTCATCTACCAGTGATCAAACTATTCTGTGAGGTCCCTCCCAATTTTTGTACTGAAGCAGCTACGGAGAGCTTACCTGATTTGTTATACATATCCTTTTCTGGGGTGCTTATTTTTTAAATCACTGTAACTGCTTGCCCCTCTGAGTGCATGTATAAACCTGAGAACATATCCGTGTGGCACAAGGCCGTGTGCAATAAACGAAATAACTCAGTATGGAAGCAATGCAGATGAATTGGCAGGATGGGATAGTTAGCAGCAGAGGTAATTGTTCAGGTTCTTGTCATTCAAGGCTACATTGGGACAGCACTGGTGGGGCAAACTGCACAGCTGTGCAGCATTTTCACTGTTAGGCGACTTCAGCAAGACTGATGTGCTGCAATCCTGCTATAGAAGCCGGTGCTTGCTAAAACGGCCATCCCATTTGGGGGATTTGAGTAGTGCTTCTGCGTGCGCTCTGAGGGCACACGCTAAGGGTGTTGGCTCGGGGTTCTTTGATAATTGTCTCTAACTCTGTGGTGCGCTGCTTTCGCTCAATGCTTGCATATTGCAGGAGCTGTGCAGCTATGACTTGAAATGCTTGGTATCTCACAAATGGTTATGGTATCTTACCCGTGCAGCAGAACGGGCTCAACGAACATAAGGCTTTTTCTCTGCCTGTCACCGCTGTCATCTTTATGTTCTGCTCTCACACAGGCAGCTTGCCGGGCTATACCTGAAAGCCATCAGAAAATCCCGGTGACCGTATTTTGTTAGTCATGCAATACCGTCTATAAATTGCCTTCAGGGACTCTCCATCCAGATAACTAGCAGGGGTCAGAATTTTCATTTACAGGATCTGGGCTTGCTGAAATAAGGGGAAGTCCCTGCGCATACCATAACGCTGCGCGGGTTCGACATGCCTGGAAGTTACACGCCGAGACGTGCAACAAGTTTACGCTCTCGGCGTCCACGCCGGCACCAGCCCACTCACACGAGGCTTAACCCGGGCACGGTTTGGGTACGAGCCTGCAGCCCGACCCTGGGAAAGCACGGCCCGGCGCCGCCCCGAGTCACCGTCCCGCTGTACCCCAGGGGCTGAGGAGCGGGGCGGGGGCGGGCGGCACGGCCTCTCAGACACGCTCTCTCCTCAGGCGCTTCGCCGGGCCGGCCGGGACCCCGGGCCCTCAGGCGCTTCCCGGGGCCGCGGAGGGCCGCTGCCGCCCCGCCCCCGGGGCAGCCCCTTCCCCTCAGCTGCCGGCGGCTGTGAGGGGCCGGGCGGGGAGCGGCCCGCGGTGAGGTGAGGTGAAGGGAGGGGTGCGCGCTGACTGAGGGGCGGTGAGGGGGCGCTTCCCGGGGCCGCGGAGGGCCGCTGCCCAGGCTCCTCCCCGGCGGGCAGCCCGCCTCAGCGCCGAGCGACAGGCCGCCTCCAGCCTGGCTGCAGCCCCGGAGGTGGGGCCGGGCCGGGCCCCTCGGCAGCCCTGGGCGCGCTCCCCTCGTTCCGCCGCCGAGGGGGCCCTCGGGAGGGGCCGCGGGGCCGAGGTAGCCTGGGCCGCAGTGTCCCCTAGCGGCGAGGCGCCCGCCCGGGCCCGGTGGCCAGCAGAAAGTGAAAGCCTTTCAATTGAAGTCTGGAGTTTCGGGATTACCGTGAAAAACCCGACACTTAACCCCGGCGCCTCTTTCTGGTCAAGCACAGGAGGAGGCGAGCACCCGCAACGCCCCGGCCCCGCTACCAGCGGAGGGTCCCCCTGAAAGCGAGGGGACTCGGACATTCCTGGGCCACTGTAAGGCAACCTGCTGCAGGATTTGGGCCAAAGGAACTAAGTATTTTTCTTGTTAGATAAAAGTAGAAAAATGTATAAACTGCTTTCCAGCCTACCCGGTTCAGTTTATGACTTTTGGGAACGTGCTGAGCTTTAGCGATCTACTGATGATGATGTTGCCCAGCCTGCTGAAAGCAGCCAAAGCCAGTACTGTTACAAGAGAATAACCATCATTCCGATAGACATTCCAGCAGCCTTGGTGTGACTAGTCTGAGTATCTGCTTAACGTTGGCTTACCATTAAAGAGCCAAATTCCGTACGGCTTACTGCCTGCAATGCTGTTTCAAATTAACTAACATATGAGAATTGCATCAAGATGATGCAAGATAGACTTATAGTCTAATGCAAGAAATATGTCTTGCACAAGCCATGCATAACTGCATCTCTTTGGCACCGGTACTAGTATTTGTCATTTGCTAACACAGTGCTGAGTTAATCTAAGAAGCAAGATGCTTAATGTTTCAAAGAATTGTGCTTGTTGTTTGGAGGATGGGAGAGGAAACGGAAAGGCTAGTTGCACTTGGATATCAAGTGTTAATGCACGGTCTTATCTTTAGTCAGAAGGGGAGAAGGAACGGAGCTGCTGTAGTAAAGTGCATCTGAAAGCTTGTTTCACTTCCGCTTGGTGTTGCCTGCTATCCAGCCAGCAAGTATCTGGTTACTGCCTTTGGGCTGTTCACAGGAGCTGATCTGGGGACGGTTTGATTGAGAAACATATACTGGAAGTACCACATTTCATAGAAGGAGATGGTGAATAGAAAGAAACCCTGCATTTGGTCTCTATCTTATTTCTCGCTATCCGTACTAGAAATGAAATACCCCGCAGCTTTGTGATTCAGCGTTGTGCAACTCATAGCATGCTCACAGTTCACGTTGAAGCAGTGGAAGTGCTATGCATATATGTGAGTTAAAAGGTCTCCGTTCGAGCTAGGCATTTCTGGGTTTGAGTGATCAAATTACATGCAAGAACCAAGCTGCTCATTAGAGGGCTAGTAAAAGACTAAATTGCAAGAACTGAATTTTGCTTTTTGTTGTATCCATTGGAGTTGGCTATCAGTTTCATTCACGCTGAAGTCTGTGTTACTAGGGGCAGAAAGCGTCATCATTCATGTTGCCTATGAAAAGAACTGGTTCCAGATTATGTTCTTCCCTTCTAATTGCCCAAACTTCCTTTCGTTATCTTAATTCCAGTGGATGGTGACTGTTTTCCTTAGAGAAGTCAAGAGAGATGCAAGAAACTGTCATCTTCCATGGGCTGCGTATGCTGATCTATGATTTATCAGAAGTAAGAGTATTTCAGGGAAATCCTCTCTCAAAATTGTCTTCTGGGAATGTTAATTTCTGAGGTGGCCATGAAATAATTTTTCTTTCTCTTTATATTTTTCTCTTAGTTTTTTCTGCAGATTATGTTGCTGTTTATCTCTGTTCCTATTTAAAAAGCAGAATAATGTATTTTCCCCTGCGTTAAATAGTCTCATAGTTTTTGGCACAATTTCCAATCTTTACCAACTCAGGCTTGGAGGATATAAATCCCAGAGCCAAACTTCAGTTTCTTGTGTCGTTTCATCCAAAAAGTATTGCTGGCACGTCCCTGCAAGGGATGTTTGCAATCATTTGCCCTGTTTTTTACTCTGGTAAAATTATGTTCTGTGGTTTTTTCTATTAAGTAAATGGAGATTCATGACAGTAGAGCCAAAGAGAATCCTCTTACCTCTCTTTGTGAAGAAATGTCTACCTCTGAGCTTTTTATGGAAAATGAATCCCAATTTTTCTGAACTAACTGTTCACATTCAGTCTATGATTTTTGGCGCTCTAGCTCTCTGCGTAACCATCTAAAAACTTACAGGCAGGAAAAAGATTGTGATGTATATTAGCAAGAAAATGACACCTACTTCTGGGAGATGAACTAAAACGTGGATTCTCCAGATTAAGGTCCAGCTTGATCAGAATTTGTTTGGAAGGCTGAAGGGCATAAATCTGCCTTGGTTTGTTTCTTAGCAGATTGATGCAAGATGAGGTAATAAGAAGCTTTCTATCTGTTCTAAGGCTTATGAAGCTGACTTCAGGCTCAGTGTGCTGCTTGCTCCTTGCGGAGCTTTACATTACAGGGGTTTGTTTCCCCATGTCTGGTGGGAACAGTTATGTAGTGGTGAGAGTTTACTGAAAATGAAAACTGGTATTGTGGAAAAAAAATAGCAATAGGTGGTGGTTTTTTTAGTGCCAAGAGTTCGAAACAGACTCTTTCGCTCATGCCTTTTTTTATTAAGGGATTTTATTTTTTCTATTTAAAAACAGAACAGTTTTCACTCTTAGTAATGAAATGGTCCACTTAATGAGAATGCATGGCATGTTATAGATCTCCCAGCCAGTTTCATGGGCTGGGCTTCCCATCCATTTAAAATAAGAAAACTACTTTGTGATCAAACCTCCCCATAAATCATAAATCCCCACCCATAAATCAGGAACTGAAACAACTCTTTGTACCCTGCCTGTCTTTTTCTAGTCAGGATTTTAGCATTTCAAAGGATTGTCTGTTACTTTGTGTTTGTCTGCTGTTTGGTGGCATAAAAAGCCACAAATTCATGTGTGGTTTCTAAGCAGTGTTTTATTACGATGCATACTGAGACAAGTTTAACAATGACTTAACTCATGGTGTAAGTTTCTCATTGTATGTAAATTATTCCTAAAAGAGGAGTATGTGATAAAATGCAGTAACTTGAGCTAATTCTGCACTCAGCAAGTATGCAAAACAAGTGTAATGGAGATGCTGAAGAGGAAAAGGTGTGGGAAGAAAACCTATATATTTGGGGAGAACTGTTTAATCTTAAGCTCTCCTGTTATTCATGTCACCACAGGCTGGGCATTCAGTGCTACTGGAATAATTGCTATTAATGATGCACTCAGCCTCTCAGCAGAAGCTATGGAGCACACACCGAGTGCAGCAGGGAAGTGTGGCTGAGCTTGAAGGAACTGGTAACATGCTGGCTTGATCTGGAAGTCTTGGGAGCTGCAGGGAAGAGAACCTGTTGATAGATGTGAAAGGAGGTTGTAGTGAAGTGGGTGTTGGTCTCTTCTCCCAGATAATGGGCGATAGGACAAGAGGAAACAGCCTCAAGTTGAGCCAGGGCAGGTTTAGGTTAGGCATTAGGAAAGCTTTTTTCACCAAAAGGGTTGTTAAACATTGGAATGGGCTGCCCAGGGAAGTGGTTGAGTCCCTATCCCTGGAGGTATTTAAAGGATGAGTAGACGAGGTGCTTAGGGACATGGTTTAGTGGTGGGATGGCAGTGTTAGGTTAACGGTTGGACTTCATGATCTTAAAGGTCTTTTCCAACCTAAACAATTCTATGATTCTCTGTGCTGGTGATTTGTATTTTGAGTAGGGAGGTGGGGGCCCAGAGTAGGAGGGGAGGCTAGGATGAGGCTAGAACTGAAAAAGAGCCAGAGAGGGAATCATAGAATCATAGAATGATTTGGGTTGGAAGGGACCCCTAGAGGTCATCTAGTCCAACCCCCCTGCAGTGAGCAGGGAAAACTGTAGTCTTCTCACTTCTCTTACCCTTTACTGTAATGCTTCCAAGTTCTGTTCATCCAGAAAGACAGAATGCAAGAGAAATGCTTTATTTCCCTCTTGGCCTGAGGGAAACTGCCAGAACAGTTTTTTGTGACACCCTTGGGATGAGAGAGTATTTGTTTTTCAGTGTAAAACTGTAGTTTACCTGCTGAGGAGGGTAGATATATATATAATTGAGAGCTCAGAGGGAAAAGCTTGTAACCTACTGTCACAATGCTTGTTACTGAGGCTGCTACTGCCATCTATATTGTTGCTTTCTGCCATAAGGCAGTCAATACTATATTTGTTTTACAAGCCAGTGCATGTTAGGTGCTGGGCAGGGCGACCCACAAATATTTATCTGTGAATAGTTTATATTACCTGTAAGTTGATTCTCATCTTGCATACTCTGAAGAATAACCACTGAAGTCAATGATTTGCTTCTCTTAGACACCAGGATTATAGTTTGTACCACTATTCAATCATTGTTAAATTTGACCCATAAAGTTTTTGGACACACATATGCCTACCCTGCTTCTGAAATTTAGCTCACTGCACTCTTACTAAGTAAAAGTCTGGAAGGGACAAAAAGAGACCTCCCTCTGAAATTTAATCCAGATCACACACATGGTATGGTACAGAACAAGAACCACAGAGTTCTCTGCCAGTCCTAGATCTTATAAAATCTAAATGCACCAATAATCACCGAGGTTATTTTTAAATGTTTGACATGGCTCTCGAAGGCACATGCACATTTAACATCTGTATCTTTTTAAAGTGCTGTTTATTCCAATATATCACAGCTCTGGCAGTAATTTTGTGCTAATTGCTCAGAACAGGCTGAACTTTGGGGCATTATAAATTTAAGTATGACGTTTACTGTGAGGCTGTGTTTTTTGGTTTTGTTTTGTTTTTGTTTTTTTTCAAATTTACACATATTGAGTAGTCAACTAACCTGACATCATTGGGAGCTCAGGATGGTTGGTGACTGTCTGTTTCACTCCACAAGTGTGGATTTATTACCATGAGTCAGAGAAGTAGAATTACCTTTTCATGAGGTTGGAGTGATCTGTCTTTCCATATAAGATGCTGCTATGGTAATGTTGGTTGTGTTACTAGGGTGACCTAAAAACATAACTGAAGTGTTTTACACAAGTGTTTTACACAGTATTCATTTTAAAGGAAACTGGGCATTACCTTCTGTTCCCTTACTAATGCATGTGCTTATCCATGCTTAGAAATACTCTTTAGTGCTTGAATTTTAGTTCAAAAACTAAAGCACCTTAATAGTGCTCAAATCCCCAAAAGGGGATCCCAAAATCCCCAAAGGATTTAACACCATTAAGGTCACTGTAATTCCAGATCTCTGCTGCCTAACCCTAAATTTCTGTTCAGCTGGGCATGCACAAATGTCAGGATTCATCATCTCAGTCTTTGAATGCAGATGTGGTTGTGCAGACCCATAGCTCTAGCAATATGCTCCGAGGGGAATTTGCCTGCCTGTTTGACCATTGGTGTCTAATGTGGCATTCATTCGGAGGGCACGCATATTTGGGAGCTAGGTGTGTATGTAGAACGCTTACTTAAGGAATTCACACTGAAATGTTTTTTTTTCCACAATGACCATGCAGATGGCACATGGCAGAGGCTAGGCTGTGGACATCAAAAACTCTCTTTAAAACGACAGGTTTCTTCATGAATGCTAGCAGGTGGGGTTTTTTGGGTTTTTTTGGTAGGAGATCTTGTCCAGTCCTTGCGACATTCATACCCTTCTTTCATTTGCACGCACAGGAGCAGTACGCTGATGTTTTCCTACTTAAGGAGCAGTCTGAAATGCCAGACATAACTGGATGGCCTCTCAGCAGCTAGGACACTGATCGTACATCTGTGAGCAGTAGAACTAGAGGCTTGGCAAAGAGAATAGGATCCTATAGTGTGTTCAGTGTCTGTGAACACTGAGTGAAGGGGTCAGTTATGGAAGAATCCTTTTTTTTTTTTTCTCCTATTTTGCTTGTGACAGATCAGCTTTTAGAAGGAATCCAGTTTCCAGGATATAATTATTGCATTGCTGTTTCTGAGCTAGTAGTGTCCAAAATGATCTTGTCTGTGCTTTAGAAAATTGTCGCTGAACAACTGTTCCAGCAATTATGAATGCTGGTAGGACACCGTGCAAGCAATTTGGATCGTGAGACAATTAATTGCATCTTACAGTGCTTGGGAAAATAAATAAATAAATAAATATCCCAAATGTCTTTAAATGATGGCACTATATTTTTGGGAAGAGATAGAAAATGGCCCTCTGACCATGTTCTTCTCTGATGCACTTAATTGCCGTCCATGGAAAGTATTGTCATTACTCTGGAATCTAAATGTGTCATATGTGCCATAGTCATTAAGCTGGAGTTTCCAGGGGAGAGAAGGATGAGAAACCAAACAAGAGGTTGATTCAGATCCATCCCCCTGCCTAGCCCCTTACCATTTCCTTTACAATCATGCCAATCTCTTATACGCTTTTTTCATTGCACAGGTGCTTCTGCTGCTCAGGTGTGGCCTTGGGTATACTGATGCCTTAGGCAAATGTGGGATTGTGCCTACTCTCTCCCATGTCATTCTGTCTCAGAAAACAGTTGTCCCTTGAGTCAGTTCTTCCTCCAAGTGGGCTCTGTGAGGCTTGATACTCATCTGTCTGAAATGAATGCCTTTGGTTCCCAGAGCCTGGGATTCAGTGACACAGTAAAAGGAATCTGCTGTTCCTACCCCAGGGTGACAGGCTGATTGACTGCACACGAAGGTCTCCTGTATGGACGTACTTGAAGTTAAGAGCTGGCATGGCTCAGTAGTAGTTTTCCATCTCATTTTAGAGATGGTGCATGAAATAGTCATCGTCTTAACTTGTGCTAGCTGCTTTTGCTGCTGTACTCAAGAGTGTCCAGGAGGACTGAGGAGCTAGAACTGCTTCTTTGGAAAGAAGATAGATACATTTCTTTGTTTAGTTTACTGTTACCTTTTTCCCATCTGTGGCTTCTGTCGCAGTGACCTATTCTGGCCTAAGCAAGATTATTGTATCTTCTCTCAAACATTTTTATGGATTTCTTGCCTGTGCTGAAGAGGACTTGGACGTGTCTTGCAAAAAAAAAAATGCGTTAGCTCTAACAGCGATTGAATTCATTACCTGTCAAAGCATTCATTTTCCCAAAGGCATCCACGACACCTTTTGTAACTTAGACATTTATTTCCAACATAATTGTCAATTATGTGATGCCTTCATGCTGCACAGACTTCTAGGTTTATTGTAGGGCCTTGCAAAACTTTTGGAACCCTAGGTGTGTGGATGCCTGTACATCTGAGTTTGTACCTGCATTTTTCTTCAGTAAATAGCTCCTAAATGAGACTATCTGTGAACTTATGTGCATGGGACTAAGAATCCTAATTCTGTTTGTTGTGCATTATTAAAATATTCTCTTTGCATTATATACAGAACTGTGTAAGTCACTGTACATGCAGTAAAAGACAAATGTGATATCTTATTTGGAAATACTTAGTCACACAATTAGAAAATATTTCATCATTCATGTGTAAGATAGCAGAGTTGAACTTCCGCTCGCACTTTCAACAATGGCATTTCCTGCTTTTTGAATACATATTTGTGCAATTTTATATTTGCTTTAGCTTCCTGTAGAACAGTTTCTTGTCTCTTTAAGGGAACTGTTATGCTGTGTGCTATAAACCAGTTTTGGAACATTCTGTTCATTTGAGTAGTGACTTCTAGAAAGTCACTACTCAAAGTAGTGGAAGGAAGGGAAGGGTCAGTGCACAGAGGGATAGGAAGGGTCAAAAACGTTTTGAAGAAATTCAGATAAAAGTAGCAACAGATAAATGTAAGATGGTGATTATTGCTGCTTTTTCCTAGATGCAGAGGGGCATGGTATTAATTGAAAGGCAGGGAATTTTTTAAATTAATCTCTCCTTTCTCTTGCTATTGATTCTAAGGATTTTTTTCCTTTGAACTTAATATTGGTAACCCTGCAGAATTAGCACTGATAACTGGTTTCTCTAGTCACCCTTTCCTCTGTCCATGGATGGTGTTGCTGTCAGCAGGGGAATGCGATATGGCCAAACCCAGACATTCAAAAATCCTGTTTAAAAAAGACCCCCCATGCACAAACAAACAAACCAGAACATTTGTTTCTAAACATGAAATGTTAAGAGTCTAATGCATTAAATTTGATTTATTTTCTCTTGGTTTCTGAACTTCTTAGTATACAAAGGAATTTCTAAGGCTTTCCCTACGCCATGAAGAACGAGGTTCTCACCCCATCACATGTATTTCAGATCTGGGGCTTCAAGAATGCATGATAAAACCACAGGGATTAGCTACAAATGTGGGAGGTAAAAGCCCTGTGTGATTCAGTTTTGATGGTTATAGTAGATCAAAACCAGAGGGGAAGTTCTCACCATGCATCAGAGGGCTATGCTTATCCAAGCTAGACCCCTGTTGCAGCTGCACTCCATTCAGTGGAGGGACTATTGTATATTCAGTTTTTCCCAACTAATTTATCTAGTTTTTCCCAACTAATTTATCTAGTTTTTCCCAACTAATTTATCTAGTTCTGATCTCAACTCTTAACCAAGGAATTGTCAATGGATTGAGAATTTTGACTGCAATAGCTGTTTGGATAAAGGCATCCAAGGCACACATGCTTTTCTACCATAGAAAAGTGTGTCTTCTGGGTGTCTGGGAAAACTCTGACTGAATTATTCTAGTTCTACATGTGGGTAATTCTGTATATAAAATAAATGCTTTGGAGTCAGGTAAATTTTCCAAATGCTGTCTTTTCCACTTACATTCCAGAATAGCCTGTAACTCTCCTGTAACCCAGGTAACTTAAGTTGTATTTGTTTTCTTCAGAGGATTTTTTCCTCTTTTAATGTATATTTGACTCATGGATTTTTTACACCCACGGTGTCACTATTGCTGTCAATGGCAGAAAGTGTAAAAAAACCAAAACAAAAAACCAAAAAAAACCCCACTCACCCCCAACCCCACCAAAACAACAACAAAATGATAAAGAAACCCCGAAAACCAATGAAATGTATTCCTGGGTTTGAGTGGAGTGCCATTTATTACAGGTGTTTTGGATGAATTTACTTGAATGTAAGCGGTAATCACATGGCAATAAAATACCTTCCTGTTTGGTAGATTTCTAGTAACTCAGCACAGTTTTGAATAAATCTTGGGAAGATCCACAAAGACAGTGTCTTGAAAAGTAAGATATTTTATTTTTCTTAGGATGAAAGAATGGCACTGCTATAGCTTTTTAGTTGAGATAAATTCTCAAAAGAAGGCTATTGTTAGATAATTTTTAATACTGTACTACTTTATAATTGAGGGAAAAAATCATGACGCTTTTAATTTGATATCAAAATGCTTAGAAAGGAAGGTATCTGTTGTTATTCCCGTTTTCCAGATGGAGAAATTGAGGCATTGGGTGGCTTGTGTGTTTAAATCACACAGCATGGCAGGGATTAAAATCTGGCAATTAGATGTGTACCCATGTTACAACTCCTTAATGCCACACAAAATCTTTGAGTGGCCGACAGAGACTTTAGAAGTTCCAAATGTGATTGAAGATGATGAAGACCCTGTTGCAGGGGACAGTTGGGAGATGCTGCTAAGGACAGAAGCAGCCTGTCAGAGGGAAGCTGAGAGAATAGGGTAGCTAAAGGAATTAAAATAAATGCTAAATCATCCTTCAAATATATTAGCAATAATTAGCCTGTTTAGAGAGTCTAGTGCCAACTGATGATCAGGGTACAAAGGAAACACTTAGAGAGCTGAGAAGGTGAAGAAATAGAGGTCATTTCACAGCCAGAACCCACTTCAGGACTGGGCAAAGGGAAGGAAACCAGCAGAGGATCTGTCCGAAACTGAAGTGACTATGGGTGGAGTTGTAGAGAAAGATCAGCACTAACCAACTGAGTTTTCACCCAAAGCTCAAAGAAAACAGAAAGAGAAAATTGCTGAAATACTCAAAAAATGTGCAACTCTATCGCTGTCACTCTAACTTTTCATTGGTATCTGAGGACTGGAGTTTGGCAAATGTGTCACCAAACTTTACAAAAGGTTCCAGGAGGATCTAGGGAACTAAACTTGCCTGTCAGAATACAGACCTAAATGGGGAATTAAGATAAAGGAACTAGGAATCAGTAGGTACCTAGATAAATAGAGTCTACTTGAAGAGAGTCAGCATGGCTTTTGTAAATTAAATTCAGGCTTACAGATGCATCTGGAGTTCTTTGAAAGGGGTGACAGACGTGTGGATCAGAGAGATTCGGTAGATGTAGTTTATGGAGACTTCTACAGAGAGTTCAGTAAATTCCCTCACCAAAGATTTTTTTAAGAAACGGAACAGCTGTGAATAGAGGTGATGTATACATATGCACAAAGACTTGACTAGAAGGTAGAAAAGAGTAGGAGTAAATGACGAACTCTCTTAGTTGGGGCAGGTCATCCAGTGGAGTTCCACAGGAACCTGTGCTGGGACTTGCACGGCTCAACATTTTCAGCAATGATCTGGTAAGAGGGTGAGTAGTGTAGCGAGAAAGTTGATGGTGGTACACAATTACTCAGGATAGTTAGGAGAAAGGCAGTTTAAGAAGATTTGCAGGAAAACTTTATATTTACAGTTTGGAAATCAAAATGACAGATAAAATTCAATGCAAGTAAACACAAGGTAATGCATATGGGGAAAATCAATCCTGGCACCATATATGAGATGTTGGATTCGAGTGTACCATTACTACTCAGGGGACAGATTTTGGAGTTATGATAGATTGTTGTGTTGCATTGCATCAGACTTAATGCTTGGCAGTCATCAAAAATGCAAACCAAATTTCTGGAATTATTAGGAAAGGGACAGTGAACATAAAGATCCCACTGTATTAACCCATGGATTGATCACACCTTGAAAACTGTGTGTAGTTATGGTCCCTGTATCTTAAACTACTGGAAACCCCACAGTTTTCCCAGAAAAACTGTGTAACAGGAATGAGCAAGGATGTAAAATGCCTACCAAAAAAAAAAAAAAGTGACTGGATAGGCAGGGGCTCTCTATCTTGGAAAAAGAAATAACACAGCAAAGTATAAAGTCATGTGGCATGGAGAAGATGGATAGGTGTTCACTCTCCCAATTCAAGAATGAAGGGCTGTCAAGTAGAGTTACGGGGAACGGGGTCAAAAGAAAAGGAACTGATTTGTTTTTTTTTTTTTCTTCTAAGCGGTGATAGCCCTATGGAACTTGCTGCCAAAAGTTACTGCAGGTGCTGGTACTGTGTATGAGAAACAGGTCAAATATTTGAGAGAAAGATCTATGGAAGGCTACTACCTAAAGGAATCATGTCAAGCTTGCGTGACTCATGACCTGAAAATAGTTGGAGTGTGGGAAAGCACCCAGAGGAAGCATACTTGCCCTGTTCTTATTCTTCCTTGGACAGCTGCTTTTGATCACCGCTGTAGAAAGAAAACTGGGCTGGGTGAACCTTTGGTCTGAAATGTTGGAGCCATTTAGCTGGGAATGCAGGCAGCTACGTGACATATGCTAACCTGAGGAGCTGGATGATACCCAAGCTGGCTTTAAATGAGCTACCTCAGATACCAGTGGCAGCCTGTCCTCTGGCTGCACGGAGCGTTCATCCTCTCCTTGGCATCAATTAGCCTGTGCTGAGTTTCTTGCTGTCATCACTGGGACGGTCCTAGTACTAAGCTAGCTTACAGAAAAATATTGCCATACTATGCTACCATTTGCTGTGTGGGCATACCCACTGCCTAAGTGGGCATGGTGGTACACCAATTATTTTGGCAGTCTACAAATACGAAGCTGCTAAATTCTCAAAAGAAAAAAAAGGAATCCAGATTAAACTCAGTTACTTTCCATTTTCCATTTAATCATTTCATGGGTCTAATAACTTTTCTGAATATCAGCTCTAGTACTCTTAGCTTGGGGTCATACATCATCGTCAGCAATAGGAAAGAGATGCAGTACTGATGCTGTATCAAGAATAGACTCCAGTGTATTCTCTTTTAACTGTGATGGCTTTGAAGATCTAATAGCACTGAAAATTAGTAAATAACTATTTTTATCACTAAAGTCAGCAGTTCTGACTCAAGAGTGTCCACTAAGGAAATTAACTTTGAGTAACAGGATTTTTTAAAAATATTGTCACTCTTTATCTTAACTACACTTTAAAAAGGAATGATGTCTATTATAGAAATGAAAATATTATATCGATGTCATTAATGAAGAATGTTACTAAGTACTTAGGTAAATTAATACTCTTACACAGTTTAATCATGTGATTCTCGGGGTCTCCAGCGGGGGGCACTGCGCAAACATAAAAACATGGCAAAGGCCAGCATGGATGAGGCTTCTACCTAGTCCAGTATTCTGCTGAAGGGGGAAAAAAAAAATCAAACAAAAAACCCCCAAGAAAAATGGATGTGAGATACAGTTGTCATTTGTATTTAGGAATTTTTTAAGACGAAGCAGATTTCGTTTTCAAAACACTTTTGCTACTAACAAACAACTGTACTGTTTTATTTTCACTACCCATAAATCATCCAGTTTCGTTTGCAAAACTAAGAATCAGTGATTTTTAAAACCATCCCCTTAATCAATAACCTCAAATTCTAATAGGCCCACGTAGAAAAACTATTGTGAATTTAAATTTGTTACTGTTCAGTTTCATTAAATATTTCCAGCCTGGCATAAATCATTGGCTTTACCTACCTTTAGTATTGCTATTTATTCATTTACCTCAAGGGAAGAGCTAGAAAAAAGTAGAAGCTGCTCCTTATTAATGTACAGTGTAAAGCCCCACGTGCTTTAAGGTCTGCATGGGTCTGTACACACACAGAGTTAGCATCTAAAACAAGACCTAAGGAGAAGATATGACGTATTATTTTGTTCAAGGAATATCAATTCTGCTATTAGGAATATGTCATAGAGACCAATAGTAGTTTCATGGTTTCAACTCATACTATTTAAAGAAAATACGAAATACCAGTTCAGGAATTCATAGCACTGATTTTGTTGATAAGGTTTTCTAAAACAGGCCAGGCAGATGATTTATAAATTTACCAAATTAAAAGTGAATTGGGTATTCAAAAGTAAAATCTGATAGCAGCTATAGGAGAGTGCATGAAAGGGTAAATATACATACTGGGATTGTACATCTGTAAATGGATGTACCGATAAGGAAAGTAAGCATTCAACGTTGCCAGGCTCCTAGTAGCCTAGACCTTCCTTCCAGAAGATATTTTTAACTAGATTTTGCAATAGTGCAATGGATTTCCTGGTCCCTGGAGCTCCTGGCCTTCTATCTGACCTCTGCATTACAAGTAATGACTGCTTGCAAAGGACTGAAGCCAAAAGTTTTTGTCCACATCACCGGCTGTCAAAACACAGGGACTTCTGTCTGGGTGTAGATACTTAGTTTTGGAAAGGCAGGATAGAACATTTTGTTCATCTTTCCTCATGCTTCTCCACGCACGCACATGCACACACACCAACACACACACACACAGGAACAAACCAAAGCCCTAATGGTGCTGTTCTTCTTTAGTACCTTCCATGTAATCACAGAAAGCAATCTATAAATATTAAAGCTTTGCAGCAGCAAAAGCATTAAACCCATTAGGTAATCAGAAAGCTGAAATAACTATCAGCTGGTCAGCTGCAAGGTTAGGAAAGGTTCAGGAGTTCTAATTTCCAGTCCTTTAATCTAAGCCCTAGGCCACAAATAAGAAATTAGCCTGGAATTCATGATCAACCTTGAAATAACAAAACTTTGTTTATACCTCGACAAGCAGTGAACAGTACCAATTTCACTCTATAAGATGCTTGTTGTTGCAAAACCTATAAAAAGTGTTTGCTTTTTAATATCTCAGTCTTGTTTTAAGAAAATGAAGTTGCTCTTGGACCTTGAAACTTAGAATGAATTAAATGACACGTGAATAAATATATATTAATTCTTTTTTATTAAAGTATCAAAACAAACTTGAGAATAGAAAACAAACTGCTTTTAATGCATTTTTAAAGGTTCTCCTGAATAAAGTATACTTTTAGAAAACTCATGCAACATACTGCTCCTGCCTAGGTGTTTAAACATTTTTTTTTTTTTTTTTCCTGGGCATAGTCAAATGAACTTGAGTACCATCATTTCTAGAGTAGCGTGCAGGAGCACGCATGCACACACACACACATACAAGCAGTAGAAAGCAGCTATGACTGCACATATAAAGAAATAAAAATAGATTATCTTCTGACAAGAGTAGTGGTACCATATTAACATTTGGCATGCTAAGTAAGTAACATCAAGCAACAAAAGCATGACGCCTGCGTCACCAAGTGATACGGTTAAAAGCAACCGTACAAATTCCCTATGGGAGACATGAATTCTGTCATTATATTCTAGTCTCTGTGGTAACACTTTATAACAGTATAGGAGGCAGTTTTGTCTGCTGGTATTTGATGCACCAAGGTGTACGATACCAGGCTGATGCCTCAGGTTTGTATTTCCATGTTACAGAAGTCAAATACCAGTGAACACAGTTTGACAAGTTTATTGTAACACACTTCATGTATATCCATTCTCTGATAAACAGCTGGCCCAATTCCCTGCAGAACTTGCCCTCTAAGCCAGGGAAGTCACAGCAGAGGCTCCAAACTCTGCCTACCGGACATGAATAAAACTCTCACTGAAGTTAATGGAAGCTCCTTCCAATACACAGAAAGACAATGGATTCTCAGGACAGAATCGGACCTTGTATGTCACCTTTGTAATACATTCACTTTTCAGATACATGAAGTACATAACTTTAAAACATGATATAGGACATTACAATATATCCAGATCTTAGGAACAT
This sequence comes from Gorsachius magnificus, assembly GCA_034008185.1. Classification (NCBI taxonomy): domain Eukaryota; kingdom Metazoa; phylum Chordata; class Aves; order Pelecaniformes; family Ardeidae; genus Gorsachius; species Gorsachius magnificus. Next base: position 34,771,838 of record CM067083.1, on the reverse strand, counting down.
GTACTAAGAAGTTCTGTTGCAGAATATAACGATCATATAAGGATCAGGTATGATATCTGATAGACTCATCTGGGACTCGTAGGGTAAGAAGCTTACGGCTGAGGTATCTTAAATTTTAGCCTTTAGAACAAAACCACAATTTCAACACTGCATAACTGGTGTAAAATATTATGTACTGCAAGCTCCATTCTTATTGTCTGCTTCACTCAAATTGTGACATTGAGCAGCTAGGCACCACTGATGGAGGTACAGAGTTTTGGAAGGTATAATCTCTCCACTCAATCATTCAAGATACTCAGTGCCTCATCTGTGGAAAAGATGAAGGATAAGTGTTTTCAATACTGGTGTCTCAAATACAACCAGTGAAGTTTAGGAGTATATAATATTAAACACCAAGAGATAAAAGTAAAGAGGCAGCGCAACACTTGTGTTTTCAGTTTTATCCTGCTCGCAGTATTTATTAACTTCACTCATTACGGTATTAGTGATAAATAAGGATAATATTTTCTTTTACAAAAAAATTGTAAGGATATATTTTATAGGGTTAAACAATCTGAGAATTTCACAGAAACATCAGAATTTAAACACTCATAGCTCCAACTGTTTTGTCCAGTAGCTCTTCTACCAGTTCAAAAACATCTACGGTTAGTATTTAATAAAAAAATAAAACCAGTTATTCACTACATCAAAACTCTTGCCTCCCTTTAGATTCTAAGTAACACTTTCGATCGACTGTAGTTGCCGCCCAAATGTAAAATAAAAGCAGCTGCAATCATAATTTTCCCTCTGAATCACCTGGCAAAAGGAAGTAATCCTGGCCAGGTGGAAAAAGGTTTGTTAAGCTCCCATGCTTATGAGAGCCATCTGCATAAGCAGACCCACTGAAGGCCATGGAACCTCTTTTTTGAGCTGAGGGTTAATAGCATGAATTAAGGCTTGTAGGATTAGATCCTAGATACATTTTTTTTTTTTTTTTTTAAACTTTTCACAATTCATGAGCCTGGGATTCAGTCCTACAGTTCTTTACTCATGCAAAACCTGTATCAATATTCTTCCATAGTTACTTTCGTCTTTCCAGTGGGTCCAACTCACCAAGCATTAGTACAAGCTGCTCTTCAGCAATTCAAGGAAAAATTGTAGTCCCCAAAGGATAGTAGGTGGGGCTCCAGCTCGTAAAATACAAACTTAGCTACAAGGACATTTTGCAAGAAACATTTCTTTGTTACACCTATGAGGCTTTTAAAATTCAGTCTCTGAGATGAGTCATTGAAAAAAAACCCCACACAAATGTTGTGAAAAAAATGACAAAGCTTAGTTGGAACTAAAGGCTTTTTGTGTGTATGTGTGTGTTAGGTTAGAATGCAAAATTATGTATCGGTACATTCTGCCAGAAACCATCCTCTTGGAAACTTCAAAACTTTAAAAATACTCTCAGTCTGCTTTCCCTACCAGCAACAAGGAAAAGTAGTGTCCATCCAGCACAGCTTGTCTGTACCACGTGCATCATCGGAAGTCATAGTGTTCTAGCACAAACGTCGTGAGTGCAGATACTGTATACTAGCAGAGAGCTAAAACTTCTGAAGCTGTTGTCTGTAGCTCCTAGGAACAGGAAGTATCACAGGTGCAAAACCTATATTTGAGGCAGAAGACTCTTCAGTTTGATTGAGACCAGGTCTTCCAAGGGGAAGAATCGCTGTCAAGCCAAAATGATTCTTTCCGCTTAACAGAGCAATCTGCCCTTCCTAAAGGCTCTGGACTAATAGAATCCTACACAATATGTCAGATCCTCCATGGATTCTGGTAGTTGCTAAAAACACTATAAATATTTCCATATTTGCCATATCACTTAACCTTGTAACGTGCCTTCTTTGATCTGTTGAATAAAAAGATTCCTTTCATCTTCAGGTGTCCTTCCGTTTTGTGCCCGAACTATACAAGTGGGCCTGTGAAGATTTAGCATGTATATCAAATGCTGCTTCTCATTCTTTAGCTCTTCGATCTGGGCTTTTAATTCTGCATTGATAGTTTCCAGCTTTTCTGATTCCTAGTCACAAAGAACAGACACAACTGTTAGACTGAGTAGTTCAAATAGTTAATTGCAGTGTTTTTCTAACAGTTGCAGACTTTTATTGGTGGGAAAGCATATGGCTAGCAGAGGAAGAAATTGCTAGCCAAGGAAGAAATTGCATGTTGTTTGTGTCCCGTAGTGATGAAACTATACATCCCCCCATTGACAATGGTCTAAAAAACAGATTGACAATTACCTTCTCTGGCATTTAGAGAAGTGTAATGGAAGTTGAAAAGCCAAATTCAGACTTGTATTCACTTACAGCGACAGGTATCCAAAACATTATTGCCATCTTCTGCAAAATTATTCTGAACTTCTTGGGTCAAAAGTTGGCCCAAAATTATCTATGCTTCTTATTAACTCCCTGGAACATTATGTCACAGATCTGTAAACCCGTGTTAAGCTAAGAAAGTAAGGACACAGCTTTTTTTTTGTTCCCCCCCCCCAGACCTGGATATAGGAACAAAGACAGGCCTGATGCTGCTGTAGTATAGTTTTATATCATGGCAGAACAGGTGAAGACACTACTGGGGTCTTAAGACAGAGACTTCAGGGCTAAGCTACTATGCCACTCATTTCATAAAGAAGTCAGAGATTACTTGTTGGTGTTTGTAGGCTCTTGGTCTCCACAATGGATATTATATGAAATGAGATTTTACTTTTTTGTGTTCAAGGTACACATTCAAATTCATACTATCCCCCTAGACAAGAGTGGTCACTGAAACAGTAATCTCTTCACTCCGACCATGCTTTCACTTTTTTCCCAGTTTTAACTAGGTTTGATTTAATATATAGCGTGTTCTTTTTTATACCTAGTGTTTTGACAGGTTTACAGAGTTTTGTGTGACATCTTTCTCTATTTCCTACTATGTCAGTGCCCCTGTGCTGTCTGTTCAGATCCTGACAGGGTGACAGATTAAGAACAATTCAAGCCAGTCACTTACTTTCTGCAAACATTCTGTTTTTTCCTTCTTTTTGTTTCGACACTTTGCAGCAGCAATTTTGTTCCTTTCCCTTCTTCGCTTTTTTCTTTCATCCTCTTCAGGAGAAAACTATCCCATAAAAACAGATATACACAACCCATAAGATGTTGTAAATACTTGACCTGTATTTTGATAACTTCTGCATTTTTAAAAGCAACATGGATAGTGTTGTCAGGGCTGTGCTGATATCGTGAGTTACATAAGAATGCGATTCTGACCTTGCTTGCCATACAGTAAAATGGTAGTAACTCCATTAGAATTGTCAATAAAAACCTGAGTGGAGTTTGGATGGATGTAATCCACATGATGGCTCGTTTTAAATCGATGGTACTCAAAAAACTTGCCAAGCTTCTCCCCAGGCTGACTCCCATACCTCTATCTGTCCTCCATTTCCCAAGGAAGAAAAGGAGCAAGGGGCATGGGGAGCAGATTGGAGGATGTGGCATGAACGAGGCATTGAGAGCGCAGCAAACTAAGGGGCAGCACCAAGAAGGGGATATTAGCACACTCCTTCAAGCTTTATTTTGTTTTCTGTGGAGGCTCAGGTCAAGGTGTAGCTATTTCCCTAACTTAAGCTATTTCTCCACTTCATAAGAGACATGTGTTTGTTTTTTTCACAGAGACTATTATCTTAAAGTAAAAAAACTAGTGTGGACATAGCATGGCCATGTCTGCCTCAGCGGTAGCCCACATGGGTCTTACTGCACTGCTCTCACTCAAGCAAGGCTGCAGTGACTTACTCCAAGTTCAGCCACGAGCAGGCAGGGAAACCAGATTAGTGCTTGCTCTAATCTCTGTAAAACATTGTCCTTAGTTCATAATCAAAAATAAAGTATCCAACTACAGGCCTCAAAGGAAATAAGAAATACCAGAAGGTTTCCCAGAAGCACTTAACAGAAAGCAAGCAGCGGGCTTAAAAGGATAAAGTATGGTGGAGAGGGTTGTCTGATATAATTACTGGTATTGTGGTGATGTTTTATTAGAGAATTAATCATTCACACTGAAATGCTGTTTAAAAAGTCATACCTCTGTTTTCATGATTGATGTTTCAATTGGCCTTTCAGAAACTGTCACTGTGTCCAATGTAGAAGACATCCTGTGGGACTGGCGTTTATTCTGAATGGTGAATCTCAGTTCCTCTTTCACCAGTGGGGTTAAATTTGTGAAATCATCAAACCCCAGTGACCCTGCAGGGGACAAAGTGGGAACAATTGCGGAGGCGCTGACTTCTAATGCAGAAACCTGGCCTGAGTGTTGGACCATCATTTTGCTGAAAGGTAAAGAGAGATAATAATAATAATAGTCTTTCAACGACTTTAGAAAGGTAGTATCTCCTATTAAATATCTTTAATATCTCCTAGAGGTATGTTTTATAATGTGAAATAATACTGTATTTCTTGCATTGCTTCAGCTGCCATTCCCCATCCACCCCAATCTCTCACTAAGGTCAAGCAGTTAAGAATTTGGTCACTAGTAAAAACTTCTACTTTAGGTTAACTTCAAGTTGGTATTTAAAAATAATAATAGTATTAGCACATCACACAATATCTAGGTCTCTCTGAAACTTAATATGAAAAAAATTGTGTGTGTATGTATGCGTACTTCAAAGTTTTAAACTAGTAATGCTTGGCAAATGAGAATTAAGTGAATAGGAAGAGAAAAAGAATAAGTAGCAAAAATCAGAAAGCAAAGAATTATTATTATTAAACATATAAAAGGAGTTTAAGACTATCTCCATCCTCAGAGCTATACCACCACAAAATTCCAGCTTCAAATGGACAGAGCTGTACCTTGATCTCAACTACATTTAGGCAAAGCTCAAAGAGTTTTACTAGGAGCTGAAGTCTGCTAACCAAGACAAAATCTGTCACCAAATTATCATGCTCAGTTTTACACAGAGTTGTAGATCTGGCTATATACTCCTGCAAAACAGTTCACAAAAAGAGCCGGTACAAAGGTAAAAGTCTATACACGCTCTGGGGCTTCAAAGCACAGGCTGAGTTGGAGGGATTGAGTCATGAAAAACATGAAGCCGTTTGTTTCGTTCCTTTGCTCTTGTAAAATCTGAAATTGTCCTCATGTGCCCTCAACAAGAGGCTTGAAATTCTTAAATATTTATGGTCAGATCTCCTGCTGATATAAAACAGTGTGACCGAAGAGACTTCAGGGGAATTATGCAAATGGACACCCATAGGGGAACCTTATTTCTAGTAGTTTTCCTAAGAAAATGAACCTACCCAACAGTGCTCTGTACTTTCCTCTTTTTAGTCACTCTTACTGATTTTTTAGCCAGTTTTGGAGGGGGAGAGGCCCCCAATGAGCTTTGTGAAAACTGGTGACCCCACTGAGGGAACAAGAGGCAAAACTCAGCAGTCAACCGTCCTAACATCGTGGGCAGCCTAGCTAGCCAATGCACACATGACACAAACCATCTCTCACCCAGAAGAGGTGAGATGAGAGGTCTGGAAGAAAGCTGAGTGTTTTCTGTGGCTGGCCCAAGGTGAAAATGCACAGGAAAACAGATTGTATTACTTCCCTTACAAATAAAGTGACTTGTGTTAAATTAGATTTACCATGTTGGTTTTCCAGCTTTCTTTGGTGTGTAAGTTTTGGGGTTTTTTTTAATAGCTGTACAGGTAATTACAGCGTGCATTATCTACTCTTGATTAGAACTGTAATAATTATAGCAAAGTCAGTTGTAATTAACTTAGTGCAGGTAGGCAAGTAGTTGCCTTGGGGTAGCAGTGTGGGTAAGTTAAATTTCCACACGGTCAACCCAGAATTGCATAGTTCCCCATACGCTACTTCTGTAACCCAGCAAGAAATGTTTGGGGTCACGTGCCTTGACAAGAAGATAGATTTTGCTCAGAGATATTTAAAAATACACTGCAAATCCACACTGGTGCAAATGAGAGTAGAATCTGGTTCATTGCTAAGCAAGGTAAATATAAAAATGCAAGGACAGCAAATTGCCAGTTGGTAGAAAATGCCATTTCCAGTTCCAGAGACTTCCTCTCTTCTTCCTCACCCAGTCACCAAAGAAGAACTGAAGATTTCTGAGAGTCTGGGCATGAAATTCTGAACCCAGTAAAATCAAAAGGACTTTTTCTGTTGACCTCAGTGGGGCTAGGATTTCACCCATAGTTACTAAAGATGAGGAAATTATTTGGAACAATTTGTTATTCAGAAAGACCTTGGGAAATTTATGTAATTCTCTTCAGAAAGCCCCTGCTCATGAGTCACATTTAAAGTACTGATACGGTTTAATCCTATAATCTCAGAAAGCTAGCAGTTACTTTTTTCCAACAAGTCAGAAACAGTCCTATAATTTCCAGCTAAAGTCCTCCCAGCATTATGTATCATTTATCAACATTCAACTCATTTAAACAGGCTAATTCCAGATGACACCGAACCCCTTGTTGCTAGCAGAAATTTTAGCTGTTTTCACTGAATGTCAGTCTCCTTGGCTCCCAGTGATGGCTTCATTCAACAAAGTTAATTCTGTATAATTCAATCAAACCAGGAGTCTTAAATTAACAGTAAAACCATTTCTCCAGCCTACAAAATAATTAATTGGGCTAATCATTTTCCAGCACTGGTGGTTTATTCAATTATTTTTCAGTTCAGGTGAACTTTTAATTAAGGTCAGCAAGAGCACCAGAGGAAACCAAGAACATTCGTGTCTTAGTAACGTGTCTGAGGCAAATTGTGGATTTCTACTAGTTAGTGCTAAGCCTACCACAAGCACCAATGAAACCCTACTGAAACCCTGCTATAATGTCCTCAGGTACTCTCATCCATCTGTCATTAATGTAAAAAAAAAGAAAAAAAAAAAAGGAATGGGAAGGTGCCTACAGGGAGGGGAAGCACAGATGGTGGGAAGTGCCCTTGACTACAGAAACTTGCTGCTCTCCTGCCTGAACAGCTCACTGACCTTCCAGACATCCTGAAAGGCATCTCTATTTATTCAGACTTTAGGGAAGGGAGGGCCTACCAGGGGGCTGAGGCTTGTGTAAGGATTTCTGCCATGAGCCGAGTCCTGTTTTGCAGATCTGTTTGCTACTGGTTTGCTTTGCTGGGGCTCTTTCTTGGGGCAGCGCTTCTGGACAGTGCCTAGGAGGGTAGGCTTCCAGTCTACCACCGGGATCGTGAGGAGCCACCGTGAAACAAATAACAAAAATAATCAGCCTTATGTCAAATGTACTCAGTAAGCTGAATAGATTCCTTTTTCCTAACAACAAGGTAGATGTTTTCCAATTTCTGAGAAACAAATCTGCTTTTAGGAATGTTTTATGGGAATAAAAACTAGATTTTGCTGTTGAAAAAATGCAACAGGTTGCCCTTCCTTTTTCCACAATTTTTGTACAAATTGTACCTCTGTCTATACGCCATAAAGAGCACTGTCTCATTTTCTCTGGGTCTGTAAAGGCTGGGGAAACAGTAGGAATTAGAGTATCAGGCTTTAAAGTGGGATCACATCTGGGCCTTGCTGATACGATCTCTGTTTACTTTGTTAAGACCATGCACAGGGATCTCAGCTCCAGGCTGCTTGGAGTCCTTCTGAAGTTACTGATGTTGAAGGTGCTGAACATTCCACAGACCTGCACTGGAAAGGTACGGCTTGTTCCCAGCGTGAGTTAATGCTTTGTTACTTTATCCTTAGTTTTGGAATTCTCCAAAGAGAACAGCTTTTCTATTAATGGTACACACCCCACCCCACCCCAATTCAGGTGGATTCAAACAACTTTATTCATTTTTTTCTCTGCCTACTTTCTGTTTGTTCTTTTGCTGATGATTCTTGCCATCTACAGTAAACTTTTACATCTCATCTGACAATATTTTAATTCCAGGATGTGCTTCCTAGCTGTGCCTTTCTATTATTTAAGGCTATTCCTGTTATCAATATTAAAAAGGGCTACTTTCAGTCTTGTCCTTTTTGCTTAGCTGCAGATAGCTGACTGTGCCTCTTGGTTTTATTTCTTCATATGAATTCCTTTTCCTCTGGTGCTGATGCAATAAACCCCGATAACCATTGAGGTTAATCTTAAACAGCATTAAGAGCAATTACAGTTCACAACCTCTGTGCACGCTGGTTGACCTTAAGCTCTCTGTCATCCCACATCATTCCTGAACCATTTTCTGCTGCTTCCCAGCTTCCCTCAACTGCTCTTACTAGGAGGAAAATTGATTTCCACCAGGAAACTTGTTCTCCCGAACAAGTTTGCTGTTGTGTCACGCCTGACTTGATTAGGCAACGGTTCAGCAACCGATCTCCTTCGCGTCGAGACACGGGGACAGAAAGAAAAGCGAAGGTCTCTGGCTCGCACCCAGGGCTCCCGCTCATTTCGTGCATATGCAGTACGTGTGTAGGTACGGGGCGCCGGGGAGGCTCACTCCCGGCCTGGCCGGTCCCGCCGCGGCTCTTCGGTCCCTGCCCTTGCGGACCCTCCGGGGCGGCGCCGCCGCCTGGCCGCGCTCCGGCATCCTCGGCCGGTCCCGGGGCCGGCGCCGTTCTCCCGCCCCGAGGCCGCCACCGGGGCGGGGAAGGGAGAGCGGGGGCTGGGGGCCCCCCGGGGCTCGCACATGCGGGGGGGTTGGGGGGGGTGGGGTGCGTGGGGGGATCCCCCAGGTGTGGAGGGCGGGCGGGCTGGGGGGCTCCGGCAGGGCCCGGGGGCTTTCCCGGAGCTGAGGGGAGGCGGCGGCAACGCCGCACCCGCCCTCGCTCCGGCGGCGAAACTTTTCCCCGCGGAGCCCCCGGCGCGCATCTCTCCGTGGCGGGACAAGCTCCAGCGGAGCTCAAGCACCCCCCTTCCTTCCCCAAACCCCGGCAGGGAGGGTCTCGGCGTCTCCCCTTCCCGCTCCCACCTCCTCTGTTCCCGGCCGGAGCCGGGGCCCCCCCCCCGCCCCTCCGGGAGAGCAGCTCTCGCCGCTCCCCGCTCCTCTGCCTCTCGCCCGGGTTGCATCACCCCCCTTATATAGCCGAGCGGCCCAAGCATTGGTATTTACTCTGGCGGCGAGTCCCGGGCTGATGTCATGCTATTAATAGCCTCCCCGAAAGAGAGGGAGGAGGGAACCGGAGCCCGTAGCGGTGATGCAAGGCTTCCCCCGCCGGCACGGCACGGCTCGGCGCGGCACGGCGCGGATCGCGCCGTGCCGCGCCGAGCCGTGCCGTGCCGGCGGGGGTATCGGGGGTCCTTCACGGAGAGGAGCATCCATCAGCACTCGGACAGACCCCCCCGCTCCTTCCCCTTTCTCTCCCTCTTTCCCTTCCCCCCCCCCCCCTTTTAAAAAAAAAAAAAAAAGGCTCCGTGGATTTCCTTCTCCGGGCCGTTTTGCTGCTGAGAATAAATCAGAGTCCCTCTCACGACAAAAAAAAAAAAAAAAGAAGAAGAAAGAAAAAGAAAGGGGAGACTGGGTGGTTTTCGAAAGGACTGAAAAATGTGATTTTACTCTACAGGAAAAAAATGCTTCATGCTCCCTCTCTTCTGTGCTTCCCACCCCCCCCCCCCCCCCCCGCCCCGGTCCCCCCCTCCCCGCGCTTCTTTAGCTGACAGCTAAAACTTCATTTTACATGAAGAGGAAGGCTTCGTTTTTTACCCTGAGGAGGAAAGACCCGTTTAATGAAATGATAGAAAGCTAAAAATAACGTGTGGGGTTTTTGTTTTGTTTTGGTTTTTAACTTTTCTTAAAACACAACAGCACACGATTTCCTTATGATTTCAGGGAAAACCAGGGGGTCCCTGTAGGAGAGAGGGAAAGACAGTGGTGTGGCTGTGGTGAAGAGGTTTTTGTTTAGTTCGTGGGTTTGGGGTTTTTTTGTTTTGTTTCCGTATCTTCCTCACCTGCATTCTAACAGCCCCCCAAAGTGCTAGAAAATAAGATGTGTCAAAAAAGCATTTACCCAGTAGAGGTGCAGAAGGCTTACAGGGAGATGCACAGTGTTACCTGGTTCGATAATATTCCATACACAATACAGGGAAACTTGTCATTAAGACAAGTCTTCAAGTCTCTGCATTAAGCGCGGAAAGATCAGGACATTTCAAGCTTGCGGATGTTCTAACTAAACCAATATACTCAGTCATATACAAAATGTAAACTTTCACATATAAAATGTATACCCTGATCAAGCGCTACAACTGGTTAATTAATTTCATGACGTTCAATGTGGCTGTATTTTGATAACAGGTAATGTGTCTCAAGTAGTATATTCTGGGATGTATTAATTGCTTGGAGCATTTTATCAAGGGTATCGATTTCCAATACTAGTTTGAAAGTCCTTCTGTATCTCCCCTCTATGTGCATGTGGCTGCCTGGGTGTATATGTATATACATAAATGTATACATTGGCCACAAAGACAGGAGCAGTAATCTTAGCTTTTTAAATGTCTCAGTGCTAGCACGCTCAACTTTGCAAACTTAACGCTCCTATTTTACATTTAATTGCCTGCTTTTGGAAAAAACCAAACCAAAACAAAAAACCAATCTGGTGGGGAAGGGAAGGAGTCTGGGGTAGTGATGTTGGATTTCCCCCTGTGGAAGGTGCAGTTGCTCTCCGTTCTCCTCAAACAACGAAGTGCACTTTGTGGAGGGCAGGAGGGAGCTCCTCTGACCTACCTGGCAGCTCTCCGTTTACAGCTTGTGCAAGCTGCAGGCTTTTCTTGGTGTAGGCTCGTGTGCTCACCTATAGATAAATCATTCTCAGGTCTTTCAAAATATGTTTATTGCCTTATCTTTATTAATCTAGGTAAATCAATGTCAAGTATAATGCCAGACAAAAACTTTGCTTTTTCGGAAGGGTCTAGAGCAAGCTTTACATTTCAGCTCGGTGCAGCCTGTGAAGTTCTTTTCACTTCAGAGGCATAATTTTATAATTCATGCCGTGTTCAAGAACAGCTGGCATCATTTTTCTCAAGCCTAGAAGAAAAAAAACAACTCTCTCAAGCAGAGGCCAAACGTGGAAAATTTCTTCCCAAAAGATAATTGGTTGGAAAGTTCCAAGCATGAAGTTATTGTGGAAACGTGTTAGCAACATCAGTTTTAGTGGCCATGACCAGGTGCCCGCTGTAATTCTGACAGAGATTTAGCAACTGTCCGTTCTTATTTAGCTAGCTCTACCAGAAGTGCGAATTTATTTAGAGAATTTTCAGCTAAGCAGGGTGATGTCAGAGAATAATGAAGGGGGGAAAAAAGCAACTCCTTCATTCAGTGTGGGCAGAAGTACCTTGGAAATCCAAGTGTTGTTATCCTGTTGTTTAAGGGTCACTGACATCTAGCCAACAATCACAACACTTCACCAAATAGGCAGGCGACTATTTTGTTTTGACATTGTACTATCTTATACAAAACTAAAGCCAAGACATTTGTTTGCTATACAATACTGCTTCACCACTGCTGGTGCCATTATTGCCCATGAGCTACAGACAGTACTAAAAACTGACAGCAAACCAGTTGTGTTCATTCTTGAACTACTCCCGAAGTGAGCCAGCTCCTCCCTGCAAAGCAAACAGAGAGACCGTTCCTGTGCGCATTTAAGATTAGGCCACTGAAACATGTCCCGGCTTGGAATTCTTCAGTGAAAAAATAAAATGAAACCACAGTGAAAAATAAACCCAGTTCCTCTGTGTCACACAGGTTTTATCCTGCAGCCCTTTAAAACCAAAGCTAACTTGATCGCAGCAAAGATGTAAGATCACACTCCAGTTTTTTAAAAAAATAAATTAATAATTAAGACTATCAGGAAGTTAAAAGTAAAACCCAGTATAGCCACCAGATGCTCTGATGTTCTTTGCCAGTTTCATTTTCTATCTTGTAAAATATCTTTCATTTGCGTCCCTCTGAACATTTACCAGTCCTTTTCTACTTCATTTCCCTCTTTTGTCACAAACTTCAGGGGACTGTTCCCCTGAAACAGCAGTCATTTCACTGAGGTGACATTCATGTTCACTATTTCTGCTTTCCCTCAAGCAAGGTACAGCTGCTCATCACCAGAAGACCAACATGTATTGGGTCTTTCTGCAGAGACATTAGGCTGAATACCACGCCACAGTGTGGTCCTTGCAGCTCTCCATAAGTCTCTGGTGTAAAGAATTCTTCCCTTTACCTTTTCCTGACCAAAGCCTGCTTCCACATCCCTTGACACTACTTCATACGCTGTGGGTATTAGATTAAGACTAAAATACAGCTGACTCCTTACTAAACAGAGCTATAGACATCATTATACAGGGCAGCAGACTCACATCCTTACAGCAAAAGCTTTCTGCTGTCTCTTGTCTTAACATTTATGCAACTGTAGGACGTCAGTCAGAGTAACACAATTCAAATCCCTGTGTCCCATCCAGATCCTATGTTGGTTTATGGTCATGCAGTTCCATTAAGCCTATTTGGTCTGGTGAAACTATAATGAGGTGCTAATAAATAAAATGTGTAGTGATATCTTGAGTAAAAACTGTGTCTCTGTGTGCTTTGCAGTTTTAATTGTATTAAGTTTTGAAAGTACTGCAACCCTGCGGGGTCCAATTTTTTCCTGTGTGGCACATGTACGAGAAAGAGGTTTCCAGAATTCAGAGCTATCATGTTGTAAAATCAGCACAGAGTCATTTTTTTTGACTCTGCCCAAAAAAGTATTCTCTATTTCTTCAATGAGAATTAACATTTACCATGATTTTTGCTATGTGGTACACTCAGGTTTGAATCGAAGTGGTAAGACTCCCCTGTTCCCCAAAACATGCACTAGTTTTGAGACCATTTTCCCATCTGACTGGACTAACACCAGAGCTGAAACTTGGGACTATTTTTCCCAAAGTTTAGGTTACTACTGCTTGAAATAGCAGTAATGGGAGTAATCTGCAGTAGAAGTAGCATCAGCCATCCCGTCCCAGCCCAGGGCTTTTCAGCTGCCGTCTGGGGACCCCTTGGGCATCTGTAGACTACTTTTTCTCCAAAAAGTGACTAAAAAAACCCCCAAGCCTACAGTAGGGAGGATCAAATTCACTCTGGAAGGTATGGATCTCTACAGGGGTAAGAGGTCCAAAAATTGAAGGGAGTTAGAAACCACAGAGTTAGAGGACAGACCCTCACAGAGGCTATGCAGTAAACCCTGCTACCGTCCTACATTTAATACCACTTAGGTGGATGAGTGTATGTCTTGCAGAGGGAAATAAGTGCACTATTTTAATTTTTATTCTTTATTTTATTCTTTTATTCTTTAACACTGAAAACAAAATTAACTTGCTCCTTGCTTTTCTCTCCTCAGCTTACCTTTCTTTCCTTACTGCCTCTTTCCATCAGTATCCCTCTAAATCCATTTATTCTCCATTTATTATCTCCTTTTGGTCATCCCATTTCCTATTCTCTTTTGCTTTGTTTCAGTAATAGCCACCTTTCCCATTTCCTTAAAACAGCAGCTTCTCCTTTTCTTTTGCCACTTCCCTGTTTCTCCTCTTCTCACTTCTCTCTTTTCCCTCCCTGTATCCCTGGATTCCGTCATCCCCCTTACTGTTCCCCTTTTTCCAGAATTTTTTCTCCCATTGGTCCTTCTGCTCCTGCCCCGGCAGCTTCCTAAGCTTAAATGAGTCATTTTAATTTTCTCTTTCACTTTCTGTCATTTTACTTTTTGTTTCTCTGCTAATAAGATGGAGGCACCGATAAAAAAATTACCGGTGGGTGCCTCAAAAAGTACGTTTCAGGACCAGATTCCGGTGCCCAAAATTACCATGAACTTTGATGGCACTTTACTAAATTGAATGTTCTACAAGGTTGTCAGTCATTATAATATGCAGTGCTTTGAGAGCACGGGGTGGAGTGGGGGGGCAAGTTACACAAACATCCCTTCCCTCTAGCCGAGAGACAGCCCTGACACCGGCCCAGACGAGTGTATCTTTAGTTCCCTCTTGCTGAAGCCTTTCAAGGGGTTTTTTTATCAGACGGACTTTGTGCACCGGCACGAGAGATGGCTAAGCACAATAGACTGTCATTACGATTTCTGATCTCTTTGGGTACATCCAGATAATAACCAACAAGGAAAAGAGATCCCACCTATGAAGGAATTGCATCTTAAACTAGACTGAGTAAAGCAATCTCACTGATTCCACTGAACAAGCAAAATGATAGGCCAGGTATATTAACTGCTCTCCAAGCAAGTGTAACTAATGTCTCCTTTATGGTGCCTTTATAGACCCATCCATTTACTGGCAAGAAAAGCTCCATCTTCACAGGTCCTCCCCTTCATCTCCCCCTCCCCATCTTTTTCTCCTTATAAAAGTGTGCCAGATTTTGTCTGAGAGCAGCTAGAGATTCATACCGAACTTCATCAATGGCTTTATGTGTAAAGAAATTATCACTGATTAAAGTAAGTACTAACATCTGATCCATCTGTTACTGAATTCAATAGAAAGATTCCCACGGACTTCAACGAGTGATAAATTTAGCCCCCAGGGACTATGAAAAAAATCAGCATTCAGTCACACTGGCTCTCAGCGTACAAAACTCTCCTCTTGAAACGATTTGAAAGAAGTGCTTAGAAATTATTTGCTGATTGTGTACATTTCCCTTAGGTGGACTAATGTAATTATGGTTTGTATTCTCCTAGTTTTCCAGGTAAACACAGGGTGAGAGGAAGCGAGTGAGAGAATATGTCTGTTTTTACTGTGCTAAGTTACAAATATTTTGGATACATCATGGAATCACCATGCTGCTACACAGAAATACACACACCCCCAACCCTAAAAACTACCTGTTCCCATTGATTGCCCTTGAAACTGTGCGTATATATAAAGAATACTCTGGGACTTAATATCATTGATGATACATTAAACAGCTCTTCTGCCTGGTAAATATGTAAATTACAATTTGCCATTATAATTACAAACACGCATTTCTAACTATTGAACATTGATTTCTACATAAAGACCATTTCAAATAAAACCAGATTTGCAATCTACAGAAGATTCAAAACTAAGGCTGCCATTGCGGCTTTCTCTGCTTATCGTTTGTCCTCTCACCTACTTCACATGTGCCTTGCCATGAAAGGAACGCATGAATGATCTTAACTTTCAGCCTCTTATCTTTCCTGGTTTATTTTTTTGGCTTTAACCATATAGTAACTTGCCCAGATAATAAGAACAAAGTGTAAGCAAAATGAAACCAACAGAACTGCATGCAGTTTTAAAGTTAGACTGCCCTACCTGCAGTCACAGATGCATTCCCCAAGCCCAAATCCTGACTGCTCTGTGGGCATGGGAGGCTGCCCATGAGGCCACCTCAGCAGGGGTGGAAGATGCAGGATGTCACTGCACCCACCTGGGGTTCCCAAGTGAGTCTTTGAAGCAAAATGGTTACAGAGAGAAAGAAAAGCGAACTGCAGGATGCCCCGTGTCCTCACCACGAGGCTGTAAAGTCAGGCACCATCTGGTTTACTGTCTAACCGGCTCGTAACCTCATGATAGGACAGCTTGAGTGCAAGAAGTCTAGACTAAGGTTCCCCAAACAGCACAGTTGATCAGTTGGTGGTTAGATCTTTTTTCCTCAGAAAGGGGGGGCATGAGTTTCATCCCTCTCAGCCAGAGGTGAGAACCCAGCTCAGGTCTCTCCCTCCAGATCAACTGCTCTCATGGATGGGGTTTTCTTAAAAGACCAGCTCAATCTCTGGTCTAAGTTTAGAAGGGAAGTTTGAGGCCATGAATGCCTCAGTCACAGTGATGCTTCACTCTGCATTGCAGGTCAGATGGTAGGTGGGACAGATGGGAACATTCATTTTCACCGTGCCCAGCCTCCTTCTGCAGAGCTGGGCTTTAGTCGCTCTACACTGGAAATAATTATTAATGAGGCAGATGAGGGCAGTGCTGCTCACTGGACAGGAAATGAGAGGGCTGCTTATTGACCATCTTTGTGATTTTGGATAACCTGATGGTCCTCCTTAGGTTCTGTTTCCCAGTCTGTTGAAATGGGTAACAGTATTTTACATTCTAGGTGAAGTAGCTGAGACTCCCAAATGGAAATCACAGATAAGGATGGTGTATTTTATTTTTATGTCTAATTTTAATTACCACTCTAATGGGCGATCAGACCTGCACCTTTTGTTGCTGGATGCTCTCTAGATGCATTATTATCTATTACTATTCAGTGTGTGTGCTGCAGTAGTATTTAGCAGCCCCAGTAAGGATTCTGGGTGTGTTTTTCTTAGATGAAAGAATTTTATATTGAGCTCTAAAATGGATTAAAATCTTTCAACTGCCAAATAAAAGCCCAGATTCAACACAGCACTTAAATACATGTCTGCATAGGCCCTGTCCAAAAGCCTTGCCTAACTTAAGACTTGCTCTTAATGAAGATTTAAAATAGCCTCTATAAATATTGTAACTTATTCCTGTGGAATTACATTTCTTCTAACACATTTGGGATGACAGCACCTGAGAAGGTATAATATCGTGGTCTTTTTCAAGGTCCGTATTTTGGCTGTTTTCTTATATGTATGGGCTGATCAATTAATTCATTAAAGACCTTTGAAGTGCAGTAATTACTGTTATTTTTCTAAAACAACAAAGGTTTAGAATTTGAGATATTGAATTATTAAACAAAAACCTAAGAACTTTAAAGAGACCTAGAGCACAAAAGCAAAGCCTGACATAGAGAACAAAAGCAGAGTGTTCAGTCCACCTCTTAACACTAAAGTCTGCATTAATAGTGATTGTTAGAGGAGTGTCTAGTTAGTAAAAAATAAGTTACACTACATCTTCTAGTCATGTCTAAGGTAAATTGTTCTTTTATTATCCTTTTTCACTCTAATTCATGATTTATCAAATAATCAAAGCCTACTTTTTCAGAAAGTTATTTAGAAGTAAACATTTCCTGCACTGAACCAGGAATGCAGGGGATTAGTATCTGGCTGTTTGCACCCACCGTCCCACATGCCCGTGCATCTGAGGCCATAGGCTTTGCCAGCTGAAGTGTTCTTGGAAGCCTTCCACTCTGAAGCGAGTCTCCCTGGTGCAGCAGGAATAGCTAATGCATGTCGTGTATAAGCAATGATGAGTGGTAAGAAAAGCATTTTCTGGGAGTTTAACGATCAGTTGGAAGAGTTTTCATCCCCATATCTGTGCTCAGCTTCTCATTTACTGACAGGAAAAGCCTTTCCCATCAGGCATTTTTACCGTCACACTTTGTGAAAATATAAAGAAGAAAAAAGGATCAGCTCTGCTTTACTAGTAATAATTGAGCTCCAAATCCAGCAAATAAATAGTAGTAAAAGTAGAAATAGGACTGGACCCGAGGCCCTGGGGACTGCAGGAACCAGAAATGGGGGGTGGGAGAGCTGTTGTATGTAAAGAGATTTTGCAAGCTACAGAAAAAGAGGAGAGAAGCAAGAAACTTCATCAGGGCAGCTGCAGGACAAGAAGACTTTTTGGTTGGTTGGTTCTGATCAGTTTTGTATGAATTGCTATTTGTTATTAATGGGTTATTTTGTCCCATGTTGTACAGAACCATCTCAGGCTCTTTACAACATATGAGCAAATGTAAGGCAGACTCAGAAATATGATGGAGTTATTAAACCCCAAGAAAACTGAAGAAACGAGATTAAATGGATGATTTTCTAAGTTAGGTATCCTTCTTACCCTATATCCTAGCAAGTCTATACCTTATAACTTCCCTATATTATTTTTTGGCACTGCTTCCTGGGACTATTCAAATCATAATTTGTACAAGCATACGTAAGATCTTGCCTAGGCTACAGCTTCAAGGACCAGGAAAATCAGAGAAAATCCTGCTGGCCAGAGGGGGATCAGCAAGGTGAAGCAGAATATTGGTTCGTGCGTAAGAGGGCACTTTGGTGATTGTTTCAGGAGACAGAAAGCTGTCCTGTGAAAGCAATCTCTAACATGTACAGATGGAGCTAGTTAGAGTAGGCACTTTCTTATTGTCAGGACTTACTGAGACATTTAAGAACCAATGTGGGAGTTTCTCCTCAGATACCACTGCTGTCAAGTTCAGCGCAAGGTCAGCCCCAATTAATTTTGAAAGGCCGTACCCATAATGAGAGAAGACTGCTTCTCCAGAGTTGCTGATTATCATTTCAAGAGTCTGCTTGCTTTTGCCAATAAATAGTGAAGGATTTTTAGTGGTACTTCGCACATGAACATACAAGACTACTTTAAAGCTGTAAGTATCTAGTTAACCGAAGACACTATTCTCCCCTTATATACAGGAAAGAGACTGTGATACGCTATCAGCCATCAGTCAGCACGAGAGAGAAAGTAAAGATACAAAAATAAAATACTCCAGTAAAGGGCTGTTAGGAATTTCAGCAGATTTCACTGCGACTTCACGGTGTTCTGTACAGGAATTCAATGCTGTATTGCTCCACATTAAGGGAGGGATTTACCATTTTAAGGGCTCAGTTTCCCATAAAGGGAAAGTGTAGTTCAAGTCTATTCAAATTTATAATTTTTTCCCCTAAATGAAAGCTAATCAAAGTAAAACATGCTTTACCATCCCATTTTAAAGAGACAGATGCCTATCGTGTTTTGGAGAGGAAGGTAGTTTCCTTGCTAATGCAGAAGTATGTCTTGCCCTTGCATAAGCAAAGACGTCCCACATTGTATCAGAAAACTTGTGAAATGTTTAGTTAAGTCTACTTCCAAATGACATCTGTGTTGTGGCTCGGGTGGGTATGAGGCAGCCCCCAGCCCAGCCTGGCACTCCATTTTGCATTTATAGTCGTGCCCAGTGCTTCAGAAGGAGTTTTGCTGGAGTCGGGATTGCAGGATCAGTCCTATGCCTTGTTTGGAAACTGTAAATTAGGCTCAGTGTTATGCTTCCTGGCTTTAGTGAGGCTGTATCTGTTAGTACCATTTATACACTACTCCACTTTAACCAGTCAGATAAATCATCAGCTTCATGGCTGGAGCAGAAACTACAGCTATGACAGAGTGCCTAAAACAAGACATGAACTCCCCACAGGTACAAACTGGCGTGACTGCTTTCATTTCATCACCCAAGGATTTGGCTTGGGATGGTTAGCTTGATATTTTTTGTTGATGATTTATTTTGTGTTCAAAGCACCTGTATGAAGCCTAGAGAATATGTAACCTAGCAGGCAACATTTAAATTTGGCCAGTCTGGTATTTACAGGTGATTTGCACTTTGTGCAAAAGTGGGTGTTTAGGCTCCAAAGTTTTCTCAACAATTTCCCTACCGGTCTGTACAATCTCTTGCACTCAGGCTGTAAAATCAGCCATGTGTTAGGCTGGGAGTGCTTGCAGTGAGAAAAGGCTCTCACAGCAAGTGCGATGTGCACACTGATTTCTCTGCAGAGTGTGGGGGTTAAGCATGTACTCAAGTTGTTGGGTTTTGGTTTACAATTGTTATAGGTCACTATAATTTTTATAAAAAATAATATATAATAAAATATAATACAATATAATATAATGTAAAATTCCATTTTTTCCCTGAATGTTCTGTATCCTTAAAATATCCATGCAGATGTCTAAGCATTTGTAGGTTTCATCACCAACTTGAATGTATGTTTAAACACTACCCTCTTCCCTTTTTAAAATGCCCATTGTACATATTTTTACAAGAGGTTTTCTAAAAGCAGCATTCCTGGCCACAGCCCGGCTCCTCAGGAGGTCACCCACCCACTCAGGCAGCTTCTCCCCCACCATGGGTGTAGCTACCACAGGGTGTTGGTAGGACTGAGCCATGGGCCTCCTCTCCAAACTCGTTCCTGTAAACTGTGTAACAGGGGAATGTCAGCATCCTTTGGCTTCCTGACATTTCTTCATTGAATCTTACCTATTTGTGAATGTGCCTCCACCAACCAGACTGCTTACAAAACTTAGGGGCGTTACAGTCACACTTCTTCTATTACCCTAGTCCAAGACCTGTCCCTGTCTCTTACGGCATCTGCTGCATTTCTCCCAGAGCTCAACAGAAAGGTTATTGGGTGAAATTTAGTGGCCACAGGAGATGAGATGAAACGAGCTAGCAGTCATCAACTATTGTCATCATGGTGACTGTTAGCACCATGACCGCCTACCAGCATAGTCATCACCTATTTTCCAAATCCCCTCTTTGGTTGATACAAGTGTCTTTGCCCTCAAGTCTTGACCTCAGTTCATTTTCGTCCCAATTCTCCTTTCACTTCCCCATGTGACTTCACGGACTCCAGTTCAGCTGCACTTCATTTGCACTAATGAAAAGAGAGTTGAGCTTTGAGTCCAAGTTCTCAAAGACCTTTGGCCTAACATCCATTTACACTTATGTGATAAGGCGCCTAAATATCTTGCAAGGTAGGAGGGGTAAGCATTCTCTCTTGGCTATCCTTCCTTCTCCTATGGCATGGATTATTTTAGACTTTACATGTATACCTTATTTTCACTGCAGCCTGCAAGGCCACATTTCCATTGATGTAAGCATTAAAACAGCAGCAGGGTTAGAGCAGGCCCTAATTATGTTACAGTTTAATAGGGAAACAGATTATGTCAAGTGGGAGGTCACCAACATATTTTTGGAGCACATCTCAAAGTTCACCCGGTACACATCCCTTCCTTTTACTGGAATATTTATAGTTTGTTTGTTTTAAACTGGAAATATCCTTTCTCTGAGCTTCGCCTGAGAGCTGTTCGGGACAAAGACAGCATGCAGAACCTCAACCACAGCCATCGGCCGCAGGAGATCTGGATCCTCCTCCTTTTCAAACTCTCCTGTGATGGATTAGGAGGATGGCAGCTTTAAAGTGGACAAGCTGTAGTAACCTACAACATGGAAATCCCACGCTTCTTTAGAGAAAACCCTTGCCCTGGGCTATAAACACCCTAGTACCCAGATCCCATAGGTGCTGCAGTCAGCAACCTTCATGTTCCTATGCACCTCAAAATTTCATTTCAGCAGAGTGCTCAAATAGATCTGCTACCCAGCTAGGGGCCTTCCTCAGGCCCTCACTACGTCTAGTGAGTTCCTGATACTAAATCTTCCCCTAGACCCTCCTAGGTATGTGTTTTCTGATCATGCCTATCCTATGCAGTGGGAGTGAGCACCTGCACAGGCTCTTGAGAGGACAGAGGTGCCTCCTTACAGCCCGGGGGCCAAGCTGTCCCCCATCTCCCGCTGGGGAGGCTGAGCTGCTCCCTGCACACCTTGGTGGCTGAGTTGGGAGCCACTTCAAGGGGCTGGAGTATTCTAGCTGAGGATCAAGACATGTAAGACAGGGGACCTAGAAGTAAGGTATTGCTGTAACTAGATTTTGGGTAGCTGAGGTTTTATGGGAACTCTGCTGGCTCCTGAGCCTCTTCAGTAAGTTTACATTATTCAGTAAGGACAGCAATTATTAACAAGGTGTGAGAAACCGCTTTGCTTTCTCCTGCGATGATCCAAGTGCACCACCACCAGGGACAAGTCTCTTCTAGAAAGCAGTGGGAAAATGTTTAGGCAGGAGAAAGTCTCGGTGCCACCATCTAATTTGAACTTGGAATGTGACAGAACTATCGTGTGAACATTTTTATGAGTGATTTAGCAAAGTTCAGTACACCTTGTAAACAAAAAGCATATTTCCATCCCAAAGTAGAATACTGTTTAGTTTTGAATTTTTCTGGAAACATCAAACTCATGTTGATAGAAAAATGAAATTAATATATTTTAAAAAAAGTTAATCTCTTCTTTGAAACATGCCACCTTATTCTAAAATAACAATATTCATCCCAGCTGATACTCAAGATGTTAAAGCAAGGATTTCTCCTTCCTACTAGAAAATTCAGCCACTCAGCAGGTAATCAAAACGTTGGAGTGTTTCATTTTGTTAAGTTTGATATAAACTTGTTTTATAAGATACTGTGCCTATCAAAGGACAGGAATTCTCTTAACATAAACACCACTGCAATTTTATTATGTGAATGAGTGATTACTAGTTTGGGGGTTTTTTACTCTAAACAAGTGAAAGAATTTGGAAATCCTGACCCTGAAACAGTTTCATGCGTACTTAATTTTAATCGTGCACGTAATCCCAGTGAGTCCAGTACTACTCATATGTATAAATTTAAGCACATAACATAGGTGTTAGCAGGACTGGGCTTTAATATAGCACAAAATCTAATGTCTAGTTTTTCAGTGTTAAAATTAATACCTTGTTAAATTCAGTTTTCTAAGAGAAGTCATTATATGAAACAAATTATAAAGATGAATCTGTGATCTAACAAATACTTTAACTGAGATACATATATTACAATATATAATATTTCTAAATGTATAAATGTATGCATAGTATTTCTAAAAAGTACTAAGAGTTGTATGGGGAACCTGAAACACAACCTTGTGGAAGAAACGCTTAGAGAGAGGGCTAATGAGAGAGGAGAAATTTGGAAAACACTGTTTTCTGGCAGCATCTCCCCTGGTGCAGGAGCTTCCCCTCATGTAGCAGAACAGAGTCTCAGCTTCAGTATTTGTCGTCTTTGGTGAGTTTCCTGCAGCACAAATCTCTCCACGGAGGCATTTAACTTCCCTGCAGTGCCTCATGGAGAAAACCTGGGAGCCCACCCTAGCTGGCTCTCCTCTCCCGAGCCCGCAAATGCGAAAAGGCCAGGTTGCCCCACACTGAAGCTGCCTGGCTGCCTTCATGCTAACTCAGCCCCTAATCATGTGCAGGGGAGCCTTTGCCATCCCAAACAACAATATTTGCTGTTCATCCAAAGGTTTCCCCAATTATCTCCTACTAGAGCTCATGTTCCTGGCAGGTCTGCTTGCCTTCACCGTGGTGGGGGTCTGATGGGGTCAGCCACGCTCCCAAATCCCTTGGTGGCCATGGAGGAGGTTGCTTGTGGTCTCCTGGCTGTCCTGCGGTGGGATACGGCAGCAGCCCACGCTGCTCCGTCCAGATTAAGGGAAGGCAATGCCACTGGGGCCTCGTCCAGGTAAGGAATGGGAAGAAATTATTTTCATTGCTTTTTTATTTTCATTATTTTCATGCATTCATGGCATGGGTATGCACTCCTAATTCTGTTTCCTGCTGCTGCTGCTAATTCAGAGTAACACATTATCGATTACCACCAAGATAGCTATTTTTATTATAGAAAACACTGGGCCTTGTTATGAGAGCTATATACTCTGAAAACTCCAAAAATTAGTATCAGTTAATTTTTCCTCTAATTCAGAAAATAGGCTAAATCTTGATGGATCTGTTTACTTTTATTTGCTTTCTAAAATTGTAATGATTTTCTATACTGAAATGTCTGTGTACATTTTGTTTTGGGAGCTCAGCTTGAAAAACAAGTTAACAACAACAAAACCCAACCAACCAGTAAGGGCAAGCAGTACTCAGATTTTATCAGTTACTTCCAGCAAACGCCCCTCAGTGCCTATTTCACTCTGCTATTTTAAGTTAATTTGCAAAGCTTCGGCAAGGAACAAAGGTTAAATACTTGGAATTTGCACAGGTTGTATGTCACGGCAGAACGCTAAATCAATGTTACAAATAAATGGCAGTCCCTCCAAGAAGGAAAAAGAAGGGGCACAGGGTGCAGCTGCCCTGAAAATAATTTTAAGAAGAAAATTCCTCTGGAGCCAAGTGGGAAAGCAGGAGGTGGAAATGCAGAGCATTGCAGAGGTGCTGCTTTCAAGACTGCTTCATTAGGGCACTCCAGGTAGGTATGGAGCAGAGCAGAACTGTTTTACAAACATCTCCTCTTAGGTATTACTACAAGGAATAGCACAATATACACCTGTAGTGCAGGAACCTGCCCTGCTACTACTGGGGTACATTTTAGTAACCTGAGCTAAGGGCTGAGCTTTGGTATTTAGGGATAATGGTAATTAAAAGCAGTCAAAATAGGTGTTAACACAGTGGCACAGCATGCTACAGAGGTGGATATTTGCCATTGTAAAACAACAGTCCTGTATGAGCTTATAGTGAATCAGGTTAAATTTAAGACTCCTAAGTTGTGCTATGGGAATTTATTTGTGTTGATGGGGCTTGGACTGCTCTGTTTATGTTTGGTTTGGATTCTGCTGGGCGATTTTACCAACATGCGTTGAATACATTCGTGCTGGTTTTTGCAGTGGCAGTTGCCATCCAAAGCCATCTCCGCACAGCAGGTTCATTAGATCTCCCACTAAGTAAGAGGTGGGCAAACTGAAGGAAACAGAACTGAAGTTTGCCCGTGGTCATGCAGCATGAAAACTGTAGCAGGGAAAACAGAAAACCTCCAAGTCTTGACTCTCCTGGCAAATAGGGAGTGTTGTCAACGCAAGGTACTGTGGCAAGCCTTTCCTCCTCCATCCCGCCTCTGCCACGAACAAGTTTTTTACCAGTTCTGGTCCTCATCCAGCTCTGAGAGTCACTGATAATAATTCCAGCATGCCAAATGTCTGGCCTCAGCAGATTTTCTCATGAATTAAAAAAACGGGGTGTGATGTGGAATTTTTTTATGACTCCTCTGAGTACGTCTCCTGGAAAACATCCTTTCTACTAAGAGTTCTGCTATCAGTACGTATTTGCTGCTTTTCATTCTCCTTCCCCCTTGTATTATTGTGGTATGTTACAGGAAAGTTGTTAACTTATTTTCAGTTCTAGTACTCTAGGAAATCGTAGCTAGTTTGTGTTGGTATTTCAAAATTAGACTTCTACCTTAATGGGCTAATCCTAAACTAAGTGTCCTCAACTCCTATGAAACCAGTGATGTTCTGGGTGCTCAGCACATTACTGAAATAAGGCTTCATTGGAAGGATATCCAGATGAAGCTGACAAACTTCTAAATAGAAAAGTGTCCCCGTTTCATTCAAAAGCTACTTGTAAACTAAGAAAGTCAGAAAAAAATGAACGCATTTCTCAAACTAAGAAAAATCCTGAGAAGTCAGTCATTTCTAAAAATTGCATGCAATTACTTGAAACAAGTAATCACCACTAAGATTTGATTTTATTTTTCTAGTTTTTTCTTATGGCTTATACATTTTGTAGTTACTTTTTCTGCTATTTATTCAGAACATATTCATTGTAATTCTTCTCTGTACCATTATCACTAGCCTGCAGATAGATAATTTTGTTACAGAGAAAAGATAGCTCATCGTGGTAACAGGACTCAGTTTTGCCTTATCCTTATCAGTTTTCTTCTTTTGTGTTATTCACATACACACAGTTCAAAATATTTGCGAGATGACCTCATATTTTTTTTTGTTGTTGTTTCATTTTGATCTTGTTTTCCTGGCTGAGAGGATGTGTGTCACTTGCGCTTTGAAATGAACTGTGGTAAATACAGCCGCTTCTTGAAAAGATCACTGCTCTCATTTGAGCACGACTTTGCCATAAATACGCAAGTGGGAAGAAAACTATGAAGACTTCTTGTGCGAACTACCCACGGGCTCGGTCTTCTCCCCATTACGGCACAGTGCTGCTTCTGGATCCTTCTTCGCGGAGCACACGACCTACCTCACGGCCGTACATGACACCGAGTGCCAAAGAAGGATAATTGTATTCTAAGACTTTTTAATTCCCCAACTTACTTCAGCTGTTATCAGCAGCTGGTTACTTCAGCTGGCTGATATGCCTCGGTGTCTTGTAAACATTCGCTCTAGTATTGTGCATTACTCATAGTTGGAAAATCACTTTGACTCCTGTAACATAATTATGTTAATGTCAAATGAGTCACAGGGAAACAGAAAACTTGTATCAGAGCTGCACCTTAGTGCCAGTTCCTGAATGCTCCTGTTGGCACAGTAGAAGTAGGTTAGGGGATTTAGGGGGAAAAACAACTTTCATTTAATGAGTGATGTGAAATTATGATAATGACTCATAAGGAAGCTTGCGTGACAATCAAATTCAGATTCACTGAAACATAAAATTGGTAAGAGAATAGCCTGCCTGATTATTTATAAGAGCGAGAATGAAAAATACTGAATTTTTAAAGAATTACTTTCCCAGGAAAACTTCACAGGTATCTTTTGCACATAAACAGCTTTTAACATTCATTATTTAGTTCCAACAGCAGTGATTTATTTAAATTGACATCTTAATTAGATTACATTTCAGAGTCAATCATCTCTGATGATTTATTAATCCTACCTCTTTCTTGGTTTAGTTAATTCAATTGATCATTTAGGAAAAAAAACCAACACCATTTTAGCTCACTTTTGGATCATAATGCAAGAGGCCGGAAGCTCTTCAACAAGCTAAAAGTTCCTGTAATGTTATCTTGTGTGAACTTAAAGCAGCCAAAGGGGCAGCAAGAGCAGAATTCATTCCAGAGCTAAAAGATACAGGGACATCCATCTGTGACACAGTAGCTGTCTCAGGGCTAAGCTGCAGCATTTTTTATAATACACAGAGGCGAGTTACTTGGCTATTTGCCTACCAGGATTTTACATGCTCAAACATATATCAATATTCCCATGTGCCAAGGTGAGGAATAAGATATACCATCCAAACGTAAACAGAGGCATTTTTTTTTTCAGATGGCTGAAACATCATTCTCAGAACACGAGAGTTTTAGTATTCCGACAGATCCCACTGTGCTATTTGACAAAAAGGCTCAAAACTAAACAAGAGACAAAAGCTGAAATGAAAATCACAGAATCACAAAATCATAACCAGATAGTTTAAAAGTCAGGGGGAAAAAAAAAAAATCACTCAGGACAGCGTATCAAAAATATTTGTTGACAAGTAACTGTATTTACATGAACATCCTATTTGAAAAACTTAGGAGACAGGACTTACATTTCTCTGGGAGCTCCATCTCTCTGAGCACTTCCCCTTCATCGGCTGACTTCTCATCTCATGCCTTTTCTGACTTTCTCTCCACTTATCCTAGAAACTCAGTTAATAAATTAAATCTCACATGCCCCATAAGAAACCAACTGTTGTTACTAAATTGAGTGGGAATATAAGGTCATGCCATAGGTGACTAAGTACACCCTAGATTTCCCTGCGAGCCATGATCTAAATATGATGCCGCAGCATCATCTCGACCTTGCGCTGAGTGAGGGGCTTTATTTCAGAGCACAGCCCCGACCCGGGAGATAACCTACTATGGACAACACCTTTAGCTCGAAGCCCTCGGCTCTCGGACAAGTTAAAATTGTTTTATTACGTCAAACACGTTCGTGTTTAAGGTGTCGGCGGAAAGCCTTTCTGTAGTATTCGGTGCTTCTGCGTTTCAGTTAAGAAATACATGGGAAACACGTTGCAGGCGCCTGCCTTTGCGAATTAGCGTCGTTTCATTGACGGGGTGTGCTTGTGCTTCGCCCCGCGGCGGCAGGCGGACCGGGCCCGCGCCGCGCCGCTGCCTGGGGCAGGACCCGGCGTTTCTCTCCTCCCTGTCCCGGCCGGGCCGGGGGAACGGCCCCGCGCGGAGCCGCGCGAAGGGCAAGCGGCGGCCCAGGCAGCCGCCCCCCACAAAACCCAGTCACGGGTGGGCGAGGCCGACGGCGGCCTCCTCCGTTGCGCTGCCCCGGAGCGCCGGGGGAGGAAGACCCCGAACAACCCCCGCGCCAGCCCCAACGTTTCGGGTCTGACCCCCAGCCCGGGAAATTGGGGGCCCCCTTCGCGGAGGGGCCACATGCACCGTCGGGCGGGCTTCCCTCGGGGGGCGACACCCGGGCCGGGCCTCACTGAGGGACGGCACCTGCCGCCCGCCCGCCCGCGCCCCTCGGGGACGGCTCCGCGCCCGCCGCTCGAGCCCGGCCGCTGGCGACAGCCCCGCGCAGGGGCCGGACCCCGCAGCCCCTCGCCGGAGCGGCACCGGGGGCTGGAGCGGGGCAGAGTGCGGCTCCGCATCCCCCCCGCCGCCCCGCCAGCTGCGCCCGTCCGTCAGGGCCGCCCCCCGCCCGGGGGCGGGGCCGGGGGGGTGCTGCCCCTTTAAGGCAGCGAAGCCCCGCGCGCATTCCAGCGGCCCCCCCCCCAGCTCTCCAGCCCGGCGCGTCATCGTTCCGGGAAGCGGATGGCGTCATCCCGTCCTCCCGCGGCGGTTGCCGGCGGAGGGGCAGGGCCTTGAAACAAAGGAATAAAAATAGACGGCGAGGGTGGGGAGTAGGGCGGCCGGTGGGCGTGGCCGCGACCGCGTCGGCGCTGACGTCTTCCCTGGGCTCCGTCCCGAGCACCCTCAGTGCGCGTGCGCAGTGACTCGGGTTATTTATAGGCGCTCCTCGGCGTTAGGGGAGGTGACGTAATGCGGGGGCTGCTGCGTCGTGGGGCCTGTGCGTGCTACGTCATGTCACGTGCGTGGCTGTGTTGACAGCAGGCGCCGGCGGTTGCCTGGCGACCGGGCAGGGCCGGGCCGGGCCGAGCGCCCGCCCGCCGTGGCGTGAGAGGGCTTCGCCCTCCCCGGCCGGGGCTCTCCTCATCCCCCAGCCGGCGGGCAGAGGTGAGGAGCCCGCGCCGGCCGGCCGAGTGGGAGCGGGGCCTTTCCGCGCCCCGGCTGGGGGGGGGGGGGGGGAAGCGGCATGGCGGGTGGGCAGAGAGCCCGGGCCCGGTACGGCCTGGCCCTCCCCGCCGGGCGGGGAACCCGCTGCCGCGGCTGGGGCGCTGATTTCTGCGGGTGGTCGTGCCTCGGAGTCACGGGGGGGGTCAACAGCTCCGGCTGAATCCACAGCTCTTGAAACAAAGAGAGGCTTCTTTGTGCGGTGCCGTCGGTTTTCCTTTATTTGGCATCAGCAAGGGAGCCTGCGAGGTTGCTTAACCCCTCTTTGCGGGGCACTGTGTGAAAGAATAACCCTCTCGCACTGAGAGCAAACAGCAAGCCACGGTGCTCTTGTTCAGTACTGTGCTCTCCCAGTAAAGAAAAGCAGTGTATTAGCGGGGGGGGGGGGATAGTTTCTATGCCCTCTAGAAGATGACGTTCCCCACAATTAATTATTACAAAAATACCACGTCAGGGATGCCATTTGTATTATGGTCTTGCTCTTAACTACAGCAATGACAGCAGTAGCTTATATCTAGAATCTTCTAAGGATGCTCTTTCGTTTCTGTTCTGGTTACCAAGTCCACCTTTGTCTAGAGCACCCTGAGGACGCTCTGTAGCCTGTGTGGCTGTGCACTATTTCTGTGAAAGACCAAAACCTAGGAGTGTTTATGTTCCCTTGCAGGAGCTGGCCTTGCCTTTTTTAAGAGTCAGATCAGCCTACATTTTTTTTAAAACAAGTATTACAATGATTGTATGTTTGAAAGGGTATTGGGCTCTGTGTGCAAGCTTTTAATTGTGTGTGTGTATTTATGTATTTGGTAGACAATGCTTACCAACTTGTTACTGTAACTCTTTGCAGTTCAGAATCGGGTATTATAAAGCTGCTGTGTCCTTTTGATCCCTTCTGCATGTGGCTTTCTTGAGAAATTGTGCATAAAAGTCAGTAACTGTGTGCCTGTCTCCCAAAGCTGTTGCTTTCCTTAGACAGACTGGACAGTAAGTAGATCTCTAGCTTGGGATGGCATCTTCTCAGGCTGTCTGAACTCAAGGAAGATGTGGTGGACCATGTGAAACAAGGAACTTGAACTACGTCATCAGCAAGTAGCTTCTGGTCTGCTAATGACTGTGAGCAGGTGAAAGACCTAGAAAAGTTCACTAAGAGTTGTGCAGTAAGCACCAGATAAAGGTCTCTATAAAAGAGCTGTAAAGTAGGTTAAACTTGCCTGAAAGCAAAATGAGTGTGCCAGCTTCTGTCCCCATGTGACTGACGTGTCCTCATGAGCGTGAACAAGCTTCTTAAACTCATCTTTGTGTCTGAAAGATAAAGGTGTTGAACTAAACCAAGACTAACCTGAACTAAATCTAAAATGGGAATATTTTCATTCCACAGTTTAACCAAGTAGTTCATTTGAGATTACTTCCAAGTGCTTTTGGATAGGTTTAGCCAAAATCTTGACTGGAAAATTGAAGGAAGTAGAGATTCAGCCCTTTGTATGTGGCAGAGCACTAGAAAAGGTAGCTGCATAGTTGTTGGCAGTCCTTCTTTTTCAGTCTTCCATTGTGATACAGCAGCATATGTTCACAGAGGTTGCATGTCCAATTTGAAGGGCTTTGTTGTGCAGTGTAATGATAGCATGGTGCAGTGCAAACTTCAGCTAAATACTGCTGTCGCAGAGCATCCCAAGGGAAGGTGGTATAGTTAGGAAAGAGTGGCTGTGTCTTTTATTAGAGTGAAGAGAGAAGTGGACAAGCTTTCAGGAATACAAGCCTTTCTCCTTCAGCTGCTTAAAAAAAGAAACTCTGGAAACTTACATCAACAAATCTGTGCTGTTCCTAAAATCAGGATGTTAAAGCTGTTCTCTATCAAAAACCTGGACTACTTCATTAGCTTCTAGAAATTTAATAGCTGCTACTCTTCCATTAAGCTGTTTCTGGTTACATGCTGTTACGAACGCACCTGTCAAACAGAATGGTGTTTGGACCAATGTACATGTAGTTGCACAATTAACTGCTCTAAGTGCAACAAAACAGCCCCAAGGTGTATTGTTAGGTCTGGAGATAACACTGCATACCCTCTGAAGGGGGCATTTATAGTGCTTCCCTCGCCGTTATAAGGATGACTGTATACCAACAAGTAAACAGCCTTTTGAATGAGCTACCAGAATACCATTGCAAAGCTTATTGTAATTCTAAAAGAAAACCTGTACTGATTGTACATCTCTGCCTGTGATGTACTATACCGTGCTAGAACCTCTCCAGAAAATAGTTAAATAATCCCCTTATCTTTGAAAAAGTCCTGTGCTTTGAAATGAAGCTTTCCCAGAATCTTCCGTTTGCCCTTCGTAGCTCTCAGGTGGTGCCCCATCAGAAACAACCTTCCTGGAAGTCCGTGAGTACCAAGCAGAATCAGACTGTGCCTGAGTCTTGCATGACAAATGCCCTCTGCAGCAGAATGACCATGATCTATGGATCCTACTCGTTCCCATTCCAGAATGTGATGTACTTGCTCAGTATACCAAATGTATTCATGGAAGTTACTGGTATGAACCCAAACAGTTACGAGGCATTAGAGCAGCTCTTATAAGCTGAAGGACAGAAATGTCCAGTCAGCAGCTGGAGAATATTTTCACAAAGCAATCCAAGTGGACTGATAGTCTGCCTGCAAAACATAAGCCCGGAGCTTAACTTTTTTAACTCTGGTGGACACTTAAAAACTGTGGTTTCAACAGAAACATAAATTTGGTACTTGATTTTGTCATTATTCTTCCTGTCAGCCCTTTGCTTTCCCACAGCTGTTCTTTAAGTTCTGTGATGATTAAGGTGCCTCACTTCTAAGTGCTAATTACCCTTTTCTCTAAAAATATCTAGCTTTTTAACATAATCAGGTTATTTTAATTCTTATGAGAGTCATGAAGGTCTACATGCTTTTTAACAACTTAGGTCTACTGATCTGATTAAAAAAAATATTGTCTTCTATCTCCTTGCCTTCTGTGTCTGGAATCCATTTTCAGAGCAGACTAGAAGGATTTTCTGGTGGAAATTGAGAGATGTATTCCCTGACTCAACAGGGCTCTTTGTTTTCAAGCAATAGAAATAAAAAGGATTTCTTTTGAGTTTCCTTTAATTATAAGCCTGAGGGTAGAGGGAAAGGAGGAGTGAGTTTTGTTTCTCAATATGATGTTTGTGATTTAGTTCTGCCTAGGGGAGTTGCTGTTTTGTTGCTAAATTATAATTGCACCTTTCCTGTGGCTATAGAGGAGTTTTGGCTATGTTACACTTCTGATTTGTGGTTGTCTTCCTTCTTCTGTGGGAGCTCTCCAAAAAGGTAAATGGGAGTTACATCTGCGACTTAAACATGCTACTTTCTCTCCTTCACAGTCATAAGGATTTCCGTTTGGTATGAACCAGAGCTGAATGTCAAGTCGGTTCTTGCAGTCTGGCTTTTTCATTTGAAAGAAATCATGATACATTTGAAATGTATTTGAAATATCATTTTCTTGTTAGATCGTTAGGTTATGCAAGGTGGATGATGGCGGTTACCCTTAAAGCTATTTATTACACTGTGGTTGTGAATCTAATGAGGGAAAATGGGATTCAAGAAGGGACATGATAAAAGCTTTTGTAGAAGTGGGTATAGTCTGGATGATGAAGGCATATGAGCAAATTAATGTTTAAAAAAGTTTACAAATCCCTTGGTGTGTACAGTTCTGCTATTACTTATGAACAGCCCTTGATCAAGCGTAGCAACTAAGTCAGTATCCTGTAGTTTTCTTCTTCACGGGAGTCTTGTTTTTCTAGCAGCACCAAAGTCAAGAATTCATAGGTTTTTGAGAAATGAAATTATTTTATTTCATTCCTTAGGCGATAACTTCCTTTCTCCAAGCAAGTGTAAGCAGAATTATTAGTGATCCTGAGAATTTTTCTTTTCAGGTAGAAAAGAATAGTTAAGATGTGAACAAAAACTTAGGAAATGTACAGTCTACCACAGGGTGTTTTAGGTAAGTTATCTAATGCTTTCTGACAAATAGAGATAATATGTTTTGTACCTCATAGCAATGTAATGAGCATAACATTAGGACTGTGTTATCATATAGATACCCAAGATAAGTAGAAATTGCACATTAAAGGCCTTATCTGTTTTGTTTGACCTTCTACTTTCTGCAGAACAGGTACTGTAGCATCTGTATGAACTGAAAAAATATTGGTATTCATTAAATCTGCTCTAGTCGAATAGTCGACAAATGAATTTTTATTTGTGACATTTGTTACATTACTGAAAATCTGAGTAATTTATCCAAAAAAGTCCCTTTTTTCTTTCCGTCCTCAAGTCCTGGTAAGATTTCACAGCATTCAGCTCTAACAAATGTGATAGTTACCTGCAAATTAATCATAAACTCTAATTGATATCATAAGGTTATCATAGCTTTTCATATCACCTTAAACTATTTCATAAATCTATTTCTAACTGGCATTTTGTCAGCTTGTCTGTTCACAGGGTGTGTGCAGGATTGTTACCTGGTAGTGTTTATCATGACACAATGAATTACAGAATTTAGGAGCTTTTTGCTATTGCTACCACTGTATACCAACAGTGTAACTTGAAAGTTTACGTTAAATGTGACTCACAAAGTTCAGAAATAGGTTAAGCCCTGTTGCTGCATTCTCCATTCTAGTCCTTCCTGCCCTTGCCTCCCTCCCCATCCCCAAAACAAAGTTTCCAAGACTGTAAAGTCAAAATGTTTCACATAAATCTTCGTGATGCAGCTCAGGCTCTTTGAAACTTTTGTTCTGTTCTGTTTGTTTCTTCCAAAACTTCCTGTCACTTCCTCTGTATCCACTGGGTCTTTTTTTTGTTTGCTCTGGCATGACATTTGCTTTTATCTAGGACTGCCCATGGTCTGGAACTCTGGTTTTCAACTGTTCTTAAAAAAAAAAAAGTGGATAACTTAATAAACTTCACAAAGAAACAACTGTAGTATACCGTATATCATAATGGTAAATATATTTCACAAAACAGGAACAACTCTGTGAAGAAGTTATGTAAAACAAGTTAGAGAAATGCTCTTTTCCCCAAGGGCTTCTGTTTTTATAACAGTTTAGTTTCATACTAAGTTCTTTGGAGCTTGTCTTTTGCTTTGGAATGCCTTACTAAATGTGGGAAGTTGAAAATGCACTCAGTAGATCATGAGTACCATTTTGATACTTCCATAAACAACAGGGCACTGTGTACTGTGAAACATTTATCTTAAGTGAGCACAATGCTTAGAAGAAATCCTTAGTCTATTACTCATTCAGTTGAATGCACAGCAGAGGCAAAACCATGCATGAACACGTGTCAAAGCAATACATTTAAACATTATCAGCAGAAATGCACCATACAGTGGAGGAGAGAATTGTTGCTTTGTGAGAATTATTCTTTAATTTCTTGGACTTTTCTGCATGTTTAAATCTCAGAATATTTTTTATTGAATGATTTAAAAGTAATGCAAATAAGATAAAGCTGTTTTCCAAGTGGGGTTTGGTCCTGTCCCTGTTGAGCTCAGTGACAGTTCTCACTAACTGAAGTGATGCAGGGTTGGGTCCGTAGGTTCTTGGATGGGAGAGTTTGCGCATTCTTGGTTTCCTTTCTTCATATGGATTGATGTGTCACCAAAAGCTACAGATTTGGCTGCTAAAACGCACAACCTACACAATGTTAAAAGTGAAGATCGTTTTAAAATTTGTTTGATTCCCTTTCAGTAACTACTTTTAAGATCATTTCAATGTACTGATTTTTGTTTGTAGTCTACTGCTTTCCTCCCTAGTACCAGGTAGGTAAATTGTATTTCTGGTCATTGATTTGTGTTTGAACTCTGATAACTTCTTCCGTGTTGTTGTAAGCAGGGTTTTCTAAGGCTTTCTAATTATACCTAATCTTATATCTAATTTTATCTAATTTTGCATACTTTCTGGAACAGAGGGATTTCCCACAAAAGCTTGGTTCCTCCTTCCTCCCAGTAAAA
Source organism: Gorsachius magnificus (assembly GCA_034008185.1). Taxonomy (NCBI): domain Eukaryota; kingdom Metazoa; phylum Chordata; class Aves; order Pelecaniformes; family Ardeidae; genus Gorsachius; species Gorsachius magnificus. The sequence continues at coordinate 34,737,409 of CM067083.1, read as the reverse complement.
TCACTAACTTCTTTTTGAAAATGCATTTCAGTGATATAATGTGCATAATTATAAGTAATATTTTTTAGCTTTTAAATTTGATTTATGTTATAAATAATGAAATGTTTTTTAAGGATTGAGTTGAATACTACTTGAACGTTATTTAAGACTAATGAAGACTTATTTTTATTTCATTTTCACATAATCTATCATAGCTTTATTCACATTTTAGCAAAATGAATTGCAATAATTTGTCATGATAGCTTATGTCCTAAAACCCCTTTGTAATCCGGGAAAAAAAATAATTTGTAATCTTTGTGCTATACTAAACACAGTATTTAAAAATAAGTCTAGTTTTGCTGTGACTTCTGTAATTCTAATTGCTTTTAATAACTGTGATAATAATGGAGTATACTGCCCGCCTTCTGGGCAGTTTCGCTGTCTTTAGTGCAGTCTTTGTAAAGACTCGAAAATGCAGATAAAGAAATTCAGGTTTTATTCTTTTGCTACTTCATAACTGCTGTTATTGTTTTGTGATTGCTGTTCTACTTAAATGCGAAGTTATTTGGCACTGAAAAGAAATAGTCTTCAGCTGTTGAAAATAAGAATGCATCTGTAATAAAGGTTATTATGATTAATTTTTATGCTTGTTGTCAGTTCTTTGAAAAATATAATTTCAAATCTAAAAAGGTACATGCTTGTTTATTTAGTGATCTCTTAGAATATGTTCCTATGTCACTGAGATCAGTGATGATGGGTTGAGGTTAGAATTGATTATTAAAGGTAAGATTTTTAAGTTCATTGAGAGTTTTATCACTAGTGGATGACATTCTGCACCCAATCAAGTAGAAATTATCACTTATTTCAGAGGGAATTAGGGTGAGGCTGAATTTGCTGAAAAGGTCTGTTTTCACTTAGACTTGGAATATGAGGATTGTCTGTTGACATAAGCATTTAAACCAAACTGGTGTGAATACAAACCAGATGTTTCTTGGGAACATTTTTATAGTACATTTGCATTTACTATAAAACAAGGTGATACTTTTTTTAAATCAGTATTTCTTGATTTTTGCATTGAAGAAATGTGTATTCTAAGGTACGGTATTCTCCGTGTTACTTTGCAGATTCTTGTACAGTTACAAATAGCAATCTTGTACAATATTAAGTGCTGCAATGAAAATCTAGATAAAAATAGAGTGGCCATCTGTAAAAAGAAAATAAATAGTGTTCATGTAAAACAAGTAAGTACTTTTAAAAAGTATTTTTCAGCAATCATTTTAGAGACTAGGTTAAATCTTGATTTCTGTATCTGTTCTCACTGAACACGTGCAAGGCTGTCGGCAAGTAGCTGATATCTAATGAAGAACGTAGTACAGCAACACACTTCAGTATTGTTTGACTGTATTTACCACACCTAGTTGCATTGGTTTGGGGGTACCTTATTGTTGTAAAACTTCACTGTGCTGTTCATTCTCTTCCTGTAAACTCTCCAGGGATGAAAGTGGAGCTAACATATGTCCCCGATCTTACAGTTTCTTCTACCCTTGTGAATGTGCTTCCCAAGGCTGAGGAAGAGGTGGGACGGTGCTGTTTTGAAGCTAATCCCCTCCATACAAGGGTGGGTTAGTTGTACCTATAGACATAGATCTGGAGGAGGATCCTCTTGGTATTGGAATGCGTTAGTGCCGTAGGTATTGATTTATATTATTTCTAGTAACAGGAGTAAGGGAAGATGGGCCTCTCACTACAAGAAAGACATTGCGTTGTTGGAACATGTCCAGAGAAGGGCAACAAAGCTGGTGAGGGGTCTGGAGCACAAGTCTTAACAAGGAGCAGCTGAGGGAGCTGGGGTTGTTTAGTCTGGAGAAGAGGAGGCTGAGGGGAGACCTTATCACCCTCTACAGCTACCTGAAAGGAGGCTGTAGCGAGGTGGGGGTTGTCCTCTTCTCCCTGGTAACAGGCGATAGGACAGGGGGAAATGATCTGAAGTTGCGCCAGGGCAGGCTTAGGTTAGACATTAGGAAAAATTTCTTCACCGAAAGGGTTGTCAAGCATTGGAATGGGCTGCCCAGGGAAGTGGTCAAGTCCCCGTCCCTGGAGGTATTTAAAAGATGGGTAGACACAGTTCTTGGGGACATGGTTTAGTGGTGGGATGGCAGTGTTAGGTTAACGGTTGGACTTGATGATCTTAAAGGTCTTTTCCAACCTAAATGATTCTATGAAGTTACTTAGAGTTGTTTCCACTTCCCACACACACACACTTTAAAAAAACATTAAGATGAGCTTGTCAGTTGCTGGTTTATTTTAGTGCTCTAGCATTTATAATAACCATTTTATTGTGATGATACTCTTATTTTTAAGATGACCTACAATTTGGACAATTAATTAGTATAAATTGTCCCTTTAATGTGTTGTAGTGTTAACTTGATTCATTCAATTACAGGAGTTTTGCTGTTAAAATGATCAGGAAGATGACTCTCTCATGGTCTTTGCCTGGTTTTGCTAAAGACTTAAATCCATCAAAGAGCATTTATTTCTCTCAGAACTGAATTATAAGTTTATAACAGAATGCAGTAAATTAGAGGAGAGAAGTCACACAGAGGAAGGAATATTTTCTACCCTCTCTTCACAGTCTCCTTTTGTTTTCATTGTATGGTGCAATATGTAGAGAATATGCTGAAAGCCACTTGTGTCCTTTTTTGGGTATCTTCAGATACCTTTTCTCCAAAGCTTAATGGTTTACAAAGAAGTCTGATAACATCTCACACTGGAGATGACCTGAGGTTTTGCGAATTTATGCTGACAATTGTGTTAATGAAGTATTGCATAACATTCAAATATGACAGTGTGTCCTTCCTGCTTGCTTTCTGAGAACTTCCATTTTAGGGTGTTGAATATTAGTTCACTTTCTGATAATTGGCGTTGTGATAATACAGGCTATGAGTTGTACATAATGTTTCACTGTGTTCAGATGGGTGCAGACTGGAACCAACTTCACGGAGATCAGATGGGTCCTTTTCTGAAATACGCTATGGATGTCTATACCATCTAGTCGTGCACATGCAGAGATACCCAAGTTCTGAACAAGCTCGTGGTAGCCACAGGTCACAGCAGAGTGTCTAGTTTGGGTCTTCGATGTGACGGTGTTGTTGTGATTGGTTGAGTTCATGTTGGAACTATGGCTGAGACAACATACAAGTTTATATTGCATATTACAAACTTGTCTTTAACATTTCTGAAACTGGGATGTTCTGATTTAGAAGAAGATAGAGGCAAAGAACACTTTGTACAATATGCTTACGCTATTGCATTTAAGATAAATTTGGTAAGGATATCAACTGGCCATAAAAGCGTAATAATAACTTGACCCTATACATTGAACTACAGGTACGTAAAATGTAAATGCCTAACTGCATTTTTGTATTACATGCTTGTATAGCTTTGTCAATATAGTTCAGCTGCACAAAGGATATGTTCGTTTAGCAATGGTTGAGGCTGCTTTTTATTTAGGTTTGCTCATACATTTTTTTCCCCTCTAACTGCTTGGTGATGTTAACCTCTTGCAGAAAGGTAAGAGCATCTAAAGTAACATCAGCTTGTTGAGTGAATAAGCCATAAGTATTAGCAGATGCATTAACAGGTCTCCAACAGTGACAAGGGGTTCTAGCATTGTTTGCGAAGCCTGGGTACATGAACTATAGCCATCATGAAGCTGAAGCAGCTGCTGCATTTACTGGCAGTTGACTTCATCTGTGAGTGCTCAGAAGGCTGGGAATCTGACTCTTCACAGACAATATGTCAGTTTGGGAACTTTAGTCATCCTTATTTAGCATGTACCAAAGGGTTCGATATCAACTGTTTTGGGGTTGGGTTGGTTTTGCATCATGGCTTGTTTGATCCAAATGTTATTGAAAGCAGCACAAGTCTCTCCATTGACTTTGATTAGTTGATCACAGTATGACATAATAAGCATCTGTTGATTAATTCTCTGCAGTTCCTATATGCATCCACATATAATGGAGGACCATTACTGGCCATTGCCACTGTTAGTCAGTTTCCAGTAATAGAATTTTTATTTTCAGGCTGAAACCATCAATCCTACACAGTATTGCAAATAAACCTTGTAAACAAAAAGTTCTTGCCACATAATTGGAATAGTGGGAGCAACTTTTTCTAAGCTGGGAACTTTCCCAAAATCATGCTCACAGATCCATGTGACATGTTACAGAAGTTGCTGATTTCATTTGTTTGGTTTTTGAACATGACTTTCAACTTGTAGACAGCTGAAGGTTGCTGCAGCCTGTAAGCAGAAGGGCACAAAGGGCAGGGTGTTGCGTGGTGAAATGTAACGGTGACTCAGCTTTTGCTGAAAGTAACACTCATTTCTCCTACTTCCTCCTGATTATCAAGAAGTGCCCTACAGCACTGGCATAAAGGAACACTGCCCATTTAAAGAATACTTTCAAATTTTACTAGAAATAGTGAACTGCAGAGAAATAGTAACTAGCAGTGTTCCTTTCTTGGCTGTGAAATCTGTGGGAAGCACTCAGTTCTATTTCTAATTTTAGGAGAAAAATGTCTATCACTTCTTGTACACAGATGTCATAAAACCTTGAACAAAGGTGAACACTTTCTGTTCAGATATCCTGTAATATAATTCAGCTTTGCTATAAAGATATTGTACTGTAATAGTAGCACAAGTGTTTTGGGAAGACCTGAGAGAAGTTCTTCCACTGATAGCACATGTGTTTGCCATGCCTGGTATGTGTGTATACTGGACATCGGAGATGGAGAACTTAGTAGCATCAGGACAGGATGGGCACTTTTCTGATGCAGAGCTTTCTGACCGTTATTTGATGTGGATGAGAACTGGTGCTCTTACATTCCCTGAACAACTCTCTGTAATGTAAATAGCATAGTGTTAAATAGGTAGGGTTTTGGGAGCATTCTTCTTGGTTAAGTTTGTGTCTAAGTTCTTCATGTTACTGTGGACCATGGTTTCTACTCTGCCTCTCGTACCATAAGAATTCCACCCCTCGTACCACAAGAATTCCCAAGCTTCCATGGCAGCAGCCCCTACACCTTTCTTCCAGGTTTGTCAGAAGATGACAGAGTGGAGATAAACATAGCAAATCTTTGTTTAAGGAAAGGCTTCAGAAGTTTCCAGAGATACACTGACAGGATTATTTTCATAGAATCATAGAATGTTTTGGGTTGGAAGGGACCCCTAGAGGTCATCTAGTCCAACCCCCCTGCAGTGAGCAGGGACACTGCTAACTAGATCAGGTTGCTCAGAGCCCCATCCAACCTGGCCTTGAATGTTCCCAGGGATGGGGCCTCCACCACCTCTCTGAGCAACCTGTTCCAGTGTTTCACCACCCTCGTCGTAAAGAATTTCTTACATCTGGTCTAAACCTACCCTGGTTTAGTTTAAAACCATTACCCCTTGTCCTGTCACAGCTGGCCCTACTAAAAAGATTTTCCCTATCTTTCCTATAGGCCCCCTTTAGGTATTGAAAGGCCGTAATCGGGTCTCCCCACAGCCTTCTCTTCTCCAGACTGAACAAGCCCAACTCCCTCAGCCTGTCCTCATAAGAGAGGTGCTCCAGCCCTTGGATCATTTTTGTGGTCCTTGTCTGGACCCGCTCCAACAGTTCCATGTCCTTCTTGTGCTGAGGGCTCCAGAGCTGGATGCAGTACTCTAGGTGAGGTCTCACCAGAGCAGAGTAGAGGGGCAGAATCACCTCCCTTGACCTGCTGGCCGCGCTTCTCCTGATGCAGCCCAGAGTACGGCTGGCCTTCTGAGCTGCCAGCGCACACTGCCGGCTCATGTCCAGCTTTCCATCCACCAGTTCTTCTCGGCAGGGCTGCTCTCGATCCTTTCTTCCCCCAGTCTGTATTGATACCGGGGGTTACCCCGACCCAGGTGCATGACCTTGCACTTGGCCTTGTTGAACCTCATGAGGTTCACACAGGCCCACCTCTCCAGCCTGTCCAGGTCTCTCTGGATGACATCCCGTCCTTCTGGTGTGTTTTCTTGCTTCTCTGTCTCATCTTCTGTTCCTGATAAGAGGAATGCCTAGTCAAGAAAGTCATATAAAGAAGCATAAACACAAGCAAATTATCGATTTTCCTTTTTTAGAATTGCCTGTTCTGTGAGGTGTGTTCTGCCTTTTCTCCCGTTTCACCATGTGTATCCATCAATAATTTCACATGATGATATGGAAAATGGGCCAGTGTGGTATCTACTCTGGTCAAAAGCACAAAAAAGTGTTCATCCCACTCAGTGCCAAGAAAAATCTGGCTCTAGTGCCCACGAGATGCCTCAACCAAGAGTGGAAGAGATGTATCTACTCCAAGAACAAGATATGAAATGATCAGTAACTGTTTTTCCCTTCTACATAGTACACATCCCTGGCCATGTAGCGTTCCTCACAATGGAAATGTCTATTGTTGTCTTTGAGAATTGTGTACAGATGAAAGTCAGTATAAGGAACCATTAAATTGCTTTTTAAATATAAATGTGCATCTGTCTGGGGGGTTGGGCTACTTTTGCTGTAGTAGCAATACTTGTCTCTTTGATTAATGTTGCTGTTGTCTTCAAGTCTAGGAAAAGAAATGCAGTGAAGCAGATTGTAGAGCGTATTTTCGTTCTGTGCAGTAACATTGCTTTATTTCTTTGTAAGAGGCAATTAAAGAACAAAGCACATCTTACAGTATTGTAGTGACATCTCTACTCACAGATTTTTTTAGAAGGAAAATTTTTCTGATGGAACTTCTTTAATCTTCTTAGGTTCTAGTGTTTTTCTTGGTTAAAGTCTGATTTTCTACCTGAGAAAAGAGAAATGCGTAGTAACTGTGACAGCGGGAAAAAATTATTTTTTTACTAACAAGTCAGCGTGATCATGTACTGATTCTTCATTTAGGAGCCATTTTTTAGTCTGCCTTACCCCATGTGCAGATATGAGGGGACGAGAGAGCAAAAAGGTCTTGTCGTCTTCCCTGCACACTGGTTCTCTCTCTTCTCCTCACAGCCCCTGTAGCATCCTGCCTCTGTGTTCCTGGCCCCTGTACAGAGTCTGAGCACAGGAGTCATTCAAGGGGAGGGAGCACTCAGAATGATTTTGTGTACAGGTCGCCAGCTTTCCTGTAATTTATAAGGACTACCTCAGGACCACAAATGGGGGAACCTGGAGAATTACATTAAATTGCGCTGATGGTTGTAGATGACTCTGACCCTCACTGAGGAAGGCACAAAGCAACCTTGCCTACATCCTTGTAGCACTGCTGGCATAAGAACAGCGATGAATCTGAGTTGATGTGGACAATCTGTAGTATTGTACGAGAAACCATGCGGTAAGAGCAGCCACTGTGAATTTGTTGTCTGCAGACAATGATGTGTGGGTTTGTGTTTTTTTTTTTTTCCTGCTGTGTAGCTCATGTCCTCAAGTTAGCCTGAACAGGGACCACAGTGCAAAGTGATGCATGAGATAATGTGTCCATACGAGAAATCCACTCATTTTTGTGTGCTGGGGTGAATTCAGGTGCATATTCCCTGGATTCTTTTATTACAGTGGATTTTGCTACACTCTGGATTATTAGTAGATTGTTTATTCTGGGGACATGGAAGTAATTGTGAACATCTGTGAAACGCTAGTGGTGTATGAGCATTGTAAGCAAGCATCCATAGTGTGAGCAACTGATGAGTTGTGTAAATTGACCTTTACCTGTGTTTTAATTTTGCAGTGCCATATCAAGCTAGGGTTTTTATATATAGATAGGACCTAAATTAAGGTCAATATTTAACTTGCATCTTGAGCTAAGATTACAGCAAAACCAAATCTAATATTAAATTTCAAAGAAGCCTTAAGGAGTGGCTCTTAGATCAAAAAGTAACAGTTGATCTGACATGCCAGCCTCATTCATGTATGGGCCTTTAGAAGAATGAAAGTACTAATTCCTATAAACATAAAGGCAAAATCTATGGAAATGAGGGCACTTTTCATCCAAGCACGTAGACTGAATTAAAGACTGCAAGGAGGTATAGTCATAAATTTGATTAGCAATTCTTGTGTGAGAATTACAAACTGTATTGTTATGGTAAAGCTTTCAGTTCCGTTGAGGTTCTGGCTTCCCGAAGCAGACCATTTTGCTAGCCATTGCGGAGCTCTGTGCTGCTCCACCTAGATAGTTACAAGTATCCCAGCAAATTATTCTAAAGCTAGAGCAGGCATGTCTAGATTATACTGCAGCCAATGTTATGACTGCATTTTTAATTACTGTGAGCTAACATAATTTTTTCCTTTATGAAGACAACTCTTGGAGACACTTCTCTTTTTCTTTGATTTTATTGTTTCTGTTGGTCTAAGATAAAAGCCACTCACACTAAAGGAATATAGAAGTTCTTTTTCTTATGAAAAAAAATATGCCAGTGTGAACACATCTTAAATAAAAAAATAGTATCTCAGTTGCACTTCACACTTTCAAAATTCTGAGCAATGATGTATGCAAGAGCTTTTAAAGTAACTTTAAACAGGACCTTATGATACATACATCTTGGGTAATTATGGACTTTCTAAAAGCAAATACTGTGTTACAGAATTATTTTTACACATATGCAGATTTAGTCATGTGTAGATCTGTCCTGGTTTTGGCTGGGGTAGAGTTAATTTTCTTCCTAGTAGCTGGCATAGTGCTGTGTTTTGGCTTTAGTATGAGAATATTGTTGATATCACACTGATGTTTTAGCTGTTGCTAAGTAGTGCTTACCCTAGTCAGGATTTTTCAGCTTCTCATGCTCTGCCAGGTGCACAAGAAGCTGGGAGGGGGCACAGCCAGGATGGCTGACCCAAACTGGCCAAAGGGCTATTTCAGACCATATGATGTCATGCTCAGTACACAAACTGAGGGGAGTTGGCTGGGGACAGTGATCACTGCTTGGGGACTGGCGGGGTGTCGGTCAGTGGGTGGTGAGCAATTGCATGGTGCATCACTTGCTTTCATAATAATTATTATTAATACTATTTTCTCTTTGTCTGCTGTTCTATTAAACTGTCTTTCATAACCCATGAGTTTCTCTTCCCTATTCCACCAGGGGTGGGAGAGAGAGAGTGAGCTGCTGTGTGGTGCTTAGTTACCACCTGGGGTTAAGCCGTGACAAGATCAACTGTAGATAGCTATGTAGATGTTTTGTGGTGGTGAAGTGACATAGCAAACAGTATAGGATATAAGACTGAAATGGGCCATATTGAATTAATCTTCAGTGCTTGACTTGTATTCATAAAGGATTTAGTTAAATCCTTAAATTCACTCATTTTCAGTAGGTAAGGATTCCAACATTGCTATTTATAGTAGCAAAAACCAAGTTGCTAGAATAGACCTGAAGTTTTCTACTCTAAATATCATTTAATCTAAATATGCTTATAAGTGGCTCAGAAATCAAGTTTTATGTTAAATAAACCTGCATAGTCAAAAATCACTTGACTGAGGTAGACTATATTTAGTGAATGGCCAATTTAAGACCAATATGAATAACCACCAAAAGTTATTTTGAGGACAGCAGTTCTGCTTTGTAAGAATGGTCCTCTGGGAGCGAGAGGTATTCCGAGTTTCCATTAGTTTCCCATGTTAAAGTGATCTTTCTGTTCCTTTCATAGATGCACATCTATATCCGCTGCCGTCTTCATGAATCTTAGTTTATCTCTTGGCTGCATGCATTGGGAGGTCCTGTTGGCATAAGCGGAATGTAACTATGCCCTGGAAGAATAGGATTCCTGTATTCTTGTTTGTACCCTGTACTGCATGTGCAGTCCCTGTTCTTTCACTGCTCTGAATGCTGAGCAGACATTTAGCTCAAATATTAATCCTGCATAGATAACTCTTCCTCCTAGGTCAGCAGGACTGTTCATGGGAGGGCTCGATACAGTTCTGCATTTGCATTTTCAGTTACTGTTGAAATGGCTGTCTCTCTTACCTGATAATACGATTTTTTTCACAAGAAATCAGGCAATTCTGTTCTGTTTGTCAGTTTAGAATTTAAATGTTTTTCTTAATGTAATTCCATATACATTATTCATAATTATTTAGTTGCTTAATCAAGTACATTTCAAAATATGTACAGAACTGTTCAGGATAAGCATCATGTGCACCTATAGTAATCCATAACCTTATCTCTTTTGCCAAGTTTTTAACAAAGTAATGTCAAACTCACTGTATTTTGCATAACAGGTTATTTGGTTTTTTTAAAGCATAAAATGTGGCTAGCGTTGTTTTAATGTATATATGGATATGACTCTCCATAGGATGGGGATATCAGTGGGAGTGCTGCTGTTAGAATAGGATCAGAACCTCTGTTCTGTATGGTAGAAACAATACCCATATTTTAGATAGGTAGGGTACAAATTCCAGATTCTAACCTCTATGTTTCAATGTACAGATGTATTAGTATATCTTGGTGTACAAATCACTGTATTCATATATGCTCTTTACCAAGCTGGTGTTGTAGATGAGCACAAGTAATTTATTTTATGCGTATGTATGAATACGTATAAAACTACCATGTATATCTAAATATAACTTACTGCTATACCAATGGATTTTATATTTTTTTACTTTTTTATTGGTTGTCAATTAGACTAATTTCTCCAGTATTTTCTGTATGACTTTCTAATTAAAAGTTGTATCATGCAGAAAAAGAAACCAAGGAAAGTTACTAAAGCCTACCTGGCATGGATAATGTGTTTAGATTTCCGTATAGCGGGTGTTGCCCCGTATTGTCATGTGCAAGTGAAACCTTTTTACAGTTGATTGGTTATTAGAATTGCAGAGCATATTGCAGAAAGAACAGTCATTTACAATAAATCTTTAGTTTTCAGTCTTCTAGTAAGACTTTTTGGAAAGAAACCAAGTATTGGGATTTTGTATGACTCACTGTGGTAGGTAATTCTTAATCTCTGAAGAATATACTTTCTACAGTCCTTGGAAAGTACATTGTTGATTGTATAGGAGTTATTTGAATTGCTTAATGTATTACCAAACACTTGATTAGTAAATAATGCGTTACCTAAGTGAATTCTGCTTACAGAGAAATTCCATGCTAGATACAATACAACACAGACTTAAAAGTAAACGAGAACGTGTTTTGTTTTTCTTAAATCTGTGATCTGGAATGACAGCATAGGAGGGAGTTATGCTGTGCCAGAAGCTCTTGGTAAAACCCAAACCCACCACAAAATACATCTAGTTCTACTTTTGTTGTGTACTCTGTATGTGAACACGGCTCATCCATGCTTGCAAATCTTTTTAAGACGTTACTGTTGTGGATGTCTAGTAAACGCATACATTTGCATTGCACAATGCTAACTAACATATACAAACATGCAGAGTACATATTTCTGATGTTGAAATAGTACAGAGTTAATGAAATTGCATGACTTTGCAGCAAGACCAGCAAAAAAGTAATTATTCAGAGGCAGGGTTGTGAATGATTTTGGTTGGGTTTTGGCATAAAATTTGGTGAAGTTAATTTTGTTTCGTGAAGCAGCATGTGTTTTCAGAATGAGGTATATGTTAGATTTTGTAAACTTTTTCACAGTATTTCCTCTCACTACCAATCATTCTTATACCATATGTTCTAAACTAAACAGTCCAGATTCCAGATGAATGTTGATGTCTACAGTACAAACATCTGGTTCATCATCTTTTAGTACTGGTGAGTTATTTCCTCTGTCCAACTCTTAAGTTGTCTATGGAAAAATTGTCCATCTGTTAATTAATCAGGTTCCATTATCCCCAGTTACTCTGGCTTCAGCACAGTTCTTCACCATATAAGATTCAACGTGGGTATTCTTTTAAACCGGGCCTTGCTCTGTTAATAGCGTTAATGTTGTAACCTACCTTACCTAATTTAACTGGATCTCTTTATTTGCTATATTTTGTTTTATCAGAGTTATTCATAATCCTCCTATAATCCTATATATTTGGAAGTGAGCTGTAGAAACCTTTGCTAAACTTCTCATAGTGTAACTTTCTTCATGGAAGTCACATCTCTTATTTAGCTGCTTACTTCATTGGGCTTACTTGCTTAAATACTCTGCTCTATCAGGGTTTAAGTATTTAATCCTTTATTACACTTCAGTATTGCATCACATATGTAAGTTTTAAAAAGCCAGTGACCAGGCTGGATAATGCTAGGAACCCAATTTCTGTATTAATGTGGTGAGAACTGTGAGTTAATGGTAGTCTTCTCAGACATGTTAATTTTCCCTCCCTGTTTCATTTCTGGTTTGAGCCCTTGAGAGTTTGGGTTTTTCTGAAAGGAGCTGAAAACCAGGGTTGTTCTCTGAAGTACATGAAGAAGGCAGGATCAAAGTCTGTAAGTAAAACTTCAGTATAGAATCACATACAAAACTCTATTGTAATAAAATTCTTGTATTACAGTTGTGAGATTGAATTCACTCTGTCAAATGAGAAACAAATTACAGTCTCCTTCGTGCAAGGATCTGTCATTCTTAGATATAAGCATAGATTCAGGTCTTTCTCTAAGTCCATATCCAGTGGGTTTTATCACACTTTTTTAATAGATATTAGAAAGGTTACCGTTACACAGGCTTTCCAAAAGATTTCCATGTTGCAATGAACTTGCTGCCAGGCCTCTGACAAAATTCAGGAAATTTATTGAGCCATATTTATGAATTCAATAGAATATCATCAGTGATACTGGCTGAGCAAAGTCAAGTCTAACACTCAAGATACTAACATTTCTCTGGCTACAGTGCCTTAATTTTTAATAAAGCCATACTCTTTATTCCAAAACTTCAAGGAATGTCCTCAGTATTGTTTTGAAATTTCCAACTGATTGTGATGATATATGAAAGATCTGGTTTCTGTTAAGTTTATTTGATTTTACTTCATGTATCTTATCCCCCTGGAGCATTTCTAGGTGGCCAAGCAAAGAAAATCAGAACACTTAAACCAGAAAAATAGGGGCTTATGTTTGGGGGAAGGATTAGTGAAAGCAAGGGAAGTAGTAGCTGATGAAATGGATGGAATCGTGGTTGGTAAAATGAGGATTCTCACAGGATTTTTTTTGTTGTTGTTGTCAGAAAATAAGATTTTTCAAATGCAAAATGTTTTCTTAGAATGGAAAGAATTTTTGTCATCTTGTTGAAAAGCAGATGAGCTGTTCCATTTTATGTCTCTTTTCCGGCCAAGCAAGCAAGAGCCTGAGGGAAGCATGGAGATACACAGTTACTTCACTTATTAAAATGCAGCTCTTATTTCTTTATTTTCAAGGCCTCCTTGTGCAGGAAGCTTCCAAATCTGAAGATTGACATTCATTGCTTCACATGTCCCAAACTGAAAAAACACTCTGCACATGAAGTCTTGTAACGTCTTGCAGTTAAGACGCTTGGAACCAATGTACACACTGTTCCATATGCAGGGAAGGCTCATTAAAATGCATCTAGCTGCTTGAAGTTTAGTCAAGAATTGTGGAGGTGTATACCTTGTCAGTCAGTGTTCTGCTAGTCTAGTCTTTTTTTTTTTTTTCCCCAACACAAATGGCTTTATGTGGACTGGTTTACCAGTAGGAGTCAGTTACGTCACACATTTCATATGTCGCATTATTGTTTACTATTGGAAATGATCCATTTCTGACTTCTTCGGCAAAATTAATAGCATTGTTGAAAAACGTAAACTGCCTCTGGCTTCATTATGATAGGCTTGTATAACCTACAGTTTAATATTAATCTCCAGCAATTTGAGCAAGGAATTCTGAGGCTTGGTAAGTTGGAAAATTAAGTTATGCCTTTCTTGGTCCTTCTAGATGTAATCAGTTTCTTTCACACATCTACTTCTTCTTAAGGATGGCTTATTAATTATATGGAGTTTAAAAGTCAGAGCATTATATTATTCCTTCCTGTTTCAATATTTCACAGTATGGTAGTAATGTGCAAACGATCAATGGAAAACTTATGGTAAGTTAACAGCACAATTATTCCTTGATGTATATGTTTTCAGGAGTTAAAAAGAACAAATAATAGTCTATCAGCCTCACGCTTAAAATAGGTGCATGGTGCATGTGATTAACTGGTATGGCTCACACGGTTTTTATCACTGTGCTTTGATTTTTATCACATTTTGTGAGTCAGGGTCCATTAGCTTCAGTAAAAACTTGGATTAGAAACATCTAGTGACTGTGTCTGTGTTCTAGGAATTGGTGTTAAATATTCAGTATTTGGGATTCATGCTTCTAGGAAGGTGTAGAGGAATGCTGTGATACAGAGGTGTCTTTTGGAAAGAAGCCATTTGTGGTCAGTAAAGATTCTTTTCAAGATTGTAAACCTCTGTATCCTTAAATTATATTTATAGAGCTGCCTAAATGATTTCTGCAGTTTCAGTTGGAATATATTCCCCAACCAAAACAATTGTGTAATACAGCTGTTATCTTTTGCCCCATAGATGCCTACCTTTCAGTTATGGCTGAAGTAATCTCTGGGTAACTTCTAAGACAGTTGCGCTGGTTAAAATTTTTCATGTGCATGAGTTTGAATATTAATTAGGTTGTTAGGCTTATTAACGTTATTATTACTGCATTTTTGTCAAGACACAGGGCTGTCATCCAGAAAGTCTATTTGTTGGTTTACAATATTGCCTAAGGCATATTAGCTTGACAGCTGTTTGTTAGAATTGGGAGTGTATTTGTATTCGCCTATTGTTGCTAAAATGTTTAATTCTGTAATGTAAGTGCACTGGAAGGCTATGATAAATGCATTTTTTAAATTTCAATCTTTTTTTTAAATAATGCATGTTATGTGCAGCTGAAGATACATATAATAATACCTTGCTTTATTTAATTTTCTTTTGACAATGCTCATATATCATCTTCCTCTCTTACCAGTCTCAGTTTCTGCATGATTGGCATGTTCACATTTGAAAAGTTTTTCAGAGACTTGTATCTTTTTTTGGAATAATTGTGTCTTACCTGAAACTTGTCTGGTAGTTCCAGAGAACACTAGCATGTGAGCTAAGACAGCACGGTACAGTTTAAATCTAAGTCTATGTTCCTCACTAAGGAACCATGTCATGATGGTTTTGTGGTTAGTGCAAAACTTGAAGGCTGATTTTTCTGACAAATACCAGGTCCAGATTTGCACAGTGAATCTGCCTCTCATAGAAATCTGGGTCAGCTCATCTTGTCTGTCTTTTTGCTGTTATCGCAACCCAGGTGTAAGAAACTAGGGACTGATTTTTATCGTGCAAGATATGATGGAGTATATCACATGAATTTGGAAAAGCAAAATGATACTACCCTAATATGTGTGCTTTGGTGGAAGGACGTGAGAGAACAATGATAGACGTATCCTGCTGAACACAAGAGGAGATGGGTACTTAACTAAGTGCCAAGCCAACAGCATAATAAAAAAGGAGGCACTTCAGTTTACTAAAACTCAAATTATCTTTTTAACAGCAAATTCCAAACTCTGAACCACTGGAGTTTTTGTAGCGTCACACTGACTTTTTGTACTACCCATAATGAGATGAACCCACAACTTAGCATTAGCTACATCTGCCTGTCTTATGTTTTATCTAAATCTACCTGCCCTGGAAGTGTCTTTTTGTGGGTCTTTTTTCATGTGGGAAAGGAAGTAATTCTTCATTTTTATACTCTAGGTAGACTGCCTGTGTTTTCACAGTCATAGTGATAGTGGACAACTCTATCGGGCTTGCCATGGGTGATGTTTCTAGGAGGTGTAACATCTGCGGGACTAGGTGTTCACCACCTCGCCTGAGGCAAGAGTGAGGCGGTTACATTACGTCAACGTGCGCTGTGCATGTCACTTTTCCATATGCCTGATCAAAACTTCATGGTTTAGCCAGAAGCACTTTTAAGCTGCATAAATAAGAACACTTTCTGCAGTGTGCGTCTTTTACGTTCTCTTCTAATGGAGAGTTACTTTGTCCTTTGCTAGGCCTTTTTATTTTAATGCTTGCAGAGGTTAATGGGATGTCTTGTGTTCAGATTTTAATGCTACCTTTATACGGCTGCAGAAAATAGCTTAGTGATACAACCCTTATACTTGTAAGCCTGAGGATCCCTGGAAGTGTAGGTCAGTTGCAGTATATTAAGGCTCTTCTACACTCAGAGCCACAAAAATGTCAACCTTTTTTATGTTTGCGTGCAAATAATCATGTATTGTTAGAGTTGCACAATTCCCAGCTTCCCCCCCCAAGCCTTGTTATGCTGTGCTTTTGAGCTGAAAGGAAGAACCTATGTCCCTGTCCTGGGCTCTCTTCCAGTGGTGCTTAGGTACTCGGGAGCAGATGCTGCTTTTTCCTACTGGCTGCTGTTTACTTGCAGTTGTTACTCAGTTCCTTTAAGTCACAGCGCTCAGATGCCAGCAATCACTATACCAGAGAGTCTGTTTCATTTCTCCCATAAAGAAATCTGATTTGGCAGTTTTCTATTCTTTGACTGGAACTTTAAGGGACCTTAATTTTATGTATTTCATCTTTTCTGTAAAACACTTCAAATGCTGTAAATGAAGATGTATCATCTCAGAACGAAGAGTCACATGTTTAATTGCAAATGACTTGAGCTTACTGCATTTTGGTGTAATTCTGTGATGTCTTCACCCAAGAAACAGCACATGATTATTTGTAAGCTTGCCATATCTTGGAGGAAATTTGATAAGGCTTTCAGAATCTGCGTTGTAAGGCCAGTAATTGCTGTGATCCAATAAGGGAGCCCTCTGTGGTGGCATCACTCGAGAAAGTAAGCGTGGTGTGACTGCTGCTGGCTTCTCGGATCACGCTGTCTAATGAAAGATTGATGAGGAGATGATGCTTTGTAACAAACATCTAATACTGCCACCAGGTCACAAGTTTTATTTGAACCAATCAATATAATTCATTCTCCTAAAGGTAGCTAATGATAGCATGCTTATGAGAAATGAAATGGCCTACAATCTAAGACAGCCTGCTTGTTCTTACTGTGTCAGCTTTAATGAAACGGTATTCATTTTATAATATCATCTAAACCTTGGAAAGAAAGAAGAGTTTAAATTCTGAGGGAAAACGTTAAGAAAACTTAAAAAAAAAAAACCCTGAACTAAGAGAATTCTTAAATTAAAAATAAATTTGAATTAAAACTCAATGAAACATAAGGGGAAAAAGAAAAAAGTCTTTCTTTCTCTGAGTTGATAGTATCTGAAAGAGAAAAGAGAATTTGGTTTGACCTTGGGGTTTAAGGATCAGATGTACATAAATGTCTGTTCTTAATCCTAGGAGTGACTCACTTGACTATGAAAAGCAGGGGGTCATAGTCCCCACCTATGTCATATTGACCCATCTGAGGACAGAGGGAAAGAAATTGGACTATCATTATTCTCTTCTTGTACTAACAGAGGGCCAGAGAAGTTTCTGATGTAGCCTAGATGAGTCTTTTTTGTTTGGTTGGTTTTTAATTGTACCAGCTATATTAATTCCAGAAAGCAAGTATAGGACACAGAGAGGGGCATGTATTCAAATATTTCCCTCAGAGGTGATCCTGTGAGAGACTAAACAATCTGGAATTAGAGGGCAGAATGAGGAAACACAAAGGCAAGATTTTCTTCTGAAATTCTCACTAAAATCTTTGAGCTGGGTTTTGCATTCTTGCTTCTAAGTAATATTGTGCTGTGAAATTGTTGGCAGTGAGTTATTGTAGCTGCGCGTGGAATAAGATACTGGAACTTGGAGCTTGACTTTTGAGCTCTTGATTATGAGACTTCAGTTTTTCAAGCTGCAGAGTGGGAACTCCCCACTTTTCTCTTAAAAAAAAAAAGTTCAGATTCTCTTAATAAAAGATTCTGATTTTCATAGCAAAATAGTACTGCTGCCTTCTAGGTATGTATAGGACCATACTGACCTGCCTCCAGTTACTTCTTAGATACAAAGTAGTATTTAAAAAAAAATGAAAATTTATTTCTTAAAATAAAATAGTGTTTGCTTAATATTTAGGATACTTGTGTGTGTGGTACTTTGTCTAGATCGGTAACATCATAAACTTTGTAAATGTTAGCATTATTTTCATTAACAATGTTATGTTTGTAATACTTGGAACAAATCAAAATTGTCACCAAAAATACCAATTTGTCATCAAAATATCAATACCAGATCTAGAAAAGACATTAAAAGCCAGGAGAATTTTCATGCTAACATCATTTTCCAGGAGCACAGGTGCACAAAAACACTCCCTTGCAGTGAGTAAGCAGTCTATTTGGTGAGTAAGCCACTTCTAAAGCACTGAATAGTGATTCTAACAGTCATTTCAGACTCTCATTTTGCTACTTCTACACAATTGTAAGAAAGCTGTATATTGTCATTAGATGACATTTCCTAATATTTAGCTTTCTAGTTTTCGCTGTACAGTAGGGGTAAAAACAAATTAATCACCCATAGCTGCAATTTGAGAATTTTTGCTTCAGTTACTGAAGCAGTATCTTTTTTTATTTGATTTCTTCACCTCTGTATCGATTGCATTTTCCTTCCAGACTGCACTGTGATCAATTGCTATCATGTCTCTTGGATTAACTTGGATTTCTCATCTCTCCTATTTCCATTTCCTTTTTTCTATTCCAGTAAGTGCTTTAAACTTTTAAATGTTTAAATAGAACCTCTTTCCCATAAAAATTGGAATTTGCCAGGATCCCTTCCTAGAAGAGGAGCATGGTCTAATGGTCAACACACACCTGGGAGATGGACACTGCTAGTTGATTTACATTTGTGGACTTCGGCAGGTCTCTAAACTACTTACCAGGAGAGCCATGAGGAGTAATTGAACAGGCAAAGCGCCATGTAATGCTTAACATTATGTCTGACTTTAGGAATACTGTACTTTTACTGCCAGCCTTGAAAACAGTCTGTGATTTTAGTGAGGGAAATTATGTTTTTTCAGTGATCTTGCCTGAAGAATGACAGTAAGAGTCCTGATACCAGCAATACAAATTCATAACTGCACAGACTTCCTTTTCATGATGAAATCAAACTCCGTCATTTCTGTTTCTTCTTGCTAGCTGATATTTTTGTTAAAATTTCCTGTAACTCTTAAAGAATAACAGAAGTTTGTCTATATCTGTGAGGATCCGTGTTGAAATAAATTCCAGAGTTGTTGCTCTCCACATTCCTGGAACAGAAGATGAAAGAAAGAGATACCCAGAAGAAAAATATGCTAAAACTGATGTCTGGAGAAACATAGTAGTACATAGTGCTGGTCATTTTAAATAGTAATTATTTACACATGAAGGATATTGTAAAGGAAATATTCCAAGTAGTGAATTTTGTCATCTTGTTAATAGTTTGATCAGACTTGTCTTTCATAACAGACATTTTATCTACATCTCTAGCATTTATCTTTTATTACTGTGTTGCCTGGGAGCTCAAGTCAGACTTTTCTGTAATTGCTCTATTTTGATTTAACTTTTCTTGAGTATGAGTGACAAGACCTTACATGTAATATGTTTCACTCTGATTAGCACTCCTGACATTAACACTTCTGTCTTTCCTGTTAACATCTCACCCAGAATATCTTAGTGTTATCTGTGCCACATCACAGTGATTGCTCATAGTCATCCTCTGATGGACTAATACACCCTCTTTCTCCTCATTTGTTATTTCCAACTTGTCATAGGAATTCTTACGCCTATGTGTATGACCATGCACTTTATTTTACCTAATTTCATTCTGTTTCTGTTATTGCAGTTACTCGTTCTCCTTTGGTGTGGAATAAAGTCTTTCTTTGTCCTAACAGCTTATCACAGACCTATTTTCTGTGCAAAGGTCACAAGGGAAAATATTAAGTATGTCCCAAGACAGATACTTGAGGAATTATCCTAACAGTTTCTCTCCAGCCTGATACTTTAAGTTGTTTTCTCTTTAGCTAGTGCTATAGAAATACGAGGATGTATATTTCAAATTTTCCTGTGAAGTTTATACATGGATCTTCGATGGTATAAATTATACTGAAGTGTGAAAATGTATCCTCCAACAGTGATCAGAAAAGTCTGTAAGAGGTTCCAGGCATTCTTCAGGTATTTGCAGAGCAGCTCCACTCAAACCACTGTGCCAGCACTAAAATTTCCAGGGTAAACACCACATTTAAGAATGCATCCCTGCAATTGTTACTTAGTTGGACTCTGCCCCCATTTAACCAGGGCTATGCTTTGGAGCTGCCAGTGGTGGCATGTGTTTCTGAGCACCTTTCAATAGCAGAACTGCCAAGGATGGAGACTACACAACCTCTTTGGACAACCTGCTCCAATGCTTGGCGGGTGGAAAAGTTTATCCCTATGTCAAGTTGGAGCTTTTCTTGTTTCAGTTTGTCCTTTTGTGTCTCATCCTTCTGCCACACAGTGCTGAGAAGAGCCTGACTCCATCTTCTTGGTAACCTACTTGAAGGTATTGAAAAACTGCCATTAGGGCCTCACAAAGCATCTCCTCACCCAGCCTCTGCTCTAGCCCCCTGACCATTTTGGTGGCCCTTCAGTGAATTCACTCTGGTTTATCAATATCTTTCTCATACTGGGAGGCCCAAAACTGGGTGCAGTATTCTCAATGCAGTATTCTCAATACAGTTGAAAGCATGTGGAGTGCGGGAGGATAATCACTTCTCATGATCTACTGGCTATGTGCCTAGTGGTACAGCCCAGGATATTATTGTCCTTCTTTACTGCCAGGGCACACTGCTGGCTCATGTTGTTGCTGCCAATGTCCCTAGCTGCCCAGCCAGTTGGTCTCCAGCCTGTGCTGCTGCATGGGTTTTTTCTTTCCCAAGTGCAAGGCTTTCATTTGTCCTTGTTGAATTTTATAATTTCATATCAGCCTAATGCTCTAGC
The DNA here is from genome assembly GCA_034008185.1 of Gorsachius magnificus. Lineage (NCBI taxonomy): Eukaryota > Metazoa > Chordata > Aves > Pelecaniformes > Ardeidae > Gorsachius > Gorsachius magnificus. The sequence continues at coordinate 34,716,557 of CM067083.1, read as the reverse complement.
CTATCTAGCTCCCTTTGACTGGTAGCCCTGCTCTTGAACATATTTGACTGGCCTGCTCAGTTTGGTGTCACCGGGAAACTTGATGAGAGCACTCTTCATTGCCTTCTCCAGGTCACTGATAGATGGTCCCAGTATAGACCTGTGCAGCACTCCACTTGTTACAAGACTCCAGGCTGAGGACAAACCCATTAACCACTACCTTCTGAAACCAACTATCCAACCTGGTTTTTACCCACTATATCAATTTATCAAAGTTACTTTTTAAAAAACACTTTTGCTAATTCAATTATTACATTAAGTAATATTTTATCTTAGAAATGTATTTAAGCCATGATAGCGAGGGACCGGGATAGACTGGAGAAAAGAAAGCTGTGGATAATACTACTGGTTTTAAATGTAAACTTTAAAACTTAAATTGATATCATTTATTCTTAGCTGATCCTGAGCTAAGAAGTCTCTGAAACTGGATGCTCAGTGGAGCACAGTGTAGAGGCACCCAAGCTGGTGCATTATAATAATTTATAATGATGTCTTGAATCTAGTGAGGTTCATTAACTCAGATGAAGAGCTGTGTGAATGGTGTTACTTCTGAACTCGGGGTTGCCTGGGAATCATCATAGTTGTATTTGTGTGCTGTTGCTTAGGCATGGTGGACTTAAGCTAGTGTGCACATTACTACTTTAAGTATCTCTGCACCTGTGTCCTGATTTATCAGCAAAGTAGGTGGCCTACCCAGGAATTTGACTGAGTTATTGGCTATGGGCTGACAACAGAGTCTCTTACTACCTAGGTAGCTGAGTCTGAGCATATGTCTTTAGTTCATATTTTCCAAGGCAACCTCCTGCTTGTATTTTGCATGTGATTTGGCAAATATAAATTGAGTCATTTGGTAAGTTTGTTATCTGATGTCATTCACAAATTAAGCAGATGTTTAAATGATCCTGTTTACCTTTTAGTCATTTGCAACTGTAGAATAACAGTGAGGCAATAACCCCTTTAAAACTAGGCCCTGAACATTTTGGTCTTGATTTTGCTTCAGCTGAAACTTCTGAAAAACTTGCCACTAATGTCAGTGGGAACAAGGTGAGGCATGTCTATAGAATAAAGACATTATGTCGGCTGGTAGTGGTGCAATGTGTGTGAATAAAAATGGTTTATCTCATTAAATGTTAAGCAGTTTGCCTGAAATCGCTTTCAATATCCTTTCTTGTTCTCTATACAGTAAAGTATGTAATTAGGGAACATGTTATACAGCAAACTCAACTTGAAAAATCCATTTTTAAAGCATAAAAGAGGCAGTGACTGAAGTCCTGCCAGGCTTTATCGAATACTCACATGTATTATATTGTAAACATAATATGATTATACTGTATGTTGTCACAATAATTGGCGATGGTATTGGAGTCAGTCATTGAGTGCTTTGTTTATGTGGTAATAGATGACAAGGGCTACAATGTTTGTTGGCAGCAACCTTGTTTTCCTTTCTGCTTTTCTTAGTAAATTGGTTTCAAAATAGTTTTGTGGGTTTGGTGGGTTTTTTTGGTTTTTTGTTTTTTTTTTTTGTTTTTTTTTTTTTTAAACCGACCGTCTTAGGATCCAGATGGCTTTATCTCTTTTTAATGAGATTTGGGACGTTCTCGCTAAAAGTGGTGTTCGCTCAGTGCTGCCACAAGGGCTGCATTCTGCACTTTTTTTAAAGCATGGCGCTGTGACAAGTGAGATAGGGAAGACTTAGCAGTGATCAACAGCGCAGAAGGGTGGGCTAAGTCAGATGCACTGGGATCCAGGGCTGCAAGGTAGCATGAGTCAGGAGAGAACATAGAAACTGAGCCTGGAGACCAGAGAATAATTTTGGATTACTGGATAGGAGCAGCTTATTTGTTTGTCTGTGTAGGCTTGATTCTGTAATCCTAACTCATGCAAGCTGTGTCACTGGGTTCCAGCAGCCTGCCGTGTGATGGGAGATATTCGTTGTGAGTAAGCGTAGCAAAACCACTCCATTTATTTGCAAAGGTCCTGAAGGGGCAGCCAGGATAGATAACAACTGGGAAAGGGAGATTTTTCCTGCTGAAACTTCAAGATATTTGTTACTGAGTTAGTTGTTGGAGTTTTACAGGACAAGGCCCTCTTAAAATGATTTCTTTTAAGATCCAGACCATATGTATGACAGGGCTCTGCAGGATCCTGACAGGCAATTTGTGGTGGCTTGAGGCATTCGCAGTAGGCACACATTTCAGTTGCGACGGAGTGGATTTCTCCTAATACAAGTTTAACAGCTGAAAAAAGGTTGCCTGTACCAGCTTTTCAGCTTCCGTCAAATTCAGACTATAAGCCTTGACTACTTACCTTCAGATTCCTGCGAAATCAGCACCAGCACACGCCCCATGCATCACCATTCTTTCACTTTTACGTATATCCTTCACTTTTTGCCAGTTTGAGCCAGCTCTCGCTGACTTCAGTTGCACATGATAGAGCCATATGCTTCCACCCTTCTCAGGCTTCCATGCCTTTTCTTGTACTGTTTATGTGCCAGTCCTGCCTGTCCCGGTGTCCATTATTTTCCATCTCATTTCATGTTGTGCACCACTCTCCATCTCAAAGTCCATTTGTGTCTGTTTTCATTCCCAGTGTTACTCTTTAGTGCCTGATTCTTTTTCAGTAGTCTCCTTTGGATTACCAGCTGCAGAATCTCTAGTTCTTGGCAGCAGAACAGCAGTTGCAATATAATTGGTTCTACAAGAAAGTCTTGTTCCTACACAGCAGACATAATTTTATTCTGTTTTGTGCTGATGCATGCACTTTGGCTTGCTTTTTTGACCACACAGGTGTGCCGAATCTGCCCAGGTAGTTGTATAGAAGGGATGGTATTTAGCTGCCATGAGATGTCTCTACCCATAGTCAACATTTAGAAACACTGTATATCTGCGAGTGAAGAACAGGACCTTTTGTTCAGTCTTCAGAGGGAAATGGAAATTGGTAGAATACTTGCCCGAAGTGATATTTATCACGGCCTCTATCACTCTTGCAAATGCTAGCGGATGTGTGACCTCCTACATGGTGAGATGCAGTATGGGCTAAATTAGCCCAGTACTGGGTCGTAGGGAAAAGGGGCATCAGCTTGAACCACTAATACAATATCTTAGCTCTTTAGGGGTATCCTATCCAGGGAATGTCCTTCTATAACTGTTTAGTTTGTGAACATCTTTTAAGAATCATCACTCAAAATGGTTTAGTAATTTAAGACTATGTTGAAAAACAAATTAAATAGTTGTTAAATATAGTATCTCAACAATTTCCAGTTAGAAAGCAAAAAACTTAACATTGTAATGTTTTTTCAACATTGTGAGTTTTTTATTTACCTGCTGGGATATGATCTGGTATCTGATGAAATTGCTGCTTTTTTTCCCTCACTAAGACGTAGCGAGATGTTCATGTGTGTATATTCTAATGCATAGTGGATTCTCAACTCAGGTATAATCGCTGCAAACTACAGATGTTCCAAGTGCTTTTCTCCTCAATAGTCTGATTGTTAATTGTGTGGCTAATCAGCATTTTAAAACAAAATTTGCACATAAAGAGTCTCTTCATCCAGTGGGGACATACTAACAGGTTCTCTCCCTACACAAGTGCTCTGCACAGTAAGAGGTGCATTAGCTCCTTGGGATCAAAACAGAATCAGCGTTGTTGTAGCACACAATGTAGCTGAAAATTGTTTTTTTTCAAAACAGCTATGATTTTTTTGTGGTGTACTTTACACCCTGTGAGGGGAAATCTATTCATGCAACAGTGCCTGGTACTGTAAATGGGACTGATTTACCTTGTACTTTAACCATGTAAAAAAAATCCTGATGTCTCCACAGTTGGTTTTTTTTGTGACTTTTGTCCACTCTGCTGCTTTAGCAGTCAAGCTTATTAGACCACGAAAAATCTTGAAGGCATGGTTGTGCTTAGCTACACCTCTTCCTCTGAAGGGACTGGCAGAATCTGATAGAAAGGTTTCCTGTACTAGAGCCAATAGCCAGAAGTTGGGCCTGTTTATATCCTCTAGACTAGGTTTGACATTCCTGATATTCTAAGGTAACACACTTGAAGGCACGCAACAACCTAGCCATAGGAAAATACACTCTCCAAGTGTTTACAGCTTTTTTTGGACCTTGTACCAAAGAAGGAAAGGAGCACATAGACACAGCTTTTCCTTGATGAGTCATCTTATTCCTTACAATTCTCCCTTTGATAAAATTATTTGCGGAGACGCTTAAGACTGTTTTCTTCAAAGTGATACCGTTTATTAGAAAACTGGAAGATCATGAGTTAGCTTCTGCTTCTTGCAAATTGATAAATTTACACCTATATTGCTTTGGAAGCAACTCCAAGGGCAAATGCAGAGTTTGTAAGCGTGAGTGCTGTGCCACTTTGGAGTCATGCTAAACCATTGTACTTCGTAGTACCCGACCCTTTCAAGAAGTACCATGGAAAATGTTGAATATCACTATTCAAACAGTACAGCATTATGCATTTCTCTTGACCATCTGTCCCAGAGCAAAGTTCAGTAGGTTAAGGAAGTATTGTTTAAGTGCAGTTATCTAAAAAATCAAAAGGAAAACTACTGTATATGAACAAATTATGGAGAGGCTTTATATAGGTTTACTGATGTCTGTAAATACATAAAACAAGGAAGCAGCAGCTTATGGCATGGTTATTTCAGGAAAAGCGGAAGGTCTGACTGTTGTTGTTACACCATGCACAGAGCCAAGCGGTTGCTCCTGAAGAAATTGTGAGTGGAATTAAGAACCCCAAAATTAGAACTATTTCCATAGTGTTATGAACTCTTTGCTCCAGATCTTGTCTCTGCAAATCAATGACAAATCGCATATTAAAGTCAGTGAAATCAGGTTTAGGATTTGTGCTTTCTTCTCCTCCCTACCTTTTCTTTAAACAAACCCCTTTTATTTTCCTTTCCAGGGAATACCTGTTCTGACAATAAGCCTGAGGGTCTGACAATCTTTAGTGATTTCTGGCAGATCTCAACATAGAATATTCCAAAATTAGTGAAGTGGTGTCAACTCGCTTCTTCAGAAGAGAGACTAAAATATATTTACTGTATCTGCAGGGGGGAAAAAAAAGCTAGAAGGAACTATTAAGTCAGTTAATTTGCTCTCTGTATCATAGGTCATTATTACCCAGTTACCTCTGTATAGAATAGTTTGTGTTTAACTGCAGTAGTAAGCATCCGAATATATCCTGAGCCACAGCAGACCTCAAGAACTAAAGATACCATTGATAATTCCCATGGCAATTTGAGTTATAACTAACTCGTTGTTTAACGTGCCATGTTTCCGACCTGAACTTTGTATTTACACTAAAGAACCCTGTGGGAGCCAGTATCTTCTGTGATTTATTAAGTCAAGCTAGTTAATAATGTTAACAAGTGAACTTTAAGTCTTGCCTTCAAACATGCTACTGTATGTCACATGTCACATTTTCCTCTTCAAATAATTTTGCTTTTTTGATTCTGTTTTGAAAACGTTCCTTCTAAAATGTGAAACTTGGTGTGGTGTTTCACTGCAGGTTTCATCAGTGTCGCATATAGTTGTATAAAGCTGTTTTGCTTTTGTATCTGTTCATACAAGGACCATATTAGGGTGATTTTTTTTATTTTTTTTTTGCTACTGTGTCAACTGTTTGTCACCTGTAATCCTGGGTATCTTTCAGACTGTGTGTTTTCCAGGGAGGAGATTTGGCTGCTAGTGGAGCTTTTAGTTCTAATCCCTTTGCATTTGGCTGTATTAAGACATGTTTAATTAGAACAGGCTTAGTTTATTAAGTGATTCAAATTGGTCTACATGACTATCTTCAGCTTTCATCCCCACAATTTTATTAATCTCACAAATGTTATTATCTTGGATGTATATATTTATTTCCAAATCACAAATGATAAGCCCTAAAGTTTGTTAAAAGTGTCTGTTCATTACTTTGTTAGATCTTTCAGTTTTCAGTCCATTTAACACATTTTATTGATATTGCGTTGTGCTAATTTTCATAATGAGAATGTCATACACTATTAAGTCAACTGCTCTCCACAAATATATTAGATATACATTTGCTTTCATCTGCACCATCAATGTCTCATCAAACAATGCAATAACTTTATTTTACAAGATCTATTTGCCACAGAACTGGGTTGACTAATATTAATTATATTCCAGTACTTTAATTCTTTATAATTTTATAACAGCTTTATTACCTGGAAGTAACATCAGACTAACTGTCCATTAGCTCTCTGAGTCATCTGTTATTATTGGCACAACATTAGCACTTTTCCTGTCAAATAGAATTTCCCTGGAATGCCTTAATTTATTAAAATAAATATGATTAATTCTCAGGCCTTCCCAGTCTTAGCTCTTATGTGTGAGGTAGATGGATTGGCTGATTTTAAAATGTTTATTTCTAGTACCTGTTGTATAACATCCTGCTTGGTTACTAAGGGACTGGAAAATAGTTCAACATCATCATGTAACATAAGAACATCTGTCCAAATATGGGATAGAAATATTTCTAAACATTTCTGTCTCTCCTGCATCACTATTAAAAATTCTATAATTTTCATCTGGCAAAGGGTTTATATAATTGCTAGAACTATTGTAGTCTTGATACTTTTTTTTTTTAAATTCTTCATGTTACATTGGTCCTGTCAGCTGTGGACTTTCCACTAATGTTTCTAGCTTGCCTTATCAATTTTTCTTTGTAACTCCTAATTCATATGGATTATTACTGTTTCTCTTTATCTTCATTTATTATATAGTACTTTTTATTACAAATGACTGCTCACACTTGAGTAGTGAAAGACAACACAATTTTTAGCAAAATTATCTTCTCCCAAACTGTGGAATTACAAATTCTTGACCATCCTAGGATATCTTAAAGAAACTTCTCACTTCTGACTTTGCCACATCAATTTCAGTCATTGTTTTAACTAGTCTGCTGGGATACTGAAGTTGCAGGTTACTGACAATTGTAATACATGTACCAGGCTCATGACTTTATGCAGCGGTGTCTCTGCATCTCTCCTACTCATTCTGCCCTCTTAGCATGTTTTTCTTTTTAGCATTTAAATCAGGTGGGTCATTGCACAATGTTCACTGATAATAACGGCATCATTCTTTTGTATTGGTGATGATTTCATGTTCTCTGACTTACTACGTCTTCCAATCTCAATACATAAAGGCCTGAAAAATATAATCTTTTAATACTCTTTGCCACACTAATTCAATTTTTTCAGGGACTGTTTGAGCATGTATTGTGTTTGTCTTCTTGCCAACTTCCTCAGGTGTTGCTACTTTAACATTCTCCTACCTACTCCTGCTTATCTCCAGATCAGGAAAAGGTAACACTTGCACTGTCCTCTTTTAGAGTTTTTCTAAGAGGTAAGATTACCATGGGGAGTGGATTTTCATAACAGCCCTGTTAATGAAGTCTTCCCAAGTCATGCACTCGTTTGTCTGTTATCCATCTGACCATACTGACTCTGAGGATAATGCCATCTGTTCAAGAAGTGGTGCTGCAAAAAGGAGATTTCAGATATATTTCATCACAACATTATGTTCTCTATGCAAAATTTTCACCAGTGTGCCTTCTACAGAAGCCAAAAGTAAATCTCTTTTTTTTTTTTCTGATGGTCTTATACAGTAGGCCCTCCTTTTAATTTTGTGCATTTTGCCTCTGTGACTCCGACTCCTGCATATCTGAAGGATGCATCAGCTTTTTGTTCCAAGCTAGTGTGTGTTTTTCTTGTTTTACAATAGTGTGTAGTAAATTCAATGGGATGATATAAAGGGTGTTGAGGGAAATATAGCATCCAGCTGATTTGTTAGTGATGTTAAAGGCTGTTCTCCAGGAGTAGACCACACTGCGTATTTTGCAGTGAGTGTTCAAATTTGGTCAGCATTCAGAAATGATAGCCGTTCACAGGTGAGAAACAGAAAATGTGGCATGGACATACCTCCTTGCTTTAGTATCTTAAATGCTTTCCAAGGGCAGGGCCCTTAATGCAATTCTCCCCTCTGACTTTCTTTTTCCTTCCTGAAATAAAATAATCGTCACTGTAGGTTCTCCTGTCTGCAGCAGCTACTCCCCACAAAATCTGTTTCCTTAATGTTGCAATTAAGCCTTTTAAAAAAGTATTTTAGTAATATTCCTGCTTAAACCTGCCAGTTAGCACAGGCTAGAGAGGAAACTGGAAGTAAATAATTACTTCTTTCAGTATGTTTTGCTATCTGAGAACAGAATACTTGACAGTTGATGAGCACAGAGGAAAAGACAGCTGCCAAAATTCAGCTGCACCTCTTCTTTCACGGGCTTGCAGTCTGGTTTATAACTGGGGAAGGAGGGGCACAGTAAGTAAGCAGAATTAGAACGTACAAAGAATTTTAAACTCAGGCTTTTCTTTTCCTAGTTCCTAGCTATTTTGTACTCCTGTTGAAATGGTCATCTTATACAGATTTCCTCTGATATTTTCCAGTGACAGAGACTTGAAACTCCATGATGCCTCAGTGTCACACATTTAACCTGTCTTGATATGATTTGTCCAGATCATGTTGCTAAAGAAATCTTTACGTTTCGTGAGTACATAAGAACATTTATTTCCTTACTGAATGAAGATCATAGAGGTACTTTCTGTAAAAGCCAGTACAGTCCTACTGTAGTAGCAGTGTTATATTTGACATGATAAATGCAGAAGAAGTAATAATGAAGAGTCACAGTGCTGAGCCACAGAGTCTTTCTGAATCCAGACTTGTTTGGATGTTTTGAAGGAGAAAATGAAATTGTCACATGGTTTCTCATTACATAGTGACTGAACTGTTTCAAACTATGTGTGCTTTGGGAGATAGAGTCTGCAGCTGGGAAATCCCCAGCATGTGACTGGTACAGCTGTGCTTGATAGTGTGATTAAGCTTTACTGCAGACCTGAGTATTTCACCACGTTGCATCTGTACCTGTGGGTGTCTGCCTGTTGCAGCATTGGAGTAACTGCCAGGCATTCCCAGTCTTTTAGAATTCACATCAGCATGTAAACATCTGAGCTGCTTGAACCATGCTAATCTTTTGCTGATAAAGCAATGGGGAAACAGAGTACCAAGTGCAGCGAAGAAGAAAATTTCTCTTTAAGGGTGAATACAGTAGCTTTAAGTCACCTGCATTTGTGCCATCCTGCCAAAGGACATAAATAAATGCTTAGGAAAAGGCGAAGCTTAGACTTCTGCTTTTTTTCAAGCTATTTTTATGCTTACCCATCCCCTTCTTGTTCCTGTGTTTCCTCCTTCTGTGGCATCTTGTCATCAATCAAGGTGGTGAGTTGTTTGTGATAGGAGCTCTTTGTTACTTACTGCTGCAGCGGTAAGGATAATAGGACCCAATTCCTTATGAGGTTTATATGGTTTTTTTTGTAATATAAACCTGTGATTTCAACTAATCATTTGTCGGTTGACTCATTTTGACCGACTGCGTTGTCTAATACGTAGAAGCATTAGGCAGTGGGTCAGGCAAACTGTCACCGCATTCACATGGGAAAAGGGAGATACTGTACTGTGGCTTTGAAGTGACCCCTCAGAGGGTTGCAAAACAGGCCTGTAGCTACATCATTGGAAATCGTGATCGTTAACAACTGCACGGCATCGCTGTGATGACTTCACCTGGTTGGTAGGCAAACTTTTTTACAGTTCTGCCACTCCCTGGAGGTTTTCTAACACACCATGGGCTCTGCTGTCTTTCCCAGATATGAACTCATAGTGCAACCTGGCAGTGAGCAGCAAGCTCCATGACATTCCAAGAAACCATCTCTCCTGGGTTTTAGGGTACCAATTATATGGTCCCTAGAATACTATGATCCCCGACCAGAGTGAGCTACTAAGAAATAATTGATCTGATTTGGAAAAAAAAAAAATGCACTGAAGCACCAGTTTACAAAGTGTTATATATTGTCAGAAAAATGCACTGTTTTTCACCATTTTAAAAATATTTGCAGGATAGCGGCCTTTGAAAATACATTTAGCCTTTGCTTCTCAGATTTATCACCTGTTTCTTTTGTATGTATGATGTCCCATTAGAATCCATTGTAGCTCTGATCTTCCGCCTCTATTTCAAAAATTCTGGCTTTGGGTTTGAATTATAATGGTGCTGTTTCAGTCTTCCTGCCAAAGCTTTGCAATACATTTAAAATACGTTTACCTCTTGCTGTGTATCACCTTATGTTTCTAGAGACCAAGTAGGGCTTTTTCTCTGATATTTAATTAATTGTTGCAGAATGTCTAATGGGGTAAGATATTGCTAGTAGGTGCATGAGAGGATTTTGGTCTAGTGTTTAATTTTATACCTGCAGTTTTTCACACATTGTGGTGAAAAGATCTGTGGTGAAATGCTGTAGGATGTTAACCTTACCTTCCCTAATTCTAAGTGTTTGTAGACAAAATTTAATGTTTGTGCGCCGGGTTGCTTGTTATCAGCTTTACATTGTAAGTGGCAGAAAAGAAAGTTAGTTGTACAAATAAATGTTGCTTTTTAAATACAAAACTAGATTCTCTATCTGCAGACTGGTATGTTATTTCTTCATATAGCATAATTTCTTTTTATCATATTTTAAAAAAAATCTTCTCTTTGCGAGACCTCTAGGGTCTGATGCTTCAAAGGTCTAGGTATTCTCTGCCTTCACTCATTTCATAATGAAGACAACCTATGCCTTAGTTGATCTGATTAATTAGTCAAAGTATAGCAAGAGATGACACAAATGTTTGCTAGAACACAACAGGATTACAGCACAGAAAAGGATCAGCACAACAGCAAAAAAAATCATGAGATGAGCTATTATTATTCCCCTAATTTGTTGGTTCCTGATTCACGTATGTTATATATATTTCCCTCTATTGTGTTTGAGGAAGTAGTCAGATGAAAGGTCACAACTGTTTTATGAAAGTTGGTGAATCATATACTGATTCACTGTGTACAGGCAGTGTACGCTCAACGTATTTAGACTGTGCATTTCTTTATTTGCCATCTGTTCTACTGTGGGAACCTACCTTAAAAGAGATTAATTGGGCTACAAACCAGGTAAATAGAAATGGCATTTCAATATCACTTTATGGACTTGAATGGGAAATTACATAGTCCATTTAAATTGCACACTCGGTACAAATTTAGGCTGCATCCCCAAAAATGTTTGAGATGTAATTTGGATGAGCTGGTATTTGCTTGACAAAAGTAGGATGTGGGGAGCATGCCCATTGCTTTGGTCATGAGATGGAGAACGTACTCCCTTCACTGACTTTGGTGATCATATGCAAGTGTCATAGCTTAAGGATGTGTTGCCTCCCCAGATTCAGATTAACATACATACAGTGAAGTTGGGGCTGGGGACAGGATCTTTGTGACAGCTTGTGTGACCCAGAGCAGCAATTTTCCTCTTCCTTTCCTGTCATTGGCACTGGGGATGGGAAAACTCTCCCAGCTGGGGTTTGAGGAAGACAGAGGGAAAAACACATGTCCCAGAGAAAAATGTAGAGTAAAATAATCACCAAAGATTGCAATCAGGATGATGGAAGAGTCTAGGTTAGTTTTGTTTGTTTTTTCTCTAAGATTGCCGGGGCAAAGTTGACACATTTTTAAATGCCAGATCTGCTCAGTCATTTGGCTAACGTGCCCAGTTCTCTGTTACCACCAAATTATATAACGTGGCAGGATTTAGCCAGCCTCACATGCTTCACCACAGTGTGGTAGGTCATTTGACAGTATGAGGAACATAATATGGTAATTAGGGAATCTTCTTTTTCTTCTTTTTTCCCCCCTCCAAAATAGACAATTTCATGCTTGTGGGAAGAGATCGTGCTAGCAGTTCTGGGAAGCGACACTTTCTCTTTATCTCCTGAACAGATACAATACAGACGGTTCCCCTGCAGGCTGTCCTCTTGCTGGCGTGACAGCATCTCTGTTCTCATGTGGAAATGCAGCCTTTAGGGCTGAAAAAGCAGTTCAGGCCAGCTCAGGCATTTAGCCCATTGTTATTACACCTTCTTGCTAAGACTAGCAAGACCTTAAAACAGGAGAATTCCCTATAACTTCAGCCGGAGCAGACAAGAGTCACGGTTATCAATACTGATGCAAACGTGAAGCCCCATCTGCTAGAGGTACTATCTTTTACTAGGCACTATTATATGGAGTGAAGTAGAGAGAGACAGTCTTATTTGCAATACTGGTAAATCTACTGTAAAGTACTTGGAAACTCAATCCGTATTTAGGATCCTATCTAGAAGAGTACCACTGAACTTTTGTATGATACTTGGCAACAGAAAGCTAAGCAATTTCATTGATACACTTCTGGACTGAGGCCTCAGGTTTCTTCTAATGACGAGTATAATTGCAGCTCTTCTGCTCTGACCTTTAGCTGGCTTAATGTAGGCATCCAAGCTTGAAAGTTGTACGTTGTACAAAGGGAGTTCGGGTTTGGTTTTCTCTTACTACACCTACAAATGGAATGCCAGTCTGATGTGCTCAGAAATGAAAATAAACACTGAGCAGAACAAGTAGAAGCACTGTTGGACACAAGGGTTCAGTATAACTTGGGCACCATAACTTCATTCTTATAATGCCATCTTGAAGTTGTTTATTTTTTTAAGCAGAAATAAATCTAAATAAATCTATTTTTCAGCCTTTTCTCTTCAGGTGATATAGGATTAATGTATATGGAACTGAATAAATTTTGTAAGTTACAGTGCACATCTTTGGAATCACCCTACAACGTATTTATTGGCTATTGCTTTATTCTAGCAGCCACTGTGTTTTCTGCAGCTAAAAGAAGGTTTTAAAACCTGATTTGGAATATGAACTGACAAAAGTGGGAAGAGAATATCTCTGTAAAATGTCTGTAATTACTTGCCTTCAAATATGTGGGCATTATGCAATATAGGATCTTAAAAGTTATTTTATCCCCTCTTGATAGGCACGGAGCTTATCTCTTTCTGAGATCAAAATTCACTATATTCAAGGGGGAAAATTAGGACTACTGATTGCCCTTAAATTTGTTTTTACAATTATTTGTATGAATTCTCTTCTCCTATGACCAATTTAAGCTGTTTTTTTCATGGAGTCATAAGGTTGGAAAAGACCTCCAAGATCATAAAGTCCAACCCTCAACCCAACACCACCATGCCTACTAAACAATGTCCCAAAGTGCCATGTCTACATGTTTTTTGAACACCTCCAGGGATGGTGACTCTACCACCTCTCTGGGCAGCCTGTTCCAATGCTTGATGGCTCTTTCAGTACAGAAATTTTTCCTAGTATCCAATCGAAACCTCCCCTGACGCAACTTGATGCCATTTCCTCTCATCCTGTTGCTTGTTACTTGGGAGAAGAGACAGACATCCACCTCACTGCAACCTCCTTTTAGGTAGTTGTAGAGAGATAAGATCTCCCCTCAGCCTTCTCTTCTCCAGACTAAACAACCCCAGTTCCCTCAGCCACTTCTCATAAGACTTGTGCCCCAGACTCTTCACCAGCTTTGTTGCCCTTCTCTAGACATGTTCCAGCAACTCAATGTCCTTCTTGAACTGAGGGACCCAAAACTGAACACCGTATTTGAGGTGCAGCCTCACCAGTGCTGAGTACAGGGGCATTATCACTTCCCTACTCCTGCTGGCCACACTATTTCTGATACAAGCCAGGTTGCTGTTGGCCGCCTTTGGCCACCTGTGCATGCTGCTGGCTTATATTCAGTCTGCTGTCAACCAGTACCCCCAGCTCCTTTTCTGCCGGGCAGCTTTCCAGCTATTCTTCCCCAAGCCTCTGTGGCATTGCATAAGGTTGTTGTGACCCAAGTGCAGGATCCAGCACTTGGCCTTGTTAAACCTCACACAATTGACCTCGGCCCATCAATCCAGCCTGTCCAGATCCCTCTATGATGGTGACTAAGTCATAGCTATCCTGCTGCACAATGGCTTCCAGCTCCTCCAGTTTGTTGCCCATGCTGCGTGCATGTAGATGCACTTGAGCTGGGCTACTGATTTCACCCTCAACATTGGCATGCCGCCCCTAGGCTCTTCTCTAGCGAGCCTGGTTATATCCCCTTCTGCCTTTGAACCTAGTTTAAAGCCCTCTTGATGAGCCCCGCCAACTCATGAGCGAGATCCTTTTCCCCCTTTGAGATTGTAATGTGTAGTATTACATATTACATTACATCATATGTAATGTATCCAAGGGGAAGATGTGGCTGGGTTAAAGATATGTGTTTGTGTGTGTTGAATATTCCATTATTAACTAGTGAGGTGATTTCCTGAAATCAGGAGTTTTACTGACGCCCTTTATGTAATTCTGTGTTAAAGAACTTGTGTTTTATTTTAAAAGATAGTCAAGCACATCAGCAATTCTGGGGAAAAAAATAAACACAGACTTCTTGGATATTTGAACAATTTAGACTAATGGGCAATACTAAGTAGTCTTGGGCGGGGGTAAGCACGTATGCAGAAGAAAAAGATGAGTTTGGGAATTAAAATGGGAAAATGATGGGGTGGGTAGGAAGCATATTTTGGGTAAGAGTAAAGAAAAGCTGAACAAGAGCTCTTGGGGCAGCATCCTGCTTTACCAGCTGGGGGCACTTGTAGCTGTCTCACTTCTTTGATTCTTGCACAGCTGGAAAAGATCTGCCCCTGTAAAAGGGCATGTTAGTTTTATCTTGAAAGTACAGCTGATAAATAAATGGGGGGGAGGGGAAGAAAAACAAAGAGTAAAGTCAGTTCTTGTTTCTGCCTTCTGTCTGTGGGAGGTTTCTACCCCTTCAGCTAGAGTGCAAGCGCTCAAACAGGTTGAGTACCTGTATTTGGCACAGGTTGAAACTGCGGTGAGGAGCACAGCCTGGAAACAGTGTCAGAAGTCTCCTAAAACTGATCTGGCTTTGATGATGAAAGTTTCTGCCCTCTCAGCAGCAGAGGTGCTACAGAAGAGTCCCACTCCTCCTCCTGTCCCCCAGCTGTGGCAAAGGCTGATCCGGCAACCTCTGCAGCTGTGCTGTGGCTGATGGGGTGGAAAGTCCACTGAGCAAGGTGGAAGTCGGTAACAGGCATGGGTGGGTGGGGGAATGCCTTGAAATGATAAATTAATGCTAGTTATTAAAACAAACCTAAAACTATTATTTGTTAACTTGATAATAATTAAACCAGTTACTATTTTAGAGTAAAATTCTGTACCGGTATCTGCTACTGGAAAGACCTCCAGAATCCCGAGTTTTGTCTAGGCGGTCAGGTAAAAAATGTGAAGAGCTGAATAGTTCAGCTGGTGCCAGAGTTAAATGTGCTTCAGCAGCGATTAATGATCAGATTCAGCCTCCGCTGAGGCTGTGGTTTCACAAATGCTTCTCTCCCACAGCATTGCCATCTAGTCACTGTTCATGCTTACTTGCTTCCCACCTTTACCCACATATTCACTTGTGCCAGTATAACAGTTTGTGTGACTGCACAGTGAATTAGATGGGGAAACTAATTCAGTTTTTAAAAAAATCTTTTTTGGGGGGGTGGGCATGGGAGACTTATTTTCCTCAGTACAGTTCAACGTGTGCCGTACCAGCAGTTGTCCTGGCACAAATAAGGTTGTGGTGTAAGGTGGGAATAAGCTGGAGGGAACAAGGTATTAAAGCCAGCACTGTTGCTGAAAGAGATGTTTGTGAAAATACACCTTGTTTTGGTGCAGAGCAGCAGGAAAAAGGGTGTAACTAACTCTTCTGGGAATTGCTGGGTTATATGTGGTCATTTTGCTCAGAACACAGCCTGAGCTCTGAGTGCCTCTGGACCCCCATTCAGATCCCTCTCTCTGTAGCAGGCTGAACAGGTATCTATCTCATTGCTTCTAAACTCTGGGAGAGTGTGCTGTGCTAGACTGGAATGGATCTAAATTTATTCACTGATAGAAAGAAGGAAAAAAAAAAAAACCCACAACCAACCTGAAATTTTCTGTATGACACTGTTGTTCTTTGATGCAGTCATCTCACTGTCCTTTTCTCTGTTGTGCCCTGGGCACTGTTGCCGCAGGAGATGCTGCAAATGGCCTGTGGTGCTGCACAGATGTCTGTCCCTTCCAGGTATTCAACTCAAATCTGCTATTCCTTGTGCTGTCAGTCAGCCCTCCTGGACTCCAGTGGCTGCACAGCCAGCCTGTTCACCCCTTTCCTGTGCATCTCACAACCTTTCTCTGAACTGTAGTTCCCTCAGGTACAGCGGTTCCTTGCCTTCCTTTTTCCAGGTGTAATATAGTAAGATTTTACTCTTTATCCAGTGCTTTCTACTTACAGTTCTCACAGCTAGGTAAGCACCTTCTCATTTCTTACACAGACATAGGTGATTGTAGCAGCTTGACCATGATCACAGCCTGGTCTCCATCAAAGCGTGGAGTAGTTAAATAGCTCTCCTCCCTTCCGGCCGCTGCCCAAGTCATCTGCATCTTAATAAGGGTCTATTTCTTCTGGCAGTTTGATTTGCTTATTTTCATAGTTGCATGTTATGTTTCTGTGGTACATATTTTTCATTAAGATAGGCTAATTAGGTCATTAAATAATGTTAACAGGACACAACAAAATTCTGCTGTATGTCTGCATGCATCTCTCATTGCACACCCAAGACCATGCTTACCTGTGTCACTCTCTTATTCCAGTCCTAAGTTGTTCTGGTGCTGTTATTGCCAAAGTACGCGTTGCTGCCCTTGTGCAATGCAGATAGATACCTGCTACACCCCGTTGATATTGTGAAGCTCACTTCACCTGGGCCCTGAGGAAAGAGGCTCATCTTGGTCAGAAATCGAGAGGAGCCTGGATGTTGAAGCCAGTGACTCGATTCAGAAACCTAAATGGGATCAGAATTGTGTCATATGATGCAATAAGAAGGTAATGACAGTAAAGAATAAAGAACAATAATTATCCCCTGACATTTCTTTATTAATTTTATTATCAATTTTATTATAAAAACTCATTGATCCCTTCAGTTCTGTGCATAGTCTCTTAACAGGTCAACTGTTTGAAGTTGTATGGACATGGTTTAGTGGTGGGATGGCAGTGCTAGGTTAACGGTTGGACTCGATGATCTTAAAGGTCTTTTCCAACCGAGGTGATTCTATGATTCTATGATTCTAAGTCTTTCTCCAGTTTTTACTCAGTTCTCAGTTGGGCAACTTTCCCATCAAAGTTGATGCCGTTTTGGCTGAGTAACAGGACCAGTAAAAAGGAGAGAGCACTTTAGGATTTGTGCCAACCGAACAGTGTTAGGAGTCTTTAGGGCTTCTTCTTAACCCCCAGCCTGACAGAGAAGCAAAGACACCTCGTCGGCTCTGCCTTGTGCTTGCAAGCGTGCTCACACCCAAGGTTATCATTGTATGTTGATGCTCCTACCTATGTCCCAGTAGATCAGTAATGTGCCATTTTTTTTTCTCCTTGCTTTACTACACAGAGTCCTCTGTCTTCAGGTTGTCAGATTTCTAAACAGGGTTGAAGCCATGAGTCTTCTCTGCCAAATGTAGTATGTCCAGGAGGCTACATTATACTGTCCTCTAGTGGTAAAATATTCTGCTTGCAATCTTATCCCAAAACCAGGATGCTTTCAGACACTTCCTTCTCTATGTGATTCACTCATTAATACTGTTCTTGAAGAACTATCTTGCTTTGAAAAGGTTGCCTAATAATAACAACAACATTTAGGAAGAAGTTCTTAACAAAGGAACTTTGTAACAAAGTTGATGTGAGCTGTGATAGTGATGCTTTGCTAACATACTTCTGTTTCAGGTTTAAAGTTTTGGTTGGCTGCCTCAGCCATTCTTCTGTGTTGTTCCTTGAACTTACAAGTGGAGGAATATTTGTTGGAGAAGTACAAAACATCAAGTCAAGGCATTTGAGTTATTGCTCTGTTTTAACTGTGAAGTGCTGGTGAAACTTTGGATATTGTTTTTTCCTACCATTTTCTATATGGAGAGTTGAGTGACAATAATAGCTATTCCATCACCGTGTTTGAGGACTATTGATGGAAACAAGGTCCTCAGTGCAAAGAATATGTGGTGTGAAAAACAACAATGCATTGCCAGTTACAATAGGGCCAAACTCTTTGAGAGTGGTATTTCTTGTATGTTTGCATAAAATCAGGGGCGAGCTCTTGCCATATGCAGATCACTGTTTTTAAGTTCTTTGGTTTTCAGTGAATTCTTACTTAGTACCACAGTCTCTGAAGCAAGATGGAAGCTAAGGAAAAAAGCCCAACAGATTTCAAATGTTTATTTTCCTTTCTTTATTTTTCATATAGGTATACTAGAATATGTTTTGCTAATATGTTTAGACCTGAATAAGTCGTTGATTAATTAGTGTTAGTAATTTGTTGATTTAACCTTTAAATTAAAAAAAAAAATTAGTAATACTTTTAAGATAACTAGAAAGTAATAATAATTCCAAGTTACTGTCTGGTATCCATCTAACTAATGATATACAGGTGAAAATTCCACCAATTACCCTGTTGATAATTAATAACTCTTCTAATAGAAGAAAATTCACATGCATTTTTCTCTAATCTTCCACAGGAATAAGTATAGAAAGAAAGAAAGAAGTTCATAAGAAACTGAGCATCACTTCCAGCCAGTGTCACTTTTTTCCCCGAAACAGAGCAGTAATCTGAGGGACTTTAGATCTTCAGAGTACACCAATTAGGTAAGACTTCATGATTTTCATGAGACCAGACTAATGAAAGGGTGTTATTGTACAAAAGAAAAAACAGCATTCAGGTTGCTGTTAACGCCTGGAAGTTTTCGTCGATGTACATTCCAGGAGGAGCCGCTGCTGACTAGTAATTACGGCTCAGAGCAGTCCAGTTTTGTTTGTTTAATCACGAACACTAATTGTCCTGTGGCCACTGGAGAGATCGCTAGGAATTCAGGAATTGCCAGTCCTTTGTCCATCACTTAATGCTGAACTGAAGTCTGCTGGCAGACAAAGCTGCCTTACGGAAGATGTATCCTGAATATCTTGCTGAACTGTATGACCTCGATGTGAAGTGCTAGTGCCAGGGTTGGAATATGCAATGACTTTGTGTTTCATTACCAAATTGTTACCTAGTAAGACCCCAATCGTCGCTACAGTGTTATTCTGACATCTAATAGACTGTATCGTAAAACCTGTGCTAGATTTATTCTCTCCTAATACCTGAGTGGACGATAGAGCTTCCTTTTGTGAATGGGCAAAGAGCCTGGGATTTGCCTTTAAATGCTTAAAAGCTGAAGTGTTTTGTGTTTCTGGTTTTTGAGGCCACTGTTCAGGATTCGGCAGATGGACAAATCCTCAACTTAGGTCATTTGAGTGAGGCAACTGGACACTTAATTTAACACTGATCAAAGCTAATTTGAGGGGTGGCAGATGTATGCTAGATGGGCTGTAGCTCAGTGTGTTACAAAGTATTGCTCTAAAGGCATCAGTGAAGGATTTGCTGTGGAGGAAATAGGAGTAATGTAATTTCTGTAATTTGTCAGACAAACCACATCCTTCTGTGCCTGTGCCGTGTACTAAATTGCTGTTTGCTTGTTTTGTATGTAATAGCTTTCTGACATGGGTTTTTAAGACACTCAAGTGTTGCTTAGACTTTTAATACATGTATAGTTCACCACCTGTATGGTCCAACCACTACACGAGGCCCTGGAATTAGCTAACAACATTAGTTCAGCTTCAACATCCCTCCCCAGACGAGTCAAGGAGTGAGGCTTGCTGACAACTGACTTGCCACTGCTAATGAGGCTTGAGATGAAGCTGTACATCACAGATCAGTGCCATGGACCTCCACCTGCATAAATTAATTGTGGATATTGTTCACCAACAGCTGTTACTGTTTGATCACTTATGAACACAGGACACGGTACTGAAACCAAATAGCCCTCACATACATAGTCAGCAGGGAGAATATAAGCTCCTCCATTAGTTATTCTCGGTTGCCTAAGGGTGAAGGGTTTGCTGACTGGGGTGTGCCACATCATTACCAAGATAGATCCCTAAGGTTAGACAACATGAACAACTCTGCCTTACAGCAAGTCCAAGATAGAGACATCCTCTTTTAAAAAAGATTTCAAACTGAAAAACAGGTCTACTGCATGTCTAATAATTCTCCAAATGTCATCTGCTCTGCCTTGCTTAGATACCTCCTTTAAAAACACAAGAAGAGCAATGTTTTGATAAAATATTTGAAGAACTAGATCTTTGTCCAAAGATTATTGGTAAAGAGGCTACACTTGATTTTCAGAACCTGAGATCCTGATTTCAGCTTTTGATTTCTATTGATACAGCTCTGTTGCTTCATGGAGCCTGTCTGGTTTTCCAGTGACATCAAATATGGTCTGAAATCATAAGGGAAAACTATTTGCTCTCATTTTTCAGTCACAGTAGGGCATATCCAGAAGTCTATGAATATATTGATTATTTACAGTCTCTGAAAGTAGATTCTAATGATGTTAGCAATTAAAATCAACCCCAGTGGACATCTGGTAGACAAGAACTCTTTTATTTAATTCAAGCATGGAATTAATGTTGATATGAAAGCTATACCAAACAGGTTCTTATAAAGCAGCAGTAAGAAGTGCCTTGTGGACATTTCTTTCTTTACTTTTCTCTCTCTTTTTTTCTTTTTTTTTGGGTTTTTTTTTGTTTGGGGCGAATGTTTTTGTAGCAGCACAGTTAAAAAAACCTTGCAAGGAAATGCACAGTAGAGTGAAATATTTTAGCAGAGGGCACAGTGCAAGACTTGAGCCTTCTTCTGATGTTTTGGGGTTTTTTTATATTAGGAATAACTCTGTTGTAGCTTGATATGTTGTTTGGTTATTTGTGATGGATATTCCATACATGTATGTGGTAAGGAGGGAACCAAATTTCTTCTTGTACTGGGTTTGTAATTTTTTTCATAAGTAGCATATCCTGCTAATTTGGGGTCATCACATCATCTTACCTGTATTTGCACCCGTTGGCTGCATACAGTTTTCTCTTTATAAGCTGGGAAATTTGCTCATAGCCTTTAATTGTATCCCTAGCACTTCATCCTACAGCATTTGCCTGCCTTCGATTCTTCACTAAATATGGAAGAATTAACCCATTCCTTACTGTCTTACCAGAACTTTTCATACAGATTTTTAAAGTTAGTAAGGGTCAAGCCCTTTAAAAAATGAATTATTTAACATGTAGCAGTGACAAAGTTGATTTTTGTAAATAAATTACTTCTAAATTCATATTGCTAATACTTTGTCAAAAAGTTTATCCCTATGTTTCCCTTCTATTCATCCTGTCTTCAGATTTTTGAGTTTATAAGCCCTTTTGTGCTGATTTATGTTTCCAAATGTTTTTTAATTACAAGAAATAGTTTAGATGTGACCATAAATATATGGATTTTTTAAATAATAAATACTATAGATACTACTAATTTATATTAGTAAAATTAATAATGTTTTCTCCCTGCTCTTATATGAACATCAAACCACTTAATACCAGGATTTACCACTGATTCTCTGGAATTTTATATCAGTAATGACTGGGAAGTCTATTTACTGTGCAGATAAAAATAAGTAGTACAAAGAGAGTTAAGGTTAGAGAAAACATTTGAATAGAAGGTAGTAGGTTTGAAAAGTACCTGCCTGAATGGCAAACAATTAGAATGAGGTTGACACAAACCGTAATAGCTCCGTAGAAGTTAATAGACCTGTACCAGTTCACAGGAGCTGAGAATCAAAATAATGAAGTTAACTTTAAGAGAAAAAGGGGGAACTACAGGTGGGACTTGGAGTATGCAGCGAGGCAGGTTGCAGGAAAAACATCCATCAGAGATGACAGTAGTGCTTCAGCCACTGGAATAATTTTTCCTCTGGTTCTGTATGTCTGGTGGTTGGCTCATAAATGGTTTCTGAGACATGCAGGAATGTGGACTGGGTAACAACATAGTTGAGTTTGTCTCTAGTTAGGTTAAAAAATACACTTAAATGGTCCAGCCGCTGGATGTCTCTCTTGTTCTGCTTACATGATTGAGGACTGGCCTTTCAGAGTGAGAAACCTGCATCTCAGGAAACTACATGGGTCAGTATGGAAAGCCAGCTATCCAGGGCTGCCCAGCTGACAGCAGCCCAACTCTCCACATGATAGACTATAAGTACGAGATATAAGCAAGATGAATGCCTGAGAAATGCATTTTTCTTCCATCACAAGAGCAGCTCTTACCAGCCCCATTCTTCTCAGTTGTGTTCTGCACAACTGTATTAAATAACCTGGTGCCAATAACTGAACATTATTTGAGAAAAAAAGTTAAAATCAGTAGTGCTTTTGTCGATAATTACAATGTGTAAGCAAATACTACCTTAGGCTGGATAGTGGAAATGCACCAGGTAAATTTTCTTTTTTCCTGCCAGGGGTGTCTGGCTCAGGTCAGTTGAAGTTGGTAATAACTTCAGCTAGGCAAGAACCAGATTTCCCTTTTCTGGAGGAGTCTGCACTTTCTTTCTCTATTCCAAAACAGAATTGAGAAAGACACACGTTCAGAATTTCCCATGAAATCCTGTTCTGGAAAAGTAAACATTAGGAGAGACTTTTGGTTACCTGTGTGAGTTGAGGGTACTGTCTTGCTCAGCTGCATTGCTTAAGCAATTGGGAATCTTTCTGCATGCGCATTATCGGCTCTTGTTTGTTTGAGGCATCAAAAATAAATGAATGCAGGAAAATGCTTAAGAAATCTTTTTGAGGTTAAGGACTTCAAGGTCTCTGACTTGTGTAGAATCAGAATTTCATACTGCTTCGTAGCACCATAGCTTTCAGTGATGTGAAATATAAGGAAGAACAGTGAGAAGCCTTAGGTGGTAATTTCAGAAGGAGCTATGAAGGTGAGTACTGAGAATTTAGGGTTTCAGTGATTTGACTAGGATAATACATAGATTTGGGCTTAGGGAGGAATGTAATAGAGATCTTTAAGTTTCAAGGTAATGTGTTGATAATTTTTTCCGTTCTCCACACTATTTTCAGAAAGAGTTTCACCTGTGTATTGTGAGATGATATGTTTCCTTATACTCATTATTTGTTTCATTCTTTAAGTTAAAAACAAACTTGGATGACATATTCTGAATGCTAAAAGTCTGATATCTTGCAGAATTTTTCTGGATTTTTTTTTCTGTATCTCTCAGTATACATGAAAGAAGTTACATAACTTTTTATTTTAATGGTTGGCCAATATTTGAGCTCCTCTGGTTTATTTCTGCCAAAAATGTTGATATGAAGTGATATATCTTTGTGTACGTTCTCGGTAATCAAAGTAGGATTAAACTGAGATCCTGTTTCCCTGAATGTCGCATGAAAAAAGACAATAGGAAACAGCTCCTTTGGCAGTAACCCAAGCCTCTCTTTCAATCAGCGCTGCACTCGGGAAAACTCTCCCTCTTTTTCTCTCTTTGTGAGAATTCAGGATCATTCTACAAAATGTCTCACTGTTTGGCGGGGGGGATAGGTTGCCTGCACATGTAACATTTCTGACTGGGTCACTTTTTCCTGGGTCACCATTTTGCTAAAATTATATACACACCTTTGTGTTTGCATCCATGTGGCTTAGATTTTTTTTATTTGCCTGTTGTGTGGCTGGTGCTTGGGAGGCGATACCTATTTGCATCTTCTGTTTGCCCACAGTTATATTTCAAAACCATTTTCTTCTCTAGGGCTACAAACCACTTTTCATTCCACTCTGGTTCCTGTCGGTTTTCTCTGTAGCCATTAAGGAAAACAGGCAGGGAAAGTCCCACTTCTTTGTAAAAGGTGCGTTTATGAACCAATCTGTCTTGTGTTTTGAAATGTGCTGTTATCAGTTCTTTTGAGCTTCATTTTAAAGGGCATTTGGTTGTCCAAGAAATTTTGCTCTCTCTTATCTCGGGCAGTGAAATTTTAAGAATATCAGAAGTCTTGTTTAACAGTCTAAACTAAGCCTTAAACAGAGGGTGTGTACATTGCCATGTTCTTAAGACCCAGGGCAGACAAATCTGCATTTTGCTATACTGAATCTTTTAAGGCCTCGACTCCTGGATTTTAGCTTTTCCAGGTTAGTACTGGGGAAGATCTTTGCCTAATTCTGATTACGTAGAAAAACAATAATCAGAAGTGGTTATTTGGTGCAAGAGCCAGATTGTGTGGTTGTTATCTTAGACTGGCAGTGAACCCCCTGGAGAGTAATTTCATTTTGTAAATTAGCATGCAATTAGAAAAGGATTTTTGCTTTGAGTTTTTTTGGGGGTGTTTGGTTTTTTTCCCCAGCAAAATCAAGAATAAGCATTATCATAATGTATGGTTTCTGTCTATAGCTTTCAGCTAGATTTAGCAATTGCTTCAGAGTTCATCATTAATTATCCTATACTGTATCTTGCAACAATATTTGTCCTAGTGTTGTCAGAACTCCCTGTGCATGAATCAGTTAAAACTCTGCAAAAGGAGACACGAAGGGAAAGGGATAATAGTGTAGGCAGATGAGTGCAGCACAGAGCTCTGAAGTCCCAGTGTATCTTTAGTCAAAAGCAAATGTCTGTCTAATTTGAGAATTATGGAAGAAAAGTGAATCTGTAATTATGTTCATAATTACAGAGGTCCTTTTTTGCTGCTTAATCTAAATAATGTAAAATATGTAGGTAGCAGAAAACATCAGAGCTGATAATGTAGGAGGTTACTGTGGTCCAGGGAAAGGAGGGGGGACCAGATTCTAAAATAGTGAAAATCAGCGTAGCTCAGCTGGAGCTCTTTATTTCTATTGATGTACACCAGTTGAAAATGGGTTTATGACTTCAAGTTGCACAGAAACAAAGCAAATCAAAGAAACTGTTATGAAAGCAACCGTCTAGGAGAACATTGGGGGAAGAAAAATACAGTGAAAACAGAACTCTTTCTAAATTAAATATATTATTAAATTTAATAAAGTTTCCTAGTGGGGAGTTCCTGGAAAATGTGGACTGAAATGTGAAACAAACTTTGATTGCTCTTTTAGCTGCCTCAACAGTGTATTTACAAAAACGAGATTTCTTTTTTTTTTTCCTCATTACGTCTAAAGAAGCTTTCTAGAGAAAAAATACCTATGCTTCATAACCCCCTTAGAGGCATTTGCTATGGTTGTTTCCAAAGGAACAGCTTAGTATAGTTCATAAATATACTACAGTTTCATAAATATAAAAGTTAATAGGCTCCTAAAAACAAGGAAAATTGCCTGTAGGTGATTTCTGCTTATACAGAAATAGCTACTCTCTGAACTGAAACGTTCTCTAAACTTTCTCTCTCAGCCTGTTACCTATTACTGCATGCTTTGCTGTCCCGTTCCTACTTCCTTTAGCTGTTTTGAATCAACGGTGGGTAGAGCAATACTTAAATGAAATGTACTTGAGGGTGAAACATGATCTAACAAATTACAGAAAATAAACAACATTAAGCGTAGCTTGTGCCTGTAAGGAGATCAGAAACAGACTAATGGGGACACACTTTTTTTCTTTTTTTTGAAAATGCAACAGCTATGCCACATCATCATAAAGCCATACTTCCGGCTGGCTTTGAAGAAAAGATAAAGTCTTTCAAAAAGTGGCTTCCAGAAAGGAGTCTGAGAAAAATGATTTTTTTTTCTTGTATCAAGTTGCTACGTGGTATACAGTAGGAGCTGCTTCTCCTTTGTTTTTGCTGCCTTTTTCCCCTTGATTGTAATTTTAATGGTGGTAAGGTACCTAACAGTCTTGATAAGCAGCTTTTACTACAGATACAAAATCATTATTTTCTGGATACACTCGGTGATGTGTATAAGCCTCATAATGGTCATACTTAGAGAAAACAAGAGCCCTTTCCTCCCCTTAGAGGTGCAGGAAAACCCAGCTGCTGGCAGATTAATTTACATAGTGCTTTACTCTTCTTCCATGTAGTATTTCTGTTGTACTGGGGAGCGGGGAGGGGGGGTGTGTACCATGGTTAGACAGCTCACAGAATTGTGCTTATGAAAGGACATGTGAAGTATGAAAAGAGATGCTAGAGAATTGGGTCTTCCTGTTAGGATTTTGTAACAGGCTTTGAGTCCTGGTGGACTTTCCGCTGCTAGAGCCTTAAACCAGTCTAAATGCAGTAGAGTTGATTTTACAGAAGGCAGCAGGGGACTGAAACAAGACTGAGCAGTGCTGGTTTATGGCATGGGAAGTCTGGTGAAAGCTGCTGGTACTCTCCCCATCACGACAGAGCTGGTTCCACCCAGGAAGCACAGGTGAACGGTGATTTAGTTCGGGATATCTGCATCCCCATTTGGGCTGCCCATTAGATAGAAACTAAGATGCCCTTGCCCTGCCCTTCTTTACTGTTCCTGGTTTTGGTAATTTCATTTTATGTGTAGACAGCTGTTCTTCATGTTAGATATTTGTATTTCACATTCCTCAAGTCTCCTAAATTCTTTGTCAGTGAGGAAGAAACATTCGTAAAGTTGTTTATCCACTGGCAAGTTTTAGAAATCTGTTATCTAAAGTTTTATGTTGGAGCTTTTATCAAAATCTTTTTTTTTTTTAAAGGTAATTCTAGAAGTACGTTGTTACTGGTAACACCCCAGAGAGACTGGTTCCCTCCAGAAAAATCTATGCCTCCTTAGGAAAGATGATGAGATGTCGCAGTCTTAAGAGTGAGCTCTTAATTCCCTCAACTTGTGTTTTTTGACAAATCCATCCCTGATGCTCTGTAGCAGGGTGTAGCGTACAACAAGGAAAAATTTTTTTTTCTCCTCTCCTTCAGGCAACAAGTAAGCCTCTCCCCCTTTCCCTCTGTTGAACTGCAGTTGAACAAAAACCATCGCAGAAACTTAGAGGGAGAAATAGAATTCAACTTTTTTTTTTTTTAATCACTAGGTGCAATGTAAAATAAAACTTGATCCCCAACAGTTCTCTCTAAAATGTGTGTATCCTCTTTCCCCACTATGCTAGTCTGAAATAAGGCGGCAGGAACGAACCACGCAGTTAGGCTGGCTCTGGTCTTCTCTTACTCTGCTGTGGCTGTCAGCATCAAAATTTTTATTACCTCTCTCCTGCTTAATTTTGGGAGTCTTTCTCTACTCTTATTCTCCTTCTTCCACTGACCACTCCCTCCCCCTCATGTCACTCTTTCCTTGTCTTGATTCTCCGACAGCTTTTCAGTTTGCTCCACGTTGGCAGGACTGGACCCACTGTATTTTGTTCTGACTGATTGGAGAAGCTGAAACTGAGCATCCCTTGGATTTCTCCGGGTGCTGTGTAGTTGAATTGTCTTGAGTGTTAATCATCATTTGATTATTCTGACATTCTTGTTGAAAAAATATGTATATTAAAATCGTAATGTAATTACAGAATTTGCTTTTAGCATGAATATATTTCTTCTCAGTGACATTGAAATTATTTACTGCTCCCAATATTTATATATTATTTTTACAGATAAGGAGTGGGCTATGAGTAATTTTAGGGTGATGCAGTTTACTCCATGCAGCTTAAAAGCAAGGATTTTCCCCCTCCCCTTTTGCCCCATCACATTTTATTATTAATGGCCACATTTGAATAGTCAGCTTTCCCAAAGCCTTGGTACAGGCTGGAATGATCAGATTAAGTTAATTGCTTAACCATGTTGTTGCTAACTAGGAGTACTGAACACCCTCTTGTTCTTGTTTCATCTTTTCCCTAGCAGTTCTGTTTTGTTGTTGTTTTTTTTTTAATTCATCCTGTTAATTTAAACATAAGAATTCCAAGCCAAAACAGCCTGTAATGTAGAAATGTAGGAGCTGTGTGGGCTAGGAATAAACTTTTAACTTTGTCTGGAGGCAGGATGCAAAGACGGCTCAGGTTAATGATGATTGTAATGAATATTAAATGATAGAACCAAAACAAAACTCCCAGAGAGACACTTAGGCACAAATCTTACATAGCAACACAGCCAGCTCAGACGGCTGGCTCTCTGTGGACTTTCTTGAAAGAAAACAGTGCTGAGGGATATTAGGATGATTTTTATAAACCGGAAAGCCAATTTGTGATGTTTGAAAGTTAGAGGTCTTAATGATTTATAGCTTGAAGCAGAAATGTTTTCTGAAGTAGATAAATAACAGGTAAATTATATCTGTGCTGTTCTCCCTTAAGTGTTTCAGAATATTTTTGAGCTTTGTGCTTGCTAAAAAGGTGTACAAGGGGTTACCCTTACTGTCAAAGTTCATACCAGCTCTCTGGTGTGCTGCTACAGTCCCACTTCTTCTTCTGAAGTTCTTTTAATCCCTTCTTTGCTTTTTTTCCTTCTCTAAAAAGACCACATTGCAGGGCACAGAATAATAAACTACAGTTGGTTTTGTTTCTTTCTTGTGATTTGTCCCAGACAGGATAAGAGCTTGCTATTCACAGAGTTCCTCCTTCAGCTCCAGTGGTGTAAAGTTAGCTCTTGCTACATGGAAAAATTGCTCCAGCACATGCAAAAAATTAAAATTCAAGAAGATTGGTTTTATTCGAAGTAACACCAACACAGATCTGGGATGATTCCATTAACTGCACTGCAGTCATGCTCTTGTTTCTAAAAGGATATCGAAAGGTGAGACACTCTCTATGGCCTAGAGAGTAATCTTTGTTACACTTTATAAGTTGGGGTCAGATTCTTGCTCATAACTTCCTTGACATCTATGGTTATCTAAATGTATACCAACTCAATACATGGTTCTGTGATTTTTCAGACACCAAAAGGGATGAGCTGAAATAACAGAGTAGGTTTTCTCAGATAACTGCATGTAGGCACGATCCATTTTGTGGTGTTATTCTGAGTATAAGAAGATAAAGTAAATGTAAACTATTTTTAGGTGCGATGAGTCAGTCTAAATGAGTTGATGGAAAAAGATATAAATGAAAGGACAGTCCTGTTAGAGGAAGTTATGGAAAGTAATGCTTTTATGTAAACATTCTGCAGAATTCATTTGGCTTTCCAAACCCTGTCTGTAAATCAAGAAGTGCTTTGCAGTGGCTCATGGAGACCTCTGTAGTCATATGGTGCTAGCTGTCTTTGTTTTCAGCTCAGTTGCATTAAAAACAGAATATGCTTTTTAAAGTAGAAATTTAAAAGTGTTTATGTAAATAATTGGTGCAGTTATTCCAGTCATATTATGTGACTATGAACAGTGTGCGCAATCAGAAATAGAAGTGGTCAGCAGCTTCCCAGCTGTGCAGAAAACACACTCAGTGAGATAATTTTTCAGCTAGTCTCAAGACAATCCCCGATTTATTTCTATTGCTGTTAAATCAAACGGCCTAGTAGAATGGGAGTAATTTTTTTAAGGGTATCTTAAACCAGGTACATTTAAAAGACTTAGACTAGCTTATATTTATGTTTTCACAGTACCATGAGGAATTTACACGCATGCTGTCTGACAGGGCTTGCAATGAGGTGAGCTATAGTATTGTGGAATAATAGTTTGTAACTATTTCCCTATGTATTAAAGTTTCACATAAATATGTATTACTTTGTGAAGCAGATACAGCAAACATAATTATTCAGATAAAATCTTGCTTAAGATTCTACTTTTTTTCAAGCTGAAATGCTTCTTTAGGTACTTGGGGAAGTTCAGGTTAGCGTATCTTAGCCTGCAAAGGCTACAAAGAGGAGTTTTGGGATTAGAGGCTCGTTTCTTTCTTACTACTTTGAAATATCTATTTTATCATAAACTATCTAAGCCTAGTGAATGAAAAGTTTACCTCTAGTTTCCAGCTGCACCTTCATTTTGCACATTTTGAATATATCATTAAAACCCTTGACAATGTTGTGAAACACCTTTTATACAATGTCTTTAAGTGGCTGAGCCAGAAGTACTGTTGGGGTCATCATGGTTTCTACAAGTATTTCAGCAAACAAATGACCAGTGGACATACAGGCGAATTCCAAGTGATGACAGACAGGGATGAACATGGGTAAAACATACTCGCTTCAGCTGAAAGATGAAGCACCAGGATATGACAGGCGTCTTAGGGTCCCACCAGCCCAAATGTCCAACCCACTTTACCTTCTTCAAATGGCTGAAAGTCCCAATAGGGGTGAAAGACAAAGGGAATTCAAGGGAAGCATCAGGTCATTTAACAGCCAGGAAACCTAGCATTAAGGATTGCAAAGTTGTAGCAAAGCTGAGAATTGCACCTTCATCTCTGTGTCCCAGATCACCTCTTCTGCAGCAGAACTCCAGCCAACAAACTAGAATGGGTGTCATTTAGAGACAAAATGAGAAAATTTGATAAGTTATGGACTGAATAGCAGCAGCATGATTTTCTGTGAATCCAGGCACCTGCAAGGTATCAAAGCAAAAGGCATCAGTATTTCTGGAACATGAGACTGAGGATGTCAAGCAGGGAGACAGCAGTCACGAACTGTTTAATTCATGCTGATTTTCCCAGAACTGTATCCAAGAAGGATGTCACGCTTTTCCGTTCTCAAATTCAACCTCTTCTCTGAGTGCATCAGCAAGTTTCACCTCTTCTGAAACTGTACTCTCCTGTGGGTTTTTTATAACCTCCTGCTGCTTCCCCTAAGTAGAATTTCACTCATCTTCCTTCTCTCTGCCTCAGATTGTTATAACCCACTGATATGCTTCTGCTTCACGTACAAACCTTTCAGCAGCCTGTTTTCTTCCAGCTCCAAGACGTGCTAAACTCAAAGGAGACCATTCAGAGAAATGGGAAGAAAGTATTTACCCTTGGCAGCAGCAACTTAGGGACATATGTAGTATTTAATGTGTAGAATCAAAGAGGCTCAGCACATACTCAAACATCCCTCCCTAAGCATGCATTCTTAAAATCCTTTCAACTTCACTAAAACTGGTGTTTTGCACGCTAATACTGAGAGCTTCTCAGATATTGCTGTAAGCTGCCATCATAATTTCATTTCTGTCTACCATTTTTGTTGTGTCAGAGATCAAAACTGCAGGGTGTTATTTCTGACCTGTTCAGTTTAAGGAATACATGGAATAGAACATGTTTTAGAAAGAGTGTAAAACTGTTGCCTTTGTCTAAATTGCTAGATCTGTCTGTTCTGTATCTAGACAGACATGTATGTTTGTCTTTCTGTAACAGGAAAATACATCACAAATGCCTTGAAAGTCCTACTGTCCTGTTCTCAGAAAGAATTGCATAACTATTTTAAAGTACAGAGCACGGTTAAACAATAAATAAGGAAAAATCAGTGATATTCTTGACACATTTCCAAGCATAGTGCAGGACACAGACATGTTACCTAAGAATATAATCTCAATTTAAACATGTATTCCCTTCAATTAACGCTTTTGCCCTAAGTATACTTAGGTCTGATGCATGGCTGCACAGTTCTGCAGTTCAGAATGAACGCTTTGCTTTTGGTGGAGTGATATTTATTCTTTGTAATGAGGTTATTTGCTCAAACCTAAAAATTAATAAAGGGTTAAACATAATAAATAATTTTAGCCTTTATTAGGTTTTTTAACCTAGCCTTTATCCGTGATCATTACCAAAACAGCACTGCAATGTAAAATAAAGGGTATGTAGCTGCAGCCTCCAACAGGAAGAGTAGCCTCCAAGGTTACCCTTGGTCTGCCACAGCTATTTTGAACCAGTTATCAGTTTAATCTATACAGTTAACATCCATGCAGTTAACTGCTTGGTAACTAAGCTGTGCATATCCAACACAACTGATTTTAGTATCTCTGCAAAGGAGCACAGAGCTAGGCACAGGGAAGATTTAACTTCAATCGTCATCTACTTCTATCTGCCCAAGTGCCAGAAAATTCCCTTTCCTCTACTGGTGGAAACAAATGCTACCTAGAAGGGTTTTTTTCATTCAGATTCTGTTGTCTACAGAAGAAGTGTGCAAGGCTTTAAGTTCAGCTCTACATTCAAACACTCCTACAAGTTTAGGCCTGTTTGGATTCAGTTCATGTGTTTGACTCTTTGTCATCAGTCTATTATCTGTGTTGTCGTAATCTCCGCAGCCCAAGTAGATATGCCAAGAAGTAGACTCAAATTTTCACAATGCGAGGCTTAGATCCAAGTCTCTGCTTTATCTATCTGCTGCCTTCGCACAACATGAGAAAACTTTCAGAAAAATCTGGATGGTAAAATATGGACACTGGGATATGGATTTCTTTTCCTTTTTCAGAGAAGTTTCTTTAAGTTGAAGGAAAATTATGTCATATTTTGATTTTTCTTGGATGGCTTATCTTCGGGTTGGCTTGCACCCAGATTCTTTTGAAGTTTTCACTTCTCGGAAAGACAGTGTCACATGTCAGAAGGATAAAGACCCGTGTCAAGAAGTACTGCAGAACACTGTAATCTGAATATTCATCAACAGTGCAGAATTTCTGATTGCAACAGCTACAAATAACCTATAGAAAACAGTAATAGGAATTGTTTATTCAAGAATGCTTCTTGTGGCTCTGCAGTTCATCCAGGTGCACAAGCTCTGTCTTTCACAGAACGTTAATCTGTTTCTATCTGTTATTTTGGGTTTCTTGTCAACAGACAACCCAAGCCAAGAAGATTGCTAAGTTTTATAAACAAGTAAATTAGGACTCACACCTTCTACTGAACAGGAAAAAAAAAAAAAGCCAAACCAGAAGGTGTTCCATGAAGACCAACAGATGGGTAAGGGTACAAGTTTGAATTGTTATCATTGACCATATTTGACAGAAGCAAAAGCAGGAAGCACTGTCTGTTACCAGACCTGCATAGTACAGCTCTGCCAAATCTACTTTACCAGTATAAATTGTCCCAATAGCACGCTAAGATACATTCTCATTTCCCACCTATTCTGTTTTCTGGGTTAGAGTTCTTTTTGGTCATGCCAAGGTCAAAATCATGCCTATGCTGCTAGAGTACTTCTAGCAGTGATGCCCACCTATCATACACTTAGTTCTTCGAGACTCCGATTGAATAGAGTGGGGAAAAAAAAAAATCACCTTTTGATATCACACTGATTTTTCTGTCAGAGCAGCCAGATACATTCTATATTATAACTATCTGAATCCGCATTCACAGATAGGGCTCCGAGTGAAGTAATTACTGCAAATCTAAAAGTTAAGCGCTTTTTTTTTGTTTGTTTTAATCAAGGCATTCACAGACAAGGACTGATTTTCTTTGAAAGCAGCCATTCTGTATACCATGTAAGTAGCTTTCAGGTTATAGGTTCACGTGTATTTTACCATATCTGAACATTACTCTTGGTGCATGGATTTGTCATATAAGTTGCACAGCTTGTATATTGTTTCCTGTATGGACAGAAAAAACATTAAGCAAAAGCATAAATGGATGATGGATAATGAAGTGTACGACTGTCATCACTTACATCAGTTCTGGGGATTTCAGATATCCTTGAGAATATCCAGCGTTCATCTGAAAATTTGCAAATACTAGTCAGAGCTGCTGAGCGCATGTTACTGCTGTGCAGCTGAAGCCTCCTGAATGGGAGCTTTTTCACTCACAGAAGTAGTCAGAAGTTGTTTTGAGTATTTTTCCTCTCGGTTTAACCAGATCAGCTGAAAAATTAGCGTTGGACTTCCTTTATGAAACTTTTCACCTCTCTCCCGTTTTCTCTTGAGCAGATGCAGATTACGCTGAACATGTTTCCAATAAGTATATTTATCTAGCAAAGAGACAAAATACATTTGTAAAAGTCAACTAAACCATTTTTTTTGTTTTCTCTCCTGCACCACCAAGTGAGTTCTACATGTTCTTGGGAGTATCGCAAGAGAAAAACTGCAGCACTTAAATGCCTTTCCAAACTATCATTTGTTGAATATGTAGCCCGATGGTGGTTTTGAAACAAGAGGAGGTGATTTACAAACTGTGTTGAAGCTTATCTCATTCCGAAGTACTGTACTTAAACAGATAAGCATCCTCTTTTAATTTTTACTGAAATGTGAAAGTCTGGCAGGTCTGACAAATGCAGTCTGAAACATGATCCTACACTGATTCCTATGTTCTTATGAATTCACAGCCGATATCATCAGACCACAAAGAACATCAGCCTAGGCTGCAGTTTTCAAAGTAGAATAAGGCCTTTTCTGTGTAAGAAGACTAATACAGAAACTGATTCGCTCAAATCAATGAAACACTCACTCATATTTTGGCAAAGGGCCACAAAAGGAATGGTGTCCATATACGCATTCCAGTTAGGAAAGAAGTAACTACGGTTTATGTCTAATCCCAAATTCTTGGAAAAATCTCACTAGTTCAATCTGCAGGATTCAGAGTACCTGCATTCCGGCAGGTGGTCATGTTTAGATTAGGATGCAGTAACTGGTAACTAACAGCTGCTAACACACCTTACATGTTCTTAGGATGATTTCACTTCACTGCAGTCTCTACAACTGCAAAAATAAACATAATGGAAGTTAAAGCATTTCATAACCCCTTTATTGAATTTTTGTTGCTTATATTATTAGTCCTGGTGCTCCAGTTGTTAATTGGAATTGTTAATAAGCCAATTATTAATCATACTTATTAAAGTACAGATGATAGAATCTATCCTGTCACAAAAGTTAATCAAGTGTATTTGGATCAAAGTGAGGGACTACTGCAAAGAGTGCCGGGCGGGAAACAGCAACTGAGGCTATGCATCCTCTAAGCAATGAACCTATCTGATAATTCTTAACATTCTGAAGAGTAAACTATTATTAAATACTAAAGTAAGGTAATTCTTGGCACCACAATTCTTTAAAACCTCATTCAAATGCCCATGTTAAGTTAGCAAGATGCGGATTAGAAGCACCACAGCAACAAAAATGACATTTGTAATGTTGTCTGGAAGCAGCTAGTAAATTGAAAATAAATTCTTCACTCTCTGAAGAAGGTATGTAGTAGTAGGAGGGCTACAATAGGACTCTACAGAGCTTGCTTGTTTTGAGTGCACTGTATAGATAGTGAGGGCACCCGTCTTACTGGAATAACACAGAGGTCAGGGAAATGCAACTTACTGAACAAATCAACCATAGCAGAGTGTTTGCTTTTAAGCAAAATAAACTTCAAGCTGTTGGCAAGTAACAACCTTAGACATAATACAGTGTCACTAAATTGAC
The DNA here is from genome assembly GCA_034008185.1 of Gorsachius magnificus. Taxonomy (NCBI): domain Eukaryota; kingdom Metazoa; phylum Chordata; class Aves; order Pelecaniformes; family Ardeidae; genus Gorsachius; species Gorsachius magnificus. The sequence continues at coordinate 34,681,473 of CM067083.1, read as the reverse complement.
ACTAAAAGAAATACTGTGGTACTCTGAATTCATTTTTAAAAAGTAGTCAGCGCAAACATGTTAAGGATATATTGCCACTTAAAGCCTCACTATCGTAACACCGTTCCATTAAGTGGGAACCCCAAGTGGAATATCCTAGGAAGTGATTAAATGCAAGTCCTTCAGTTCCCAAACTGAAATAAAAAAGGAAATGTTTTGCATTCTAAAACGCACTCAGTTGTGACAACCTTGTCTTAAATAACAGAAAGGAAGCATCTCCTATTCACAGGAACGAGTGAGGGCAGTTTGGATTCGCAAGGATCTCGCACGATGAGAGTGGGGTTTGTATCACCATTTCCTGTTGCGACGGGAGGGTTTCTTCACTGAAATGAACCTGAAATTTAGTGCAAATAGAAGGTGAGTTATCCACTTCAGGATCAGCAAAGGTGACCTTCATAGCATGAATAGGAAAAGCATCCTGTAACAATGGCAGGTATACACCCATACCTGCGGGCAGGCATCACCAAGGGGCCAACTCCCAGCTGCTGTTGGTATCTAATCAAAAGGTCAGCAGTAGTAGTAATAACAGTAATTTAAAAAAAGAGTAATTCTCTGAAGCAAGAGTATTTTCTCAGATGCTAAATTATTTATTCCACCCCAGAGCACCATCCAACGGGGGGGGGGGGGGGGGGGGGGAAGGGTGCAGGAAGTCCCTCCTGCAAATTAAGTGGTCTAACGATAAGATACAAAAGAAGTTTAGAGTAAAATCTGTAACATTGCAAAAGAAAGGACAAATAAACAGAAACAGCTCTTCTGGATATTCAACTGACAGGCAGCTGTCCCCGGCAAACCATGAAGTGGAGAATAATCTAACAAAATCTTTCCTTCAAAGAAAATGGCCAAAATGCTAAAGAAATAGAACAAAACATAACTTGTATTTTTATTATATCTATATTAATATAGAATTGGGAGCAGCTGTTCTGTTTTTCTATGTCAATTCAACCTGTCACAGTGGCAGATAAATCCACATACGTGACAATTTACATTCTACTTAAGTTAGTGAAAGTCAGTGGTTAGCAGCAATCTATATAGCATGTGCTTTTACGGTCCTCTTGTTGCTGAAAGATTGCCAGAGAAACCCGATAAAGGGGGGGTCTGCTTTCACCCTAAAGGATCTGCAGTTTTGTATTAGGTTAAAAGGAAGAGGAACGTATGAATGCATGCTTCATTGCAACAGCAATGATGAAGCCAGAGTAAGAACAAACAAAAAATAACAGAAATTAAAAATGAGAACTGAAATTGCCAATATAAAAATGCTAACAATATCCACAGGATACTAAATTACTATAATAAACTCACGCTGTAAGAGTATGTGGTAAACAGTGGGATACCATTTCCTTTTTTTGTCAGAGAAAGAGTGGAGGAAGCTAGAAGGAAATCATCATAATCTAATATAGATGGCATCTCTGATAATTATTTAAGAAGATTAAAGTGTCATTTATTCAAAACTAACATAATAATAGTCTTACTTAAAGTGCCATAGTAGTTCTCATGGGGAAAAAAGATTTATTTTTCTTAGTTTACAGTGGTAGGCTTTGCATAAATATTCCACTGTAACTGCATTTTAAGAGATTGAGTGGGTTTGTATCCAGTATTCTCAAACCTATCAAATATGAAATCCCATAATGCTTTTAAAGTACAAGCCTCTATTACAACCCTTTGTACACGTGATACCTACACTCACTTGAGGCACAGAGAATTGATGTTAGCTCATCCAGATAATGCATTCACACTTTTCCAAGGAGTGGGAAACAACTTGGGATTTACCAGTCATGTTTCAACTACTAAAAGCTTCCTTGTCTCTTCTAAGGAATGTAATTTTACGTTACACACTTGTGAACAGAGAAATCCATGCAGGAAGAACTTTCATGTGAAATAATTCCCATAATTCAGAGCAAACAGCCCAAGTGTATGACACTAATACAGATCTGTTTGTTTCACTGCGCAAACTATGTGTGTACACACACATATATTTTCTAAACAGAAAATTGACTCATGATAGCTAATCGTTGTAATGAACTCCAGAAAATAGGGAATCAATCTAATATTCTATCGTGCCTCTTCCCAGGCATTCTCTAGCTACAAAGATGTTCCTCAAAACTCATCCTTAATGTTGAAATGTGGCTGATCTTCAGGTTTAAAGTCTAGATTGGGGCTGCCATCCTCATTCAGAATTCGTTGAGAAGTATAGCCAACAATTGGATATTTGGCCTTATAAACATTATTGAAGATATCATCCAGGGACTTCAGTTCCTCTTCTGTGAGTCCTGTCTAAATGAAATATGGAAATGAAAGTCCCGTCTCAAAGAAAAAAAAAATACAGATATTTACATGCATTTTTCTTTATCGATTTCTATATATAAACCTTAGGGTCAGCTTTTGGGTTTGCTTTGCAGAGCATGATTAACAAAATTGATAGTATGACCTGTAATTTTATTCTTTTCATTCAAATTCAGCCTTGACAAAACATTAATATATTTAGGTCACACAAACTTAATCTCCCTTCATTTTCCCTGCATAAGTAAATCACACCTCAAACAAGCAACAACCCACTGCCAGAGTTAGCACCCACTGCCATTTCGGTGACACAGGATACACTAAATCAATTAATAGAGAAAGTGATTTACTCTCTTTGGAAGCATCTTTTTAAACAGTGGGTAATTTCCCCTTTACGTGCTTACATAAATTGTATTGATTCCACAGATTAAAAACTTTGCTCTTTAAGGCTGTCAGCACTGCACCTTTCATGAGCAGTAAATACATATCCATTTAATGTATTTAAAGAATATTAATGCATTTTGATTTTAAATGCATTTTGATTTTAAGGATGCAAATCAACTTAATACAAATAATTTAATATTATCATTCATCATCTTGCAAAAGAATAAAACTTTGCAAAATGGAATTAAACTAATAGTCCGCTTTCTTACTGTGTCATGTGTAAGATCTGCTGGATCCAGAGACATCTTTGCAACTCCTCTTGTTGAGTCTTTTCCAACCAAAGCATTGTATGGGGCTCCTTTTCCATAAAATTCTGTCAGATTAAAAAAAAAATAAAAATCCAGTGACAATCTGACCATGTACAGGCTATGTTCAGCCTCTACTTTTCATCAGCCTGTTGCACTTGTCAGTGAACTGAAAGCAACAACTCAAGACTAAGACTCTTCTTTCCAAAACTGCCTTTTAATTTGCTACTTTCTCATACTATATCCCAGTCCTCAAAGAAAACCAAACCAGAGGGCGGGATTGTACAATACAACTGTTGAACTATACTGCAGTCTTAAAATTTACCTATTATTTAGGGAACTGTGCTTCACATTCTCATGAGAGGTTTGTAGACTCCAGAATTTGCAGTGGCAAGCCTTGTCTAACTTAGGATTTGAAGATCAGCCAACATGTATGTCCAGACAAGCTGCGTTAACAAGCTTAGTACAAACAAAGCAACAAGCCATTAGTTTGCTTATGATGACATTAAGGCAAGTGTCCGGGACCCCCATGGTCCCTTCAAACATTTTACAGCAAATCTGGGTTAAGTAGCAGGAGTTCAAATTAAAACGTCTGTAGTTCTCAGGGAAGGCACAAACTGTAAATATAGCAATAAACGGTTAGGTATAAATCATGAGACAAGAAGAAGACTAATGAAATAAAACAATTTTAAAGGAGAAAAAAAATTACGTGGCCTCCTTTCAAAATCACAGTCAACATTTCCAAGAGTTGCCACTGGACAGCACGGGTAGGCAAACACCAGCACAAAAGGAACAGATGAAGCTGCAGCAACGCTGATACTGTGCAGTGCAATATGGACACATCCAAGTTAGCTTTGATCTGGTCAGTTCAGGCACCCAGTGCAATAAAATGCTGTATTCTGTGTGGCCTGACCCCACACTGGGTGAGGACTCGGGGGTCTGGGCAGGTTTCTTCAGCGATTCAGATCCTCAGCACCCAAGTTAACCGGACTACACTGGCTTGTCTGTCTACGTGTACTGTAACCACAAACCAGTGTAAGTTCTAGTCAAAGCCTTAGGGGGGAAGGTGTCTGAGGAGGAATGTTGAGGTTTTTTAAAAAAGGAAAAAGTCTATTCTTTTTGTTGCGATTGAACTGCAGGCTTCTAATACATTGGGAATATTTAAAAACAAATGACTGAGTAACAGCATGAAAACAATGCAGACAGCAGAGAGGAAGCAAACTCACCTTTTCCAGAAGTCACATCAAATACCACTCCCTTCACCGCCAGGTAAATGGGCTGTCCTTCCTGGAACGAAAGCCATCAACATGGCCTCAACACTTACATGTAGGCAAAAGGCAATTAGTTTTAGCAACAAAATCCATAAGCGCTCAGGACACAAAGAAGAGAATTAAATTCTCTGTTGTATGTTTTCTTTTATTTGTGTGTGTGTATACAAGCATACCCATTATCTCTCATGAAATTTTTTGCTTGTGCTTTAACCTGTCCCTGATGGTTGGTGGTTTGGGTTTTTTTGGAGGATTTAAGTGTATGGAATGAGAGAATCTTTTTAATCTAAACATCACAATCATAGAAGACATGCCCCTCTTGCAAGTCACCTCGTCTGCACGCTTGTCTGCTCAAAGATGATCAACTGCACCTTTCTATTCCTAATGCAGATGGATATTGCCCAAGATAAAAGAGTACATGGCCATCAGCGTTCTTTATTTGATTAAGAGAACAGCAGATAAATATATAAACACACACAAATCTGATCTGCTGACATCTGTTTTACTTAATAAGCCAGTGCTTCTGCTTTGTCTTTTATGCGTCAGATGCTGGTTAGTTTCTTGAAAGTATCTGGAGAAGACCCTGAGAAGATCAGCCAGCAAGTTTTTCAAAAGGTCTAAATACATGGTTTAATGAATTACTGAGAGAAAATTACTTTGGCTCCAATTTATGGTAATCTGAAATTCACTGGCATGAGTACCTTGTCAAGCAGGCAACGACTAAAAGAGGAACGTGCCATCTAATTGTCTGTATGCGACTTGAACGGACCAAAATCGGCAGCTGCCAGCCGGGCAAATGAATAGCAGACTAGCAACTAGTGAATGCCAACCAACTTCTCACGAATGCCTAAAAAGCAAGTTCTCCCACAATGACTGGGAGGGAGGCGATGGCAGAGCACGAGAAAACCAAGTTTCAAGGTGGCGTCAGGGCACCGAGCAGCAAGGAAGGTGGCCGCGCCGGGCCGCCCCACCGGCCTTAGCCTCCACCCCGCGCCTGCACCAGCCCTGGCCCGGCCCGGCCCCACGGCGCTAACAAACCGGCCCGGGAGGCTCGGGAGCCCAAGGCCCCGCCGCCCGCCCGCCCCTACCTGGTGCCCGTCGTATCTGGCCAGCTCGGGCTCGGTGAAGAGCCGCACGGGGGCCTCGGCCGGCGGCCTGAAGCGCAGCTCCCGCTGGGCCACGGCCGGCAGGACGCCGAGCAGGACGGCCAGCAGGACCCGCGCCGCGCCGCCCGCCATGCCGCGAAGGACGGGCGACCGCCCCGGCCCGGCCCCGCCTCCGGCCCCCGCCCCGGGCAGGCGGGCCGGCGGGCGGGAGCGGACTCCTGCCCCGGCGCCTCGGTGGTTTGGGTAAATGAAGGTGCGCGGGAAGAGCCTCAGGCGAGGCGCCTACGAGCTGAAATTAAAGAACGGCTTGCGAGGTGCCCGGCGCTACGCCGAGGAAGGGCCGCGGCGGGAGGCAGCGGGGCAGCGCTCTCCCGCGGGGATGCGCGGCCGGCGCCGAAACAGGCGTCTGCCCGTGAGAGACCCCTCCGCTTCCGTCCTTTTTCCCCTCCGAAGTTCCTCTGCCTGCCGTTTTAATATGCGTATTCGCAGAGTCAGCACGCGTAGGGCAGGCTTCGTCTTTATGACTTCAATAAACCGACATTTTCAGCCTAAGGAAGGAGAGAATAAGTAGGAAATTTTCAAATGACGTGATTTCCCCATGCTGTAAATGTAGCACGGGGAAACATTCTGGGCTAGCAGCAGAAGCAGCAGTTTGATGTTTGTAATTCTATATAGAATTAAGAAAACTGGAAACTTCTTACAGTTTAGACGGGTATATGGCGTCCCTCCGTGTAGCGCTGGCAAGCGAGGGCTTGAAGGATTTAGAGCCTGGGTCTTTGGCGCTGCAGCACCCAGCCTTCCTGACTGCTGCACTGTAATTCAAATCCAAATGTTTGGCATCTCCATGCCTTGTATGGCGCGTTGTGAAAGCTGAACAGTACAGAGAAGGATCTGGAGGGTAAATAGGAATGGGTTTGATCTTTGTTTTCAGGATCGTTTATAAAACTCTTCTTGTATAAAATCCACACGCCCACCTTGGAGGACACCCGTCGCATGTTGCCTGAGGTAACACCCTTTTCCACAAGCTGCCCAAAGACACTTGCGTACCTCGGTGTAAGCAGAGCTGTAGCAGCTAATGCAAAGCAACATCTCCATAGCTCTCTTTGGGATGACAAACGCCGCACAAGAGGAGAAGCACGGGGGAGCAAGGGCACGCCACCACAGCACGGGGATGACGACCAGTGAGCCGCATCCCCACCTGAGGAGCTGGGCCAAGCCTGCAGAGCCAGGGCGTGGGGAAGGTGAGTTGCTGTGGCCATCTGGGAGCGGACTGCTTGCTGCAGGCTGCTACCTGGTGCGGCAAGCTGCGTATCGGTCCTGTTAGGGTGGAGGTTTACCGGGTTCTTACCATCATTCTCCTTAAGCGGCAAAGTTTGCCAATGCTGCCTGAACAATAGCCGGGCTTCAGAACAGGCTTCCCACCCTGGCCATCCATCACGCCCATTTGCTGACTCCACACGCCACCAGACGGGTATGAAATGTCAAGCAGAAAAGAGACCTTTAATAAGGCTTTGGATGAAACAGCTCCTGAAGGCTCCTGTTATGCACAAGAGTGAGCGCTTGGCATTTGCCTGGCTACTCTGCACATACCCTGCGTGGCTTGCCGCAGAGACCCGTGCTGCTGGGAACTACACAGAAGTCTAATTTGTCAGTTTGGTTCAAGTTGCATTATAGGTTTACCTTTTATTCTGAACTATTTATTTATTAGTGTCTCCCCAGGGGAGGGCTGCAAGTGCTGAATGCTCGCCAACATCTGTCTGAAGTGTTACTGATTAGGGGGTGAGTTAGAGCCTGCCTTTGAACCAGAGACATCTGAAGAATGACTAACAAGAACTAAAATATTTTCCTTCTGAAAGCATAAGCTGTGTATTAAGATTGCTGATGTCAAAGGGCTTCAAACCTTGGTTTTTAACTTACTAGGTGTGGGTCTTAGGCATAGGGAAATGATCTGCTGAGCAGGGACTCCACTACAGCGTTGCATCTCAGTGCAATAAATGTTGTGCGTGCTTTTTCTTGATGACAGAACATTACCAATAACTTCCATGCTGGGGAAGAAAAATAGCTGTGTAGGTATTTGTGGATGGATGGCTCATGAGTCAGTTCTTATGTGGTTTTGGCTTTTTATCTTCCCAGAGCACCCCATTGCTGTTGCTCCTCTACCAGCGCAGCGCAGGTGGGCTTGCAGAAGTTTTGTCTGCTTGCCAAGCGAGTCTGTTGTTTTGGTGTTCTGCTAGTGGCCTTGAGCAGCAAAAAATAAAAATAATTTTTTTAAAAAAGTAATACAGTGTGCATCTTGGGAACAGCGGGCAAAATTGTTTTAAATTGTTTTTCCAATCTAGTTCATTCTCACATGGGAGAGTTTGCGCTGTGAGGTGTGTGGCGTAGAAGACACTCATTTCCCTGTCGCCACACAGCACGCTTCTGGGTTTTCAGTAGAGTGAAACGTTCCCCTTATAAACCTTATAAAAAACCCGCTTACACGTGCGACGAGCAACCGGCCTGCCTTTGAGGGCTTCACGCTGCCTAGAGCAAGAGAGCAAGGGAAACATTGTGCCCATTTTCAAAAAGGGTAGAAAGGAAGACCCTGGGAACTACCGACCTGTCAGCCTCACCTCTGTGCCTGGGAAGATCATGGAACAGGTCTTCCTAGAAGCTATGCTAAGGCACATGGAGGCCAGGGAGATAATTCGGGATAGCCAGCATGGCTTCACCAAGGGCAAGTCCTGCCTGACGAACCTAGTGACTTTCTATGATGGTGTGACAACAACAGTGGACAAAGGAAAACCAATGGATGTCATCTATCTGGACTTCTGCAAAGCCTTTGACACGGTCCCCCACAAAATCCTTCTCTCTAAATTGGAGAGCTATGGATTTGATGGGTGGACTGTTCGGTGGATAAGGAACTGGCTGGATGGTCACATCCAGAGGGTAATGGTCAATGGCTCGATGTCCGGATGGAGACTGGTGATGAGAGGTGTCCCTCGGGGGTCCGTACTGGGACCGGTGCTGTTTAATATATTCATCAATGACTTAGATAGCGAGATTGAATGCACCCTCAGCAAGTTTGCGGATGACACCAAACTGAGTGGTGCGGTTGACACACCAGAAGGACGGGATGTCATCCAAGGAGACCTGGACAGGCTGGAGAGGTGGGCCTGTGTGAACCTCATGAGGTTCAACAAGGCCAAATGCAAGGTCATGCACCTGGGTCGGGGTAACCCCCAGTATCAGTACAGGCTGGGGGAAGAAAGGATCGAGAGCAGCCCTGCCGAGAGGGACTTGGGCGTGGTGGTGGATGAAAAGCTGGACATGAGCCAGCAATGTGCGCTGGCAGCCCAGAAGGCCAACCGTACCCTGGGCTGCATCAGGAGAAGCGTGGCCAGCAGGTCGAGGGAGGTGATTCTGCCCCTCTACTCTGCTCTGGTGAGACCTCACCTGGAGTACTGCGTCCGGCTCTGGAGCCCTCAGCACAAGAAGGACACGGAACTGTTGGAGCAGGTCCAGAGGAGGACCACAAAAATGATCCAGGGCTGGAGCACCTCTCCTGTGAAGAGAGTTGGGGTTGTTCAGCCTGGAGAAGAGAAGGCTGAGGGGAGACCTGATTACGGCCTTTCAGTACTTAAAGGGGGCCTATAGGAAAGATGGGGAAAATCTTTTTAGTAGGGCCAGCTGTGACAGGACAAGGGGTAATGGTTTTAAACTAAAACAGGGTAGATTTAGACTGGATCTAAGGAGGAAATTCTTTACAACGAGGGTGGTGAAACACTGGAACAGGTTGCCCAGAGCGGTGGTGGAGGCCCCATCCCTGGGAACATTCAAGGCCAGGTTGGATGGGGCTCTGAGCAACCTGATCTAGTTAGCGGTGTCCCTGCTCACTGCAGGGGGGTTGGAATAGATGACCTCTACGGGTCCCTTCCAACCCAAAACATTCTATGATTCTATAAAGCTCAGCAGAAACTGCAAAGCAAGCTCTGGAAGCTGAAACAAGACCCGACTCCTGGCTGGCGTTGCAAGGGTAGCACCTGGTGCCTTTTAAAGCTCCGTGCCCTGCAGCCCTGGCGCGGAAAGTGAGGGTGGCTACCGCCGGGGACTTTTTGTTGCCTGACCGCTGAGATGAGGTCCCAGCTCAGGAGCAGGGAGCTGCCCGCCGCTCGGACCCTTCCCCGCAGCCCGGCGCCAACGGTCGCTCGGCGGCCGTTACGGCGGCTCGCGCCGGACTACGCCTCCCAGCAGCCCCCGCGCCGCTGAGGCGGGGCGCCGGGGCGGGAAGCAGCCGGCGGGCGGGCGGGGGGTCCCGGCGCCTGCGTGGCCCTGCCCGGGCAGGGCGGCTCGGCCCGGCCGCGGTGTTGCCGTCCCGCGCGGTGCGGCTGGGCTGCCTCCCGGCCCCCGCGGCGGCCGCTCCCCGCCCCTCCCGCTGGTGCCATGCTAAGACCAGAGATCTCATCCTACCAGGAGGTACGGGGGCGGGGGCGGGGCAGGGCTAGCGGGCCCCGACTCGTCGGGAAGGGGCCGGGGCAGCCCCCCCCGACACGGGTCTTGCCGCTTGCCAAGCGGTTGTACTGAACGCTGTCGCCCTGAGCTCAGTTCGGCTCCGGTCTCTGGCTTGGCGGCTCGGCAGGGCTGGCCGGGTCGCTGCCGAGGGTGGAGAGCCCCGGCCGGGCCCCGCACGGAGCCCTCCGCGGCGTTAACTTGCCCCTTTGGCCCGTCTGCGTCGGCTGAAGAGCGGCCCGGTCGGGCGGGTGTCGCGTTGAGGCCGGGTGCCTGCACCTGCCTGGTGCTGCCCCTCACCGTCCATCCCTGCCGCAGGGTGGCTGGGGTGCCAGGCTGCATCTGCGCTCGCCAGCAGGGAACGGGTGTTTCGGGTGTGCTTAGGTTCATGGTGTACCTTTAAAAGCGGTTAAAATAATCGGCAGCAGTACTTCTCGTTACATGAGGTAGGTACAGCTGGCCGGTGAGCTCTGTGACTGGGGCTTTACTAACAAGGAGAGGCTCTGTTGGGTGGGAGAAGCGATTGTGGTACCGGAACAGAACTCTCACATATGAAACTGAAGGCCGTGTTGTCATCCTTCCAAGGGCCCGGGGCAGCACCTAGTCTGCACATCAACGTACAGCAACCGGAATTCCTTCCTATCTCCCGTACTGGAAGACAGCAGCTATTTGTGCTAAGTTCAGCAGCTGTGGAGACTTGTGGCAGGTCACTTTTGTTCGCATCTTGCAGGTGAAAGGAATGCAGATGTTTGCCTGCCTTCTGCATGTGATGGGTAGTTTGGGGCTCTGTTCTAATACATTCTAATTTAGTTTAGCACTGCCTGTTTAGTCTCAGCTTCTGGTTTTCATGCCAGGCTAGAAAGCACTGGGAGATGATGAATCAGTGGACTGGCAAAAGGCCTGCATGGACAAGTTCTCCTTTTATTTAAGAGGGTTTTATCCAGTAGGAAGGCTTTATCCCGTGATTATCAGGATGAAATTAACTCTTGTAAGAGCTTGTATTTAGGGGAGGCACTTGAGAGAGTTAATGAAGTCGCAATGGTGCCTGATGTATGGACTGGACTACATGTGTTACATTTCTGCCTTGGGACAATCCCATCACTGACACTGTTCCGTGTGTTTGGGATTGTCCCAAACTCTATGGCACAAGTCTAGATGGTGTGTAAGTGCAGTGGCTCTGTTTCCATCCCTTCTCTGGCACCTGGGGTGGTCTGTGATGCTTGTGCCCCTATCAGGGATGCTGAAATGTCTGGAATTGCCTTTTCTGAGCTTCTGTTTGTCCAGTGCCTTTCTGTGTGTAGGACTCAAAAGGAACTGCTGGGTCATGAGCAGGCACCTGCAGTTGTTTCTCGCTCAGCTGCACATGCAGAGCCTAGAGGAATGCTGAACAAAGGTCTGCTTCATGCCCTTCCTGTTCTTTATGTCCTATCCTATCTCTGCATCCTATTGCAAGCATAACAGCCCTGCAAGTTTATGTTCCTTCTGCATTAGCACCGTGTCTTACCTCTTTATCAAAAATAAGATGTAGAAAGAGCTGGCCTGCGAGGGTGAACACCACTGGCATATGCCAGGTTCACTGTTGCTAAGTCGCCTTGATTTGGGGATTCTGTCAAGCATGGAGAAATTAGAATCGGCTGTCACACAATAATGCTGTGCTGGCTTCCTGGTTGTTGGAAGACTTGCTTAATACACCTGTGAGTTGTTGGGTTTGTAGGGCTATATGCTTGGAATGTGGTGGCTCAGCGATGAACAGCGCTAGGCTCTTGATGGCCTCAGAGGGTTTATGCAACTTCATCTCTTGTCAGGTCAGGTGTTCAGGATTTGCAGTGAAATTAGTTGGGTTTAGGGGGTCTTGCACATCAGCTCAATCTACTCACTGCACCTGAGGCAATGTTAGCACTCCTGCTTTTCATTAGCTGCCCTTCACTGGGTTTATGTGTGAAGACCTTATGAAACTGTCTGCCTTGTGAGCAGAGATAATAAACCATAGTCACATATTGTTTGGTTTTTTGTCTGGTTTCTAAGAAATGCTGAAAGGTTACATTTTCCAAGTTTTTCTTCTCTTCTCCATGTTGAAGAGTCACTGTAGATCCTCTTGAGAGGATAAGAAATGTTGCATATTGTGTACTTGTTTAAACTTGTGTTGGGGTCTGCTTGCTATCAGGAATAAAATTTGTTTACCCTCTACGTAACCTCAGCCAATGAGGTGCCTGTACCTGGGGAAACAGTAGCTGAACCAGAAAGGTGTGAGAGTTGGCTGAGAAACTGTGGTGACTTTGTAACTTATGTTAAATTTTTTTATCAGCTCTGGTATAAGGAATTTGCATGAGTGTAAGTTGAACTGGCTTTTTAGCTCATGTAGCTTAACTAGTACAAAAGGTTCAGTGAATATTCTTCCTCTGTCAGAATAGCTTATTTGGGGTCAGGTAAACAAACAGAACTGGTGTGGTTCTACAAAAAAAGGAGCAGAGTCTTAGTTTTCCCTTATTTTATGAAGATAATTGAAGAAAAAGTGTTTTCGGTTGGACCCTAGTAAGTCTTCTGCAAATGAGCTAAGTTTAGCCTATTATTTACCTATTCACTCCATGCCTCACACCACGGGAAATCATGCTTTATTTATGTGCAAGGTATTTAAAAACAACTGGGTAATTACTTTCAACTTGCTTTGCATGGTGGAAATGAATACAGAAATACAGCTGGAGGTGATGGAGACTTTACGTCAGGCTTTGAAGATGTAAAATGAGTGGTCTCTTTCCTAACAAGTGCAAATGATGATCTGTTAGTGGTGTAACGATGATCACTTCAATACTGAATTAAAGTTGGGTGAAAGAAAAGCACTTCCTTGTGGATGCATACACGTTAATGTTGAGTAAGTTGGGGGTGTAGTTTAATAGTGTTCAGTGTGGCTGCTGCATTAACTGTGCACCCGTTTTCCTTGAAATAGGAACAAAGCTAATCTGCCTTACCTAATTAGGTAGGTGATGCTGAGTATTTAGCTTGGACAGTTACTGTGCAAGACATGATACACTGTAAGCTTATGCTGTATTTTGCCTTGCTGTAATTTGTGTGTTCTTCCCAGCCATGAAAGAAATTTGGAAAACATACAGGACACGCTCTGTGTGTGTGTGTATATATATATTATATAAAAAAGTCTAATGCTTCCTGATCTCTTGTGATGCCTATCTGATGTGACAAGCTTCTGACTTTGACGGACGTGTCTTGGCAGTTCGGGCCCAGAGCTCTGAATAGCAAAACAAGAAAACATCTGGTCTCTGTTGCTGTTTTAGAAACACTGGAAGACTAATTGGTTGCATAACCACTAATATATAATAATATGTACAGTGAGCTCAAATATGTACCAGAAACATAGGGATGTTTGACTGTTGTAATGACCCACCTGCCTATGTGACTGAGACTGCATTTGAGTTACTTGCCCTAATACCTGTCATAATGCAACTTGCTTTTTGTGCATGTCTCTATTAAGAAGTGCTAATGCTCTGTTTGCTGGTATGTGCTGTGGTTTGTTTATGCCTAAAAATACATTCTTGAGTGACAGATCATAGTTCCTGCTAATTTCAGAGGGCATTGCCCTAGTTGAGGGTTTAAAGTGAGCTGAAGCTGCCAGGAAAACAATTACTTTGATCTTGAAATAAAAGGTGATGTTATTGTTAAAGCAGCAGGGTAGAAGTAGGTTAAATTTAATGCACTGTCTTTTTCTTTTTGCAGCATGCAAGTCACTTAATTTTTAGCTGTAGGTCTACATAAATGTGGCTCTTGTGAACAAGTTGAACATGTTGGGTGCTCTTGGACTGGGGGCATGTTTTTGTGTGTTTGGTTAGTTGGAGCCTCTTTTATTTGTACCATAGAAATTCCAGCAATTGCAAGTTGAGAGCATATTTGGAAATTGAACCACTGTTTTAACTACACAGCTGAGTGAAGATGTGGAGCAACTATCTGAAAACCCAACAGATGAGGGAGAAGGAGATATGGAAGTTCATGAAGATGCCAGCTCTGTTATTTTACCAGGTGAGAACTATTGACCCAGAAATTACCAATTTTAAGTGCCTGATAAGCTGCTTCTGTGTGGGGGGTTGGTTTGGTTTTGGTTTTTTTACTGCTGTTCTGAGAGCAAACAAAACACTAAATTAGTTATTTTGGGGAATGAGTGCTGATGGAAAACCAAGGAGTTTTTCCAAGGATTGACATGAGAACACTTCTTTGTCATGGACTGTGCTCGTTCAAAGAAGATTCAGAACATCTGGTTCTGAGGTAGCTTTGTCTGTCATCTTCCTTTACATTGTAACTTACCTGAGTTGCAGTATCTGTGATGGCAGTGGATTGCAAGCAAAGTCTGTGCCAGATGTACATGAGCAAGGTGCAATATTGAACAGATGTGCTTTTAAACAGATTTTAGTTAGACTCTGGACCTGCTTTTGGAGGGTGTGGGGCAGTGTTAAATGGGCTTATTGCAGCTCAGGTGTAGGCATTAAGGTAAGCCAATCTGAAATGAGTATTCTCAACATGCTTGTTTCAATAGTACAATTTTATGCGTATTAATGTCCTAATTTCCTCAGCTGCCATCTCCTGACAATGAACTTTGGAACACATGTGACCATGGACTTTAGTAAGAGGTTATGTGTTCAGTAGGATTTACTAAAAGGCTAGTGTTCGCTGTGGTAAGGAACAAACACCAAACCATGCTGTTACAGTTGAAGGACAGTGTGGCATGCCCTGAGAGGGCCTGACTCATTAGATTACACCACAGAAAAGTCAGCATAAAATATGCCTACTTATCTCCTTTCATATGTTGGGTTTTAATGCTCCTTTTGCGTGTTTAGCTATATATTGCTCACGATCAAAACACGCTGTGTAAGTCAAGAGTACATGAACTTTTTCCTTACAAGTATTGTCAAAACAAATGGTGAATGGAAGGAGTATGGGGAAGGCAGTGTATGTGTACAACTGAGGCAAGCTTGAAGATCTTCAGAGAATAAACTTTAAAAGCAAGAGGACTGTAAGAGAATTGGGTTGGTCTTTTTCTAGCTGTAATTGCTCACTCCTTTTGTGAAACTTTATGTAATATGAGGGTAACAAATGTCTAGTGATTTCTACCACGGTGGAGATGCGATGCAGATAGCTGTGTAAGAGCATTAGAATATTAAATCTCTCTGATGCATGTGCTGAGCATGTAAGAATCACTTCAGACTGGGAAGGGGGAAAGGAGTTGTTTTTTTTTCCAGGAGGAAAGACTGACCATCAACAGACTTTTTTCTTTAGGAACTTTGAACTTCATTTCCTAGTTGTCCTTCTTGAAAATAAACCTTGTTTCCTGCCTGCTGTGTCCTTAAGCAGAGTTCCAAATTCAACATGTGAAAAAGAGGCAGGATCTTTGGATGATTATGCCTCATGCTTGAGAAGGAAGCGTCTGTCTGACTGATCAAAACCAGCAATAGTTCTGGGATTTTTAAATCAAACTGAGGCTTAGTTTACTCTCAAGTGATTGATCTTTAAATTCAGCCCAAGTATCTGTATTTTAATGTCTTAATCCATATTCTCTTTGGTTCCAGATAGTGAACTGGGTACCACTGCCCCTTCTTTGCGTTTCAGCAAGACCTGCCTAAAGAATGTTTTTTCAGTAATTCTCCTGTTTATTTATCTGCTGCTCATGGCTGTAGCTGTGTTCCTTGTCTACCAAACCATCAGTGACTTCAGGGAGAAGCTTAAGCACCCAGTGATGTCTGTCTCTTATAAGGAAGTGTCCTTGTACGATGCACCTGGTAAGACTGGTAACAAATAAAATGAGTTGTTATTCACATTTATCTTGGATTGTTCTACATTTTTGGTGTTGATTCTCCACGGCCCAGAGTACATATAATACTTTGACCCAGGTCTTTCACTTCTTCTTTTCTAACCTGTTGTGTTAACTTTGCATGGAAATTTTTCATATTGTGGGACAAATTTTGGGGACATTTTGGGGTTTTCATGCCAATAACATGAATGGCAGTAGCTGCAGAGCATCATGCAACATTTGGTAGTTAAGAATTGTTTGCAGACTCTAGAATGAGTCATCTTATAGGGATAGAAGATAATTCCTTATGAAATACTCCCAAAACGGTATCATTCAAACAGGGTATCACATAGGATGCGTATCAGGACCTCAGTGCTGCACTGGACAGTGAGATGCTGTTGACAGTAAAGAAGGTGAATTTCTCAAATCAACTTGCTCATTTCTCAAACTTTCTGCTTCTGTTCTGCATTGTTTACAACTTGGTATTACATCAGTAGGCAATGAAAATGTGATGTGACTGTAGGGAACAATGTTGGCATAAAAATGCAGTGTGGCATCAGAAAACTGTATTGCAGTTTGCAGAGGGATTATGCCACAGAAGTGTTTTTGAATGGTGAGTTCTATCATTATTTTTTTAAATTATCCAGTAACCATTCATAAATAGACCTGCGGTAGCAAATGCAACTCAAACAGTCATAGGTCAGTTTCCAATTTAAAAATAACACTTTTGTTTGAAGTGTTACCACACTTCAGGAATAACTACTCCAGTAACTGTGGCTGAAAGGTGAGTGTTTCAACTTGTTGCCATATTCCTGTAGTTATTTTTCTGTATGGTCAGTTAGGCTCAGATCTGTAAGTAGGTCCTTGTTTGGACCATATGGATCTGACTGTTAAGAGCAGGCTTTCCCCTTTTTTTGTTATTTGGGTTTGGTTTTTTTTTCGTGTGCAACAGGAAGAAAATGTCATTTAAAACAGCAGAGCAACATACATATAAATCCAAAAGTATTGGCAGGGATCCCTGCCAGATCGGAGAGCCTAAATTAATGTAGCCATTTACTTCAATGCTCTGTTAAAGTGATGAGATGGCAAGTTGCAAGCATGGAGCACTGAAGAAAGGGATGAAGCATTTTTAGGCCGATACATACTGACTGCTTTGATGAATTGCATTTTGGTGGACAGGTCATCTCAGTTGCCTGAATTAATCATATCTAATAACTCAAGTCATACTTCTTTTTGGTCGTTGGTCTAGATTATCTTCAGGCAAGCTTGTTTCCAATACTAAATGTGGCATACATGGCATAAGAGGATTTGGGGTTTTGAGCTTTTTATTTTGCTAGCCTTCTACAGCGGAGGGGTTTTTTAATGCATGCTGTTGGTATGAAACCATAGATTTACGGTATGTATGAATTTCCGTACCAGTAAAGAAGTAGCCTGCCTACCTAGTGATGTAAGTAATAAGGGATGGTAACAGTTAGTCCTTGTTTGATGGCTTTGATTTTTATTGTGACATTGTATTCAGTGAACAGAAGATGCTAGATGTTCTGAAGAGCGTCTTCTCACTTTTATTAGATAAGCAGTGATCTTTGGTTTGTCATGTATAGTACACACATTATTTCCAATTAAAATTGGACATGTTCAGTGATAATATCTGAAAACATGTACATGCTGAAGCACTACACGTCCCATTTGACTTCAATAGTCTCCTAACTTACTTTGCACATTCATTTCATTTGGGGCCAGAGAGACTGATGTGTTAGCTGTTGGCTGTCTGGAAAATGAGGGGAAACTTAGTAGCTTCTGTGAACCTCAAATTGTCGTAACAGAACATGAACCCTGATTTTTTTTTTTTGTTTTGTTTTTTTAACGCATCGTGGGGGTTCTGTCCTGATGCAGCTGGCACTGTTGTCCCACTCCAGAAGAAAGCTGAAGCACATGGTCTAACTTGATTGTTTTGCTGGATCTTGAGGATAGCTCAGTATCCTGGGGGATTAAATCCCAGAATGGAAATCTATGTACTTGAGAAAGCAATCAGCTCTCTTCAAAGTTGTTGGGGTTTTTTGTTGGTTTGGTTTTTTTTTTTTTTTCCAAAACAGGTATTGCCTTTTACCCAGGCAAGGCTCGGCTGCTTAGCTGCAAGCATCATTACTATGACCACATCCCGCCTCTGATAAATCCAGGTCAGCCAGGAGACATTGAATGCACAACTCAGAGAATCAACTACACAGATCCTTTTACCAATCAAACTATGGTAATAATAATATAGAACAAAGCTTATTCAGTGGGGGATTTCTGCTCATAATGGTATGTGAAAGTAAAAATATTTACTTAGTGCTGCAAAATATTCTTGCTTCTAGTTTTTTTTCAAGCCATCTGTCCTTTTGTTTTCAGAAATGTAAAAGGCCCTATTCAGTGTGTGTATGTGTTATGGGTGATCAGCTGTCATGTGGGTGTGTGCGGCATGAAAATCTGAATGGGACAAAATAGTAATTTTTCACAATGAAACTCTTGCTTCATTCGTCTTCTAAATGAACTGGCAAGCATACTCCTTGACACAGTAAATCTAGCTTTGATTAAAAGCACTAGCAGTTATTCCGTTAAAGGAGGATAGCTTATCTCTTTTTGTATGTTTGATGGGAATTACTTACTATTTTTGTCACGCTTGGAAGAATCTTAACTGGGGACCAAGTGTTTCAGTACACTGAAATGCTGTGAGCCAATATGATGGGTACATTGAGTGATAGTCTGTCTTAAATTTCCCTTAAAAATGCAGGGAATCTAGGTTCTGTATAAATAAATGTTCAAAAAATAAGGTATTAAGTATGGTCATTTGTATCCAAAGTGATTGCTGAGGTTGTTTTTAAGGAAACTAAATGTGAATAAACAAAGAGTCTAGGTACCTGTTTGGTCAACTTTTTTCCCTCTTTGTGTTTTGCCTTTTGTCTAGTCCCCATTTCTTTCTGGGAAGCAGCTCCTTAGTATAGTTGAAGTCATAGTCTAGGTGGAAGTCTAATTTAATTTCTGCCACTAATATGCTCTTTTTGCACACTTTAACAAACTGAGAACCTGCATTTTATACTGTGTGGTAGATTCATTTAGAAACTTGCTAATCCAATAGGCTTTAGTGTTGCAGCAGGGTGGAGAGGCACTGAGGCAGAGACCTCTGAACCATGTAGAGCCCTGTTCAAGTTGGCTGAGTCCTTTTGCAAGCAGCAGCTTGCCGTTCGATATAAATGCTCACACTACTTTAAGTTGTATTCTGCCTGCTAGCATTTTTTAGGTTTTTTGTTTGTTTGGTTGGTTTTTTGTTTTGTTTGTGTGGGGTTTTTTTGTTGTGGTGTTTGGTGGTGGGTTTTTTTTTCCTTTCAGCAGCTTACTTTAGTTGCTGGGGGCTGCGAAACTGTTCCTCTTTCTCAAGGAGAAGCCTGATGTTCTCCACATTAACTTGTTTTGTGTGAAGAGCTGAAAGTTCCTAGACTTTAATGCTCCAAGATTGTCCCTGTGCAGGTTGCAGGGCCTTGACTGGTAATTCCACACAAACTCAAAGGAGTATGATAGAGCTAAAACAAATTTATTAGAAAAACACTAAATCTTGATGTGAAGATTTAATTTTTAAACTAAAAGGAGGCAATTTAATTTAATTTTTAAACTAAATGGTGGCATTCTTGTTAAGGTATTTTAATAGATGTATACTTAGTAGCGGCCAAGAAAATCTCTGTGTGTATTAAATTTCTATAGGGTATTAGTGACAGATGGCAAACTCATGAACAGGAAATGAGGATTCCTTTGCTACTCTCACTATCTCTCTGTTTGCTTACAGAAGGACGCTTTGGTTGTTCAAGGCCCTCGTGATGTGAAGAAAAAGGAGCTGGTGTTTCTGCAGTTTCATTTAAATGGAACAGACCAAGATTTTAGTGCCATTGACTACCTTCTGTTTTCTTCTTTCCAAGACTTCATCAACAGGTACGTAAAGGGATGAGCCTGTAACTGCATTGAACTTGCTACAGCAATACTAGTGAAAGTAGAGCTTTTTTAGTAAAATCAGACAGGCTTTTTTTTAACGTTTGGGTTACGTTGGTGCTCTTTCATATCTTAGGTACTAGTCTTATTTTTTAGAAAATGAATTGAGGACTTTTTCAGTGACAAAAACTGCCCTTCAGCTATGCTTCAAGCCATTTTTTGCTGCACTTTCTAAAAGTTTGACGTTTGTGCTGTCTTACTGCTGTCGTCTGCTGTGGGTGGTCAGGAAGTATGCTGTCCTGGGCGGTGTGCTCAGGAAGTGCACTGAGAACACTAACATTTCTGTACCTTTTTTTTTTTTTAAAGCATTTACTATACAGATCAGATCCCTAGATTGATTTGTTGCAATTTCATTGAAAGATTAACTGTATTTCTTTGTATTACTAACTTTATATAAGACTCTACAGAATGATGTAATTTCATAGGTGGGGTTTTCAAAATTGCTTTGTGTTGGTTTGACATTGGTGCCGTTGGAGTGACTGATCAGCCTTCTTCTAATTTTAACAGGAGTGGAATTAATCCTGTCTTGAACTTTCTTGAAAGCCCTACCCTTTTTCCCACCTTGTGAGAACACTTTCCATGCTTAACCGTTTAATTTTTGCTTTATTTTAAATTCAAGTTCTGTTGTTCTCTCTGATCCAGGTTGAAAGCTAGGCAAGAGAGATTAGTCTCAGTGAGACCTAATAAGAAGCCTTAATTTGGTAATAGTCAGATGCTCAGATTAAAATGGACAGGAGATAAAGGCCATATGCAGAACAAAATGAGGTGAGGGAGGGGAAGAGAAATAACAGATTTTATTATAACAAAGCATTCTTGGAGGCTTGGACATGATCATAGTGGTGCTTTTCAGATGGAGCAAAGACTGGAAGTGTTCAGTCGCAGTATCTCTGGGTGGGCAAAGACCAATTAGCTGAATTTAGTTTTTACAAAGTATTTCTACTTCAGTGAAGAAGAGATCTTAAGTCATTAAGTGCTTTCTGTAACTGTACTAAAACACCTCATAAAGTGCTAATGTTCCAGATATTTTAGGCATTGATATTTTAGGGTGTGAAAATACCGGTTAAGAGTAGTGATGTAGAACATGCTCCTTGTTCCTTCTGTGTTGTTTTTTCTCAGTTTTCTTGGCTTGTGCTGCAGCTGGTGGTACATACAGTGGGACCGGTTCCAGCAAGGTGCACACCTGTTTCTGTACTGCGAGACACAAGCACTGTCTGAGACCATCCCTTGTGAAACACAGAGGAGAAGGCAAGGTTGTGTTGCATCTGGTTCCTGGCTCTTTTCAGAATGAGCCACTTACCAAGGCACAACTGGGAGTCTTGGAAGGCACGTTTCTGTGTTCATTGTATCAACTTGCAGATAAGCCGCTTTAAAGAACTGTTTCTTCCCAAGTTAAAACATCTATGTCCTACTTAAACTGGCAGTATTTCTGCAAACAAGCTGCAAGTATGCATGTTGCTGTCCCAAACGCTTGTGCCACATGTGTGGAGGCAGGTTAGATGTGCAAAACAGCAATAAGCAGTATTGCAAAGGTCCCAGCTTCAGGGCTGTGTTTGTGCCAGTGTCGGTGAATTGTCAGGTATCATCTGTAAGCTGCCTGGGAGAGACCTGGATCGCAACCTCCTGCCTCCAGATTTCCCAGGTCAGACCGATTAGATGGCAGAATCAATCCTGGAAGAGATGGGGAAGTGTCGCTTTGTTCCTAGAGAAGCTGCCTTAGCTTGGTTTTGGAAGATACCAGAGATGAAGCTGGGAGAGTGAAGGCTGAGCCTGGGTCATGTATGGAGCAAAGTGGCAAGGTGGGAAATGGTGGTGTCTGTTCAGGGATGCATCCTTTGTGCTGTCTGCAGCAGGTAGCAGGAATGTGAGTTAACACTGATTTTTGAACTAACCCAGATAACGGTAAAATTGGCAAAGGTATGTAGGCCTTTAAACTGAGTAGTAAATGATCTACATGTCTAGGTGAAATACATAAGAGAACCGGTTGTGCGCAAGAGGCCAGTGGTGTCTCTTTTATAGCTTGGTACAAATTGCATGGATTGTCTTGCTCAGTAATGTCCTTGCATCTTGGGGCATGAACTGGACAGGCTCAGGGCAGGTTGAAAGTTTACATTCTCTCCTGACTACAAAGCGCATGTGAAACCACGTGCATATGAGGAATGTACTCATTCTGTCCAACTTCCAGCAGAAGAGAAAATAGAAATTATTTGTGCTTCGTCAGTGGATGCTAAATTTAGGTGATGGGAAGTCTGGACTAAGATATCTGCAGAAACTGTTGTGTGTCCTTTCATGTGGCTTCTAAACACTTCAATTACTGGCCACTGTTAACGACTTTTCCTGACAGAGTGTCTCACATACTGGTTATGAGAGCAAATTGTTAGCACTGTGTCCAGTTATCAAAGATACTGACATATATGCTAAAACTCATGAGATAGATATAATTACCTTCACAGTTTTTTGCCATGTCTGGAAACAGCTTTGGCTGGGCTGGGCAGGCAGACTGCTGCAAAATATGTGTAGGGTATTCCATCATCTTAAATCGCAATCCAAAATCACTTGAAATTGGTGAGAAGAGTCCTGCTGTATCTACACCACGGTTTCTTTGTAGACAGTATTATGTGCAGCTCACTTTTGCTTTAAATAGCAATAATCATATCAGCAAAGGCTGCTGCAAGTATCAGCCATAAGCAGTAATAACAATGGCACCTAAAGACTTGTGTCTTTAAGGGTTTTTTTGAGGCATAGCAACTGGTGAGAATTCAAGTAAGGTCCCTTTGTTTCTGTCAAGGGTTTTATTCTCTGCAGCTCTTCTGTTAAAATTGGAGCGACAGACTACATGAAACTGGCACTGCTTGCTAGTTTTGTTCTGGCCTTCACAGCACACTGCTGAACTGTGTGCTATTGTTGGCCTGCGAGTTGGAGGGATATGGCCACTGGCTTTTTTCTTCTTTTTTTTTTTTTTTTTTTTTTAAGATGGTGGCAGCTGCTGTCTGTACCATATTAATTGGAGGGAAGGAAATAATGAAACCCTTGCAAATTACCAAAAAAGTGTAGCTAAAAATACAAGTTCCTTTCCTGAACTGTCATTAGTGTAATACATGGGTTTTAGAAGAAAATCCTCTGAACATATTCCTGACGAACTGTTGTTAGGATAGCATGTAAAATAACTTAGTCACGTGAGATGATGAATACCAGTCTGAACAGGTCAGAGATTATTTAAGGGTCTAAACAGAGCTCCATGTTCATGCCTCTGGTCTGGATTGCTGTGTGCAGAGAAATAAATTATAACCTAGAAGGGTCGAGACTTTTGGTACCACACCATCTGTCCCTTTATTAGATCCCATGGCTGTCTGAGAGTTTCCCAGTCTGGGGGAAAGCAAAAGCAATAAACACAAATTGGGTTTGAGCCATCTGTGGTTTTGGTTCTTGCTGTTGCATTGGAATCTGCTGGTGGGATGTCCTAAGTGGTCTCTGGCTCTGGTGGGTTGGTCTGTCGAGATCGGTGTTAGAAGGATCCACTGCAGAGCTAGAGCCCAGTCCAGAATTAGGTTAGCAACTCCTGCAGCTGGGACAAATACAACCTCTCGTGGTCTGAGGGTGGTCAGCCTGTGCTGGGGCAGTGGGCTGCCTGTTAGTTCTTTGAGCTGTCAATGGTTACCAGGGAGCATTGGCTGAGGGGAGGCCAGGGCTTTGTCGTTCACCTGAGTGAGACAGTGGCCTCTTGCGCTTCTCTTTCTCTGCTGTGATGCAGGAATTCTTGCACGGTCTTGAGGTACCGTTAATATCTTGGCAGAGCCTGGTGCAGAGTATTCCAGGAATCTTACCATACATCTAAAGGACAGGGTAATAGGTAGAAGAACTTACTGAACAGAAAAAGAAAAAATTAGGTGCAGCCACTGGACATTGTCTGTCTTTGGGGTGATGAGGTTATTAAAAGAAACTGCTTGGAGAAGCGTGCTTCAGCTTAAAATCCCTTGCCTGTCTCGTGTTCACTTAGTTGTGTGTGGTTTTTAAGCTGTGTTATTTGTCCCCTGCTGTCATTTGTGGAAAGCTTGTGCCTCTCTGCTCTGCTTTCCCTGCCTTTCCCCACCCCCCCCTCCCTGTGGCAGTGGTCTGGGTTATGGGCACATGCAAGGAGGTCCCTTCTCAGATCAATTCTCCCCACAGCTTCTCCTAAGATATTATTAATCTTTCTTTTTCAAGCCTACAATTACTGCCGAAGGCAAAGTATACTACTGCTGTCTGCTTACCATGTAAGTTGTGGCTGTAACATTCAGCTCTGTGTCATAACTTCCTGTGTCAATTTTCCATGTTGGTTTGGAAAGCATCTAGGATGCTGTATTTAGCCATGCATTAGGCATATGACTGGCTGGCAGAGTGCTAATTATGTATGTTCCTCTGAGTGGCAAAGCACTGTGCTCTTCCGTACTGTCCCATCAGCTGCTGCTGTACTCACTTACCGAAGGGGAAAAAAGTCACTGTCGAATTAGGTCTCCCCATGTCATTGGTTTGTATGGTGAGGAGCAGTCGGGCAGTGGGCTTTGTGCTGATGCTTTGCTTGTGTCTTCCTTCTGAGGGTTAGAGATGTGCACTGCCATCCTGTTGGGATCACTAAACGAGCACCTAATGTCACAAATCCATAAAGATATTCCTAACCTGCTAAAATGCTCTTGGAATATCATCTGTCTTGATGGGTAGTGAAGTGTATTAGTTTTTCTTCCCTGAAACGCTTTTCCTTTGTATGCACAATGGAGTTCTGTGTTTGAGCCCATCACCTGAGGCCCTGGCTTGAGAGCAACAGCTATGCTAAGTTTTGCCTTCCTATGAACACGTGCATATTCATCTGTTAAGCCTGAGCAGGCAGCATAGTACAGAGCAGCCACCAGGGTGATACTCTCTTTATCAGTCTGGGCTCTTTCTGCCTTGTAGACAAGACAACTGGGTTTGCAGGGAGGAGTCCCAGTTCTGAAAACTAAGGAAAAAGACAAGAAAAGGGCAGATCCACCCAATGCTGGTACAGGACAAATCTTCCTGCTTGGTCTGTTCTTTGGGATGAGAGCCTGCTTCTTCAGCTCTGCTTTTCTTCCTCATTTCTTTGCACCTTTCTTTGAAAGATCAAAGTACCTTACTTTCCCAGTAGACCTACCCATGCATGCTGTCTGCCATACTCTTTCCCTTTAACCTAGGAAGAGGGATTTAATCATCGGAGTCAAAACCCTTTCCCTTGTCTCAAGGACCAGGCTTATTGCATAGAAATGACATGAAAGTGGCTAAAATCACAGTACTGAGGAGCTCCATGTAATGGTAATGGTTCCAGCGTGTTCTGTGCAGTTGGTAGAGGCAGGATGGAGACCAGACATGCCTTAGAGCTGCCTCTTTACCACTTGTGACGTGAGGGGTGTAAGAAGGCTTAAAATGGCTTAGGGTCACAGTATTAAAAAAAAAAAAAAAAAGACACAAAGTAGCCCTGTGGTTCTGGGGCTACAAATATCTGTGACTGTGTATTGGGAAAACAGCCATGTTTGCAGATGGGAGCCTTACACCAAAGGTACAGTGTTCCCAAAATAATAGAAATACACTAAATGTAAATTTCAACGCATTTTAACTACGTCTGCATTGCAACCAATTTATTTGCATCACAGAAATGGGGTGAAGCAGCCTGCCCTGCCTCTAGGCTGTTCCTTCCATCTTTTGCTTCCCAGCATTGTGGCGAGTTGTTTCCTGGGGTCCCAGCTCTGCTCCTTTCTGTCCCAGAGATGACAGATGAGCAGAATGAAGCTCCCTGATAAGGCAGAACAAGCCCTAGGGGCAGGCAGAAGGCTGGGGCGGTAGGGCACCAGGTAAGTCTTCTGTGGTTCAGAACACATTGAGTGGAAGTGCTAATGAAAACACCACTCCTCACAGTGTTTTAGGTGTGTTTCAACTACTAAAATTCAGCATGAAAGGGACTGTGAACATGTTTTGAAGTGCCTGTAGGTCTGACATTCTCCTGCCTACAGTGCTCAGCTACTGCTCGGAGTTTGGTCAGTAAAGTAATGGTCTTTCTCCTTTAGTCCAGAAAAAGCAGAATTCATGAAGGACTGTGAAAGTTCTTACTCCAGCTGGAAGTTTTCCGGAGGCTTTCGAACTTGGGTCAAGATGTCCTTGGTGAAAACAAAAGAAGAAGATGGTAGTGAGACTGTTGAATTCAAACAAGAGGTAAAAAAATTAAAAATCACCAGTAAGAGTTTTTTGGGACCTCTTAGTTTATTAAGAACTAATTACTGCCATGGTTTTAATGATAACTGGCCAACAGAACCAGTTCTTGGGGCAAACAGCAATATGAATTGGAAGAAGGGTGGGTGGGTTGGTTAAGTGAAATGTCAGGAGCTTGTTATTTTGCTTCATCACATCCATTATGCCCCTTGCCACCGAGCAGTTTTGGCTGTGCGGTTACTTGGATTCTTAACATGGAGGGGTTCTGTAAAAGCATAAATGTCTTGATGTGCACAGTTGTTGGTGGGGCCTAGTGACGCATCTTGGGAGAACATCTAATGGGGAGGCCAGAAAATCCATGCCTTGAAGGTGTTGTAAGTGACAGCTGTAGTCTGAGTTAAGGGTCTGAAGAGACCGACGTAGAAATATTGACACAGCTACCTTTAGTTCAAGGTGGGGAACAATTTCCAAAGGAATTGTCTAAGTAATAGCTAGTATTGGAAAGAGGTATTGTTTAGGTTACCACGAGGACTGATGTTAGGATGAGGAGGTAAACATAAGTTCTGTACCCTTTGCAGCATTCTCATGTCTGCTTTTTGTTTGTGTTTGGGATTTTTACCTGTTGAGTATCCTTAGAAACATGGAGTAACTTATCTGCTTGCATCATTTAAGACTAGAAAATATGCAAGTTGAAGGTGCAAACTTAGCTGGAGATGAAATGAGTTTTGCTTTCATTCCTGTTCTGTTCATACTAACAGAAAGGAGACTGTGTTTTGAGTTTCTTATCTTGCTCCCAGCATTGACTGGGGAGAAAGAAGTCTTATTGGTGATGAGAAATAAGAATTTTAAGAGCAGCCCTTGTCAGAGAGTACGTGTTTCAGAGACAACACTGTCTCTTAGTGTGTGGTACACTTGGAAAGAGTACTTTGTGGAGATTAAAGTGAAGCAGAACCTTCAGTTCTATCTCCAATTCCCACAGTTAGGGCCTTATGTGGCAAAGCTGTAAGGGAAGAGCAAGAGCTGTGACTGAAGTGGGTGCCCTCCTGGTCCATGGGAGGAAGACAGGAGGCAAAGCCCAAAGTCATGCAAGTCCCAAACTAATGCCTTAGCTTGGAGGAGAGGAAAGGATGCATCAGTCAGCTGCTGCCATGGAAGTGCTAACAGCAGTTGTCTGTCCATCCTTCATCACCTACAGCTCTGTATCACTTGCCATTTGGTACTTACCTAGTATAGGATGTTTTTAAAGTCCTCCTTTGTGTGCCCAAGTCTAACGTGTCACTAAGTGGAAACAAAAGGCTGACTCAAACTCAGAAAAAGCTGAGCCTTTTGTGACGATAAACATACATTTAGTCCAGCAGACTCTCTGATTGTAGGGGTAGGTGAACACTGTGTTGGGTTTTATTGGTTTTGTGCGGTGGTTTGTTTTTTTTTAAAAATAAAAGCTAGGAAATAGGAATTGGTATAAATGTGAATTTTGTGTTTCAGATCCCTGTTAATAATATGGTAGAAGTTGAAATAGCTCAGACACAAATTGTGCTTGCTTTGTTTGACAGTACAATGTCTGCTCAAGTTGCATAAGGAAACCCATTGGCCTTTCAAATCTAAAACTGGGGGACAGCACACCAGAAAGATGGATACAAATATGAGGTCACATAGCGCAGTCAGGGAGCCTGCTGACTAGCCCAGTAGTCACTACCTTGTCTTGTCTTCCTTTCCCATTGCCTTCATTTAGCTTTGTGCACTGTTTGTTTCCTGGTGCACAGTTTTCTGGAATGAGTGTAGTCAGGATAATGTTACGCTGCAGTAACTGAATGAGCTGTAGACTAGGGCAATGCTGCAGCAAAGGTGTGTGACCAGAAAACATGAGGTGGTAAAGCTCCCATATGCTCTGACTAGACACATAGAGTATTCTAGCTCCTGTTTCTATGTGTTTCCAGGGGTGTGGGGAAGATTGATAGAAATCTTGAAGTATTTGTAAAGAAATGAAGCTGTGGGAGATAGCAGGTTTTTGTAGTAGGTCATCCCTCATCCAGTACCTGCTGAATCACTGCTTTCATACCTATCATTCCTGTCACAATCCTGAAGTAAAGTTACGGTACTGCTGGATTTGTTACTTCCAGTACAGTATTAAACTAATGTAGGAAGAGCTGTGGTGCTCCCTTGTGCGCCCACCAAGCTGTAAATACTCCTGCAAGGGTTGGAGGGTGGGTTGTCACTTGTTCAGCTGTGCTTGCCCCTTGGGTCACTGCCTGGCTCTCGAGCAGCTTGACAGGGGATTAGTGCACGTTGTGCTGCTACTGCCTGTGTACAAACCCCGTGTGGCTCCCGCCTGGGCTGGGGGGTGCATTACAAGAAGAGATCAATGTTTTTCTGAGGCCTGATGTCTTGATACTTTCCCAATTGTGGTTTTTAAGACTGTGATTTCATGCAGCTGTAACATTGATCTAGTATCCTAAACTGTACCTGTGTGGAATTGTGCTAAAGCTCTCTGCTGGTTGGTGCACACTTCAAATGGTAACCTAGTTAATGGGCAGTACGGGGAAGTACAGATTTAACTGTCAACAGCTAGGCTTCTTTCCTTTCCACTTTCATTATGCGCTTACTAGCACCTAGTTTATTCCACACATGATTTAAAGAAAACAACTTCCTGCCACCATGGTGGTTCTCTGGTAAATAAAAGTAATCTAGCATTCATTCATGAGACCTTTCCAAATGCTGTATTAGTCCAAGCAAATGAATTTTGTAAATTAAATTTCCCCCCTTGAAAGGGAAAAACTATGTAATAAAATAAAGTCCCTGGCTACCGGCATAAAAAGGTTATTGCGGTGTTTTACTGAGTGAGAAATAGGAAAAGAACATGAGATAGATGGAGGAAATGGCCCTTTCCATATTTAGGACCCAGGTAGAGGAAGGCTGAATTGGAAGTCCCTGAACAGCCTCCTATTTTTACTTTCTTACAAGACTTCTCTGTTGCAGAGGAGACTCGTTACACCCCTGTAATCTGTACTTTTTTTTCCCCCTGCTCTCTCCAGACCAGCGTTGTTAACTATATTGACCAGAGAACTAAACAAAGAAGCGACCAGCTGTTTTTTGTGGTATTTGAATGGAAAGATCCTTTTATACAGACTGTTCAAGATGTGAGTAACAATAGTCCCTTTTTGAATCACAGCCTGTGTGTGTGCGCGCACATACCTCTGTTATCTCACTCCAAGCAGAAATTCAGAGGAAAAGTAAGGTTTAGTTCTGGACTTTCAGTCTAGGCTCTTCCTTCTATCCAGTAGTGCGCATTGTGCAGAGGTCAAGACCATCTGATGCCTTTCTCTCAGGTTGGTGGCACTCAGCATTCTGTTTCCAGCAAGAGGTACATGTAGCATGTGTCCCCTGTGCTCTAGTAAAGCGTAGCTTTGGGCCAAGTCTGAACTGTTGGCTTAAATAAGTGTGCTTGGACAATTTTTTAATTACTTTTTTATTAATTGACAAATCAGAATAATGAAGATAGCCTAGTGTATTTTTATCTGTTATTATAACATAATTTGGTACTACGTATTCAGTATACAAAAAAGCACTTTAAAATTTAGCTCAGTATGCTGCAGCCAGAGGGACAGGACAGACAGACAGGACCACTGTCAGTCACTGGAGTGCCTTAAAAGTGTGCAGGTATGTGCTGTGGGCACCAGCATTTTAGGCTTGTGAGCTAGGTCTTGTTTCCCTGGTGTTCTAGGGGCAGTGGTCAGATACATTTACCCTCCCCAGAAAAATGCAAAATAGCAGAGTGTGCAAAGACAATCTTGTTTAAAATTTTGCATGTGATTAAAAATGGCCTTACCTGATAACCAAATTCCATCTCCAGAAAAATCCATGGAGTCCTCGTGCTCTTGCCCCAAACCAGGGTGTGAATGCAGACCCTGCAGGGGCAGGCTTGGGTAGTTGGTCCTTTGTATTCCTGCTGTCCTGTCTGGGCTGGGGGTGAGCACCCTCCTCAGCCCCAAAAGCCCAGCCCTGTTCCCAGCTGCTCTCTGCCAGGTGGGGTTCACACCTCTGCCCTCTCCAGGCAGCACCACTGCTTTTAGGAGAATTAACAGATCCACAAAGCCTATTTAAGACTTCCTGGCTCTGGTGGTGACCTAGGGATGCTATGCTCACACTGACTGTCAGAGTTGCATACCCCAGGGCGAGTCCCAAAGCTGTGTGCTGCTTTATTGTGGCCTAACCCTAGCTCTGCTCCCTTCATCAGAGATCCTAGGTGTCATCCTTGTGCCTAGAGGTTCAAGGAGAATTGCAAACTATAAACAAACTTAACTATTCTTGAACCAAGTGTAATTTAAAAAAACCCAACTTGCTGTAGGTCTGCAGAAACAGCTGCCCCTGTCAAAAGCTGGTTTAGCATTACAAGGCTGTCTTGCTAAAGCTTTCCAGGAGTTGCTTCTTTTAGCTTTGTCTTCTGGAAGATCATCTTTAATGTGACTGCTTATTTTTGTGAATCTTTAATAAGTAATATAGTAAGTTTAATCTATAATCTTAAAATTAGTAATTTGACTGTATCTCTAAAGTTTGAAATGGTCTAAAAGGAATTTAGCAGCTAGTACAGTGCATTTTCTTCCTCATAGGAGGAATCAGAAAACCATGGCGTGAGGCAGAGGAGGCACTGCAGGCCCCTTTTGCAGCGTGAAGGAATACACTGCAACACACTTCCCTTTGCAAAATGGAATTGATTATTGAATAGGTGTAACATATGCTGAGTCTGATGAGGGGAATAACATTTTTAATTAATCTCTTTCAGATTATCACAGCAAATCCCTGGAACACGATTGCTCTTCTTTGTGGCATCTTTTTGGCTCTGTTTAAGGCAGCAGACTTTGCTAAGTTAAGCGTTAAATGGATGATCAAAATCCGAAAAAGACATCTGAAGAGGAGTCGTCAAGTAATGAACCACGTAAGCTGAGACTAAGACTGCCTTTTAACTATTCGTAGCAGAAGGGATAGAAAATAACTGGAATAAACCTCGGTCAGCAATACAGCAATTAAAGATGCAAGCCAGGTATGTCTTCTTCCAGAGAAGTGATGGCTGGTGAACTGGCCCTCAGATTTGAGAAAGGAGCTAACTCTAGGACAGGTCTAACAAACTCATGCTTTTCTACTCCAAATTTAACAAGCTTACCTCAGTATATGGGGGGGACCAGGGAGGAGGGAGAGAATTCACTAATGTTCAGAAAGTCACCGCTGTAGAGGTCAAGCTCTGTAAGACTGGACAGTGTTTGAATGCTGCTCAGGCCAGGAGAGCGTTTAGCTTCCCCGTGAGCTATGACCTGCGTCTGCTACTGTCACACAGCTACTTCCTTGACTGGGGTGAGTAGAAAGTAAAGCGCTCAATAAAGCAGCCTGGCCTCCACTCTCCGAAGTATGTGTTAAAGCAAAATACACTGGAATTGTTATATGTGTCATTTTTGACTTATAGTGACTTTTAATATTAAAAAAATAATTCAAATAAGATATTGTGTACATTCTTTGAAGCTACCTGCTCTCACATTCAGCTGGAGCTTCACAGGAGGCGGTCCAGGCAGGAGCGTTACTGCCAGAGGATAAGGTAAAAAACCAAAAATCTGTTCCTGATCCTTCTACCTCAACATAAACTCAAGCAACTCAGGCACTCTAGCTGACGATAGATTTCAAAGCCTGGCTCAAGCTGTTGCTCATCCCTCTTTACTCCAGTCTTTGCTAAGGAAGCGAAAAATCATCTTTCATCAGCCTGGCATTTAAATGTGATTCTCCATTATATAGAGAACGCATGCTAATGAACTGTGCTGAGGTGGCGGTGTCTGGGGAATGGGACAGAAACCTGGAGGGAATAGAGAGGGGGGGAAAAATAGCCTGACACTTAGACCATCCATATCAAGACAAACATAACAGCCTATGCTGGCAGGAAAGCCTTCCCCTGACTTCCCTGGTCATCTTACAGCCCTTTGCTTTCCCAAATACACTGCTGAGGGCCTGTTCTGCAGGCAAGAGAGACAACTGAGCTTTCTTAATGCCTCGCTGTCAAAGAAACACAGGCCAGCAGCTATTTCTTGGATTTTTACAAAAATATTTAGAAACACCAATTTGATCAGGTTGATCACTGATGCATCCAGCTGCATTTTTCATTCTATTTTTGTTGATGAGGTCAGGGAAGGTAAAATGGAAGACAACTTAGCCACAGCTCCAGGGTAAGTAGGAGGTGTGGTTAAATAAAGGATACACCTTTCTGCAGTATTTAATGTACTATTTAATGTACTTTTTTTTAAAAAAAAAAAAGATAAATCCTATAGTGACTGAAATTGACTACTACATCTCAGCTATCAGATTTGCTGTTCTATAAGGCAATGTTGTTACTAGAGCAGACCAGCTGATTCCAGCCAAGAAACCTTTCTTTTCTATACCTATTTACAGGAGCAATTCTAATAGCAAGTGTTGCACAATTAATTTGAAACGGCCTCTTACAGCTACAGCATTGTTTTTCTGTTACTTACTCTTAATGTACATAACTAATTTTTTTAACAAGTCTTAACCACCACAGATGTCAGTAAGGTAAGCATTAGATTCCCCTGCATCTGTGTAATTTATAATAATATATAATTATTAATTCCTTTAGACTATAGGACAGCTGAAAATATTTTCTCTCTCAAATTGGGGGTTTATTCTTCTATGGAAAAAAGGCACTAAAGTACTAAACTGCAGTAAACTGCATCTGCACAACAGTCATCTCCCTCCCAAGCTGGCAAAGCGCACCCTGGCAGCCTCACAGCATCTAACATCTGGTTTCAGGGCTTCAAGAAGCACCATGAAAGAGAAAAAAAAATATATTTTTTTTTATTTTTATACACCCCCACCCCCAAATTTTAGGCAACTGCTTACCATGGCAGTGTCTACTTTGGTCAGCTGATCATGTAGTCTTTTTATACAAAAACAGGAGTGTAGAGAGCAGCAGTGACTTGGTTTTCATCAGAGCGAGCTGGTGGAAGTGTAAGCCACTTCAGGCAGCATTATTCCCGTTTCCTTTGTGAAACACAACTACTTAGAGACAAAAAAATGAATTAACAGTAAAAGTGTAATAAAGTTGCCTCAAGCAGTGTAGTTGAAATGTTCTCCCGCCCTGGAAACTGCTTGAGTAAAGCCAGTAAGCCTGCCCAGGACACCTGCCTCAGCTGTTCTGACCACCACCACCCTGTGCTGAAAAAAACCCCCCCCCCAAACCCCCCCGCGCCCCCACACTCGCGCCAGTGAAAAGCCACAGCTTCTTCAGACAGATGTGTGGTTCAAAGGTTGTTCGTAAAAACTGTTCTAATTCTCCTGGTCTTTATAAACACAAAGATGTGATATACAGCACTAAATACAAACATAAAGACTTTATTGAATGCTGCGCAATTCCCCAAAGATCTTCCATTACAAAAGTTTTCCACACAACTGCAATTTAAGAGATTGGAATGGTACTCTGATAAAAGATGTGAAAAATACTTGATCAAGTAAACAGACAAGACTTCTATCATCAACTTTCCACCTTTAAGAAACAGACTGCATTTTCTTTAAATAAAACAAGGAACTATTTAGTGACATCCTGCCCTCCTTACTAAAAAAAAAAAGTAATCCCAATTTTGGTCTCATTCTTCAGTCTATGAGATGCTAAAACTAATGCAGAAACATCCAAGGCAGTCTCTAGGAGACCTGCGCTACTCTGCAGGGAGTCCATGGGCTGATGAGGAGCATCATTGATGGGCTCTCGGGAGGAAGCTCCATCCTCAGCTGTAGCAGGAGGAAATCTCTAAGCAGCCCAGGACCAAGAGGCAGCCAGAACAGGGCAGAGGCGCTCACCAAGTGGTAGGTCAGGCACCAGGACCACCTCAACCTCTTCAAGCCAACTTTCTCTCCCTGCTTTGCCTCATTCTAATGGGAGCATTACGTAAAGCTAAATCCAAATCCAATCAGAATTCAAGGACAGCACCCCATCCGCCTTTCTTTCAGTGCTGTACAGGGCCCATACTGAATATCTCAAGTTACGGTAACGTACCTCGGTTTTATTTGAGAAAATACAGCACAACTAGAAGCCTTTTCTATAGTCTTATCCAAAGTATGCAGCGATGTGAAATGCACATATAAAACAAGGAAAAAATGTACATAGCAAACTATACCACCCATGTGCAACACAATCAAAAATTCAAGTCATAATTCTCACCACTCCCATAATTATTTCACTCATTAAGGATGATAATTCAGTTCTATGAAACATTGGAAGTGACAGTATATCAGTAATTAGACAAATTTACAATATGCTGTGGTAATGACATCGCTTATCTGCTGTATTTAAATTCAAAACTTTACATTTGCCAGAGAAAAAAAATTGTCCATTTCTCTTATATACTGATGAGGTTTCTTTTGCAAATCCTTATCTATTTCAAAAGGGTACAAAAAGGTTGTGTCTGCCGAGGGGAGGTGGTCGTTTCTTTTATTTGGCACCTGTATTGTGTGCATTCAGCATGGTGTGGGCACTGGTCTGCTTTTCTGCCATGGCCTTCTTAAGCTTTAACTCCTCCAGCTTCCTCCACAGCTCTTCACGTTCCAATTCTTTCTTCTTCTCTCTGTAGAAGAGAGTGAAGTATCATTTGCAGATGAGTGGAGATGCAGTTACTTAACAACTGCGATTTACATTTCGTGACTCCTCTAAGTTTTTCTCCAGAGCTATTTTTAGAGGCAATTACAGTTTCCTCTACTAAAAAGCGAGTGTACAAATTGGTAACCGTTAGTGGTAAAACCGTAACTTTGCTCCAACAAACTCAGGCAACTGCAGTAGCGTGGTTTTGCACTGATGGCTGCAATTCGAAGGAGGTTCGTTATCACACGGAAACAAATTAAGGGACTAAGCCTCTGTGGGGCAGAAAAGCAGGACTGTCGATAGGAGACCGCATCCGGTCTCAGCTGGCCCCGGATAACGTGTGCTGCCTCCCTTAGTCTGACAGTACTGCTTGGCAGGTCAGCAGGGTAGGAGAGGGGCTTTAGCTGAGCTATGAAGTGTCCTCCAGCCCAGCGTTCTCCAGACGATGCCCCTGAAGCAGCAGAGCCAGCAGTGGGATGGGGAGCTGGGGCCTTCCTGCCGCCTCCCCGGGGATTCAGCTCCCACCACACCCCCACCAACACCCCCCACTTGGGCGCTTTGACTCAAGTGACAGCCAGCAGCAAATATCTGATGCTCTGAG
The DNA here is from genome assembly GCA_034008185.1 of Gorsachius magnificus. Lineage (NCBI taxonomy): Eukaryota > Metazoa > Chordata > Aves > Pelecaniformes > Ardeidae > Gorsachius > Gorsachius magnificus. The sequence continues at coordinate 34,646,385 of CM067083.1, read as the reverse complement.
CTCCACTACAGAACCCCAGAGCCACAACACTTAAGTTCCGTTTCTTTTCAGCTGGTACCTTCTAGGTACATGTTCATTAATGTGCACTCGGAAGAAAAATCACTACCTTTGCCTTTCTGCTTTATATGAGCTTGTGAGTTCATCGAAAAGCTTGCCGTTCATTTCCATCAGGGTCTTCAGCACGTTGTATACCAGGGCCACAATGGTTCTACAACAGAAGGAGCAAAACCCTTAGAATCACTCAACACCAAATTAACTGCAGTTAAACAAGCGTTCAATTTCTTTTTTGGACTTCTTATTTAAGACACTACTGTAAGGTCAGTGAGTTTCTGGAACAAAATACTATAATTTCCTCTAAGTTAATAAAATTCATATTGAAACTTTTTTTTGAAATGGCTGTTTAACCTTAAATTCGTGACTCTTGTAATTGCACAGGACATAATTCTTGGTACTGTGGCTGTACTGTAAAGCCATTCAGTTATGTTAACGTTTAATAAACTGAGTTTTAACAACAACTTTGTAATATTTGGGTAAGGAAATATGAAAGTCTAGAAAAATAACCTGGCTAATAGCTTCAAGACTGGACAAAAGAGTGCAGCAGAGGAACCACGGGTGCATGGTTTAATACAGCTGCTAAAAGCAAAGCCTTCCTGGGCAGTGCAGTTTTGCTGCATAATGGCCCACTGGAGAACTGAATTGAGAACATCAGGTAATGGCTTCTGGTTCCTTCGTTTACTTACAAAACTCAACAAGCTTGAGCAGTACATGGCTGCCCAGATTTCCACGTTAGGCATTACTGGCCTTTTTATGAAGGCATTCATATTTCAGTAAGTTACCTTGAATATAGCGGTGTTTATTTCCTTTAAACCCACTCTTAATTACACACAGAAATGCAAAAGCCACAATAAAACCAAACATTAAAAGGCTGCCTATCATTAAGCTTCTCACTCAAAGTGGGTAAACTGTCTTCCCCATCCTTCCCCTTCTCGCTGCAGTACCGATCGTAGAGCAGGGGTGCGACTTCAAAAAAAATAGGTGGAAGGAAAACCTGAGGGAGTCACCAAAGGGCCAGGTTTGGCTGTTAAGTACGCTCCGTCCACTGTGGCACTGGGAAATCTCCCAACTACTCATCAGAGGCCCTGTGCTCGTTCAAAACGCATGGTGCGCTTCGCCTGCCTACACACCTTTTTTGGGGATTGGTCGTCGTCCCCCCCCCCCTTTTTTGAACGCAGGCTTTCATGTGGTTTGAAGATAAATGCTTATTCGGATTTTGGTTTTCTGAGAGGAAAACTACTCGCTCAAAATCAAGCTTAAGTCCATATCGGACAGCTAGATGGACACAAACACGTTACTCTGCCCTCCAAACCAGATTAAACCCAAGAGGTTAGACTTTCTCCTCAAACATCCTGGTCCTCAAGGTATATATGGTTATCCTGTGTCTTTCACTTCCTTCATACAGAACAACTTCTGTCTGCCGCTAGGGAAGGAGGGGCATCCTTCACATTTGTTGAGGTCCCCAGTACTATGAGTGCTTCAAGAACTAGTTTTCAAAAATTAATATTGTCTCAGCTGACACATTTGCAATAAATGCAGCATCTAGATAAACGCAGAGTAATTCAGAGCCTCTATGGGCTTAAAAGAGGACGCCTGATTTCGCTTCAAAGTTGTGGGAGGCTCCTGCCTACCTTGGCTTTCACCTGTACAAGCTCTACCTCCTACAAATTGACTTGCAACTCGGGTCAGGATGCTGGGCACAAGCAAACTTTGCTTCTTAGTATTTCAACATCATTACTGCTTCTTTCAAATCTGATATAAAAATACTAACTTTTAACCTGTGGCATCGAATATAAGGTGAAGTAGTGACTTATTTCCCTTTCCTACCATACTTTATGGTGGTATCTTTCCCCCTCTTATCTCACTGGGCAGCTGTAACTACTTACAGAGACACTGGCAGAATTTTGTTCATCTGAAGGAGTAAAGGACTGCAAAGCGTAAACATAGCAGAAGTGTCCCTTGGCAATTGTTTTGGTCTAAGTAATATTAATTTGCATTTTTAACTAACGCATGAGCTCAGTTGTGATTGCAGTATCAAAACCATCATCTGATTTCCACGTACTTTTTCAGTAAATTCCAGTTCTCCACCACAGCAGTGCAGAACAGCAAAAGCACAAGCGCGCTCAAAATGATGCCCATTTTAGCACCCATAACCTCACATTGATTTCATCTGGTTTACATAAAAATGAATTCACATTTACAAGCTTACAATCCAAACCTGAAACAGCAGACAACTTAATTATGGTCCTATAGATAAAGTTAAACATTACATACGGATTCCAGTGTTCTTTGGAGATCTTGTATAAACTGCCAAACATAATTGGTAGGATTTTATCAATGTTCTCCTCAATCAGGCTAAGAATATATTCATTATTCCAGAAGTACAAAGCTCTTTCTGCAACCTGAAACACAAAGTTTAGGGGTCAGCAGCCACTCAAATCACTACAAGTATTTTTTTTTTTATACTAATTTGGTTGGTTTTTTTGGTTTTTTTTTTTTTTTTACCTGAAAATGTGAACTGGACACACACTTGGAATTTGCTTAAATAAAGGCTCTTTATTTTTTTGAATTGTTTGGTTTTAATTTTTTCACCTAAAAATTCCTTTGTATAAAAAAAGGAAAAATGTTTTTTACCAGATTAGCAGAAACAAACAAACTACAGCTCCTACATTAGCCATGAGTCCTGCCAGGAACACCCTACGTAACTACAGTGCAGCAGACAGCCACAGGCTTTTTGCAGCCCGAAAGAAGTCAATCATCTGCTTCTGCTCCCAGGTTACAGCTCATTTCTTCTTTTGTGCGATTGCTCTGAACACCTCACAGAGCTGCGGCTGCAGAATACAGGGGTTGGTTTGTTTGTTTGGTGTGTTTGTGTTTTTTTTTTTTTTTTTTTTACAGTTACAAAAAACCCGCTAGAACATTTTATTTCTTCAAGAACGGCTGCAGAGGTGACCATTATCTGAGATCTCCAAAGCAGCTTTTGAAGCAGTAAATAGTTTGTGCCCATTTTAAATGGCAGCCAGCAGAACACTAGGTAGGTGGCACAGAAAAATTTAACGCCACTCACACAAACAGGGACAATGGCCTTGAGGGACCCCACTTTTAACGAGCTGTCAGGGGGTGGGATCTGGTCGCATAAATCAAACTCCCGATTTTTAAACTAATTTTAACTACATAGAAGAAACCAGAAAAAAATTAATTTCCCCAAGACCACGTAAAGTTATTTTTATACTACGGAAAGAGAACGTATGGGTGCTTTACCAGACACTCACTCGGCATCTCAAATGCTAACTCAGTCTGTGTCACACTGCAGATGACTACCTCCAGCGTGGCTTATATCTATAAAATACCTCTCGCCTCAGCAAGTTGCATCTCTGTACAATATATATTTATTAGAACGCCACTTTTATTATCAGTTGAGCATAGTAGTGCCATAGTAAAAACAGACATATGAAACGATTGCATTGAGTTGCGTTACAGAGACGAGTGCCTCAAGAAGCTTCAAGAACTGTAAGTTTTCTGCAAGATGAGGCACATGAGCCTGCCACCCTACGTTTTACATCACAGCAATGCCAGACACAACAGACGCCAAGACAAGAGACAAAACCAACCTCTTTCTGACTGCAAGTTTTTGGCCGAATTTGAGCAGTCCTCTGATTACCTACATTAAAAATACAAACAAGTTAAAGCAGAACGCATTTCTATTACATATTTGATAAGATAAAAAAAAAGTACTAGTTTGCTTTTCCTTATCCAGAGGTTCAATGAAAACTGAATACAGCTAAATGCAGTTCCACTGAAAATAAATACCCCGCTGTCTCATTTAAATATTTACCTGGTTTAGGTTATCAGAATAACCCTTATCACTTCACAAGCCTTTGATTATCCATTCACACTCCACTCCTATCCCAGTACATACATCGGTTGATAGGATGCCAATAACATCAAAGCATCGCAAAATGAAGTTAACTCCCCTGTAGCTGGATTTCCCAGAATATTTTTTGTCTTCTGCTCATCCACACTTTGGGGAGCACCTGCCCTGGCCTCAAGGTTTAAATCCCGAGAGCAAGAGGTCTAGGCTGGCTGCACAACCCGGGCTATACGGAGGAGTCACGGTCTCCACCGCTTCCTTTTTTCTTCTAGAATTCAAAATGTTAAAGACTGGAAACTAAGGGAAAAAAAAAAAAAGATGCAGACTTACAGAAAAAATATTCCAGTATCTACAGTGGAAACTATCTTACACAAGACTGGAAGAAAATTTTAGCAAAACTTAATTAGAAAGTACAGCCCCCAAGAGGAAGGGAGGGGAAAAAAATCCCCACACAAACAAAGGCTGGAGGCCCGTTTCCTAGAAACAAACATTTGACATGGCATCTAAATTACAAAATTAATACTGGCTAAAAAACCCCTGTAACTGTATGTCTTGGAAGCAGAAACATTCTCAGAGCCATATAAACTTTCATTCTGAGGAAAGGACCTCTATTTTTATGATACAACAGCACCTAACTGATCACATCCAACTGTAAAACTCAACTGGTTTAATACCTTCAATACTTTATTTTTGCCATGTTGATTCTCCTCCTCCCCAGCTGGCCTTTTTATTCACAACTATGTGTACTACCAAAAGTGACTTTCCAGATGAAAAAAAATACAATTTTCAGTGTCCACTAGTCTTTATCCTAGGATACACACATATCCACTACAAAACTGAATGTCACGTCAAACAACCCCAAGCAAATGGAGAAGCCTCAGGCTCAAATCCACAAAAAGGAAGCAAGTTACAAAGAAAGGGCCTTGACCGTACAGTCCTACCTGTCTGGCTGAAAGCTACAGGCAAACACACACAAACACCTTCGTCTGATGCCTGAGGAAGGAGCAGGAGGCCTGGGATCAGCCCACACAGGTGACATCTTTGCCGCCTGGCCCATGAAGGCAGAGCTCCCCCCCACCAGCCAGCACTGACCAGGCCTCCTTGTTGCCTCCACGGACAGGGCAGAAGAGTGGGGCAGAGGAGAAATTTTGAGCTCCCTGTTTCACTGCAGTTACACAATCCGGCAGTCCTTCACTCACTCACTTCTCCTCCGCCCTTGAGGAGTCAGACTTGCATGAATTAATTACATGGGTTTCTCTAGATTCACAATTTAGAGTAGTCTATGTAAATACACTTCAAATCTAGGGCCATTTTCTGTTAATTAGCTTGTAACTGAATGACTGTCATATACTACCAAGATTTTGTATTTTTAAAGAACAAACCTAAACATTTACAGGTATAATAGCTCATTCCGCTGACACCTTCCCTTCCCCCAGAAGGATGCAAGTAAGCCACAAAATTCCAGACGAGCACGTGTGCCAAAGAAAAAGCTGTGAGAACCTACCCTCCGCCCCTAACTGGACCATGAATTTACTGGTCCTGGAAGCATAAAATTAAGTTAGCTGGAAGTGTCCGGCTTCCAGCACTTGTTATTGCAAGAGCGCCGAATATACTTCGCTACGCAGACTCATATTCTCAACTTGATAAAAAATAGCGTGTTCCAAGTATAACAGTGCAGACCTCAACAAGATACCCATCCCTTTGCTCCTCAGAGTATCAGTTTCCAGCTTGACAACGCTTTCATATTGAAAAGTTGATACATGCACATTTATGTTCAAAGATTTTATTCAAAGAAATATTCAACATGAACGCAGATCTTGCATCTCCTGCTGCTCTTACTACACAAAACTCTGCGGATTAATGATTTTCTCTGAGCTACAAAATTCCCCAAAGTGACTTACAACAGTAGGCACCTGCTAGAAAACTTCTTATGTACAAGGACTGTGTGTTTAGCCTGATTTCTTCAATGTAAAGGCCATTGCACTTCGCGGGGTTAGGTAACAAACCCTTCCTGTCAGCTTCGCAAACATCAGGACTGACCTAAGGCAGGCTACCATCGTTAAGAAAGCTGGGATTGAACGTCCTCTGAATTGACCCTGAGTGACAATTCCTGCCAGAAAAATAACAGTATGGTACTCGTGAAGACAGCCTTCTGATGGAGTTCTTAAAATATTACTTGACCTAAAGCCAAAATAAATTCCAAATGCTATCTCACCAGTTGCCCCAAACTTTAACATCTACTTTTCAAGCATTTCAGAAAGTTTCTTAAAGCTTCACTACTTATCCTCTTACTAACTTTTACTCCTTGATAAAGCCCATTTTTACTATACGCTCAAAGTAACAAACAAAGCAAGCACAGGTAGCGACTCTGCAGTGAGCTCTTTTATCTTCTCCATTCTGAATTCATCTTTACTGATGAAGAGGCAACCAGAATGGTATATGCGAGAGTCCAGATGAAGTCTCAGAATTTCACTATGGCACTCCTACTTCAAAAAGCCCTACCTTCTCGCTTCAAAGTTTGGGCTTGGATCCTGCACCACAGTTCTATAAATTCGTATCAGGAAGTTCCGACTTTGTCACATTGTCACTTCATTCAACCTTGCAGGTTTTTATGTGATACTATGTATTTCCTGCTCACATGTCAACTTTAACTGTCAAAATGGCTGGATTGGTTTTATCGCTTAGCTTATGCAATTCCTTCCTCCTCACCCTATTCAACAAAATCAGCTTATTGACCAGTGTAGCTGGCAATGCTGCACTACAGGGGGAAAGAAGATGCTTCAAGCAGGCAAGGCTAGTCTACAGACAGTCAGGTCTACCATCTTCCACCACCCACAGGATAACTTGTTCTGATGAGGAACATCAGTACTTAAGTGGCTGGGCAGAAAACAGGCTTCCACTGGAAGACCAGTGAAAATGTACATTGTTTCCCCAAAGCTGTTTATCTTTTTTCTTTATAGAAAACTTTAGATTTCTTTGAATAAGCTCTTCATTTTTCTGTCAACCTACCCCTAACAGAAAGATTTCTGGTTGTCCAACTAAAACCAGTTTCTGCTCTGTTCTGACATCAGTCTATGTCCCCATGAGCTGCTGCACTGCCCTGAGCCTGCGTTCTTCTTTACAGGCATTGCCAAAGCCCTTGTAAGAAGTGCTGCAAACCCCTTTTTAGCTGAGCTGTCAATACGTATCACTGGAGATTCAGTCTGGCAAAAGCCACTGATGCCTCAAGCACCTGTATTGCAACTGCCAAGAGGCACCCCAGGAACTGAAGAGACAGAACAGAAACATCTCATTTGGAATTTCAGAGTTCTTTCTGACTAAATAAAGTGTTGTTATTCTTTCCAGCTTTTATTTTGGGATTGTTTATTCCCTAAAACATTTCAACTTTATGCAGTGGCTAGGCACAAGCCATCAGCACCAAAAAGACTGAAATTTGAGTTCTTACCAGGAGGGAATACCAGTTGTTACCTGCTTTCTCGTATGATGTAATTTGCATGATATCAGTGGTTCAAACTTTTACTTAAATTTGTGCTCAGTCTTGGTCACAGGCTGAGAGGTAACTGCCCTTTCAAACCCAGAATTTTCGTAACAGCTGTTCTAGCTTGAATTCTTCCCCTTCCCCCCCCGCCCCGCCCCAAATGCCTATGGATCATTAATCAAGATAGCACAGAGAGTACTGCTATACAATTCTAACAAGTTACACTGAAATATTTAGTTGAAATTAAAAATAGAAAAACATTCAACTGGAAAACACTTACAGGCTCTGTTAAAGTTGTATCTTTTTCCAGGAACTGTACAACACAATAGGCGAGCTAGAACGTAAGTCATACAATTATTTAGTTTAAACAGACACTGTTTAGACATGGCAGCATAACTAAATATCACAACTTATAATGGAAGCACTTCAGATCTGGGGGGGACCCAACCCAAATCACCCCTACAAAGCCATTTTAAATTATTCCAAACAAAATGGAACAGCAGTTAAAGCAGGAAGGTATAGAGGCCTGCTCTATCTTACAGAAACTTCCCCACATACCAAAAAAATCTTTTTTTTTTATCCTAGAATAAAATTGTTTTGAAGCTTGACAGATCTTTTCCTAACTCAGATCCAGCAACCAGACAGATTTTTCTCAGCATCCATTCCTGTATTAATGTTACAAAGCTATCATTTTCAAACATCTGGTTTGGGGTAAAAAAGGGTGATACTTTCAGTCAAAAAAAAAAAAGGTTTTAAAACAGGTTCACTGAGCACACATCACGCAAATACTGGACATCTACAGCACACAACAGTCAGTGATAAGATTACAGCTGAAAGAATTTTAACATTTTACATGGCCACATGAGATGAGGCAGCACCTGTCCAGCTGAGCACCCTGTCCCCAGCAATGGCCAACAACAAATGCCTGCAGAGGGGTGTATGAAGCAGGGGAAGCGTAACATGATTAACCCCCCAGCATGCTCTCCCAGCCTCTAGCAATTTCTGTCCAGGGGTCTTCTCTGGCCAAAGTGTGATATTATATGTTATATAATTAATTACTTATTGTTTAGTTACTTAGCCCATAGTTAAGTAACTAAATGACCATACCTCTGCCCAGTACAGAAACCATACAATAATCCTATTAAAGTAGTTACAATCCTAGATTCCATTAAGGCTGATTTTAAGAAGTCACAGTATTTTTCATCTCACAGTTTAAAGCAAAATACAAAAGTTATTTACACGCATTACATGTACATTTCAATACTTAGGATGCCTGAATTCAAGCGTTACCTTTCCATTTTTTTTTAATCTGCTATCCCAGAGCAGATAATTACAATGCTGTAATTACAACAGGTCTTATTTATTTCTTTTACCCTTAGGTTAAGGATGTATATGTGGGGATTCAAAAAATAATAGATGTCACACATTAATCTCATAAAATCCCATTATATATATTGTGCAGTAATTCTTTATTGTTCAAAGACACAGAGACTCAAACTTAAGTCAGCTTTAAGGCTTTAACTTTTAAGGGTAGGCTAAACTTGTCTGGAGCAACAAAGCAACCAGGTCACTCCTGAGTGCAAAGCAGATTTAATGCTGGTTTACACCTTCAGGATAATTCAAAACCAGAAACATGCAGTGCTGAAACTGCACATGGCACTAGTGGTTTATGAAGGGATAGACGAGTAGCCTGGCCAGCAAGCCAAATGCTACTTTGGGGTACACAGTACAGCTGAATTAACCCTTGCAGGTACTGACAAACCAGATTAAATGTATCCTTAAAAAAAGGATCCCTTGCCATACTGATCCATCGGCTGTGAATACCTTTGGCAAGTGACCAGTCCCTTTCATATCACTGACTCATTCCATGCAGCAACCTATTTGCATAGCAATAAACCACAAAGACAGGTGATTTAATTAAATTAAAACTTTATATGAGAATTAGGAATTAACTGAGCTCTTGACTTGATCCTGTTTGTAGGCTATATAGTCATAATGATTTCACTTTAATTAGAAACTCCTTGCCTCATATCTTTAGCCTATAAGGAGCTGTATTAGTGAGCTGACTAAGTTAACAAAGCAAGTTTTTAATTAGCCACAGCAGATTTACTTGCAAGTTTGCATCAAATGCATTCAATACTCAAGTGCCATCTGACTGGAAAGAATATACATTATTCCTGAAATAAAGTGCTGAGCATCTGTGCAAAGTATAAGAATGGAAGTCAAATGAAGAACAAAAGCATTCTGACAGCATGTCATGGATCTACATAATTTCTAGCTGATCCAGAGAGCTACTATACATTTCTGCCACTTATATTCAACATTCTCCTCCCCTCCCCATCACTGAAGTGGTTTTAGAAATAAAAAAGCACTTCTGAAATAAATACCTGGGCATACTCAAGGTTCTTTTACACATAGCATTTAGGTTACATAAAGGAAGTGATAATAGAACAAGGTCCTGGGATTAAGGGAAGCTTAAAGTGTGACAAGACTAGCAAGCAAAACGGCTTCCTGCTTCAGCTGACATGACTTTGACTCACTGTTATATTCTTTCACTTTTAATATATGCTAAATATTATCTCAAAATTAACATTTAGACCTAAGATCTGTAAGCTCTTAAAAAAAAAACCACAACAGTGACTGGATTTGCAAATATTTTGGGCTATTGATATTATAACACATACTGCTTTAAATTTCGTTAGTTTCAAATGCAAATACAAAAAAAACCCACCACTCTTAAAAATAGGCAAAAGCTTACCTGTGCATGAAACAAAGCTAATCCCTTTGCAGTATGCATGGGAATCAGAACTTTCATAAGGAACTGTTTGTGTTCTGCTTTCAGTGGCAGTGCAAAACCATTGATAATACTGAAAACATGAATAAGCAGGATTTATTTTTATTAAAAAATATTTTTTCCTAGCAAGTCAAGAATTTCTGTAAATTCAAGAGACACTCCATTTCTGATTCAATTTCTAAACCTGATTATTTTGAAGCCATAAAACGGTTCTACATACGCACAACCTTCGAAGTGTTGGTATCATGTGAGTTTAGACTCTTAGTGGAATACCAGAGGATCACAGTAGAAGTCAAATAATGCTCATTAGATGAGCCAAAGGTATTTTTATTGTGACCTCCATTAAGTAAAATCATCTACAGTAAGTCTTGCTGCCTAATTGTAAAGCTTAGACAGACGCATCAGGAAGCTGATCCATTCCACACGCAATTGCTACCAACTTGTACAAAAAAAATACAATTTTGAACTATTTTAACAGTGCAGTTTGAACATTTGTTTTGAGATTGTTGAATGACCTTTCCCTCCAAAAACAAAGTTAAAAAGTTGTCTCATTGATTCAGTAATCTTATTTTTAAGAGCTGAGTCATAAAACAGACACAAGTCCCTCAGGAAGAGGTTGGGGTTTTTTCCCCCCTCTACATTTTAGATAAATCTAAAAAAAAAATAATGGTATCCCTTTCGCTTGATTTTAATGAAAATTTGTTCCACAGTAGTTTCACAATGTTTGGATTTTCAGTGAGACCAGTAATATAAAATTTTCTACTGTGAAATATACGTGACAATTTTGGAAAAACAGTAAAATACTACCACAAAAAACTTCAAAGTTAAAAATTAAATTAGTGAAATAACATCAAAAAAATAACTAAAAAACCCCAGCACTTACAAGGCTTTCCTGAATAGAATTTAAAGAAAACAAGCCTGCTGAAGATTAAAGCATTTCATTCAGCATGAGGGCAAAAGTTAACATTAATTTTCTGAATCAAAGAACAAGTCATCTATCAGATATAAGATAAGCGAGAATAGATGTGCCTGGCAAACAAGGACCCTTAAGAAATATTTTGCCAGTCATCCTTAAAACTTGCACTGAAAAAGAATAATTTATACTCTAAATCCTAATTTAATATTCACATGGTAACCCAGACAGTATTAGATTATATCAGTGACTGCACTTCATCAGCTGTTACTGTAATAATGCTCTTTCCCCCCTTCCATTCCCAAAGCAAGAAAGCTGAAGCAAACACCCACAAAAACATTTGATATTTTTTGTGTCAGATCAAACTTACCTTCCTAATATCTCAAGAAGCTCAGCAACACCATTGAAGTGCTCCGTTTCATATATAAACCTGTTATGAAAAAAAGACAACCATCAAAAATGGAAACAGAGGATCAGAGATTCCAAAGAAATAACCGTTAATAGGCTTCAAATATTTGAAAGCCAGATCACAGACCAAACCCAGGCCTTTTATTTCAAGAATAAATCACTGCAGACCCAGAGCATGAAGGCAAGATAAAGTATTCCTCAACCTAGTCACATGCACATATACAGCATACCTGAGGAAAATGTTGTTAATCTGTTTCCTGATGAATGCTCTTAAACCGAGGAATTTTCCATAAATTCGATGAAGAACTGTCTTTAGGAAATCACGTTCTCGTGGGTCTTCACTGTCAAAGAGCTCCAGCAACTTTAAAAATTAAATTGAAATGTATTACTTCTGAAATAGTTAAATTTTGTTATGTTACTAACCAAGAGTTTTATTTTTATTTACTTTAAAAAAAGAATCAGTTTAACAAAAAATTTGGTTTTGATGTCACTGTATTTTCAAAATTAGATTTTTAATAAAGCCTTTTTTTTAAATATAAACCCAGCAGCTTCATTCCCTTCAATAGTCTGTATAGAACAGACAAAGCTGTTCTAACAACTATTACACTATCAAAATAAAAATGAAATTGCAACAATAAGATTATCAAATGTTAGGTAAATGGTTTACACTTAATCTTTGAGAAATCAGAATTAATCAAATCAGATATTTACAATTTCTTAGTTAACATCCTGTACTGCTCAGCTAAAAAAAATATCTACTTGTCTTGAAGGTTAAGTAAAAGCATTCCTATACAAGAAGTTTCATAATTAATGATTTAATACGGAGGGTGTCATAAAATAGGCATAGGATTATTAACTGATTCTCTGCTAATACAGACTAAATGCCACAATAAGCTAGCAAGATTTTCCACATTTTTTTTTCTTGTAGAAAGTTTTCCAGGGATACAGAAGAGACCATACTCACTTGAAGCCATCAAAAGATATCCCAAACCCACTGCAGGCCATTTAGTTATTTTTTTTCCTGCGTGTCCAAGTAAGAGCATATTTAGAAGCGCTAACTGCGCTAAGCAAGTTAGTAACTTAGCTCATGCAGTCACTAGAGTCTCCTGCTCAGTCCAGGCCTGTGAGCTTGGGTATGTCTACACCAAGCAGTGTTAAGGGACTGGAAATAGCCGTTCAGGAACTTTGTTCAGTCTCGTTTCAGTTTTAGATTTAGGAGGAGTTTCTCAGGGTCGCTACTCCACTTTTTCCCCATCTATAGCTAGCTGTTCACTGCATTGTCTTTCTTGTACTCTAGAGAAAGATCAAGTGAAATGTCAGGAATTGAAACTCTGCAACATGGCTCTTAAGAACCATGGGTCAATTAGTAAATTGGACACCCACGCCACGGCCAACAATTCAGCAGCAGCTTCAGGCCTAAACTTTATGCGAAAATCAAATAAAGGAGAGAAGAAGGAAACGCCTATAAACTAAAACAGTAAAACCAAACAAATGGAAATCAAATGCAGTCACTGAAGGTGGGGAGGAAAAGTGTCCATCTACTTTTTTACTTTTCACTACTGTACCGTCATGACCTGCCAGCACTCACTCTTCAGATACCGAGCTTTTCCTTGACAAACAAGTATTTTGACATGGTAAAAAATAATCCCCACTGAGTTAACCTTGGACAAAAATTGTTCTGGTATTCTCCAGCCTGATTCCTTGAGAGTCATATTTAATATGAAACCTCACTTCACTTTCTTGCTTAGTTACTTTGCATGAGGAAGCATGATTTTCCTATGGACTTTCTTACTTAATTTTCTTTCTGTGGTTAATACACAATAGTGAAGAGAATATCTGTATCTAGTCACAAGTTAGCAGATATCGGAACACATTTAATGTACCGTAAGTACATGAGCTTTTTACGGGAAAAAGTTTGCTCTAAGTTTTCCCATGATGAATCTATGAAAAGCAAACATAAAAGCACTACAAAGTTTAATTAGCATATTGCTGATTTGACTGGAAGTTACAAATCATTAAAACCACAACTTCTATTTACAAATTACAAATATCTTGCATTGCAAAGCACCAAGGTTGATATCTGAAAACAAACTGTTTCTGAAGTTACTAATTACATATAGCCTGTGTGGTATGATGTGCTGTTTATTTAGTGTTTGCCAGAAACCACCGTTGAACAACTAAAATTTAACCCTGTGTCAACACAAAAGCTTTAATATTTTTCTTAGCTGTACAGTCATCTGATAAGTTAAGCTTGAGAAGTGATCTCTAAGTCTGGGGGTGGGAAAACTCTCTGCTTACCTGCTGTACAAATTTCTGGTCAATATATCGCTTTGCAATGCTAGGCTGAAAATCCGGACTCTCCAAAAACCTCAGGAAAAATTCATACACCAGCTACAAGCATTGAAATGAAAATTTTGAAGTTAGTAAGTACACCATAACACAGATCTCAGCCCCACCACCACCACCACATCAGTGGGACTATTCACATGCTTAAAAGGTACAAAAGGAAACCGAAGCCCAACACGACACTGCTTAACCATTGCCTCTACCAGAATTCACTGAAAGAATTACAGTAAGTATCAAGAACACTTTAATTCCCAGAAGGGTCAAAGCTTTATATATAATCTACAGAAAATATCACTGTAGACAAAAAATATATTCACATTTCCTACTATATTAAGAATTTATTATGGAGAAATAAATTACCAAACTTATCAACACCGATGGTAAAATTAAGTGCTCTAATATCACATAATTCCTTAAACAGATGAAGAAGAATCTGCTAAGTATTCCTGAAATTAAGTTTCAGCTGCGAACTCCAAAAATGAAAAGTCATATTAAAAAGCTGAATGAATAGAGAGAGACTTAAGAGTTTGGCTTAATATTAGGCTTCTATGTCCCGGACACTCAATTTAAACAACAGGACCCTCTGCAGATTTATCTTCAACATCCTTTATATTTTGTAGTGCATTATTTCTGAGTTCAAGTCCCCAGTTGCTATGATCCCACAATGCCCACAGATGGAAAAAACAGACAGGAGATAGAGCTAGTGAGGGCCTGAGTTATCAGAGAGAGGCGTGAAGAAGCCAGAGTGCAAGTCCCATATTTTGAGGTTCATGAGAAGTCCAAGACACAAAACACTGTACTTCCATAACAACGGCAGTTTTATGAAATATACATAAGGCATCCCTTAGCTAAGGCAGAATTAAGAAGAAAGATGTCTTATGTTCTCAACACCTATTTTTTAACTCCATGTTTAACAACTGATTAGTAATAATACTAAAATGCAATTTATATACATAAAGACGTCACTGACTAAACTTCTAAATAAAACCCACATAGAGCTGTGGTCATACTCACAGGCATCTATTTCAACTATTACCACTATGAGTACTTATTAAACAGAGCCAACACTTGAGCAATTCATAATTATGAAGTTCACTTGAGAGAAGCGTGTGACAAATACTTTTTATCTAGAACATTTGAGGCAACAGTTACTTACGCATAGCCTCAAGGAGGGTATGCCGTATCTGCAAAGCAGAAGCTCAGACACACAAGTTCCCCTTCACTCTTTCTTCCCCTCTGACAGGCTGTAAACAAGAGCTTTTCATATCAGCAGTTTAAACGTCTACAAATTTAATGCAATGGAGCTGTATTAAAAGCCAAGCTTCCCTGTACAGCCTTAATTTGTCTTCTTGTGCATAAACAAAATAGCACATAGTTCCACAATAGGCAACACAGGACAGAAGTTTTAGAAGTTTGGTAATAGACAATCCAGTAATATATTATTTTAATATTACCATACTCCACCCTCTGTCTTAGAAAGAGATCAACCATGGCTGTTTAATATCTTCATCAATGACATAAGACAGTGGGATCGAGTGCACCTTCAGCAAGTTTGCAGATGACACCAAGCTGAGTGGTGCAGTTGACATGCCTGAGGGATGGGATGCTCTCCGGAGGGACCTGGACAAGCTCAAGAAACTGGCCCACCTGAACCTCATGAGGTTCCACAAGGCCAAGTGCAAGGTCCTCCACCTGGGTCAGGGCAACCCCCAGCATCAATACAGACTAGGTGATGAGAGCAGCTCTGTGGGGAAGGACTTGAGGGTTCTGATAGATGAAAACCTGGACACAAGCCAGCAGCATGCGCTCGCAGCTCAGAAAGCCAACCTTATCCTGGGCTGCATCAAAAGCAGCGTGGCCAGCAGGTCGAGGGAGGCAATTCTGCCGCTCTGCTCTGGTGAGACCGCACCTGGAACACTGCATCCAGCTCTCAAGCCCTCAGCACAAGAAGGACATGGACCTATTGGAGCAGGTCCAGAGGAAGGACACAAATTATCAGAGAACTGGAACGCCTCTCCTAACAAGAAAGACAGAGTTGGGGCTGTTCAGCCTGGGGAAGAGAAGGCTCCAGAGAGAGTCAATTGCAGCCTTTCGGTACTTGAAGGGGACTTACAAGAAACATGGGAACAGGCTTTTTAGCAGGGCCTGTTGCAATAGGACAAGGGGTAATGTTACTAAACTAAAAGTGGGTAGATTCAGGCTAGATACAAGGAAGACACTTTTTTAGGATGGTGGTGGTAAAACACTGGAAGTGGTAGACGCCCCATCCCTGGAAACATTCAAGGTCAGGTTGGACAGGGTTTGATGAGCCTGATCTAGTTGAAGATATCTCTGCTCATTGCAGGGGGGGTTGGACTAGATGACCCTTAAAGGTCTTTTCCAAACCAAACCACTTATGATTCTACTGACTTTTTTCAAGCTAGAAACTACTTAAAATTCATTGGTGGTTTGTTGAAATGGGAAACATATGGCTGGAGGGAGGTTATTAGCACAGCTTAATAGGGATTAATTTTGGAATTAAATTTCATTAAATATTTCTGTAAAATTCCTACATTAAATATTTCTGTCAGTGACCACAAAGAGTCATGTGATAACTGCTTAGACAATGACACAATAGTGGAAGCTACTACCAGGAAGAAAAAAAAAAGTCTATCAGGTTATCAATAAGAAAGGCCTGGAGTAATAAATACAGGATGAAACTCAAGGATTGCAAAGTCACAGCTAGAGAACCATGAAAAAGCTCTGCTAAGCATTTGCAAGCCTTTAAGCTGAGAAAGGGTTAACCATAGGATGACTAAGATCCATCTACAAAGTGACAGATGAAATCCTGGGATATTCCAGGAAGATACTAACAGTACAGATAGAGATGCACAGTCCTACACATGCTTGAGGAAATTTATTCAAACCTGAAAGGATACAGAGAAGGAGCCACTAGAACTGTCATGGTATAGAGCGCCTTTTACAAGGGAAGACTAAATTGGCATGTTTTGTTTTCCCTAAAGGTCAGGGGGAGGAAGGACAATTATGGCTTCTTTCCATAGATATGGGGACTGCGATAAACATCAAGCAGAAGAACTAAGTTAAAGCATAATGCTGTAACATCTTGGTACAAACTGTCCAAGATTAAGTTTAGGGTATCAATTATGATCAAAACCAAGGTACATCTAATCTATAAAATAGAACAAGTCAATATTAATGCAAGATTTTCAATACATGATGACAAATTAATCAGTTATGCATCTCATTTCTAATATAGGGAGAATATGCATTAGTAACCATTCAAATGTTTCATATAAACACATGCAATTCCAGAGCCATGATTGCTGCTGTTGCTTTTCAAGAGCTTTCAGAAAAAAACAAAATCTAGTACTCAAAAATCCAGTTTGAGATGTACTGCAGGGAAGTTTTGTGCACTGAGGGGGTATTTATGCAGTTCTGATGCTTACAGAATCATCTAGCTTCCTGATAATTATTACCAATGCTCCTAAAACATGTACAGCTGGTAAAATGTATCAAATAACTGTGGAAATCCATAAAGCTTTGTCTGAGGCATTTAAGGAAGCAAGCTGCAAGGGCCGTTTCTGGATAGTCAGCTTCTCCCTTCTCCTGTACACTAATGTCTGCAAACTTAAAAGCATAACAACGGCTATCAACTAGGGGGACAAGAACGGATTCTAGCCACAACAGATAATGGCTGCTACTACAAACAAGAAAAACACCACAAAAGGAAGAAAAAAGAAAAAAAAAAAAAAAAAGATACACACCGAGGTATGCTTAACTTTAACTGAAGCATTACCATTGGAAATACTAAATCAGGGGAGAACTGCTGGATTTGGTCATTTTGGTTCTCAAAATTGGTCTGCTTGGGTCAAAGAGCTATGAAATACAACTCCTATTAGTTCAGTGATTCAATTTTCTTTCTTGCAGATGACTAGAACATTACTGCTTTAAGCTACCAATGCTACCAACTCTGCAACTCCCCAAGCTTCAAAACAGTGGGTTTAATGCCAACCCATTCAACCTAGTTTGGCTGTTACAAACCATCTTGAGTATTGCTTTAAAAGAAGTCTTTCAAGTGGCACTCATTTTACTGAAGGTCTAGAGTCTTTTGTTGTGACTACACACACTGGTAAGTTCCTAAGCCATCATCTACCGTTTTTTTACAGAGAAATGCCAACAGATTCAGATGGAGAAGAGATTCAGATTTTTTTTTTCTTTTCCCAGAAAACTGGCTACCTGACTGCCAGATCAGGATAGAATTCTGAATTTGTTTCTAATGGAGCAATCACAAATCATTGCCAGCAAAACACAACCCCCTCCGCCCCCCCAAGTAGTTCTTTAGCCTATATGAAAAGTAATAATGGGGTGGGGGGGCACGCGGAGGAGCATGTGTGTGCAGACCCCCTTCCTCCATATGCAAAATTTGACACTTCCACCAGCTTTGTGCTCCTGTAGGGTAATTGGTAAGTTTTCAAATCAGTCTTCTACCATCCAGGAGCACATGAACTGTAAAAGAAATGAGAGGAAAACACAAACTGTTTCCATTGCGCTGCAATGAGCAATCTATTCCAAGGATGGGATGAACAACTGATGCAGGAGAGGGAAATCCACCATCAATGATCAGAGCCTGGCCAAAACTCATTTAGAAAAAGGCAAAGGAAAAAGCCAAAAATAGAATTTCAAATAATACCATGGGCTATGGACCTCTTTCAGTTTCTCACAGACAAGCCTAAAGCACAAGTGAACTGGTCACGGAAACCACAAGTCTTTTTATAGAAAAAGAACTATAGTTTTATTATGACCTAAAGTGAAGTGAACCAAGCTAACATTTACAAATTTTACTCCTGAGACACAGGGGCATTTTGAAGTCAGATGATGCCGCTACTGACTGTAAGAGACATTTGCATAGCCCTTGCACCCCTACAAAAATCAAGCCTCTCATCTAGTTCAGTTATAGCCATTTCTAGTATGAATTAGGATCAGCCATATAGAAAATAATAATTATCACAGCCTTTAACCTGCAGTTATTTTTTGTGCTAACTTGTTTCTTACTTTAAGTCTCAAATGCTATCCTGAACATGTACTTTTTATAGCCAATATTAGAAGGCCAGTTTATAAACAAGAGCATCTGTTGACACATTCGAACTGAGGTATTATTAGGGGAAGAGTGGTATTTTAACTCTCTTAAGAGAGGAGACAATGGTATGCAGATGTGCAGTAGCTATTAATCTTCTACCCATTACTAAGAGTTGCTACAAAACTTTTATTTAACAGATACTACTTTTAAAAATTCAGCAAACTACCCGAGATATGATTGGATATTACAGTGATTTAGGTTTGTTCAACTTTTAACAGCTAATTTGAAAAAAAAAAAAAAGTCAGCAGTATTGCAAATCAAGCACGTGATTGATACAACAATGCTATAAAAATCACGAGATTGGCAAAGGAGTGCAACAATTGAATAACCAACCAACTGTTACCAAACAACAACGCCTATATTGTAAAGTTTTTGCATGAAGGGAGGGAAGAGGGCGAGAAGAATGAAAAGATATCTATTTCTTGCTCAAAAGACAAAGGCTATTACTCCATTTTTTGTTACTGTCAGAAGAAACTAAACTGTTAACATCCTCTTGAATTTTACTGAAATCATACAAAAGTTACTCAAGTGCAGAAAATGAATCTCTTAAGAGCATAATTAACTTAAATATCCATGTATTTAAGACATACATATACCACATTTTAACAGTGCAATCACTCAATTAAAAAATATATATTCAAACAATTTGGGAGACTTACATTCTGCCACATTTATATATGTTAAAAGCACTGCTTTTTTTTCCCCTCCCTAGTATAGAAACTCAACTGTATTATAAAAACAATTTCAATGTTCTTACCAAAGGCATAAAATGACTCAAGTGTCCATTCACAGTTCTTGCCTTACCAGAAGGCTTGAAAATAAAGGAATCACATACCTGTATGTGGGGCCATGAGGCTTCGAGAGTTGGTTCATCTTCTTCTGGATCAAAATCTGGGTTATCGCTAGGTGGAAGTGTTCTGAAAATATTAGAACTAATCTGCAAGAGAAAAAAATTGTTTAATTGTATAACCTTTTTATGCTTCCACAGACCACACTCAGCAAGGTATTGCTTTTATCCTAAAATTACACAAAACAAACCCATCTTTTTAAAAACAAGCAATATAATAAGTCACTTTTGTTCTTTATTTTTTCAAAACTGCTAAATCCAAACAGCCAAAAGTCTGAGACAGGCCAATGAAAATAATAAGAAAGTAACTTTTGTCTCAACTGTTTTACAAGTTTGTAGCTAGACATGGTCATATTTAAATTTTTTTTTCTAAACAAAATTAAAAAAAATTTCAATTTCCCCTTATAAAGACCAATTTTTAACAATGTGACACAGAGCTGAGGTTTTATATAAGACAACAAATGCAGGATGACTAACCAATTATGATTTAAATAGAGCCTACTTCACATGTAAGGCAGTCAATCCCAAAAATATATCTAGAGTTCAGTTAATTTCAAGATATTTCTCACTTTCAAATAAGAACTGAAGAACAGTTTATAATTTTTCACTTTTCATAATGTCAAGATGTTTCAAGGTTTTGGGAAGTCAGAAATACATAGCAATTGTAACTTTTTGATTTAACACAGAGTAACTTTGAAAAAAATGAAGAAAAATAGCTACCAAGTTACTTTAAGTAAGATATAGTCATATCAAATAAATTTCAAAAGGGCAAGTTCAAAAAGGTTTCTCAGGGATTTTTGAAGTACATAGGAGTCCAGATAGAAACCAATCTTTCAGATGTCAAAAGAAAAATAAACGTCATCTCTTCTGCCAGGTGTAACATACTGGATTTTAAATCTCTAATATGAACAAACGAGAACATTAAGTTAATTGCATTTCTGAATTTCTTCCTTTTTTTTCAGGAACACGCTTAGCCTAACTTTTCCAATCATGTCTCAAACTCTTTAGTCTTTTTGATCAAATCTGCTTCAAACAGCTGCTAACCACCCAAGCCCACTAAACACAAAAGAAAGCGTTTGACAGTTAGCAGCAAATGCAAAGCTTCCATGGAGTCTCCAAGGTGTTTGAAGAATCTTGCAAAAGGGCTTTAAAAGATCCTGAAGTCACCCAGCTGGCTCTGCATAGAAGAATCAGCTGCCTCATTAAACAAGATATATAGCTATTGCATAAACTGACTTTTCATTTCCTCCTACGTGCTTCATTCTATGTCCTCTCACCGTCTCCTGTTGATACACAGTATAGCTGCAGAGGCTGCTGCTCGAGAGTAGAAGGGCAACTATGTTCTGTATAGATGGGCACTACAGCAGCCTCCTAGTTTACTGCACAGCAGAAAAAAAAAAAACCACCAAAACAAAGCAGTACAGTTGTCCTTTAATGTTGTTAACACAAGGGACTTGGGATTCCGCAGCACAAGAAAAACTGACTAGGGGAAGAAGAAGGGGAGTCTGAGATAATGTGAATTTTAATCAAACCCGAAAACCAAGACTACAATCCTGGTTCTGTTATTTGATGTTGCCTACCCTTACTAGGTATTCAACAAAACCATCCAACAAAACCATCTGACATACAAATCAGTCCCCTATAGAGACTTCCCTACCTCTGCTTAGAAATCTTCTAGTAATGCCTCTTGAAAATGCATCCTTTTACTTCCAGATGCATTTTGCTGAACTGAACCAGTCAACCCTTTAGCACAGAACCTCAGAGTAAAAAATGTGAAAGCTTCAAGCCCAAAACAAAGGTACTAACTACTGAACATACTTCTATAGTAGAAACAAATAGCAAGCCTCTCAGCCAGATCTTCAGAAAACTAATTTTATGATTTTCAGAGTATTTGATACTTCTACTAGCATTATCGGTCTCCTGAGAACATACAAAATTCAGAATAAACTGTGTACCATTTTTATGTATAGGCCTATCTCCCTGAAGAACCGGTTAATTTACTTCATTATGTTTGAAATACTTCTGCTTCCTATCACATTTGCTTCTTTCTAATGTCTTGCTAATAGTATTGATCAAAAATGTGGTTTGGGTTAAAACCCTCATTGTTTTTCTATGGACAAATTCTTGTCTATAACCTCTCATATTATTTAAGAAGTTCCTTTTCCTTCGTAAGTGGGGTCTTACCTCAAAACTGTGATTTGAGAAATACAAATCATAAAAGGCTTTCATGGCTGGACAGGCTTCCAGAGAAACCCAGCATTAGCTTTCTAAATTATCTCAGAAAGTTTTGTGAAAGTGGTATCTGAAAATATGCCAGTTAATATATTAAGATACAGGAATTATATTTTATTAAAACAAAGAAGAAAGAAAGAATCCTTTATTGTCTATATACTTCCCATTTGGAGAGATACTAGATTCAATTCCAATTTCTGAGCATGCAGATAGGGATATCTGATGTTTTTTGAAATTTTGAACACACAGCTTGTGCAAGCTGCTAGGACAATCTCATTTACCTTGGATTTTTATTTGCTTATGGGGAACGAGGGGAGGTTGGCAGGCACAAGGAGATAGAGGAATAATGTGTACTGGAGGGACATTTCTGTTATGCTCCCAAACCTGATAAAGGCTAGAGCTTTCTAACTTCCCAAGAAGTTTGAAAACTTAAAATATTCACAATGCCAAACCCTAATTTGCTGTTAGCTTCAGAGTACTGTCAACTAAGAATTTCTAAACAGAGAAGACACCTGTTTTAGATGACCTAGAAGGGAAGTGCACAGAATACTGTGCTACCCCTTTAAAACTATTTGTAAGCAAAACTCAGTTCTTAATTCAAAGGCTTTGGCAAAGACATTATAAGAAAATCAGGTTGCCTGGGGCACCAAAAAGGTAACATTATGTCCTGCACATCTGCCCAAACAAAGATTTATATTTTCTTTTTTTTAAATGAAAAGACATTGGTATCATTTCAACCAGTGCTCCCTACCTCAGGATCCAAGCAAAGCAGGGACAACTACACAAGCCATTACTGTGTGGTACTGGCCCAGCAGCTATTGTGGTAACAGAGACCAAGTGAAGGGAAGAACGCTAGAAGACCTCCTCACCTGCACAGACCTTGCCTATGCACTGGTCAAGAACAAAATTTTTTTTCCTCTTGATATCTATAAGGGATTGTTGACTTTGCCTCCCCAAGACTCCGGCAACTCCAAGGAAACTGGGCTGCTTCCTCTGCAAGCTGGAGGAAAGGTGTCCCAGGCCTAGGGAAAGACAAGGGGCTTTGTAAAGAAATTGGCTCCGCTTCTGCCACTGATGCCACTCTGGCTTTATTCAGGGAATTTTTGTAGTCCGTTTGTCCTTTACTACCAGTCAGATGATAGTTGGGTTTCATTAAGGCTGATTTCTACTTTTTCATCCCAAAACCATTATCCTTCAAACTCTGCAAAAAACTCAAACGCTTTTTCTTTTAATATAGTAATACTGAACAGTCTAAAAATGTAAAGAAAAAAAGAAAGATCTTTTAAATCTCATAGAAGTTTTGCTACAAAGAAAGGCCTCAAGCCTGACACACGTGTTGTTTGGAGGGAGAGACCCATCCAGAGTTCTTTCTGAAAGCTGGTACTTCGTCCTAATTCACAAAGACCTTTTCTGCAGCCAGTTGCCAGGGAGACTAGAAATACTATTCAGGCTTGGAGGGATCTTTTGTCTCAAGCTCTGAAAAAGCTCTCACTGAGCATTTAAGGCCTTCTTAATTTTCTGTCATTTTAGGGGAGAAAAGGAGGTTGTTATGGAAGAAAAAACAAGCATCCACAGGGCCCAATCATTTGCACAACAACAATAACCTCAAAAGAACAGCTCAACAACACCTTATCTCCAAGAAAATAAAACAACTTCGACATAAAAGAAAGTCTCCCTTCAACAAGTACGATAGGCTAGTTAGTATACTCTTTCTTCTAAAAAGAGGCTATAGAGGGCACACAGAGTAAGAAAATACTGCAAGGATTCAGGCTTGCTGCCACCATCAGCAAAAAAAAAAAAAGCCAAAGAAGAGGTGGACATACTCTGTCCTTTATTTTCTTGTGTAGAAAACATTTAGGACAGAAACACAGGTCTTAAAAAAAGAAAGCTATACAAAAACCCCTAGTGTCCTAGATCTTACATAAAACTTAGTAAGCATCTGGTGAAACAGCCAAAATGATTAAAAGGGTTTGTATGCATACATGCATGTCAGTATAATGGCAAAATTTCTACACTTACTTATATTAAAGATCTGATCCTTCCTATCAGCTGCTCACAGAAAAACACAAAAACCACCAAACAAAAACCCCCCAAAAAATCTTAAGAAAGAATAGCTTGCACTGTATAGAAAACTACAGAAGTCACAGGCCATACATTTGAACTGGTCTGCTTACATTCCCGATAGCTACTTTTAAAGTCAGCATTGTGCCTACGTAAATTTAGCTGAAGTGTAGAAAACCATTAGTCTAAATGCACAAGCACTAAACCCATCTTTTTACATTTCGAATTTCTAGAAAAAACAATTTTTGAAATATTTCAGATTACTGTCAAATGTCCTTCAGTTGCACTCCCTGTATAGGGAATAGAGTACAGGCATATCTAAAACATCACTTACACAGAATTTGAAAATACATATAAAAAACTGGGAAAGTCAGCAGATAACAACCACAAATATTTTGTTGCTTATTCAACAAGCCATTTGTAGAAATTGCACAGTACGAGTCATCCTGTGGTTTACAACTTGAACAAACCACTTAAGACTACTCTAGCACAGCTCTCCAAGGCCAAAACAGTAACAACCAACCATATAAAGTATTTACAAAGTAGAGTTGCTTTCTTACACTGATAAACCTTTCTGTTCACACTAGTACCCACAAGAATCTCTACCAGAAAACTTCAGCCTGTTACTCCTCGCCATTCTTAAACAAAGACAGGCAGCTCTGAAATACTACCATTTTCTGAATGAGAACAACTTCAAAGCTTACCCAGACCGCAAGCATCTGCAATATACCTGTTCTTTCATTTTAATTAACCTGAATGCATCATATTTCAGCTAATAATTAAAACTTACAAGTTGTTTGTTTTTACAAGCCTTTCTAAACAATCTTGTAAGCCAAGTTATCATTAAGGAATTATATTGCATAAGCAGAATAACCAACAGCAGTTCTGAGTTAGATGCCATCAGTGTCATAAACTGATTAAGATATTTCATTAAAATTCAAAATATAACAAAAGCATTCTACTTACCATTTTCACTATGTCAGCATAAGCTGATTCAACAATCACTCCACGATTCGTTGAAACATATTCAACCAGTTCATTCAGTGTTGCTCTCTTAATTTCTTTGCTTTTCAGGTCTGAAACAGAGTCCATGAAGTCAAAGAGTACACAACACTGTTGCAACTTCTGACAAAAAAGATCTTGCTGTTCATTGAAGGTGGCATCTATAAAAGAAAAAAAAAAGCCAACCTAGCATTTATGTCTGTAGAAGCAAACTCAGGATTTCTAAACCTATTTTGTTGACTAAAATTTGCATAGCTGTAAGTTTTTTATTATGGGGACTAGTATGCTCTGTAGTCAGCAAATTAATAAGCAATATTGACAAAATTTAAAATATCTGTTTAAGTATGTTAGAATGAAAAAGCTGCCATTCACAACTTGTGTTTCATACAAGAAATAATGGATAAACATATGGCAGTAAATATATTTATGGAAAACAAGTTCCTGAATTAACTTTATTTGAAATACATGGACATTAACAAGTACCAACTCTCCCTCACCAAAAGTCATATACAGCAGCAGTGCATCATACTAACCTTTCATTCATCCGCTTTGTCTCATTCTGTTCCCTAATCCTTTATTATGTAACCTGCTTAAAAGCTGTAAAATCTGCTTTGAAGAAACCTTGTCTTTTTACCCAATGCAAAATACTTCACATACTTTTGACATCATGTGATGAATGTTTCTCTTAAGAATCAATTCCAATGTTTCAAAAGGATTAATCCTGAATTTTCATGCTTTGGTCTAAATAATTTATACAATCTTAGTCACATAAGGTTTTCCAGCTTTTTTGGCCCATTAAGACAATATGTTTGGCTATGACTTGGCATTTTTATTCTAGAGGGCAGTTTCTCTATAAGCTGACAAGCAAAATTCCTCCATTAGTATTTCACATTAGTTCTAAAAAAAGATGGATTATTCAGTACGGTACACTTCAGAAATGTTAACACATCCTTAAAATATTGTAACTGTTCAAAAGTTGCATGATCACAACAAAAGCAGCCACGGTTTTAACTGAAAAAATTGGTTTAATGTGCCTTTTGTTCTTGGTTTTAATAGTTTGTTGGGGTTCTAAGCCATTCCAGCAACATAGCACCACCTCATCTATCAGTCAGTTGGGATTTCGCTTGTTCCGGTGACAAATTTTTATTCCCAATTTTATCTACAAATAAGGAATGCTCTCCCCTGAAAAATTTTCAAGGTCTGTCTATAGACAGACTGCTAATCCCTTGGCTTCATTTATTCACTGCAGTATTCATATTAGCACTGTTGTTTCACCATAAAGAAATTATCAAGACAAGAAAAAGGCAACTGCCTTGTAACACTGAATATTGAAAGTCTTAAGTCTCACTTTAAAATCTGAACAAATCACAGAAAGATCTCATGCTTCTCTTTATTGCTTTAGGATTATTCTAATTAAACAAACTTCATTTTAAGTTTGTAAGTTTAGCAACTCAAACACTCTTTGATAATGCCAGTTCCTCAAGTTTCTTACCAAAACAGCTTCCATTTAGTGGCTGGAACAACAGTCAACAGCAGTTTTAATATTCAGTAATCATCTGATAGAATTCTTTCATTTCCATAAGCAAAAAGTAATTGCTAAAATGGACTGAAACGCCTCCACTGTAATCCCAACTGCTTGCTCTGCCCTGAAAGTTCAAACACCAGAATATTGTATTGTACTCCCTTTCCCCATCTGACAGTTATGATCCTATTAACTGAGCATAACAACTTCAGTGAGCTTTTGAAAAAGCTAGCAATTACTACTCCCTCATAAAGAACAATTAATAATTTTGAATGTTAATTCTGCAATTTTAACCATTTTTCTTTTGAATAAAAATCTTGCAAGATGCTTATTTCACTCAGATAACTATAAAGACATGAATTGTTACACTGTGCGAAATAATGAACATCAGCTGTAAAAACATTTGTAAGTTACATAACATTTCAGCTCAGATCTTCTAATATTCTACAGCAGATTGCATGGGTAAGTATTGTATCATAGCAACAAAGCAATAACAGTGACACACTGAGGATAAAATCCAAAAAGCCTAATTTAAGGAACCGACACAGGGAGGACAGCTTTTTGTGACACTAGCCCCAAGCTGATAGCCAGACTCAAACAGGAGTCAAACCTACTCCTATTTTTCCTCACTACAAACTTAACTATGCTCCAAGCTACAAAAGCCCAGCAGTGAGGCACAGCTAATGTAGTGTATTTAGTTGATATTCAATAAAATGAAGTATTATTAACCAAATCTACCTAGAAGTTTCAAAAACCAGCAGACAGCAGCTGAATACTCCTAACAGTGGTTAAAACCGGCTAAAGACCTAAGGTTAAAAGTAACAGGAATTCAGACAAAATAACTAAATCACTTATTACCTTCCCTAGAACATCAAAGAAATCCCTGCATTAGCCACTTTTAGTTAGACATTAGAGTAACAGAGATTGTATCTCTCCTGCCATGAATCACCAGTCCATTTCATTAGCCATCTGATCCATCTCAATTAGACATGTTTTCTCAAATGAAAAACCTGCCCATTAATCTGTTTTGTTACTCATATCATTCAAAGCAAAACCAAAGGAAGTATTTTCTTCTATACATACATCCATTTTCCACACTTACATGGGGAAACGTAAAATAAAGACGTCTGTAAGAGATGAAAGTTATGTGCAACCACTGTCATAAACAAGGTAACAAGAAAGCCAGCTCTGTTGTATCAGCACTACCTGTCTTCATGTACTCAGTCCCTGCTTGACATACAGCACATTTGCCCTGGGAATGTTATGAATGTTATGTCAGATAGCATTCTTAACTTTCTAAAGCCTTGTCTTTAACTATCTTTACCCCAGCACAACAGAAGCCAGACAACTCTATACCATGATAAAATCATATTGCCGCGGTTTATTCCAGTTCTACAAGTAAAATGAACTGTGCCACGATTAATTGCATCAACATCAGAGCTTTTAGCTTTAGTAGTTGAACAACCTGTGGCATGATTTTTAAAACAGTTTTAATTTAACATCTACCAGGATTTACACTATACATCTAAAGTTCAAGATAACCGCTTTTCTTCAAATACCCTAAATACCATAAGGATCATAGAAGATAACGTAGGCTCAGAGTAGACAGTGGATACTTCAATAAAATAACCATGTTGATAGTCTGTATTTGGAAGCAGGGAGGGGGAGGAATAAAATTAAGCCCAAAGTCTATTACCAGCCAGCCTGTCCCTGAATTGCTGCAAGTTGTTGGAAGAGATGCTTTAGGGAGGAAAAAAAAAAAAAAAGAAAAAAAAGAGGAAAGGAAACAAAACAAAACATGAGGAAGCCTAAAGCAGAAAAAGGAGCAAAGACATTTAATCCTACCTGGAAGAGGGTCAAGATACACACATTAAGCCACCCCTCCAAAAGTGGTCTACACACCATCTGATCCAGGTGATCAAAATGCAATTGCCTCAACTTTATTTTCTAGAGGCTGCTCAAGAGAAGTGTGATTTAGGAAATTCTTTAAATCCATTGTTACATTCTTTGAAAGGTTGGTTTTAAGTTGATCTGAGATCCTTGGAAGGTAGTAACGAGATTTTAGGCAACCACAGAAAGCAGATTCTTAATCAGACATGATGGAAGGAAATCCTAAAGACAAACATTTCCGTCCAACATGAAACGAGTTATTGTAAATTAGGATGCATGTTAACCATGACTCTAAGGTTATTCATTGCCTCTGGTTATTTCCACAATAGATGACAAAATGTTTGTAACTGATTAAAATAGTTCATTTGATCCTTGCACTTCATAACACTGAAATTCTCAAACTATTTCTACTGTTTACAAAAACCTGATCACTACAGACAGCAGCCACAGTATCAAAGGATAAAAAAATTACAAAACAAAATGACTTGGAAGTTCCTCCTGAACAGAAGTTATTAAACATTAAAACTGCAAGTTATACAGATTTTTCTCCAAATTGAGTATTTCCAAATTTGTAGGAATCCAAGTCTAAGCATGGAATGTTGAGTTAGAAGATCAATTTTTTCAGGAAGCATCCAAACAAAATATAGATAGGGAAGGGCAGTTCACAATCACAGAGCTCCCTCACTAGTCTGTAACTGGAGAGACAAACACCACCTTATCACTAGCCAGGGGACTACAATGATGTCTTCCCACAGTATATTTATCTCATATGTTTACAGGCATTTCTCCTGGAAGGAAAAGATAGATACTTCTCCTTCCTCAACAGAATTGTTTACCCAAGACCTTCTGTACAAAGCCAGAGAACATAATATAATCCTTGCTTCAGTAGCAGGAACCAGAATCTAACTCCACAAGAACTCCCCTCTCAACTACACAAACTGGAAGTTCAAAAAACATACTTTCCCTGCCAATACAAAATAAACCCTCTCAAACATCTGCAACAAGTTCCCTTTTTTTTTTTTTTCATATATCTAATTAACATTTCTACTTTTTCCTGAAACAGCTACCCCAGGAAGACACAGAAGCCAGAGAAACAACCATGAAGTTTTCCTCTGACAGCCTGTTAAAGCAGTTCACATACAGCCCTTTCAAACACTTAAGAGGACAATGATATTATGGAATAAAGTACTGCATCCTTCCTTACAGTAAATTGAACCTGGTGGTCAATCCTACACTTCTATATAATTCCCTGACAAACTGAAATACAGGCAAGGATGGATACACGACGAGGATTGTGCCATAGTTACATCATATTCCATGGTATGAAGTTTAGTGTTTAGCCTCTGTTGTCTGATCACATTTACTGTGCTATATGCAGCCGTACTCAGTGGTGGAGGGATCTGCTAGACAGAATGAAGCCTTAACACTGACCTGGAGAGAGCAGCACATGTACTATGAGACATCAAGTGTTTGGTTTTGTTTGCTTTTTTAATTTATTTCTTCACATCAGTAAACTATCAACACTATTGTGCAGCCTGTTCTTTTCAGAGATACCTTTAGTCTGTAAAGGGGTTAGTCTGGTAAACTTTGGCCTTGCCTACATAAATCAAGAATAGGGAGTTCTGTTTAACCTAAATTTAAGATTTATTTTTGTCCTGGGGAGTTCTTGTGTGCTTTACTGATTACTGTTGTATTCTATCCTAGCATCTGGGTGTCAGTGTTTATGTTATAGGCCTGGTAAAGCATTGCTAAGAAATGGAGTTTTGATGCAATTGATGCTACAACAGGGGACAGACAGAATATGTTTCCAGGTTCTCAGAAGTCTACATCCACAGCTTGACAGGCAACAGAGTAGTTGGTTGACAATGAAAAGGAGAGAGGTGTCTCTTCCCACTACCCCCTTGCCATTTATTCCTCCCTTTCCCTCCTCTGCTCCCAGTCACATCTATCCCTCAACACTGTCTCTGGAACTTGTCAGCCTATTCTGTGAGCTGCTTTAACTCAATAACATGGCCATATTAGTGAGGTTAAATGGCTTCTGGAGGGGCCTGATGTGCATCAGCTCTCACAGAAGGTTAGTGATGGGAGCAGAAACCCCTTTCAGCTGCAGTGAGCCATTAAGTTAGTTCACTGTCTCCTTTGGAACTATCATCTAACTATAGAGGCATGAGATAATGCATAGGTAGGATTTTTCAGTTAAGTTAGCTACTTTTTTGAATAATATACCTTGGGGTTTTAGTTTGGTTTTTTTTTAATCACTTTAAGCACCTTTTTAAAGAAAAGCACAGCCCCTGTATAAAGTCTCACAGTATACTTGAATATACTGGTAGTCTATAACATCCTCTAGTAACTCCATACACCTGTAAGAGAAGTTCCCACAATTCCAGCATTTGGTAGCTCAACAGCCCAACTGAAACTGGTGGACCTACTCAGACAAGCACTTGTGCAGCACCTTAGGTATCCAAGGAATCTTGTCATCAGTGTTTTCAGAAAAAACTTTGCCACCCTAAGGTATAGTCTATTAAGAAATGGTACTTAAGGTTGTAGGTTTTCACCCCCGCCCGCTCTGTTCAGAGTACAACAGCATATATTTTCAAATTACCTGTTACCCAAAGTCTACAGCTGTTGCTGGAATTCTGGAAGGGGCTAAGTTCCTCTGCATGTTTTCAGTAAACAGAGCTCTGACTTTCCAGTCAGACAGAACAACACTGTATATCTTAAAAGTTAACCAGCTCCCTATATTGTAGTAGGTTTGTTCACTACAGAAGGAGGTTTGCAAAGTAGAATAGTATTCCCAAACATCATGCTACAAGGAAACTCATAAAGGACATACTACATAAAGGAGATAACCAAAACAACGACTTGGCACAGAATTAAAGGTAGAGAAGGCACACTGGTCAACCTGTCTAGGACCTGTGTACTTATACTAACACTTAACCTCCTCATTTCAGAAATCAAAATGACTGCAAAAGAGCAATCAGTATAACGAGCTGAGCTTCTGCTGTACTTGCACTTACAGGTAAACTATTCCACAGATAGTGTAAGTCCTGGGTGATGACTAAGAGATCCACATGAACAATACTTCAAAACCACACTGTGACACCCTACTTACTCAGCTGTCCCTACAGGTGTAATTTGGATAAAATGCGCTTTCTCCAACCACTTGTGCAAAGTCAAATTAAAACTGCTCAAAACAACCTCTCTCTTAAAGATCATACCACCATCCAAGTAAATCTCCATAATCTTCTGAAATAGCTAAGAAATCACAAGTTTTGCTCATTAGAATATTCTGGATTTAAGATTAATTCTGTGATACATGCCAGGGAAGAAAGGGAAGAAAAAAAGAAATCACACATTAGAAGTAAAACTGGATGAGGATAACAGTCAACAATGGCTTTTATTCACACACAGCACTGTGGTTTACAAAGTTAGTTACGAAGTCTAGGCTATAGCTAATTTTAAAGTCGTTTGCTAAAAGTACTCCTGGAAAGCTATCTTACATCCAATGATAGATATTGTTTGTTCAGATAGTCTCAACTGCCACTCCATGTGGCCAGCAGTTCACCTTAACAAATCAATCCAGAAAATTTGAAAAGCCTATTCTGACCTAACAGCATCTGTCTCAAATTCTGTGACATAACTCCTCGCAGCTATGGTAAACTGCAAGTGTCTTCTCTAGATTGTTTCTACCATCTTCCAGGCTTTCTTATGATCTCATATAGTTAAGAGTCTCCAGCAACTACTACATTAAATGCCTTGATTTTAATGAAGATTTGAGTCAGCCAAGACACTTCAGACAGTAAGAAAGTACTCTGCTGAAATGCTTTCATATTAATAGCCCTATTTCCTACTATCTAATTACAGAAGACAACATGCAGTCAGATGCAAAAAGTAATAGAAATTATTCTCTTGGTCTTCCAAAAGTTAAATATCAAGACTCTAGTAACCAGGTCTGCCACAATTCACTTCATTTCTACCACACTTTCTCAAAAAGGAGAATTAAAGCACCACTGATTTCTTAAACAAACACACACTCACCAAACATACCAACCACTGGAACGGGAACATAAAGCACCCCGAAGTCATCCTTAACAAAATGTACAACTTGAACAATACAAAGGTTTCCTCAAGAGCACACCACCAGTTCAGAATCTAACTGAAATTCAGCTACATGCAACAACAACAAAAAAAATCCAGAAAAGAAAATATTACCTGATGACCCGACACAGTTGAATCAATGCTACTTTTGAAAGTACTGAGAAGTTGAGCAATTTACGTATGGTTAAACATATGCAAGTCTTGTTCAGAGTGATACTATATTTATTATAAAAGCCAAACAAGTTTCACTTCTTATATAGCTGAAATGGATGTTTTCAAAAAACAATTACTCCTCTTGTATTTGAAACAAGCTTTCTTCCACCAGTAGGCCAGCTATTATGTTCCCCAGTGCATTTATTTATGGTTTTGGCAGACACTGCTACTGTATGTATTCGCTGTCTCCATTTAAAAACCATCAAGCAGTTTTAATGAGTGATCATATGCCAGGATGGGCCTACCTTGAATATAACCAGAGGCTCTAAGAGTTTAGCATTCTCTCCTGCATGCAAGACATTAACCCAGATATTGGTTTCACTGACTTGAAGGTGTAATAGCGCATGATTATTAAGAAATAGGGATCTTAAATCCTATCTTCCTTAAAGAGGCAGGGTTCCTATTTTAAATTATTTTATCACCCTCAAATTTAGCACTATCACAGAATCAACATACACAGCCAGGCCATTAAACTGGGAAAGAAGGGAAAGTAATTGATTTCTGGAACAGGACATTGTTTCTCGGAAGATGCGAATATGGAATAGATGGCAACCCTTAACTTAAAATTCTAAAAGTTGACAGGAAGGCCTGAGAATTAAAACTGCCAAAACAGAAAATACAACTAAATAGCTTTTATTATATTGAAATGCAACAAAGGTTTTTGTTATGGTAAAACATACATGCTTTCAAGAAGTCCTCCTAACAAGAGGGCAAATAACGGTCAAGGTAAAGTCCTGGGTATATAAACAGGTCCTCTCTTTAAAGTCTAACTTGGGTTACATTGTATAAGCCCCAAGCTGATAGCACCCACAGAGAGGCTGGCACACAGCAACTTGTTACTCCTGGTAACTCACTCATGCGCCAGGAAAATTAACCAGCAGCAAGACACAAGAGACCCTACAGAAAGGGAAAGAGACAACAGACCAAGTTTCTGAGACTGCCAAATCAAAAAGAATAGAAGGGGCAATCAAATGATGCTGCTTGTTCCTGGCACAGGAACCCTTACTTATACTTCTCCTCAAACACAAGCATTTGTTCTTAAAGAAATATTGTTTATCAAAGTGTAAGCGTTCAATACAATTTTGAGTTTTCACTTGTCATTTTGAAGATGTAAAACAACCCTTCAGGTTACGACAAGGTAGACTCAAGGAACTGTCTCACATCTACCCTGCTAAGAGTTAAAAGAAGAATAATCTGAACAGCTCTGCTCCCTGGTTTACCCCACCAACAGCTGTAGTACTCTGTACATACAGTACCAGGGGATAAAGACAGCTGAAAAGCAGGTGACAAAGTTGTGTGCCACACAGACTCAGTAAAAACCTAAGCTCAGTAACCATTATACAGTACCATATTGCAGACATTCTCTATTCACAGGAACATAAACACTCTGCTTGACCAGAAGACCAAAACAAATTGATTTGCACCTTTTGAGCTTGAAAGGAAACAAACTGTATTTATAAATTAAGTTCCCTTTTTATTAAGTCAACTGCAAAACTCCTGACTGAAATGATGGTATTTTATAATTAGTGAGCGTTGATAATTAAGTATACCATAAGTGGATCTGGTGGGGGATATTATTTCTTTTAAAAATCTATTAACTTGTACTCTTCCCCAATTGTTTCTTCACCTTATCCAAGAATAAAATCAATTTTGAACAAGATGCCAAAGTTGCTCCATTTTGACATCACACTAGAAAATGCAAGTCAACTTTACAAAGCAAGTTTGTTTGCATTTTCCCAGAAACTGAGGAAATACTCATGCCATTTCCACATGGCAAAATTAGCTCTGAGTGCAATATAAAAATACCTTTTATTTGAAACCAAGGGGTAGCTGTTAAACATTGCTTCACAGAAGTACAGAAAATCATTTTGCAGTTAATTTAGGACTTAGCTATTTTAAATGTGTGAAGGGGATGCAAGGGGAGTAATTTAATAGGAAATCTGTGCCAGAGGAAACATGCAATCTAGCTTTTCAAAAGCCAGAGAAAAACCTCCTTTTCCCTTGAATCCCTGTGTAAATCTGAGTGGAAGTTACAGGTATTGGATTAATTCCTTGGATAAATGCATACATGAAAAATTAGCTAAACCAGCATTTCTTAATTTTCAAAGTTTTCTCACACAAATAAGATAGTAAGATTCTTCTAGTGTTAAATGTTACAGTAGGAAGAACGAAGATTAAATTAGACTGGAAACACAGGTAAAATCCTGGTTCTGCTGCATTCAATAACCTAACTCCCACTGACCTCAATGGGATTAGATAATCCTGGGCAGATGAATAGTTAAGCACTTACAGGATCTCTTTACTCACTTCACTTAAATTAAGCATTTTGCCTCATATATAAAAGGTTGAGCTACTTTTTTTTCTCACCAATTTTAACCATACTCTAACAGTTATGTTATTTCTATCAAAACCTATAAACATCAAGTGTTCAGTAATGAGGGATCCTACACTGAAGTATATTCCCATTTGGAAAAATCTCTTAGCTATTTTTAAACTCAATTCACACCATTTTGATGTACTGAATTTACTCTGCTCCTGCTTCCTATTCTTAAGGGAAAATACACAGAAATATAAGTTACCAAGCCTTGCACTTCTTGACTGTACTGTGGGATGCAGCCTATGCCTTCTCTAGGGGGTTCCGATATATGCATCTTAATTTTTCATCGCAAAATAATAATGACTGTTTTCCTACAGAATCCAACAATGCTGAAATGCACAAATTCGTTTCACGTATATAATTCAAAACCTAAGTGCAGTTCCCATCACTTGTTTCTGTTACACACGCAGAAGCAAAATTTATGCTGCTTAACAGGACTTCAGTCTTATGTGTACTCCACATTTGAAGTAGGCACAGGATTTTTAATTAAAAACATCACACACTTTTCAAAAGCTTTACCCAATTACACTAAATTGGAACTTTTTTTAACCCTTCTCCCCCCCCCAAAAATTTTACTTGGGAAGAAATTAATAAAATAAAAGCTGTGCTTTATTTTTTAAAGGACCAACCATCTACAGAAACAAAGTAACCTACTAAATTGCTTCTAAAAGTTCACTTGTTTATGCAGTGATGCCCCCTGCTAATTCTCACATACAGCAACAGCAGAAATAAAGCTGTTTCCCCCTTTGTGTTAGACAAATTGCTGTGACTTTTTACTCCTGCTCTTCTTCAGATCAGCATTTCTGGCCCACTGCTATACTGTCCTTCTCTAAACTCACTCACCCCACCTCCTCTTTCAGTTCTTGTGAGAAAATCTACTGTGCTGCTTACACCTCTGTTATCCAGAGCTTGTCAACTCTCCAAGTGTGTGATGGTCTCAGATGTAAACTTTCAATCAGTAATTTGAAAAGTAAACTTTTATAACATATTGAAAGTTTTCCTGTTATGGTAGGGAGCTTTAATACCTTTAATTCCCAAGGGTTTAAAAATCATGTACTAGAATTAGAACACCTTCCTTTTGCAGCACTATTCTTGAATATACGTGTGCAAATATAATTGTTGTTGTTGCTCGCTCCTTGACCTCTCAGCTCCACAGCAAAATTCATATTTGTCTTCTGAACCCTATCATATCAATGAAGCTGACAAAACCTACCAATTTCACCAAAGCTTTGCTTGGTAAGGTAGTGAGAAACAACGGCACAAAGGGAACTTGAGAACAAGACTGAAGTCTTCTCCCAGTGGTAGCTGGGCAACACAATAGCCCAGTTTTTTTGGTGTTTGTTTTTTTTTTAAATCTGTGGCCTTTTCCTTTCACTATATTCATAGCAGCAATACATGCTACTGCTTTAAGCAGACTACAGGTAACCTACTGCTGTTTCTTCCCATAGCCTCTCTCCATACCCTTAAAATACGGAGGCCTAGTATCCTGCACCTACATTTCACCAACCTTCCTCAGCTTCACTCCCACCCTCCCCCAAACATATAGCAGCCAAAAGCAGCACTACTAAACACAACGATTGAAAGTGAATTTCATGCTCTAATCACGGTCACTGCAGTTATGTTCTCCTCATTTTAAATTCTCAAACAAAGACTCTCATTTGATGAGCCAACTCACCTGCAATCAGTTCCTGATGTACAGAACAAAAACCCAAAGCCCATGAAGTTTCAGAGAGATCACAGGAAGTTCAAAAACCAAGGTTGCAATGAAAATCAATGAAGAAAATAGAAGATAGTATGGTAAGAATCATTTCCAGAAAGTTTCACAGCCAACAGGCGCATTGAGACTCTAAATACTGAACTTTGTACAGCTACTGGAGAGGAGCTCTCTTCCCACTTAGGCTTCTCTAATCAGCCCACCACTTCCATACTGTCCCCTCACCTGTAATACACTTCTGGGTTCTTCCTTGTAGAATACATTACAAGTTTTCCATACACTTAATCGCCATACCTAGCACTACTACAGACAAGAAAACCAAAGAAACACCATGCAGAGTAGCCTCACAGAGCATAGTAGATGAGAGTAGCATAGTAGATACTGAATTATCTATACAGTATAGCATAGTAGATACAGAATCATCAGTGTTGCTACCGAGCTACAACAGCTACTGAGCCTTTCTCAGAATTTCAACCAAATTATATCAATTTTCACTAAAACCTATGTGCTAAGCTCCAAAATACAGCAAACATTAAAAAAAATTAACTGTCTTGAGGTTTAATATTGACAATATCCAATTTATTTTTACTCTAGTCTTACAAGGTTTGAACTGGTTTTGCTGAAACTAAGAAAATCAGCCTGAGGAACAGTTCCAAATAAAACTGTCCATACTTGGCATGGAAAACTTCAGTCCAAACAGTTTAGCAATGCTGTGCGCAGCTGAGAATAGGATCTTGTGAAGGAAAATTGTAGGCGACCTTAACTATGATGAGCTCTGCCTTTAAGTCAAGAGTATACTATGAAATAGGCATCTTGTAGACAACATACTTCATTGGCCATGAACTCGGCAAAACTGAACAGAAACTAGTTCAGTGACTCTCTGATAAAAATCAATGATTCAGACATTAAAAAGAAGCTGTCACTGCTGGTCCAATTTCTAGAAGAGCATTTTGCCAAGCGAGTCTTATACAACAGACATTATTTACTACCTGTTCATCTAGTTAGGCTGTGGTTCCAACCTTCAAAATCCACACAGTGTTATGAGACTATAAATATAATTTTATCCTGCTAGGTTAAAACAGGAGTCAGGACTACAATGGTATAGAAGCTGAATTTTATACCCTTCCCAAGGGAAGTGTCTTTTTTCATAAGAACACAACACATATCCCTTCTATGCTTAAATAGAGTATTAATCTGTCCAGAACTGTTGGTATGGCACCTTTTCAAAAGCACTGAATGATTTTAAGGTTGATATTAAAGAAAAAAAATCTGTAGATTGAAATCATCTTTTGGTCAGATAGCCTGGAGCAGTAATTCCATTTTTACTTCCTACCGCAGCTACCTACTATTCAGCACCTGCAAAACTAATATCTGACTAAACTAGAAAGCAACTAATATGGAAAAAGAAATCCGATACTAAGCTGGCACACAGAAGATGTGAAAGATTTAAATAGAAAAGTTCATGTGAAGACTGTCAATAGGCTCTATATTTAGGAGTTGCTCTTGATGGAAGTATATTCTAAGACCAAAAATTCTAAGGATAAAAAAGGTCAAT
Source organism: Gorsachius magnificus (assembly GCA_034008185.1). NCBI lineage: Eukaryota > Metazoa > Chordata > Aves > Pelecaniformes > Ardeidae > Gorsachius > Gorsachius magnificus. The sequence goes on along the minus strand of CM067083.1, from coordinate 34,607,873 downwards.
TTGTTAAGAATTAAAGACTAAATGTTCCACTCCATAAACTAGGAACAGTTCCTTAATATAGAAAAAAATTAAACAGCCCATTTTTCATGGAACTACATGAGAATATTAAAAAAAATTCTTAAAGCTTCTTTAGCTATTATAGGTTCTCTGTTTCTCAGGACTGTAACTTCACTAAACAGAAGTTTTGACTACTTTATAACATGCCCTGCTGAGTTTATACATAAGAGTATAACCTAAATTCCTCACAGAACATCCTCATTCTTCATCTGAAATAAAGATTGTCTCTCTTAAGAAAAAACTCACCCAAGAAGATTGTAGTTGCAAGGGATGTTGAATACCAAAGGTTTAAGATAGAGGAATAAAGAAGAGGAAATAACAAGGAATCATCAGGGATACAAAAACCATGTGTATCTGAGGCAGAAAACTGTCATTTCGCTTCCAAATATTTATTCAGACTGTAGTAGAAGTAAAGCACTCTAAAATTTTTGAAGGACATTCTCCTTTGGGGAGCAAATGCAACTTCATACAAGAAAATTCTTCTCAGGTGTTTTTAACTCCGCTTGTTTTTGTCACTCTGAAGCACACACTGTATTACTTAAGACATTTGAAGTTTAAGCTTGGAACTGATCCTGATAGATTTAATAATGTCAAAATTTTACCCATAAGTAAGCTTATTAGGCCTTCCCATAACATTTCCACAGAAGCTTAGCTTGAACACAGCACCTGGTTTTCAGTCAAATCCAATACTATAGTTAACACTTATTTTAGACCCAGTATTTGAATGATGAAACTACACACTGGAAGGTCTTCTTAATAATGTCTTGTTCTGGTATACTCCACCACTGTAAATCTCAGCCCCACCGAAATCATTATAGCCATCCCTAGCTTATGGTTGAAAGGTTTTCTGACCGCTTTCCAGTTCTTCTGCTGTAAGGGCCAGAGTTTTCTCTGTGGAAGACAGTTTTGAAGTGAACACTAATTTCTTTTCTTTTCATATATTTGTTCTCTGAGCATGATATAGGAAATAAACCTGCAGTGACATGCATCTTCCCAAATGGATATTCACTCTTGAGGAGATCACAGAAAAGCATCAGGAAATGTTTGTTCATTCCAGCTACACTTGACACATTTGGTACACAGGAAAAAAAAAAAAGGTATATTTGCTTTGCAACCTGACAGACCATACTAAAAGCAATGAGTTGCAAGTTTTCTATTCACTGTGTTCCAATCTGTATTTTTACATGCTGCTTCAACCAAAAGTGACAGAAACAAGTATGCATACTTTTACTGTAATGAGTCAGATCAGGTTCCAAGGTCAAGTTTTATCTCTTTTTTCAGAAATGAAGGTAACTGATGTGCTATTGCAGTCTTTTCAAACTACTTGCTATTGAAACAAAATTACCACTTCTTAAGAAGTTAAAAATAACACTTCCTTTGCCAGATTTCTTTAAACTCAACACTCTCAGAATTGTCCATGAAGTGATAAAATCCTGCTGTTAACCAGCACGTTATTTTGGCTGCAGACTTTTCAAAGGATTTGTATTATGTAAACTATAAAGTAACAAAATGAAAAGGAGATGGGAAAAGTGCAGCTTCAACTTCCAACAGGTTTAACAAGCTTTTTTCCTTTCAAATAGAGTCAGTGGGTCTTCAGTATTTCTTACTCAGCTTTTAAGTGACACAGTAAAATGGACACTCTCCTGAAGCCTACTAACTTAACTGAAGAACATATTACTAATTTATGTATCCTGACATCAGTCAGGTTTTGTTGAGCTTTTATCTAAAAATGGTAGATATCACACACAAAAATAAGTTGAATGTTAATGACAACACATAATCTTGCTGCCCCTCCTCTTAATCTCAATGCCCCCAACAAAACCTCTGAAGCAAAGAGTACCTACTATGTGGGACTGTTACCTTCTAGTTAGAGATATATTCCTGCTCCTAGCAGTGACAGAATATGCAGCCAAATTAAGGAATTTTGGTAATACACAGCAGGAGTACAACTAACTCCAGAAATATGTACGTTTAAGATTATCTGTCTACAGGCTTTCAAACAACACAACTATGAAAATGTGTTACACAATCTGACCTGGCCATTTCAGTGGCAAACAAACAACAGTCCCCAGATAAAAGGAAAAAAAACACCTCAATACTATCTACCCAAGAAGATACTTTTTAAAGTGGATAGGTAATTTCTATTTTTCTTCTAGAACATCTCTCCTTCCAGTAAAATAGATTGTTTAAATTTAAATTAATTTTAATTAAAATATTTTAGGCCAGTCTGAAAAACCCTATTGGGGAGTTTCAGAATACTGTTTATACTTATTTTAGAATATTTTTTCTTAAAAGTGATGAAACAAGACAGTAATTATAAATAAGTTGAAATATTTTACAGCAGCATACCAAACTGCTTTTTCATCTACAAAACGCTACTTTCTCCCAACACAGGCTTCAAACACCTCAGTTTTAACGATTTATTTGAAGATATCTGAAAAAGCAAGAAGTCTGAATCTAATTCTGTAAGTGTATGCTGAGCACCCTTAGGCATCAGTACAATGACCGTACTTTCCTTTTTCAGCCCCTCCTTGGGAACACTGGCTACTACTTTGTAGATAATACCACATTGGCAGCATCACAACTATTACTGAATTCCATATTGGCTTTACAAAATAAAGTTTCATCTTCCCAAGACATACGTGATTAGAACAATAAGTTTTACAAAACTATACCTTTACATATACAAACACTTTCTAGAAGCTTTTTTGGTTTGGGGGGCAGGGGAGGTTCAAGAGAGGAAGGAAGAGAGGGTGCCTCAAGCAGATGGAGAGAAAACATCCTATGTCTGTAGCTACATTCAGGACAAATCTAACATCACAAACCCAAGGGAGAAAACACACGGAAGAGTGCTGCCCCACTTTCTGCTAATGGGCTAGGTGAGATACTATAACTCATAAAAGTATATTTTGCCCAGAATTTATGTTCTAAAGCAGGTTTAGAGGGCAAGTCTTTACATTTAAATCATAAACACAAAGACAGATGCGATTTTTCTTTAAGAATTTAAAGCAATTCAAACTACTATAAAACTCTGCATAACCAAAGAAATTCCTCTGGTAGTTTATGGCCTCAAATTTCAGAATCTGAGCTGCTGACACCATGCAAAATTTGTCTGTGTTTAAGTAAAAAGCTGCAAAACTGCACTCACAAAACTATAAAACTTAATCATTCAGATTTAAAAATTTTAATATTGAAGTCCCAGCTCAGCAAAGAATGTGAACTTGGAAATTTTGCTGATTTAAGCTGGAATTACTCCCTGCATGAAGTATGTATGTTAAACTGCTGATGAGGACTCAAACTTTCTGAAGTCTGCCACCTATGTGCGATATTTACCAAGTGCTTTTTACAAGGTCTCAGGTGTGGTTTTATAAACATGATCTCTGAGGAAAATATACTGTCTAAACAGCACGCCAATAACAGAAACTACATCTTGGTTTCAAACAAATTATTCCAGTTATAAATCCTTCAAATCAAACTGGTGTACCAAGACAGGACACCACAGAGAAAAGAAAGCCCAAAACAAGCAGCAAGAACACCCCTGCTGTTGTTAAAAGTAACACCCAAAGCTGCTGCAACAAACATGTTAAAAAAACACTCCCCTTGTTACTCTCCTGCCCAAGCATATTTGCATTTAATAACATTTCTGCTAATAGCCAGTTTTATAGTTCATATACATGTGCCATTCAAGAGCAGAAAAAAAATTGTCTTTAAATACTACAGACAGGAGTATAACAGCCATAAAATCAAACAGAAAAAAAATTACTTGGTATCTAGGCATATTTTTAAGTTTTCTGTATTTAATTTAATTTTGGATAGATGCTGCAAATCATCAGAGACTTTTTCCACCATCATATGATGCAGCTTCAAGAACCTTAAGACTGTAACACCAGTGGAAATAAAATTAATATGCTGGGTCATGTTAAGGTAATACCTCTCCCTTATTTTTCAGGTCTCTGTCAAATACTTTAGTAACAAGTTTATATTCTCTGCCTAATAACTACTTCTGTCGTTTTTAAAAGAAGTATACAGAAATTTATTTTGATGTTCAAAGTTGTGTAAGGTTACAATTAACTCTTAGTTTCGTTTTTGTAATCTAATGGACCGAGTCTTTTCAAATTTTAGCACCAGTACAAAGGATAAAACCTTCACTACCTACTTTAATGTCTGCAATGCCAGCATCTACAGTTTTCATTCACTCGTGAGCGTTCGCACACAGCGCTATGCAGAAGGTCTCTGAGGCAACTCCTGATCGTTAAAATAAGGTAGGCAAAACGCCATTCAAACACTGTCCAAAAGCGATAGGGAGGAACAAATAAGCCAAACGCAAAGGCTCTTCGGTAACTCAAGTTATTATGCCACAGGCAGAGTTCCTCTTTGCAAAATCCCCCCGTGGGAGGAGCCACCACTCGCTCCCAGGTTTTAGTGCTCAATTCCCTGTGCTCCTAAACTAAACTTACCGTCTGCATTTTCTGCAGTAAGCCCTCAAAAAGCACACCTGCCCGCCCAAGATTTGCTCCTAAATTACCCAGAAAAGGGGTGGCGAGTTAGAGGAGTCAGTCCTCCGGGCAGTGAACGAGAACCGACCTGTACGACACTTGTTTACATGAGCAGAAGAGCAACACAATTACTCCTGCGGGGTCCCTACCTGGAAAGCACCGGGAGCGGAGGAGGAGGCGGCTAAAGGGCAGAGGGTGCGTGGGAAGGGGACACGCCAGGACAGGCGGCGTCAGGGCAGCGCGGGGCAGGCAAAGCGGTGTCACAAGAGGCGGCCCCGGGCGACCGAGGGCAGCGGCACCTGTAGCCGGAGGGCTGGGGTGCGCAGGAGGAGCAGGGGGGTAGGTTAGGACGACAGACGGGTACCTTTGAGCTGGGGCAGCGGCGAGAGCTCCACCTGGCTGCTCTGGCTGCGGAACTGCGAGGAGCCCTGCGAGCGCTTCTGCCTCTGAGCCTTGCGCACCGATTTCCGTGTGAAGCCATCCACTTTCTCCGCGGCAGAGATGGCCGCCGACATGGCTGGGCGGTGAGGCGGCGCGGGGGGACGTCGCTCTCCAGAAGCATATATTAAAGCGGAGGGAGAAGCGGGCGGGCAAAAAAAGGGCTTAAAAAAAAAAAACAAAACCAAAAAAACACCAAAACCAAGTCCTCCCTGCCCTCACGCCCGCCCGCGCACACCACACCGACGGGAAGCGGGGAGGAGCGGGCTGGCGTCCGATCGGCGAGCGGGGCGGCGGGGCTGCCGGGCGCTGGGGAGGCTCCTGGGTGCGGGCTGCCGCCTCGCTCCTCAGTTCCTGCTTCCCTCGCAGTTTCCTCTCCGCGCGGAGCCGGCTGCCGGGGAGGCGGGGGAGAGAGGCGGCCGGCGGGGGAGCGGAAGGGGTGGGGGAGGAGGAGGAAAGGGAAAAACAAACAAACCAACCCAACAACTTTGCCCGGCGGGGCGGGCGGGCGCCAAACTTTCCCGCGGCGGGGCGGGGGAACCCGACCGGGCTCCCGCTCTCCTCAGGGGAGGCGCGCGCGAGCCGCCACGGGCCGGGCTCGGCGGCGCCGCTGCTGCCTCGCCCCCGCTCGTTCGCTCCGCGTCCCCCTCAGCCAGGCTCGCCTGCGCCAGCCCGCGCCGAGCCCGCTGTCATCGGCCGGACTCGCCCCTGGGGGGGGGGGTTCCCCCGCCGCTCGCTTCCACACACGCCCCTTCTCCGCCTTCGCCGCCGGGTGCTCCCCGGGGGCCCCCCCGAGGGGGGGGCCGCGCAACTTGGAGCGAGTGGAGTCGAGGGGAGGAAGGCGGGGCGAGGGGCGGGGGGGGGCGACCGCCAAAGGGGCGAGAAGGGGTGAGAGGAGCGGCCGTTGCTGGCGGCGCTGGATGATTGACGGCGCCAGGCAGCCAATGAGAAGAGAGGACCGTGGAACACCCCCCCACCCACGCAGGGGCTTGGGGAGGACGCGGGAGCTGGGACGCGCACCCGGGACGGCGTGATTGACAACAGGTTTCTCCAACCGAGAGGAGAGGAGGTGGGGTGGGAGGGGTTTTGCTGGCTGACGTAGAACGCGAGGGAAGGGGAAGGGGTGGAGATGGCGGGTGGGGCGGGTGCCGGCCAATCCGCCCTGGGGGGCGGTCGCGGGGCCGGGAGAGGGGAGCGGGCGAGCGGCGGAGCGGGGACGTTGGGCGCCACGCCGCTGTGACCGCCGCGCCCCGTTGCCGAGCCGCCCCTGGCCGCAGCGGCCGTCGCAGGCGGCAAAGGGCTTTTCCCTTGAGGAGCCCAAGTCCGCTCGCTGCCGCCTCTGTAGAGACGCGAGCCGTCAGGGGGGGACGGGCGGCGGGGAGGAGCCGGGTTTGGGCTGTGCGGGGGGGGCGGGGGAGCGGAGAGCGGGGGTCTGTAGACTCTTAGCACAGCCGCAGCTCGCCGGTGCGCGAAAAGGAGGAGGAGGTGGGCGGAGGGAGGCCGGCTGTCCCACCTGGGGCCTCCCCCGGGGCTCAAGGGATGACTCCGCGCCGGGCCGTGGGCGCGCTGGGGCGAGCCGGGGATCCCGGCTGCGGTGTCCGCAGGCGGGGTGGGAGCTGCAGGGCAGGGGCTTGCCTGACAGAGGAGCTACTGGAGCGGGGGGGGAAGGGAAAATTGGGGCTCGATGCGTTCGACGAGCCGTTAGCAGCTGCGCGCGGCGGCCGGAGATGCTCCTCACGGGGGGGGAAACTGCTACAAGGGCGGTCAACCGCCAGCGGCGCGCGCCGGGGGTCGCGACGGCACGCGGGTGCGTTTTGTGGCACCTTCGAAGTGCTGCTGGCTGCCTACCCCCCACCGCCCCCGCCCCCCGCCACCTCAACGTTTTTTTGTCTTCCTTACCATCTCCGGATGAATTCGGCTCTCGGGAGTCTGCGTTACCATAGCGTTTGCGTTCTCGCACTGAGTCACAGTCTCATTCTGCGGGCTGAAAGCACAGAATTGCCTGAAAGGAGCACGTGCTTAACTTTGAAGGAGTGAATACTTATGGAGTTAGTAACTCTTCTGCTTTGTACAATTTATGGGGTTCAGGCTGAAGTTAGGCTGTGAGAAACGCTAACTGTGACTGCTGCGGCATATGAAAATCATGATTGTGCGTGCAGTACGCGGCTGCGATAAAGTCTTGACTTCTGCCCGGTGCCGTTTCCATATACAAACAGCCCTGCTTTTGAACTGCAAACACGTGGGATGCCTTAGCTTGTAGTCATTCACGTAGAGATAAGTTCTATGCCCACCAGCACATTTCTTCTTACTACATAGTTTTATGTACCAATTCAGCAAATAAGTATTTTAAATGCACGCTCAAGTTTCGGTAGCTGGGGTAGGACATAAATAGTGTAAGGTAATCATATGTGTTTGTTAAATGCTTTCATGAGGTAGGGTTTGTATGTATAAACCATAAATCAAAAACCAACTGTAGATTAGAGCTTTATGCAAACATGAAAGATGACTGAGGCTGTGAAAGCCTGTTTTAATAGAAACTGTTGTCTGTGTTTCCTTCTGTCATTCTTTCCTTTCCTCTGTCAGCACAATCTCTACTAACTTTTTAATGTGTGATTACCATCTTTTTTGGTTTTGGGGAACTAATTGTTAGTTCTTGGGAATAGGGAGATGGAGAGTACTCTAAGAGAACTCTCTTCTGCATACTTTTGATTCAATTCTGAATACAGCATATCTAGAAATGATAGGGGACCAGTGTAATATACTGTTATCTGTCTCGTAGGTGTGTAGACTTTTTATTTCTTCATATATAGATATATTTCAGAATCCATTTTACAGACAAAAGGTCAGTCTTTAGGCACTTGTCCTTTAAACTGCCAACTCCTGTATTCACTGCAGTAAAGGAAATCCTTACATTCCTTACCTGGTCAATGCACATTTCACTTCAGGGCCCACAGCTCCTATTGAGAGAGTGCTAAGGCCCAGACCCTGGGTCAGCATGTTCCTCTGTTCCCGCCTGCCCTCCAACAGCTGTCACTTTCTTCTGCACCCATTTTTAGAAAGTGACACTGCCCAGTGTTGTCCTGTATACTGTTTATTGGAAACTCAAGCCTTGCTGCCTGTTCCCAGTGTAAAAGAGTCTACCTTAAAGTTTCATCAATTAAATATTTTGGGATTTGTTGATGAAAAACCTCATATAAGTTTTAAGTAATGGAAAACTATTTTCCTGAGATTTAAAATATCCTCTTCAAGGTTACTAGGCTTTGGAATGGCTGCCATGCTGTTTAAAACTATGTTGTAAAAATCCGTTGGCACTTGAAATTAATGACACAAAGACCTCAGTAAATAATAGGTGTAGCCTTGCAATGATGGGATTTTTGTATCAATTGCACTGGAAGATATTTTCAGACTGTATCTTCACGTATCACTCATAAAAGAAACATTGCTGAAATCTGAGTCAGCTGTTGAGTTTTCTTTTGTCTTTTTTAATATAACTCTTCTGTTTTGGAAAAGAATCAGCAGCAGCTCTGTATGTAGCCCAGCTACAGTTTCCCAAACCGAAACGGTAATGTTTGAATTAATGTACACTTGAAGTCAGTGGAATTACATGGATGTATGAACTTATTGGAACATACAGGCCTGCAGGACTGGGGTATTTGGAGAAAAAAAAAAAAAGCGAAAGCTCTGGCTGACAATCTGAAATAGCTGCGTTTGGGAAGCCTAAAGATTTCCCTTCCCTGCTTTCTGCACATGCTGCTTCCTACACAGCTGTCGGAGCTCCTCTGAGTCAGCTTCTGAACCCCCTGGTTTTTAGAGTGTCTTTAAAGGCACACAGTGATGCTGCCAGGTTATAAGCTGCTGCTGGCTCCAAATCCAATTCATAAAAGTCTGAGGTGTCCACAGAGAATGTTGTGAATAGTAATTTTACGCCAAGCCATTCCCACTCTTACCTCAGAGCCCGCAATATGCACTGAAGCAGTGGTTCTGCAAAACCTCATGCATGTATCTAAGTTGACTTGGAAGAAAGCTCGTTGTCATTCACGATCGCTATTCAAAACGGAGGAGCAACATTCTGGAACAGATTTAACTGAAAGTCCCATTTGCCATTCTTTTCATTCAATCGTAGAGGTTTATTTCCTGCACCTTCTTAGCATCTTTTTACCCAGGAGCAAGACCTTTGGAAAGGTGAATGAGAACATGACATATCATCAACTTTCAGAACCCTGACCAACCTGGCTTGGAAGCGTGGTGCTTCGAGTACCAGGTTGCTGACGAGTTTTTGCTACAGGGAGTTGTCTGGTTGCCAGCAGGCGAGGAGTTAACTATAGCTTTGCTTTCCCATTCTTCTGTAAAGATGCTTAGAGGCCAAGCTACAAGAAATCTAGCTCTTCTCAAAGACAGTGGGAGGAATATTTTAGTAAAGAAGATGCCCTAAGTGGGTGAACTCTCAGCCAGGAAGGTTTGTGGAGAAAGGTTATAAAAACTTACTTTTAGTTCCTTCTCAAAATTAAAATCTTGCAGGAAAAGCCCTGTTGGCTGCAGCCGTGTTTATATTTACTACTGCACCGCTCCATCAGTTTTTCAGGGTATTTCAACCAACTTAAAATACCTTCTGGGCTAAGGCTGTGCTCTTTCAAACATGCGTGGAATTAAGTTTAAGCACTTGGACTGTCCCAGTAAAACCATGTGAGCTATTTGCATACTTCAGGTTAAAACCCAGGTTTATGTGTTCTGTGGTCTGCACTGGCTAGTCACTATCTAGCAGAAGTGTTCCCAAGTCTTCTGCTTGATAAATCCTTAAATAATATGGAATCAGTTGTCTCAGGGACCATCTGTCACCATCCTCCCAGAGCAGGATTTGAAATTCTGGAATTGGAACTTGGAGATTAGTTGGTGAGGCCTTCTTTGTAAGGGTCCTGAGTTCGATTTCCTTCAGCATACCTATGAATGCGTCATTACAGTCTTTCCAGGCAAAACTATGTGTATGGGTATGTGCGGGCAACGGATTGTTAAAACTAGCTGTGATTCATGTTGTTATTTTAAAAACCCTTTAATTAAGTCTTCTGTCAGACAATCCGGTGTGATTGTGTTGCAAATAAAAAACGTATTTTAAGAAGTCCGTGCACACAGGCACACATGCACACGTACACTGATTATCATAACTGATACTGCAATGCAAATGTATCCCAATTTAACTCCTTAATTCTGCCTGTGTCTTGAACTGTCATTTTGGGTGGAAACAGTGCTGTCTCAGAACTCAACAGCAGTATTTCTGGCTCAATAAGATGCAAAGCATCCCTCAGGGATATAGGTTTACAACTAAGCTTTCAAAGTCAGTTAGCATCTTTGCCCTAATGACATTTCCCTAGCAAAAATCTGCAGAACATAAGGATATATGTATTTATGAGTCTGTTCTCTGTGCTGAAGATTTGTTTGCATTTCATATATAAAATGGGGAAAGATCTTCAGCAAGAGGAGTGGATTCATAGTATTTTTAAGTGTAACAACGGGCACCTGTATTTACTGAAATACAAAAATAACCCCCCAACAACTAACCCACCACCGCCAATAACAAAAAATGCTGTAGCCTTTCCACGACTACTTTCTAAATGCTTTTGTCTGTGGCAAACCAGGCCTCTGTAAATGCCAACTAGCACGATCCTCAGCTTTACAGTCTTCTGTGAAGATTGTTCAACACAGCGTTTAGAAAATAAAAGGGAACTATTTCTGTTATGAAATGTTTGCATGTAAAAGCGAACACCTGGAAGCTCGAGCTCTTTCAGAAATAATTCCTAATGCTCAGTGAAGGGAATTAAACAAACAAACAGCGAGGTTTATTCTGTCAGATTCTCAGCAGGCTAACAAGAATTACTGCATGCTAAGAATCAGCTGCTCTTGGAAACTTAGTGACTGTGGCAGCCAGAAAAGTACAAAACATGGCCAAGAGATGTAAACCAGATACATAGGCTGTAGCGAAGAGAAATGAAGAGGATGGGGAAATCTCTCCGTAAATCCAAGGTGGAAAGGGTTCGTTGTACCAGGGTTTCTGAGCACTTCGTCAGTGTAGAATACTTCCTGCAAGGAATTGGTTTTGCATCTCAAATTGTAATTCTATTCCCTTGCAATTCTATTCTCTTTGGAGAATAATAGCAGAAAAATATTTTTATATTTTCATCTGTCTCTGCTGTGATTTAGCAACTGGAAACAAAGAGCCAAGCCTGCCAAATAGCCAGTTCTCCGTGGCCTGCTAGCAAGTGGGCTGGCACCCGTTGTCTGCAAATCTGCCCTCTCAAACAACGCCCAGTTTCAAACTATACCTCTTCAGGGGCATTTTTTAAACTTGTTTTTGTGAAAGCAGAATGAGTACTACTAGTAAGGAGGAGTCTTACACATTGATTAATTATAATCAGTCCTTCCATTATCAGTGGACTGTTGATCCTTCCTGGTTAATGAATGAAATCAAGTCACATGCACTTGTAGATACTATTAATTTGTCATATAGGTTACGCAGCTTTTGTGTGCAGTTGTTTCATGTTTTCAAGTTTTTCTCAACTGTTTTGGGAGCTGCAAAGAAGTCTTAAAAGAGACGGCGGTGGTTCTTATGTAATAACATGATTCCCAGAGCTGGATCTTTGAGGGGGGAAAAAAAGAAGTAAGACTTGATATAAACTGATAAGCATGGGTAGGCACACAGAAGAGATTGACATGAGCTTGAGAGAGACGTAGATAATGTTTAACAGTTATTTAGTAATTTGTCTTTTTTGTCTTTTTGGTTTTACTGAGATTTCAGAATTATGTACCTCCACGTTAGGACTTGTCTACCGTGGGGAAAAGTACTGCCTTTCCTATAGCGATAGAGCCATAGTGGCTGAATAAAAGCAGCATAGAAATGCCCACAATTTTTCGTTATGTAGATGTGCTCTTAGTCGTGATGATAAAGGCAGCGGTGCTTGTTTCTGCCGCAGTGAAATGTGGTGTTATAGCAAAAGCTGTCTCTCGCAGGTCACCGTCAAGAGCAGGATCCCAGTGTGTTTCCCTGCTTTTGCTGAAGGATGGAGCACCTTCGGTGACCTGACTTGCTCTCCTTCCAGCGGATCTGACACCACAGTCACTAAGCACAGACCGTGCAGCAAGCTCACTTAATCCTACCCAGCGAACACATGAGCCACAGTTTGCGTTTCAGTCTCTAAATTGTTCTTTTGTTTTGCAGGCTTTACTGAACACAGTTTTATTTCATGTGACTGTGCTATTTATGGAGGAGTAAATATTGCCGGGGGTCTATTTAAAAAGGCCAATGACCTGGATTTTTTTCCATTTGAATTATCTCTAAGAGTCAGACATGTTTAACAACTGATTTTTTTTCTCTTGTTGCTGTAGATTGCACTCATTTCTAACATCTTAGATCAACACCAACTAAAAAGACAAAGATTTTGAGAGAAATAAAACTTCCTGTAGTATGAATGTGATTAGACAGTGTGTGACCTTGCCATTTTTGGAAGAGATGAATTCCATCCTGAATTACCAGTTCTCAACATAGCATGTTTTTAACCTCTGAATATTTGCCTTTTCATACTGTTATGGTAATTTGGGTTCATAACTCTGGTTTGTTACTTTTATTTTTTTTTACTTTTTTTTTTTCAAATGCGTTTCTATGTATTATAAATAAATAAATAAAACCTGTTTTCAGAAAGGGAAGATTTAAACAGAGCAAATGTTCTCCTTGCTGTTCTTGCAATCTAAATAGCAGTATTGCTTTACTATTTAAGAAGCAGAAAGTTAAACATTGCCGAGAAAATAGTGCTGTATTTTCACTTCCAAGACAGAGCTTTGTGAACGCAAACAGGTAGCCAAATGTCAGGAATATTAAATATGTTTGACTGTTCTTTAAAGATGAGCCAACCATACTTTTTTAATATGTAACATTTTTAACAGTATAGAATGAATTGATCAGAGTAAGTATAATGGGCTCCAACCTGAAATTTTGCTGTAGACATACTTCTCTTTACCCAGTCATGTAAAAGCATAACAAGACACAATTTTTGTACTGACTGCCATTCAATATATGTTCTAAAGTTTGTGGGGTTTACCATGCCATTACAAGGTACCCTGGGTTCAGTGCAAAGCCAGCTTCAGAAGTCACCACCCACTTCTGCCCTGGAGAGGTGGAGGAGGTGGACGGGGATGGGATTCTCTCTGGCTGGTCTTACTACCAAAGCCATCATCTCACCTGGCTGCATTTCTTAGAAATTTCATCTTTACTGGGGAAGGAGCATATAGTACTCTGATGATGTAAATTATGAGCACATCTCTAGTCTTATTCTGTCTTGAACCACACTGCGCCATGGAGTAGCCATGCTATACAAGCTGCCCATGCACAAGTCCTACCAGTCCTGCTTAGCCCTTCAGAAAAATGCCAAGAAGCAATGGCAGAACTTTTTGTCCCGTTGATATCTTGGGAGATACAGTTAGTTCAAGGTGTCGGAAAAAATACTCCACATAGTTAATCAAACTAATAGAAATTTGCATTGACATTTCTTCAAATGAAACAAAACTGAATCCTTGGAAAAGATATTTTACAGATAATAAAGCCTTTTTTGAAGGTTTTCCACCCAAGACCACCACTTACTGCTTCAACGTTCTCATTTTTAGTGCCCCTTTTCAAACATCGGGGTTTACCAGTGGGTTATTTCACACTTCAAAAAACCATTGTCTTCCCTGAGTCAAAATTCTTACTGTGAAATGAACTGCTGTCAGTGACACCTACAGCCTCCATTAAGATGAGCTGAATAAGTGCTGTTTCGCTCTCAGTTGTAACATATGTTTTCAGTTCTCGTTTGTATTACTAAACAACAGTTTTCACATTCTAACTCAAACCATCTTTCAAAATTAAATTAGCCAAAGCCTTAATTAGCCAGCACTGATCAGAACAGATTGCAATGACTACATATGCTACTCCAGTCTATCTCTTTGTTAAAAAGCTGCCAGCTTTTAAGGAAAGAAAAAATTCAGGCTGTTTTCTGTCTTAATAGACCTCAGAACTGAGGTGAAGCTGAATAATTATAGTATAAGCAAGCACCTGGTATAATTCCTTTCTAGATTACTTTTTACTGATTAATGAGTTAAAACATAAAACAGACCTTAAAGGAAAAATATGCTAAACTATTTGGTCATGTATGTCCTCATACAGGGGTATCTCAAATTCCTCTTCCATTTTTTTCCTGTACAAGATGGCAGCCTGATTCTTCTTTACTCTAGTTTTTGAAGACCATAGAACCACCAAAGTCGTCAAAGTTACATTGACATAAAACCTACTAACTTATGTCATTAGGGACCAACTCCTAAGATGAGCCTAAAGGCCAGATTTTATAATTAAAAATGTAAGTAAACCTCAGTGCTGTTCTAAGAGCACTGCTTTTAAAAGCAACTCATGATCCTGATCTCCCTGCCACAGTTAAAAACATTAAATATATACTGGGATAGGACTGGACTGAGACTATACATATATAAAATCTTAAGTATACTGGGTATATATGTTTAAATATTCTGAAATATGTGTACTTTGGAGCAGGACACCTCTATCTCTTTGAGTACTCTATTGGCCTGGGTGAGACATTTTGCTGACTAGCGTCCAGCTCCATTGCTATTGCCTGTTTGATTGCTTCTAGGGTCCTACCACTGTATTATGTTAAATGACAAATTTGTGTTTAATTTCATACTGTACGTTTATAGTATTCTATTTACTCCATTAAGATCAAATTGAGTTCAAGACAGTCCCTCAATTTGACAGAACAAAAGGGCCTGCAGCATTCTTTTGCACTGCGCCACTTCAGCAGCTCTTTGCTGGGTTACCTGCCTCATAATTGCAGAGTTTGGTGTCAGGTCTCTCAGATCCATGCAATCCTTAACACCAACAATATCCGACAAAAGACAGATGCATTTGCTGCATTCTTCTGCAAGTTAATGAAATGATCCATAAGGATTCTGTCCCACTGTGAGTGGGGCATCACACAAAGCACCCGTCCCCAGCTGTTCTGTAGCTGGCGCCCATTGATGCTCACTCCTCGTGCGGTGCCCTGCTGGACCGTACGCATTGCCTCCTCCCCCATCTTTGTGCTGCTGCTTGTCTGTGGGGCTGCTGCTGCTGCCTCCCCTCCCTTTTTCACCCAGGGGGTGTCCTGCTCTCCCACCACTTCCACTGGCTGCAGCCAGGATGATTTCTGGGCCCAGCTGGAAAAAGCATATGAGTCTGTCCTGAACTCTCTCTGCCCAGAGCTGGCACAAGTCCCACTGAATTTATCAGCCCACTCTGCACCTCACCTGTGTCACAGGCATTCATTAGTTGGGAACCAGTGCAACAAAGTGTAGGATTGCCTGGATCTACTCTGCTTGTCTTAAAATACGATTTACAGAGCTTACTTAAAAAAAGAAATGCAATTACCTTTTCTGTAGGATGCATCAGGCTGTGACTGCATGCACTGCCCGCTCACTACCCCATTGTTTGTGGAAGCTTCTTGTCTCCTGGGGAGCCACCACTGGGGACACGTCTTTGAAGCACTTTGGACACTTAGGAAATAGGAGAGCATTTAATGGCTGATAAATTAATGCAGTCAAGGAAAACCATAATTGGGTTAGGACATGGATTACTTTGTAGATTAAAGACATTTCCCATGCATTTCTCACAAAGAGTACCAATGCACCTGAGCTGATACTTGATAAACAGTGTGTGAAAAATAAGGCAGAAAAATATTAGGTGTTCTTTCAACATAAGCCTTGGTAAAACAGGATCTTCACTGATCCCAAAATACTGTCCTGTTATGATTTCTTCAGTATGACTTCAAAAAATAGACATTGGTGTGAGGATCCTGTTGCCCATCTCTAGCCTAAGAATGATTGATCTGACGCTTGGATTTTTGTGGCTGTTGAGAAGCATCACTAGTAAGTTTGCTAAGTGAGAGGTGTATTTTTGTAAGTACCGTTGCCGTGCCCTGAATCTCTTGTGTAGCATGTTTTTATTCTGCCCGTGTCAACAGCCGTACTGAGCCATGTGTCAGGTGTTGTGCTGTGAAACCTACGCCTGCTTTTCCACTGTGCAAACTGAAGTGTTCAAAAAAAGAGGGGGATATAGTTAAAAGATGTCTTCCAGTTTTATTCAATACAGGCATAGTCGACTATTTTTCTCAATCACTCTAATGGATAGAAGATGGGATCTCTTCTTATGAAAAATTCTGTTAATAGTGTAGACAAAATAGTGTAGTCAAACTGCTGTATATATATAAAATAACCATATATATTTGATGCCTGTGATTGGAAATGACCCATTTATGCCACCAAATATACATTCTAGATCAAAAATTGTTTTATGTCTTCAGCAATTTTTACCACAGAGGTTTCAGAGGATGTATAAGTAAGTTCTTGGCTTTTTATTTGAAAAGTGTCTTCACTGTAATCCAGTGTTGAATGTACTGCTGTCTGCGCATATAATTACTAAACACTACAAAACTGTTGTCACTTGAACATCTTTAGTGTTTGCCCTGTTCAACAGGGCAGTGGAGATTTCACACACATTTGTTTTTGCAGTTTTATTTTAACAATTGACTACCTTTTTTGTGGGGAAAAAAAAGGGTGACATTTCAAAAGCATTGTAACCAAAGTCTTACTTAAATACCTGTGTTAATTGACTTGGCTGGTCAGCTGCTGTTTATGACATTAAAGCAGGCTCAGTCCTGCACTCTGTCTTAGAAAAAACCCAAAAGCGTCCCTTTTATATCACATCTAGACTCTATCCCAGGCATATGGGGTGGCCAGCATGTTCTACACATCTTATGAATTTTGGACAATGTTATCATGCATGTCATATTTTTAATGTGGAACAGACCATTTGCTGACTGGGTCTATTCCACATACTTGTCAGAGTGATGAAAAGCCATTAACTTTAATGGCTGTACCAGATAAGTGGAAAGTTCTCAAACAGGAAGATGGAACAGAAATTAAGAGAATGGCAGTTCCAGGGGGACTCACAGAGGGAACAAAGGGGAAGATTTATGAAGTCCTTCAAAGGTTTTGAATGGGAAAGAAAGGCCATTTTTTGAAGCAGGAGAAAAGGGGATTTAACTATGAGACCCTACAACACCAAAGAAAGACACCTCAATTTTGAGGAGACATGGTGAGATGCATGAAGCTTGTAGATATGCTGGATGATGTCTGGCCTATTGCCACACAACGCTGTGGAAACCAAGGCTTGGAAAATATGGTTGAAATTTATTATTTTCTGCACGACTGTATATTTCTTTTGTGAACTAAGTGCAGAGTCACTTGGTTCGGAGTTCAGTACAAAGTCTGCATGGCTATGAACCCTGCTTATCACAGACACACAGCCTGATCCTACCCAGCTGTAGGCACCTACATGAAGTGCTTAAATGTTAAACCTGATAATGAAGGTTTTCTCTAGTTGGTGGAGCGAGATAGGCACTCTGTAGTGGAAAGTCACATCTCAGGTGGGCTGTATTGCTCCCTGTGTTCGTGGAACGGTGCCTGGCCCAGGCTGACCTTCCCAAGCCCCCAGTATGCAGTGCACAAGTTGTGCCGCGCTTTTGAATGTAAGAATGTTTTGGTAATGCTAAGAACTGTTTTCCAAAAACTTTAATTTATCAGAATGGAAGTATACTTAACCTATGAAACACTTTGAAATCAGCCCATGCTCATTTGCATTACATGTTTGCACAGCCTACTCCTTGGCCAAGTCATTGTGTTACCCCAAAACTGCAAAACTTGTATGGATTTTGCTTCTCTTTGTCCAACTGTTCTCCCTTTAGGAAGGGATGCTTCCCAGGCTCTGGCTTTTTGTTTCTCATGCCTTAGAAAGTGGGTGCCACAGCCCAGCCACCTTATGCTTTCAAGGAGTTGTACTGTGGGTCTGAAGAAACTTGGAAGTCTGCGCAGGTTACAAGAAGGGACTGTCAGCACTTGGAGGAGTGGAGTTATTTGGTTTATAACTAGAATAGCAGAATGTTCTGTTCATCTGAGTAATAATAAGCACATTATTTATTTTTCTTTTGCTAGATAATGCAAAGTGAAAGTAGTTTTCATTTATTTATTTCCCCCCATTTTTCTTTTATGACTATCCTAATTTCTAATAATTGTTTTGGGCCATTTTCCTAGCTGCATTACATTAAATAAGTTCATCACCTTCCCTGAAGATACTCTGATTGACAATAGCTGAAAATCTGGCAATTTCTTCAGACTTTTCTCAATATGTTTCTTTTTTCCTGCCCCCAACCTATATTTATTGTATTAAATTTGCTGTTTTCACTGACCGCTGATCTCTCTTAACTGCAAACAATCTGTCACTGTAGGAATTGTAGCACTATGTGATTTAGTGTTGCTTTTAGCTCTGCAGACCAGAGCTGAAATTCTTTTGTTACTTTCATAGGCTGTATCATGCTGGGTGTCTTTAATCAGATTGCATGCTGCTATCATTTTGCTGCGTCTGAACATTAATTAGGCCTTTAGAGGAATAAACAGTTTTAATAAGTTTGGGTAAATTTTAGTAACCTGGTAAGAAAATGGATCTTTTATGGACCAGATAACTGAAACAGCAGGAGCTATTTTCCAATGCACAAGCATATGCAAGTAAAGAGGTTTTATTGAGTGCTGTTTGGTAAAGGTTTGTGGTTCTGTGAGGAAGAACAGAAAAAACAGAGAAACTGAGATAGGGCAGTAAGAAAGTGATCGCCGCAGCCACAGAAATACCAATAGTATGGCAATGTTAGAAATAACTATAAAAAAGAGGACCTTTGGGCAAAATGCTAGCTATAAAGGGGATTGGATTTGTGAACAAAGCCTGTCTCTCCTGCTGCTGGATTCCTTTTGCACTCAAAGATACATGACTTTTTTTCCTTCTTTATAAATAAACAGAACTGAACAAAGTAATATTGGTTCCAATTTCTTCTTCTACACAAAGTGAATTGTACATTCTCAGTTCTAGTTAGGAAATGGTTAAAAGAAGCAGCATGCTATTCTCATGGTTGCTATCCAAAATCGGAAACTTCCCATTTCCCTTCCTCCTCAACCAGCCTGACAAGAACTGGTGGTGATTCTGGGCTTTCCCAAGAGCACGCTGTGGTTGGTACCATAGGGTGTGCTGCTTTTCTGGCGATTAGGGTAGTTCTCTGCAGAAGATGCTGGTAGGGATGAGGAAGGCAAGGAAATACACATTTTTATGATGCTTTCAAAGTTAGAAAATGGTGTTGTCAACTGGCTGCAAACTGGTGCTCACCAGATTTCTCTTACTGCTTCCTTCGGTGCTAAGGATTAATGGCTTCCTAAGATGCTTGTTCATCTTCACAAGAAAACACTGGAAAACTATTTACGCTCTTCAGTTTTCATTCATTGCTGCATGCAAGTTAGAGGCCTATAAAGCTCTAGTTCAACCTAAAATTTCAAATAATAATAAGGCAGTAGGATTTTTTTTTTTAAATGAGAGTTTCAGAATGGCAATCTACAGATTATGTGAGCATCAGAAGTTGTATTAGAGTAGTATAAGGTTGTCATGCTATGATGTCAGTGTGATGCACTTGGAACTATCAGACATTAAAATATTGGCTTCTTGACAACAAACTTCATCTCTGTTGCTGCAACCTTTAACAAGGGTCTTTCTTCTGTAGATTAATTTAAAGAAAGGAACAACAAGCTGCGCTGGAGAACTAATGGGCCCTGGTTTCCTATGATAAGTGTCTGATGTCCTACAGCACCTTACTAATCACAGATATCCCCCGTGAGTCGTTATGACCTCCCTGATGCCCCAGTGCTCCTGTGGGCAGGACACAGGCAGTGCCATGGCTGACTCTGAGGTCTGCTGCATGTTGACTGGCCAAAACCCCCATGGCTGTTGAGATCTCATAGCAATCTCTTCTCACGATGGAGTAACTGCTGTGGTCTCCCCACCACAACCCATGTGCAGATTTGCATGACATTCAGAAGAGCTTTTATCTTTAAGACCCCTGTCCTTCTGTCAGATGTGGTTAAAATTAGCCAACAGACTCAGGATTTGCTGTCGGGGTTACATCTAACGGTCATAATAACAGACGGTGTGATTGCATAAGTCCCGTTTCCTTAAGAAAGCAGGCAAAGATGTAGTTGCCATCAGGTTTTTGTGGAAGTAATAATATGACCTCCATTTTACATACTAGCCCATCAGTCAATGTGAGGCTGGAGGACTTTGAGGAATGCAGTACTGGGGCACAGCTGGCCATCACTGCCCCAATCAGCCTCACAGGGCCATAGACCTTCAGCCTGACCCTCCCGTATGCTCAGCCCTGGTCTGAGATACACCTTACCCATGCCCAGCCCTTGAACCAAGGAGCTCCATGGGTCCTGTCCCTCAGGTCTGCAAGACTTGGCCACCATGACTGCCCTTGAGCAAAGGAGCTCCATGGGGCCTGTCCCTTGGCTTGCACTGGGTCTGCCCCCATGGTTCCCTTGCAACTCCAGGGTCACATATGAGGCAGGTTCCAGCTCTGCTGGCTTCTGTAACACTTATTGTCTACCCCCCAAACTCTTCCATGGGGACCAGGAGAGATCATTAGTCAGGTGTGGGTAATCTTTACTGTGTACCCAAGAGATATTGACTTCTCAGCAGTAATAATATCCTGACCCTCAGAGGTAGTCCCAGATTGGGTCACAGTAACCCTCCACTTCAGGATGAGATAGGGTCATAGTTTCTAAAATGAAAAGGAATTACCAGTGGTGGGTCACAGTTTGGCTACTTTGCTGTAGTGCTGCTTCTGGTCTGAGAAAAGAAGAAAATAAGCATGAGATACAAACAATGCATATTGTATGGGAAAAAATGTAGTATTGTTTGCAAAATAAACTTAGAAAATTTGCTGCTTTATTTACATAGTTAATTTAATCTATCAGTTAACAACTAGTTTTTTCAAATTTGCTGTTACAGCTCTTTCACTCGTTACAAATTCCTACAACTCTTATTTATCAGGTAGAGTGTTTGATTCATAATGTGCATAATTTTAACACCATGATTTTTGCAGAAGTCTTCTCTAGCATGATTTTTTTTCAGTGAGCTAGTAGGGCTTTTTTGTTCTCATGGTCAAAGAATCATAAAAATGTAATTGTACGTGCTTCCTGTCAAGATGAAATTGCCAGCTAAATGAGATTATACCTTTCACACAGGTAGAGAGGCACCAGTCCTCTGAAAAGACTTGCTTCACTCTCAAGCAATGTGTGCTCTTAAGTCAGACCTGCTAGTTATTTTAAACAAATGCAGCTGATTTAGGAAGATGCATATACTGGATACCCAAGATAACCCTGGTTTATGGAGTTGCTTTATTTCCACTATATGGCATTACCAAATGTGTTGTGAGACTAGCGGTATTTGGTGAAGTTTCTAAACTATGTAGCTAAGTGACTACGTAAGAATCATTATAATTTTCCAAACTTGACTTTGGAACATGGATGCTTGAATTTGGCTTTATGCATGACAGAAAATCTCTATTCCATATTGTAAAGCATTGGTCTACATGTCCCATGGAAACATCTTCAAGTCTAATCAGCCTTGTCTGGATAGTATTATATAGCTACTTCCGCAAAACTAGATGCAGCCACTTATTCATCATTAACAGTTTATCTTTGAATGATACTTTTCTTAAGTCAGAGTGGTCTTCCAGTGTGGAACTTTATATCTTTTAGAGAAGCCATAATATATGTGGTGATTTCGATGTTAAAAATCCACCCTTTTTTTCTTTCTCTTGCTTTATCTCTGTGGGCAGCAAGAAGATACGTCTTTCACTGCTTGCTACTGCCAGTGCCATTCAGGACCAGCCACTGGCAGCAGTAGCGTTCCCACAGTCTTGTAGCAGGAGCCAGAAGTCAGTCTTACCAAGTATTTTTAAGGGAAGAAAATTGCAAGGTAATTAACTTTTAGATTCCTGTCATCATGCCTGGGCAGTGCAGAAGTTAAGAACTGATAGCTCAGAGAAGCTGTCTGCTTGAATACCTATCCACGCCAGGCGGTGAGAGCTTGCAGCACATCTGTTTTGAAAAGAGAAGGCACCGGTACCTTCACAGTGAGCCATCACCGGCTATGGACTGCTAGGGTGGGTGGAAATGGGATTTTAGAAATGGGAACTGGATTGTATTTTTAGCTGTTAGGTCAGTTTGTTCAAAGTCCAGAAAATTTAAATGCAGATAGAAACTCACTATGATTCATAGTGTGTGGCCAGCATTAGTTCCTCATGTTCTAACAAGGAGCTGCAGAGTTTAATATTAGATCCGTTTTTATAAGAGAAGAGTAAAGCAGCTGGACGATGGTGCCGTTGTGTAGTTTCCACTGAATACTGCTGCCCTGATTTGAGTATTTTTGTAGATTGAAAGAGTGGTGTGAGCTCTTGTACATTTTTTTTTGCTTTCTTTTTTTGCTTGCTTATGTTACCACCTTGTACTATTTTCCTTTTGCTTTTACAGTGGCCCATTTTTCTTTGTCATTTATTTTATTTTACGATATAACTCTTTCTGGAAAGCAGTTGGCTTTGCTTTTGTGATATGTAATCCCAGAGTGTTGCTTCAGCCGTTGAAAAGAAGTGTGAACTTCAAAACCTCAGGGCTGCAAGCCAGTTTTAAGCAAACAAAACAAAATCTTTGGGCTGTGCTGGCTGGCTTAGTGTACAATAACTGTACAGGAAAAAACCCAGATGTGATTGCAGGACCCAGATAAAATACAGATGAAGGTAGTGCTCCTACCCATAGTGGTGAAAACACTCCATAATGTTGAATATTGACATCTTCTCACTATTGATAATGGTGTGTAGAGAGCACTACTTATTGAGCACTCACTTCTATGTTGGCTGAGATAGGAAAATTTAGGATCCAACCCAGTCCCTTCTAAAGACCTGGAATATTTGTTTTTCATGAAGCCTGCATCTAATGGTGGGGTTCTGAGACACAGAACTCACCTGAGGCTGCCAAGAACCTCTTGCCCAGGGCAGTTGTTCTACAAGGGCTTGAGAGTCTGCACTTCTACACTAGCTGTGCAACTTCTGCACGTGGTTATTTTTATCTGTATTCCAGAATAGCTCCAGGCCCATTCCCCTGGGTGCTGGATAAGCCCACAGAAATACAGTGGCAATTCCAAATAGGACATACATATATATCAGACCTTAGTACTCATATCAATTAACACATATGACTGCATGGATTCATACAAACTAATCTTGGGCCCATAGGTAAGGTGTCTGAAATAGGGATTTATGCTCCCTCTACAGTCAGCGGAGAGAGGCAGTTGACTGATGTGCTGAAGTTGCATTCTTGCAGTCTCTCAGTGAGCAGGGGACAATTAGGCATCAATGCTTAAGAGGCTCAATTAAACGTTTGGAGCCAAATGGAGTTAAAGTTTCCACCTCTGAAAGATGCAGTAAAAAGGGAGAAAGGTGACTGTGTCACCTTGAATGAAAGGCTATTTCGCTTGCATTGAGCAGGCTGTGTATGCACAGTCATGCTAATGGCAACCAGGAATTTCACTGGAAAACCAGGCAAAAAAAGGTAGGAAAGGGTTGGCCCCGGAAGGAAAACAAAGATTGGTTTTCTGGGAAAAACGGAAAATGGTTTGAGTTGTACAGCTGACAGCACGTTTGAGCTAAAAATTGTCTTTTTGTTGCTACTATCTCCTGGGTTTGACTGGTAATAACTGGAAAATGGGTGGAGACCAGTTGAGTGTTGAGGATGGGAGGACATCCTGTGGAAGGACCAATGGGGGATGGCCAGTTTGGGACAGTATAGAAAGGTAAAAAGCAGGTCTCAGTTCTGAAGCCAGGGAGTGAGGACGTGAGAGTGGGAAGCCTCCCATTGCTGCTTGTGCTGGGACTGCTGGAGCAGCTGGGGAGGCTAAAGCTTGTTGTACAGGCTCCTCACCTCAGCCTACCTGTGAGGCTGCTGGGGCAGGCGAGCAGCCCTAGAGCACTAGCAGGGAGGCCAACAGGACCTTGACATGTCTTTGTTTCTGCTGCAAATACGGACAAATACATATTGTGTGTTTTGAATTACTGGAGCATCCAAAATGTTTGCAAAACCCTTGCTAATAATTGTATTAACTCCAAATAGCACACTTGATAGTTGCCAAAATTGTAGGTAGACCATATGTTTTGGTTATGGTTTTGGTACGGTTTGTTCTACTCAAATTTGAAAGGATGCTATTTTTAATAAAACCTTGAGAACAAATGGTACGGTGTAAATATAAGAATGAAGCAACTGATTCATAGATTTGGAAGTTATCTTCTGCTGCTCAGGATTGTTATTGATTTTTTGTGTTCTTAAATATTTCCTCTTTTTATTTGGGCTTCTCTGCTGTGGGTGTTGGAGTCCACTGTGGCTGTGATTTATGGGGTCCAATGGCTTTAGATAGGGGATCATCACTGACTGAACTTTCTGAAAGCTCAGGCTCTTTGGGTCTTTCACTGGACCAGACTTTATGAATAATGTAGGCTGTCTCCATTTTTTATATTCCTTAATTTGAAACTCTGAATAATGTTCCCTGAGTCTCATTTCTGAGCAGTCGTTTATTTGGGTGACTTGGGACTACAATGACATTCTGCTGGACATTCAAGTTACATTTAGATGAAGTAGTTTTCATATCTGCCTTAATGTCTTACCTCTTAACATCTTAAATCCAGTCTGCAAGTTGTCAAGGTGAGGCGAATCTTTCTATGTCATGTATTTACTCTTGTAATGAATTTCTGTGGGTACACCCAAGGTAAAGGTTCCCTCCGGAATGCCAGGTTATGTTAAATGTTCTAATAAAATTTCCCCTGTTCAGGGATGAGCATAAACCCTATTTAGCACTTATATGCTACTTAGACCCTCAAAATTATGCTTTTTTGCAGCTTAAGGGATGCATAGAATTTGCAAAGAGTGATGGTCCATTTGTGAACCAACATATTTGCAAAGAAAAGCAGGTTGGTGTCAGCAGTGGCTGGTAGAGACCAGCCACCTTTAGACAGTAAGTTCACTCATGAACATAAGCAGCGTTCTTTTAGGTTGTGGTTTCTTCTAATTCACACTCTAGTTACTCTTTAAAGCTTAGCCTTCCTTGCAGCAAGGTGACTGTGTTTTAAAATCAATCCTGAGCCATCCGACCATTATCATAAATAGCAACATGAACCACTGGCGACCTGCAGCTGGGAGAGTAAGAAGGGGCCAGTAACTGTGAGCCCCATGGTGCCCACGGCTCAGGAAGGTGAATGGCAGAGCCCCTGGGCAGGCCCTGTGCTTTAAGGCATGGTATGCCTGCAAATATTACAAAGTGCAGGCTCCTCTGCAAATGGCCTTTGCAAGACACTGTTGCAAAGCCCGTGCACTGCAGACTTTTCTCTCCTCGTGTACAATAAAAGGTGAAATTGCTGAAGATGAAGCTTTTAGCTCTGTGACTTGATAATTTCGGTTTCCAGACATCTCTGAGTTAGGAAATGAGTCAAATGGTTATTATTTACTCATCTGCTCTGCAGTTTCTGCTGTCTTAATCATTTCGGCTGTAGCTGGGAGTGTTACCTTCTTCAAAATAAAGGCTTGAAAGATGAGTGACTAATTGCAGTCTTCACTCCTTTGATTACAAAACACCAGTAGGTACAAGGCTGGCAGCCATATTAATGCCTAGGATGATGTACTTTCCTTCAGTGTTTAGAGGCATCCCCCAAGTATTTAGTCTATAAGGAGAGTTAGAAGAGATACGGTAAGTAATACAGGCATAGCCAATGGCGAGGCCATAGCCCAAGGCCTCCTACAGCCCCTGTGCATGGATGGACCCCGAGCCCTGCTGGCTTCTGTGCTCACGGGGCTCAGGAGGAGTCAGAGCTGGTCCACAGAAGTGCTCCAAAACTGCCATCCTGTCTCCCAAGGCTTAGACAGCCCTGCCATAATACATCAATTTCCATGATTTGTCTCTTCCTAAACAAAAGTGAAAAAGACCACCATCCTCTTTTCCAGTCCTTTAACAGTCTCTAATTTTGACAAGCAGCCTCTCCCATTGCATGACACCCCTCACAGTCTAATCCCACTCACACGAAAATGGAAAGAGGTTTCACAGTGGCAACTGTCTATGAAATATTTTCTAAACATGCATAAGTCTGCAGCAGCCATCACTGTGGTATCTGAACACCTCACAAAACCATTGCCACAAGCTCTAACTGCTCGCGCTTGCCTAGACCTCAGTTTAGAAAAGTGTGATATATTTTGGGTCTATCTGAAGTTTGGAGTGACTCGCAGCAATGCCTGGCTTGCTTGTATCATCTTCCTTCTTTATGCAGCAGTTTAGTAGCTCCATGTCTTGCTTGCTTTTGTTATCAAAGCAGCGTGGTAGAGGTACAGGCTTTTCTCCAGAGATTTCACATTCGCCCACAACTGCTAGTGCTGTAATTGTTCCTTTGATAACAAGTGCTCTTAGTGCCTTGTTTGCTATCTCTATCACTGTCACATAATCGCACTAGATGTCACTTATCATTGGACTATTGACCTTTCTATATGTGGGTTTTTTCAGTAACCATTAGACTTTGTCACTGCACATCCCTGTATGATTTTTTATTTTACTTTTTTTATAGCAGCAGCTAATGGTCCGGGTGAAATACAGGCGCTGTGGTTTGAATCCAGCATGCAAATCCATAAAAATAAGTTGTCCCTGCCCTAGTTAAACAGCTTACAGTGTAAATAACAAAAAAGGGCAGCTGATGGGAGAAAGTTAAGCCATTTCTGTACTACTAAATTTCTGTACACTACTAGCATTTAGCTTCCCTCTCAGAATTGTTGGCAGGATCAAGACATTATGAGAGTGTAAGCACTGGTTCCAGTCAGGCTGAGAAAAAGGGGGAAAAATAAATCCATCAGTTAGCGAAGGAGTATCTCTTTATTGCAATATGTACACAGACTTTAACCCAAGTATCACACCATCATTAAGTCCTAGCCACTTACCTACTTCATTAGTTCAAGGATTGTAGTGCTTTTAATCTTTGTGATCTGGGTCATCACAGGATTCAGGCTAATAGTTTGAGTCAATACAGGGCTTCAGTTTCCTACTCCTACCTCCGTGTGTTTTGCAGTCTGTCCTCACCCAGGTAAATACGAAGGAAGTCAGATTTTGAAGCTTGGCTTCTTTTTTCTTTAATACTCACGTCAGCTTGGTTCTTTCCTTGGTTTGTCGCAAGGTTGTTTAAATGACTGACACAAAGTAATCAGGGATCAAACCCCCACAGTACTCAGCCCTGTGCAGCCCTTTGCTTCCCCAGCTCCCAGAGATACCAGTTTGAAAGTCTTTTAGGTGAAAGCCAGTTTGCTTGGCTGTGGTTGTGGGTTAGTTCCCTGCACAACATTTTACAGCAGCCTGGTACCTACCCTGTCTGCAAGGAGGACATCAGTGAGGTGGAGGCAGTTCTCCAATGCCCTTCTCTTGCTTCCCCTCTCAAAAACCAGCTGCTTCTGCAGCTGACACAACCAGCAGAGAAATAATCCTCGAGTGTACCAGTCCAAAGAGTTGCAGGAGATCTCCCTGGACAATCAGACTGGTAGTAACATAAATAGACAGTTCTTCATACTCATTTTTAATAGGCGAGCCTGGGCTCTCAGACCCCTTTTTGAACTACCAGTGCCAACTGCAGCATGAAGACCTATACTCAGAGGTGGTGGCAGTCTTTGCTTCGGATGGAAAATTCCTTCCCCTTTTGCCTCCAGCTTGGGATTGCCTCAGAGAAGGATGTGTTAATGTGTGTCCAGGGGCTGAGGGGATGCTGGATCCCTTCAGGAAGCGTGGAGGAGTTATTCCAGTAGTGATCTCCTGTGGTTGGGAGTAATTACCTTGCTGCTACTAGAGAAGCAGTAGCAAAGATAGATGTATGTACATAGTAGGTACCTTAATCCAGTTTTGTGGGGTGGCTGTTAATTTCTAATTCAAATATCTGATAAATCTAAATGTGCAAGAGCCTCAGAGAGAACTTGCATGGGGAAAAATAAGGTCTGTACTTAGGGAAACCTCTTTGCAATGGAAAACAGGCTGGTGAGGCAGTCTGATGGTAAGGAGAAAAAACTATACCTCTCTCAAATTGTATTCATTCCCTGTCTTCCTTTATGAAAATGCAGGAATAAGCAGGTAACAGTATTGCCTAACACCCACCGGTCCTGCTGGAATAACTGGGCTCTTGTTGGCCTTCTGCTGCAGCTGGTTTGCTAACCCATCTGATAGGAAAAACGAGGAAGTGACTGTTAGAAGGAAAACTGGAATTTAGGTGATCATACCCGTTGGTTTGACCTGAAAGTGTTGCAAGAGGACTGGGAGGAGTCCAACCTGGAATCAAACCTGGGAAGATGTTTGGAAGCTGTGGAAGCATACACAGAAGCACAGCAGGAAAGGCAGAGGGAGGTCACAATAAAAAGTTGCCCAGAGAAAAACCCTGGGAGAAGTGATAGTGCAATAAGAAAGTTCAAGTAAAGGTGATTTTACTTGGGACTTATACTGAGTTGACACCGAGGTTTTATTGACAAAAACACAATTTTTCTGTTGGTATATATATTGCCAGTAAAAACTACACTCTGCTTGCAGAACTAAAAAAAAAAATATGCTGGTATACTCTGGTTTGCCGTGTGTAACTGGACTAAACCATGCCAGTATAATTGCTACTGTGCCAGAAAGGCAGTATGCTGCTCTGTGTTAACATAACTAAAGTAGCAGAACTTGTAAGCATAGCCGAGTCCCTGAAGGCCTTGGAATCTTGTTTGGAGTCAGGCAGAGCTGCTGGTCTCATTTGTATTGCGTTGCTTTTTAAAAATATTTTTCTGTTTTGGTGTTTGCACAGAAGTATTTCCCTATTGGCATATAATCCCTCTCAGAGTACTGTATGCACTTAACAGCGTATGCTGGTTTGTTTCTGAAAAGTTTCTTCTTAATGTACGAGGCTGCTGAGGCTTTGAAGAGAAATACTGGGTCACTTTTTTAATGAGGTGTGGAAAGCAAACTGTGGAATAAGTGGACTTGGCTGGACTGTAACTTCCCTAGATCCCTCAGGAGTTTTGATTGTCTAAGGGATAGGAGAGTTCGATGTTAAGAATATCCCAGAAACATGAAGTTCCTGAAGGAAATACTAATCATCATCACATGCATCCTAAACCCTAGCAGCTCCTGAGATTTCAAGCATTTACGCTGTACCCCTTACTTCAAAGGAAATATGCCTGAAAGGAGTAGTTAGATGATTCACAATGAAGTCCATAAATATCATAAGGCAGTAAAAATATGTTCCAAAACAATTGATAACATTAACATTAATAACCTGCCTGAAATACTGTAACTTCAGCAAAATGTATGGGGGAAGATTCTGACCTCCCTCATCCTTTGAGAACGGCAGAAGCACCAGCCTAAATACTAGGGAAAAGAATAGCGAAGGATCGTCATGCCTCAGCCCTTGGGAAAGATAAGCTAGATCCAGAAAGTATGAGAGGCATTTCTACACACGTCAGTGCAGAGAGGGGACATACTTTTCTCTGAAGCACTTGAAATACTTTTATCTGTTTAGGAGGAGTTACAGCACCAGTAATCAATGAGATATTGGCTAAGAAACTTGTGAAGGAATCAAGAGGATTTTAAATGGAGCAAAAAAACCCTTGGGGGTTATACATATATGTACAACTATCTTTCTTTGAAGAGAGGCTTTGTTCTGTGGTCCAAATACCGCTAAAAGCAAATGGACCCTCTCTTTGCTCAGACAAGAGGGATCCTGCTTCTCTCAGCAGGAATATTTGGATCCTGCCCGGGAGGCGCCATACGGCTTTGCAGGCTCGGTGTCTGCTGAGTGCGCAGCTGGATACCTGCAAAATGCTGGGTGACCACAGACTCATTTCCATGTATACTACAGCATTCCTTTGGGAGGAGAGGCTCTTAATAGGTCTGTTCATAATGGACGTGTAAGCATGCAAGCTTTATTACCTGCCTCTGCCAACTCACCAGGAAAGTATGCCATTCCTGCACTGGCGGAGACGTAACCAGGGCTGTTCAATTATCATGTGGCTGCGTTGCCAGAAACACTGGCTCGCTCTGTCCTTGGGCTTTCCACTGATATACACAAAGCAGGAGCTTCTTGCTCCTCTGAATTACTGCTGGTAGTCTTACAGCTGCTGGAGAAAGGGAAGGGCAGATCAGGAAAGAGTTAGGCTCTCTGCTTATGAAGAAAGTTGAGGCAGCGCTGATTTTAGTGCAAATCTGTGACTGTACAAAGTCTGTGCCTGCAACGTGTATGACATTTGAGATATCCTAATTCTAAAAAACCCACAACATTTAAAGGACTCTCTGCAAACACTGTCCATTAGAATAGTTTAAATGGCTGGATTTAGACACAGTGTTTTTCTCTGCCTCTTCCCATGCTTACAAACTAATGCTCTGAGACAGACCCACAGTGTTGCCATTTCAGTGCTGTGCAGAAGTCTGATTACAGAAATGGTATTACGAGCTTGAGAGGCAAAAAAAGTACAGCAAAAGAAAGTTGAGGGATTAGGAAGGAAAAAAGAGCGCAAACCCCAGCCAAACCAAAGCCACAGGAAATGGAGTCTGAATGTAAGAGCAGGATGTAGACAGAAAGGGATTTGGCAGGAGAGGAATCATTGCAAGGACTTCAAGGAGAAATATAAGGCCCAGTCCTATAAAACTTGTGCTTGTGATAAGGCTTTAGCCCTGCAAATGAACCCATTTGCATGACACGACTATAGTTTGTAGGTCTAGGATGTTAGAAAACTACTGTCTGTTAAAAGGGTAGCATCGCTGAAAAGGGAGCAAAAGGTAGGCACAGTGTAATGTATAGGGAGGAGGGATTGCTTGCTTTAAGCTCTCTTTGGCTGGGCAGCAAGGCTCATATCCACAGAAACAGGTAGCGACTGTTCTTTTCCAAATGGGTAGGGTGTTTGTTGGGAAAACAGTGCCTCTAGTTGTGACAAAAAGGGGTACGTTTCACATATGCTTATTTGCCAGCTCTTCTGTTTCCGTCAGGATACTCCCTGTGATGCTGGATTCCTTCCCAACCTCCTGTAGATTTTGGAAAGCCTCCCATTCAGCTGCCATGTAGAAGGCTTTGAACTTAAAATGGGAACAGCTGAAATGCACCCAGCGCTGGGGGGGACCCTCGCAACCCTCTCGCCTTTTCTTTCTTTCCCTGTCAGGACCACCAGGAAGCTGGCAAGCGCCATCCTGGGACCAGCAGCGCTGGCAGCGAGGAACAGTGGGGTTTGTAGCGCAAGGTGAAAACTTTTGAAGGCGGGGGCATGGATGTTTAATTGGAAGCTGGCGCCTGATTAGTTTTTAGGATGGAATGGAGTCTCTTTCTGGAAAGGGAGGCACTTGCCCGCAGGAAGGGTTTGGCTGTGAGGGGTCTGATGAAGAGACACCTGTCCCAGAACCATAAAAGTGCGTGGAAAGGCTGCAGAGAGATGTACTCCATTACTGTGGAAAACCAGGTAACATTAAGATTTCTCTGTAAAAAATCAATAAACTACTTTCCCTTCAAAGAACAGAAACACCAGCGAAGAAAACGCCATCCACCAGCTCCTCACTGACTGTGTGTCTTAAGTCAGGAGAAAAAGAACTGCAAACTACTTAGCTGATAAGCACGAGCAATTAATTTAGCTGTGGCATATAGTAGGTAAGTCTTATATCACTATGAGTTGTGTGCAGCTAAGTCTGGCTTATAAAACAAACATAACTTTAGGCAGCGACTTGGCAAAGTCTTATCCTGCTTCATCCCATTTGGAAGCATAGTCATGGCACTGATATGTAACGTATTTATTTGTCGATATGTCTGATGTTTGCATATAGGGTCTGAACTAGAAAGACAAAGAAATACCCTGGGATATGATTAATATTGCCCTCGATATCCTTGATACACCCAGTGCTGTGTTTACCCATCATAGCACATTTCAGAAGATCCGGGGAGCAGCAGAAAGTTGTTGGTGCAAGAGAGCATGACGACCCGCTTTCTTCACTTCCTTCCTTACACTCTTGAGTAAAGCTGTGGTCACCAGCATAGGAGAAAAAATAATGCGTACTTTTTTGTCCTTCTTTTTAAAGGCTTTATCAGGCTTCTCCCTTAACACAACAGAATTAGGCTTCGGTTCTGCTAGAGAGACCCTCACGGTTGCATGGGCACCGCAGAGCTGCAGCAGACTGTGCAAAGCATTGCGCTTCATGAGGGGAGGTATAGCCGGTCCCATACGTACTGCTCACGGTTTGCCTGGGGATAAAAGTTAGGACAGCAGATTTCAGTAGTAATGTAAAAAAGTATCCCATCAGCTTACGGGGATTTCTTGCAACTTCAAGAGTGGCTGCTCTGTAATAAAGAGCATCTCACTAATGAGGGGTTTGGGCCACGCAGGAAATTTAGACACCACAGGGCCAAACACTGCGTTGTTGGTGAGTTTGTGGGATTTAGAACATCCAAGAGCTTTGTTCCTCCACAGAATATGTGGGAAAGAGAGAAACATCTGAGTGAAAAAATGGGGCAATTTAAGAATAGTTACTTTTCCAAATTTTACACAAGTATAGCTACCCACTTTTTATACCCTCCAGTGTATTTGAGATTCTTTCAGTTTTGTTTAAAAATCATCTTGGTTCTCCTGGTCAGAAAAATGCCTTGTTACTAAAATTCTAGATCTTGCACAGAGATAATGGGCTACTTTATGAATGGGAGGCACTGATCTTTAAAAATTCATCCTTAAGAATATATCAAGTTTACTGACCCAAGCCTAGCCCAGGGAAATATGCTCTAATATGTCTTGTCCTTCAATAATGTGGGAAAAAAGAGTAGATTTTAGAATTTGAAATGTTTTATTGTCTTCCTTGATAACACCCAGTGGACCCTGTCCAAATATCTGAGTAAGGGAAATGTATTGCCTGACTTGGCCAGTCCCAATGTGTTGTCCTCTTTGTATCTCCCATTGGTTCATACATCTTCTCGAAAGAGCCCACACACTCCTGGCCAGACGATGTGCCACTGAGCTGACAAAACACAAAGCTATCCAGGAGATTCGTGGACCTGTCTCTTACTGTGCATCTTGAGGGTGCATCTTGCTCCATACACTTTAGGAGATGTTTAGGTACTTGTTCTACCTCACCCACCCAGAGGAAGCATTTCTGGCATAGCACAGAAATGCTAAAGCAAGTTGGGAGAGGAATATCAAAGCAATCAAATTCAGCAGATTATTCTGGGATTTTTTTTTCCTCTGGGACCTCCTCTGCTGGTTACTTGTATTTGTGTAGGTATACAGCATCCAGGAGGAGTAAAAACTGCCTGCTGAGCAGTTTTCTGAAAGAGAACAGTAGGCAAGATAATCCACTAGGAGCAGCCACTGACAGAAGTTGCAATGTAGTACTCAAGCTTACTGGCATTTAACTTCCAATAACGTGCGTGGGCCAAGTCCTGTTAACTGTAAGGATATCTTGCTGCCACACCAAACTGGGAACTGTTTGAGTCAGCAGCATTGATTAGGCTTTATATAAACACAGTAATATCACCCAATATGTCATGAGGGAGAGGATGATTTATTGAAGCAAATGATGTGACAGGAATATTTTTGTGCTGTTACCCAAAGAGGAGAACCAAGCTGTTGCTGCCTGTGGATGGATGTGTTAGTAGTGCCCTTCCTTCTTCCAGCACATCTGCCCAGGAGACAGCCATCACATCACAGGCTGGCTAAACTCATCCCCTCTCAAGGCTTTGCCCTAAAACCAAGTATTAGTCATGTGAGGAGTTTGAATACTTGTATTGGGAAAAGTGCAGAATTAAGGACTTTCTAAAGCATGCAGTATATCCGTTTCAAACTACAAAGCATTCGAAAGATCAGTGGTCAGGGATTTATGAAATCATTTATTGTGTCGGTGAGCACTTAGATACTTCATATCAATGGATTATTTTTCTCTGTCACAGGAAGAACATTTGTTTTTATCCAGGGCCAAAACCTGAAGTCATTATTCATTTTATTACTTAGGCAAAATTCTCACTAAAGACTTAAGCATTTGGCTCAAGGCTCAATTTTTCAAAGGAGAATGTATTTAGAACAGAAAACAGCAGGAAGATCTTTGTAAACATCCAAACGTCTCTTTAAACTCATTCTACAAACACATTAAGTCTGTAGCGATGCAAACAGAGAAATTAATTCAGCCATAATTCCCACCCTTCTTCCGTGCCAAGAGATGGCTCTGTTTACTCTTCATGAAGATAACTTTGTTTATGCTCTCCCAAGCTAGCCTTAGCACCTCCCCTCTCACCACCTTCGTCCCGGGTGAGCCCTGCTAGCCTGCTTTACAAGCCCGCTGCGATGCTTATCGCCTTGGCGTCCAAAAAGATCTTGGATAGCCTGTAAGTAAAAACAAACTAGGGCGATAGAGCCTTTCAAGTGTGCTGTCAGTGAACAAATGATGTGGTCACTGGGGGAGCTTAAAAGGAAAATAAACAGCGTACAGATTCCAAATTAGCTCGAGGGCCCCCAGAGGGATATTGAAGGAATATAGTGCAAACCTATCAGCAAGTACCGCTGATGTGCGCTGGGCATACGTATTCTCGCCTACCTCAGTTAGAAAGCCCTATCAGTATAAATACAAAGTACCAGATGATTCTGCAGGTATGTTTTCAAGTTTAATTGGATACCTTTAAAATATGGAAGTGGCCTACCTGTAAGATATTATACTTCCATCAGTCTTTAACTAGATTTGACAATTCCTTAGGGCAGGAATTATCTTCGGTTGTGGTGCACATATGGATGACAATTAAAAATTTAGTAATGTATGTGAGGAGAACTGGAAATGACTATAATTTGCTTTGTTTTTCTGGAGTCTTAAAACTTGCTTCTGCACACTGAGATTACAGTAGCTATACATTTGTACAGTGGTGAGCTATCAGATTTCAGGGGTCAGTTTTCAGTCTGTAGAGTTTCCTCATCTAAATTATACCACCTTCCATCCTGAAAACACTTTTTCCCTCTTCATCCATAAATCAAAGCCTAAGAACAACATTATTCTCTGAATTCTGAAAATTAAAGTGATAAACAGGAACCATTTAGGAAGGAGCGACCTAAGTTTCACTTAGTCCAGCTTCTTGACAGCAAAGACAGAGAATGGTTTTCTTGAGTACACAAACCAGCATGAGTTCAAAACAGCCCAATTCACCTTCGCTCAGTGCAGCTTTAAGGTTTTGAATTCACACCGTCCAATATGATCTATTGCCCAACAGCACAGAAAGCTGTTTTATTATTCCAGGATCTATTCCCCCCTAGTGAAACCATTGTTGCCTGAAATGACGCTCCTGGCTTTTCAACCAGAGATAAGTGTGTATAAATACTATTTTAACTTCAACTGCAGGGTGAATCTGAGCAGATCTCAAACACAGGTGCACAGATGTGAGGCAGATTCATCATTCAAATAAAACGCGTGTTTGTTAGTTAACCCCCTGCTCAGAACTGTGTAAAGGCCATCAGCTGCGGTCAGATGAGATTTTTTCCTCTCCCATCTTCACCAAACAGTCATTATACATATGGACAGTTGATTTGCCCATAATTTATTAACCTGGACAACACCTGCACATATCAGGTATTCATGTAGCAGAGGGAAATTAATGGTCTTCAATATGCGATTGCCATATTTAACATACACCACACATAGAATATTTGATGTCCTTTTACTCCCTTTTTCAAGCCGCAAAGTCAAGTGCTCGGGGCTGTTGAAATGCCAGATTTTATAAAAGCCTGACTGTAATGCATAATTCTGTCTCTTTGTGCAACTATTAGCACAGTCTCCAACTGCTAGTTTTTGGCAAGCAATTGGACCTATTTGCAACTTCCAGATACATGGAAAGGGATTTTCCCACTTGAGCCAAGATGAGCCTTTTGGGAATGGGGCACGTGCTGCCAGGGCTGCACAACCACTGCGTGACAGTGCCGGGCTCCCAGCTTCTCTTCACTTGGGAGAGCAGTGCCGGCAGCAAGCAGTAGACCTCTGGATGCAGAGAAGGCATCCAAGTCCAGGGCTTTACCACCTTGGTTGTGTCCATACCTCTGTGCACAGGCAGCCCTCCTATAGCTCCTAAGCGTGCTGTGCCCGGCCTTCTGCTTTCTGTCCTCGATGCTTCCCAAATGTGCATAGCCTGTGCAAGAGCCACCAGCCCATCCAGGAGCAAACACGGCCGGCATGCTTGGGCACTGGCTGTACCCAAAGTGCTTTTGCAAGCTTGCAGGAGAGATAGTAAGTGAATTTAGTTTCCAGGGCAGCCTCTAGGTCACCCGTAATAGGTCACTCTTAACAAACAGCGTTGACGTGGAGCTGGAACAGCGATGAGTGAATGAAACTTAGCTCTCTCCTATTTGAGCAATGGCATTTATTCCCAGCTCTGACCTTGTGCAAACTCTGTTACCATATTTATCACATGGAAAGAATGACCGTGGCTGCTGCCAGCAGCGCGGGCAGGAGGCCTCCTCAGCAGGAGCGGCTTCCAGCCTGGTCCGCTCACCAAGGAGCCAAAATGTACCTGGTGGTGCTGGAGGAAGGAGGGAAGAGGGCTGTCCTTTGCTCTCCCACCTGAAAACAAGGATGCCGCCAAAGGCTGCTGAACGTGAATGGCACACGGGGTGTGGAGCTGTGCAGGGTGTGAAGCTGTGCAGGATGCTGGGTTCTGCTGCTCCCCAGTGTTTCTCTTCCCCCTTCGCCTGGGTGCCTCTGGGTGCAGCAGGGCACTACCCAGGGCTTTGCCTCTAGAAAGGGGTAAGGAGATCTGGCCTGAAGCGCCATGCTCTCCAGCTGCAGGTTGCAGGCCAAGGAGGCTGCAACCTTCGGTTCACCCTCATGCTTGAAATCAACAGCGGCATCTCTGAGGCACGGGTTTGCGGCGAGAGACGCTGTGCTCGCTCTGCCAGCTTCTCGGGGGACGAGAAGGAAGGGGGATTTCTGCATGAACAAAATCTTCCCTTCAAATCCATTTCTCCTCTTGTGCTGGCAGGGGCTACTTAGCTACTTGTACCAAACCTGCCCGTTCCTGTGCTCCCTTCTCTCCTGTGCGCCCCTCTGTGCTGGGAATGTACTTTGCCAGAAACAGCGACTGACCTCCCCGAGCATACAGGAAGCATCACGCTAAAAAAAGCAAGCAGATCATGTGAACAGAGCTAAACTTCCCACAAGGTGTAATTTTTCTCCCTTTTTTATTTTTAAATGCAAATACATCATGACAAAAAGATAAAGAGGAGGTACAAGAGAGCAGGGGAAAGAGCCCTTGGGACCTGTCTGCTTTGCATTCGGATGTCCTGAGCCTAGAGAGACATTTGTGCTAAAGGTTATTTCAAAGTAGCTCAAATGGGAGGCTTAGCCTTACTTAATGATTTTTGTTAATCAGCTGTGACGCGCCTCAAATCATTCACCTCCCTGGGCTTTTCGGAAATAAGTCCGTGCTTTTCCAAGCTGCCACGCTGGTGGAAGGAAACACCCTATTTTGGTCAGACTGTAGGTTCTTGTAATAGCAGCAAGAATAAAAGCAAAGCCCAACGTGCAGGCATAGCAGTGCTCACACTGCTGCTCCACAACCCGCAGGGACCCTGCTGGAGCCAGATGGCCTCCTGGGAATGCCAGGACAGGATTTGCTGTGGATAAGGGCTGTGGAGAGGGTGGAGAGGGATTCCCTGGCCCAAGCCTGCTTTTTCAGGTGGTTTGTGGCAGCCCAGCAAGAACGGGCAAAGAGCATGAGGATTTTTTAGTGATTAAGCACCTGTTCATTTGGACCATAGGATTTTTTCTGGGTAGCTTCAGCAAACCTGAATCAGTATAATAAAATGTCCACCATTAAAGAAGTCATACTGTGAAGCAAACTCCTTTTTATTGCCTTAAGATGGTGACTGGATGAAATATTATTTAAAGGTACTATTGTAGTGATATTTCCCTGGGTTTCTCCTCCCCTCCCCCACAGTGAGATGCCAGAAAGAAGGAGAGTTCGCAGTGAAGCTTTTTTTTTTTTTTTTTCTTTTTGGCATCCCCAGCTCTCTGACAGTAAGCCTGTGGTTACACTAACTCTTTGGATTCGGGGGGCAATATACTTTCTCCTCATTTCACCAGTTGCCCTGGAGCTGTGAAGTGCCTCTCCGTAGATGTCCCTATATGCAATGATCTTAAAGCGCTTTGCAAGTGGGAGATGCCACCAGCATTAGATGAAATAGAGAGGAATAACCTCATTAGAGAGGAGGAGAAACAAGCACAGAAATGGCAAATAACCTGCAGAGAACTTGCTGCCAGCAAGAACAGGGTTCAACTCAAGCCTCTTGTCCTGCAGGCATCCGCAGGTAGATGGCCACCCTGCCGCCTTGGCTTCTCGGGGCATGCCTGGCATGAAGCAGTACACGGCGCTGGAGCTGGTGGATCTAATGACTCATCTGCAGGCTTGCTAAGCAAAAATCATCATCTGTGATAAGTCTGAACGCAGACCATAGCTTCCTGCTATATGCAATAGATACAGAGATGTGAGAGGCTACCAACAAATTGCAGCCACAGTAGAGGAAAATTTTGTTGTAAACTATGGCCTGGTGAGCAAACTTTTTCTTTTCCTGTGGGTGTTTCAGCCTTTCTGTTTCAAGGTGGGGCTGGGTGCTACTGCAAACTGCACTTCCTAGCCAGCCACTTGCATTGTGATTGTGTCAGAGCTGCCCAGAGAAAGTAGAATTGCAGCTGAGATACAGCTGAGCAAGATTAAACTGCTCTTTTTGGTTGCACTGTTTATCTTTTCCCTTGCCAGTGCACTTCCCCACATTCCTCTGGTGCACTTTAGAATAAGTAAGCCTTTTGAAATGATTCTCCTAGCACACAGAGAAACCACCTCAGGCAGTCATCAAAAAGCCAGGCTCAATTTAAGTGAGGCATACTGGCAAGAAAGAACAAAGGTGAAGTTTTTTGCCTTGGAAAAGTGTGAAGCCGACTGTTGCAGTCTGCTGCAAAGGAGATTTTATTTAGAAACATGCACACAAATACAGTCATGTAAAATACCATAGAAGATGTTCAATCTGTACTGGCAGCAGATCTCTTTCTTGCTGATCATGTGGTAGAAATGGTTTGAGGCTTAAATCAGACAAGAATAATATAAGAAAATTTATCAACAGCTTTTCTGCCTTTCCATTGGGTTCACACAATACTGTCTTCATCACTCCTCTTGGTATCAGTTCCCCGCCATAACGTGAGCCTTCTACTTCCCCCACACTCTGGCCTTTTGAAATGCTTTGATGAGAAGTGCTGTAAGTCTTATATTTAAAGATGAATATTGATTGTAGAGATATAAAAAATACATTGGTACTTACAGTTGAGCTGGGAAAAAAATGCTTCTAAGGTATCATTATTTTGCCACCATAGGATGCTGCAGAGCCTTATATATTAATGTTTGATTTACCACAGCATAAATTCAGTGCTGGAAAATGAGCAATGTGCAAGTGCATCAACACAAGGCACCGAGAGAGCAGCAAATGTTTTCACGCATTGATCTGTCTGACAATTTGGTAAATCAGTAAGTTCTGCCTTTAAAATAATACAGAGGAGTATCAGAGGCATCAATTTGAAGATGCTAGTCTTTTGTGAGCTGAGATTTTTGTTCTCATTAACTCAACCTTCATAGTTTCTTTTGGTGAAAAAAAGTTTCTGGTTTCATGACGACAACGCCAGGAAGGCAGGTGACAGCAGTGGACATCCCACTACAGTTACACTAGGAGCTGCCGTCAGTGGTACCTGGGCTTACAAAAACCCTATGAGGAAATGATGGCTCCGCACGCTGAAACTGTTTGGAAGTAAATGTACGGAAAATAAACGGCTTTGGTCATGCCAGGTTTGGTTAGGAGTGCTTCCCCTTTCAATAGCTGTTCAAATGCCAATCTATTTTTAGCATTCCAAATATTTTTACAGTACAGTTTTGGCATGCATTTTCATACCATAGTTTGGAAGGACTAAGTTAAAGTTTTGCTTCTACTTTTTAAAATTAAACTGGAGGCATAACGCTATACCCTCTTCAGCCAAGAGCCTGCCAATGAGTGTGATTTGCCTTGTAGCAGGATAGAGAGAAATATAAATTAGAATTTAGCACCTGGAATACAGTGGGCAACACCTTCCATTAGTGTAAACGAGCAGAGCTGCGGTGTCAGTGGAGCCTGGCTGATTTGTTTCTGTGGGAGTCTGGCCCTTTGTCTGTGCAACTCACATCAGCTGTGGGCTGGTAGGTCCCAAAACAGTCTCATTTTCTGCTCCTGGATAGAGACTTTCCCCTGGCCACCCTGTGGGACTCAGCAGATACATCTCCCAGACCTTTCCTGTCAGGGGCGTGCTTTCCCCTTCTGCGTGACCCTGTTCCTAGCAGGTCACCTCGGCATGAAAAATTGCTTATCTCCGCAGGTCTGTGCAGGGCCAGATCCCGATTTTGGCTCCCTACAATTACCCCTGCTCTATTTAGTGACATAGGCCTTAATGTTGAAATGTTCACTGGTGCCAAAGGTCCTTGGAAGACAAACTCCTGCTTTCAAATGTCACTGCAGAGCCTGCCTGGAAGCTCGGGCAATGAAGGCTCCTCAAGGATCCAGGCACTCCTGAAGATGAGTGGGAAGGTGGGAACCAAAAGTGCTGATTTCTGATCCTGTCACGTCCTGCCCACATTGCCGTGGCTGATGTTCCCCTACTCTGTTCGACGGGAACGCTATGATTTGGGTTTTTTTTAATCTTTTTTAACTTCATGAAACAGAGGCAATTTGGGTTGTGAGCTGTCAGTGGGCTGCCCGTCAGTCACGATGAATGTGTTGTGCCTCGGTCGCCGTCAGTTGATATCGCAGGAGCAATTGCGATGGTTTATTTGTGCTGTACTGCAGTGCCTCAGCCCAAAATGGGACCAGTGTTCTGGTGTTGACAAGTTCGGCAAGCCACAGTGATTTGATGATAACTCTTCCGCCTGATCAATGTGAGATTGAATCAATCTTGCTATAGTAGTGGGGTTCACAGGACCTGAGTGCTCCTGAGCAACAGAAAAACTGGGAGATGTCAGAGCAGAAAGGGGCTTTTCTACAAAGGATGAATCGTTAGCAGTGCTATAACGTATTTGGTAAACAGACTAAAAAGTTGAAGCAAAGCTAAGATACCGCTATACAGCCGGAGGTGTTCAGGAAACCACTGTGTGCTCTAGCTTTGTATAATTAAGTAGCTGCCCTGTTTTGACCCAGAGGTGGTTAATCTTCAGCAGCAGATGAGCCGCTTTGTTTGTAATAGGCAAAGGCAGCCTGCAAAGGGCTTTGGTTAGATGCAGAAATCATATTGTCAACAAGAATAATACTTGATTACTAAGAGCTGGAGTCCTGGCCAGGTACAACACATCTTCAAGTTTACGCCCATATGATCAGAAGGATAATCTATTGATAATCCCGTTTTTAGGAAGAGTAACTGGAAAAGCAGTCTGTGAGCAGCTGAGACTGCATTCTGCTGGGCGCCGTTGGTGAAAGGATGTATTATCAGAGTCCTCAGCACTTAATCATTGAGTGGAATACACAAAAATAGCCAGGAAAGTTGCAGGCTGTGCTGAATGGGTTGAAAGGTTGTGGGAACATGTTCTGGCACACCCTTGTGCTGTGGTGAGACACACGATGAGGGGGAAGGGGAGGGAGCATTTTGGTGGCCCTGGGCAAAGGGGAATATACTCTTGTTTCCATATAAACCATCTTTTTTCTCTCTCTCTTTCACTCAGCATCATTTTGCTTCCTGGAGCAGAAATAATTTCCATTACTCATTTAGGGTAACACTTTTATAATGCATGTAAATGTGGAAATGTCTCAGCTGCAAATCTATGGTCCTGCTCAAACACTGGGAAAAAGCTTTAATATATTACACAATAAAGTATTTGTAAACACAGATGACTTGAGTTTAAGAACTTTGGTCAGCTGCAAAATAAACCAATGCAGCATTACAACATGACAATAAATGAGCCAGGCAGGGAACCTGCCTGCAGCTTTAATAAAACCACCACCAACTCAAGAAAAAAACCAAGCCCCGTCACCGGAACAGGTAGGAGAGCAGGTACCCCAAGGAAATTAGGATAAAGAACCACTTGGTTGGCTACCTGTGATATATATTAAGAAAAGGCCAAAAAAAACAGTCATTGTGCCACAGTTAATATCAAGTTAGCCGCCTTGCTGCCAGACCAGCCAAGGCATGAATACTAATGCTGCCCTCAGCTGCCATAGAAATCGTCTCTTTGCATAAGAGCGATGAAGACCTTTTGTCCTTAACTCACTTGTGCCGGGACTAAGCCAGGAGCTCCAGCTGCATCTGCAATCAGACAGGCTCTGCTTAGCAGCGCTGAACTCTCAGCATTATGTTTAAAACTCACTCTTCTCCGCCTCCCGGGGAGAAAATTAAAAAGAAGGCTGCACACACGTTCTTTGGTAGGAGCAGCCCCAAGGTGGTGTCCCTGCTGGTTGCGCAGCAAGCAGATAAAAGCACAGCCAGAAAACACTTTTCTGAGCACTTTGGCTGTGTAAGCACAGCAGGGGACCCACAGGCCCTCCCTGAGGGGCAGCGATGGGGACAGAAGGCGGTGGGAGACTGCACAGGCAATGCAGGGCTGTGCTGACACCGGCAGAGGTGCGGGGACGCAGGCAAAGCCTGAGAGACCTACTGGGGCAAGGGATGCAGCGACCGCGGGGAATACCCCCCCCCGCCATTAGTGTGGGCTTGCGTACGGGGGGGAGGGGGGGCAGCACAATTTTGTACAAATCCAGAAGCGAGTGGAAGCCTTTCTCAGTCGACAGGAAGGCGAGGGCCCTGTCACCATGCAGCAGTGGCAGTTCCTTCAGCCTTGGACAGGCAGCAGCATGCCAACAGCCAAACCACAGGTTGTGTTACGCACCGCTGCAGCCGTTTTCAACGTCGCTGTTTTCCTACCCGGTATGGCTGGGAGTGCCGAGACAAGCAAATTAAGAAATTAATTTTCATGTAGAAGTTTTCCTCCTGCCTCCCTGCTTGAGAGTATCCTTGGGTTTATGTAATACCGCTCACCCAGCAGTCTCGCATCACTTTCTTGAAGCATCGCCTACATGGTGGAGTTACTGCAGAGCTGTTACTTCAGAATAGCCATTTCTGAACAACCCTGTGCAAAACCAGGCTTATTCTGAAACAGGAAAATCTTATTCTGAGTACTCCATTAAAACTGACTCCTTTCTAAGGGTGGATTAGGTTACATCAGATCAGGTGGAAGAAGGGTGCCCACACACAGAAGGATCAGGAAGAGTCTTCAGGCTCACACCCTCTCTTAATTGGTGTGAATTTGCAGGCACAGACAACTGTCCCATTGCATAGAGGAAAAAAGCTGGAGTATATGGATAGGAGTCTGATACGAAGGTGCATCATAGGCCTCCCAAGCCCGGCTCTTTCTTCTAAGTACATAACAAGTCTATGAAGTTTACTTTCTCCTGTCAGTTGCACATCTTACACAATGTATTTTGTTCTTTTATCTTTTATTTTTTCTTACGTTTATTATTTTTTCCCCTGCTTACTTCTGGAGTTGTCAGCTTTCTCTTTAGCTCTCCAGTCCTGCTTCTTAAAACAACTGCACGTGTACAAACACCTGATTCCTTATGACACAACACTTCCAATTTTCACATAACCACCTTGCAGTCAACTACCTGCAGCAAACCAGTGTATCCAAGCAAATCAGGGCTCACTGCATTTATGTCAGTCACTTGTTGTTTTCAAGAATCTGGTGGATCGCTTGATCTCACAGTATACACACGCTGCCATTTCCTCCATCAGTAAATCCATGAAAATTAGCAGAACAAAAATAATGGTGACACTGAATAATTCAGTAATACACTCTGACAATATCTGCTAAACTCCCATCAACACAGCCTACTTTGGTGTTGCTGCAGCATACAGTGTAACTGGCTTTACAGTCCTATGGGCTATTCTTAGCCTGGGGTTTGGATACTTAACACCTTTTGCAAGAACAGGAATAGAACAATAAACTGAGATTTTATCATAATGATGCTAAAAGTAGAAGGATAAAACCCCAACCAGAGTAGACTGATATTTTGTCACACTTATAGGAAAGTCGATGTAATGATTGTCTCTACTTGGTCAGCTTAGGCTTTGCTGCTTGGATTTGGGCATCCATCTCCTCCTCTGCCATGCTCACAACAATATGATGTGAGAGCACACTTATGCGGCAACCAGGGAGGTAGTTTATGAGCCAAATAAAAAATCCACGCATGGTACAGAAGTGGATGGTTGAAGATACTGTACCTAATGATTCAGCCATTCTTCTTTAGACAAAAAGGAAGAGGTAAATCATAAAGCTGAGTCCTTGAGATGAAGGAAAGACACGGAACAGCTTTGTGTCAATATGAGCGGAGCTACTACTGTGGCACCTTAATGTGAAGGAATGAAGCGCTTCCCTAGCTGAGTCAGGGAACTGAGGCAATTAAATTTTTGGTTTTCTTTGTAGTTAGCTTCCTCAAGGGATTCTTAAGTCAGTGCTGTTACCAAAAGAAACGCTTGCCAAGGCTTGCCGACCTGGCGTGCATCTGTACAGATCCTGGGAGTGCCTCTTCAGTTTTGCCAAGCCAGGTTAGCTCAAGTCACTG
Source organism: Gorsachius magnificus (assembly GCA_034008185.1). Classification (NCBI taxonomy): domain Eukaryota; kingdom Metazoa; phylum Chordata; class Aves; order Pelecaniformes; family Ardeidae; genus Gorsachius; species Gorsachius magnificus. The sequence goes on along the minus strand of CM067083.1, from coordinate 34,563,246 downwards.
TCAAACTACTATTAAACTAAACTGGTTGGCTGCTCAATAGCTGAGCAGTGAGAGGCATAACTTCCAACCAAGCAATAGTAACAACTATTGGAAATAGTACCATCATAAACTGCTGTGGTCATTCCCAAATCCCACTTGGCAATTACAGGGTAAACACCAAGGACAGAGACACGACATCAGGAAGCAGTATCATCTGCCTGGAAAAACCTGCAAGATACATAAGGGCAGATTTACATATATACACAGGATTTTGGAATATCTCAAAAGGCCTAATTTGACTATAAAACATGGAGTAGTTTCTGCAAATCCTTTAGAAGGAAAGGTAATCAGAGGTATGGCTTGCTGGCTCAAAACAAAAGCTCAGTTCTTTGAATGCTTAGTTCAGCAAGCGTCTCAGGTAAATACAGCACTGGTTACCTTAAACCACTTGACATACAATTTGTATCAGGAATTCTTCTTCTATGCTTTTGCAATCATGATTTTATCACGATAAGGTCAAGGCAGTTGGATATAGAAGAATATAAGTTTCAGTTAATTCTCCTAGGCTCTGAACCAGGTTGATGTCAGCTTAAGATGAAAGAAGTTATGCCTGGTGGTCCATAAAACAAGTTGTTCCACTAAACGAGTACCTTTTGAAAGGAGAAAATCTCACATCCCCATACAACATTATTCATCCAAGTGGTAAACCATTAGTGTAAATCATCTCTAGGTAGCCATTTACAAGATATATGGGATAATGGTTTGGCCACAGAACATTTCTGGAGGAAGATATCGTGAAAGAAGTGGAGGAATGATATCCTATTGTTGAAATGTCTGACGACTCTTATGTACTTCCCACAGGGTTAACATCTCCTTATTCTGCAACCTGTTCTTTGCAAACTGCATGGAAGAATCCTGCATGAAAAACTGGCTGTAGCCCAGACAGGTTGTACCCTACACAGTTTCTCTAATAATTAAAATTAAAACAGAATTCAATCCCAAACCTACTTATTTTAGGTTATGTTTCTACTACTTCCATCTATCTCAACATCCAGAAGTAGGTTAAAATTAAACTAACAGATTTTTCATATTCCTGTTTTTCCCAAGATACTAGATCTATTCAAATAATCACTTGTTAAAAATCCATTTTTTTTTTAAACTAGAACTATAAAAAAATGCATGAAGTACTACATTACCTTTCCTACTTTCCTAATGGCATCTCCTCAAAGCTCATGGGATGATGGCCTGTAATTCAGTAAACAGGAGAAAGTTGTTCTGGCCCCTGTACGTACCTGAGTGCTCCTGCTAAAAGATGCAACTTGATGATGACTACTTATCTTTTTTTAAAAAAAGCACACTACACATTTACTTTTGCTTTGTAGCTATAAGAGACCTTTCACAAAAGCCATTTTCTCTCAAAGTCATTTATTTCCTTGCAAAATACAATCTACAACATAAAATACAAACCCCCATGTTTTCCTCTAATCCCTTTCAGCTACCATACTATTCAATGCTATTGTAAAGTAGGTGTGAAAATTTCAGATGGAAAACATGAGTTAGTTGGATCACATCCCCTTCAAATACCTCAATTATTTTGCAGTCAAAAAACTTGATAAGGATTCAGAGGTTTGTTTTGTTTTGTTTTTTAAAGTTCATAGGAACTATTATACCAGAAGACAGAGTAAATGCACCAACCTGATACAGATCTCCTACTAGCTCCCCCTGGGGAAAGCATGACTGAGGAGTTAGTATCAGTAGCCAGCAGGACAGTGATCTCATTTCAGTGACCTTGTTCTTTCAGCATCAGTGATGACTTACAATGGCAAAGCATTTAATATTAATATGTAAACTCTGTCAAGTGCTTTCTAAAATGTCAAGTGCCCCTCCCCCAATTTACAAACTATTATTTTATAGATACTGTATTATAAAAATGTTATGAAGTTATGTTATAAGCAGTTATTAATGCCTTTGCTACAGGCTGAACCTGTAAGAGGTGACTGAGCAACCGGCTGTTATGGGATGCCTATTTGGGATAGATCAAGCTAATTTTTCTAACACACCTTGCCAGTATTTTGTTTCAGAAAAGTGACAAGCTGTTGGCCTCAACAGCTGCAGTGCTGGTGGTTCAAGAGCCAGCTAAGTCAGTAAACACAGAAGTTTTCAGACTGGGAGAAGCAAAGGGATGGCAAGAGGAGTACAAGCATTACATACTTGATTATACTTCATCTCCTCTTAGACTATAATCACCATCTGTTGGATACAGGGTGTTTAAAAGTCTTTTATATTTACTTGGAGCATTCATAACTTCCCTGCTGGAAGCAGGTAGTCATAGAGGAATAACTGTAGAAATGCCATTCAGCACAAACTAGCTCAGATCTACCTCCAGTAAGTTTCCCTACACACATTCCAACGCTTGCTTTTCAGGAGGGTGTAATGGTTTACACATTATTCTTAAGTAGAGGAAGTTTCAATGGCAGATTAGTAACATCAACTGACAAGCTCTATGTGCCTGTCAACAATGCACAGCAGAGCTGTTCCTGTCTTCGGCCTAAAACAGTTGCCATATAAAAAAATACTCCGTTTTCCTTTATTAAAAAAATCCATCATCTGAAGTCAGTAAGAGATCATGAGTATCTAGAAGTATTGTGTAAATTTTCCACACTCAGCTGACTTCAAATGTTAACGGCTTTAAAAACAGGAGAATAAAACTCCAAGTTTATGAATGTCTGACAACAAACTGTGTAATCCCGGTGCATCGTTGTCGGCGTTGCTAAATCTGGTCTTGATACCACAGTGTCAAAAACCATCAGGTGCAACTGCCACATGCCGTTTCAGTCATTCTGTGGCTTTTTGTGGAAGTATGTGCAGATCTTCCTCATGGAAACTGAAGTGGTTGCAGCCTAGAGAAAAAAAAAACAACCAACAAAAAACATTTCTAGGTTAACAGTTCATATGCTGCAGAAGTCTTAAAGTCACCCTCCATCACTGCTCCAGTTTGATAGCTTCCCAAATAAGACAGTAAATGAAAGGTTCTTTACTATAATCTGTTATAAGATAAGAGGCTTACTACCTACAGGAAACACTGACTAAAACCTAGGGTTGTCTTACTGCCATAGGAAAAGCACTCTGGCTGCAGTTTCAGCTTCCCTACAGCAGATAAGAGGGCTGCAGATTTCCAAGACGTAGCAGACCAATGAATGCTTCTGGTATTCCAGGCACCTCTGCAGGCTTCGAGTACAACACAGGAGCATGCCGAAATCTGAACTAGAGCATACTGGGCAGAAAAGATAATTGTTCTATTGCAATTTTTCTCCAGGGCAAATCTTTCTGTTTTGTGCTTAAACACACACAGCATAAAGCACGAGTAGCTGTAGGTTTACTATAACCAAGATTTCTTGGTATAACCACAATATGAAGAGTTCAGCTGCTATCTGTAACTTAAGGAGTGGTGGCTTGCCCACTTTACATCTGATAGAAGTGCTGGAAGAGGTGAAATCAGGTAAGACATGAGATATTTTACCAAAATAAGCCTTAATGATGGCAACAACTTCTAGCATCAGATGTACAATTGAGAGTACAACTAAAATTTGATGAGCAAAAATTTACCTAACCTTTACTGAAATAAGACTCAGTCAATGACTCCATAGGACTCAGAGTCCAGTTTCAGACACGAGTCGAGTTTGGTTTATTTTAAAAAATGTAATTATTGTTTCTCAGTTTGCATGTTAAACCTTCATGCCCTCATGCCAACTGTTTTAGCTGCTTTATAAGCTTAACTTTCAGATCCTAGGATGAGCCCTGTGCCAGGCTTCTTGTACATCAAAAGTAGGATTATGTAGGTCAAGTCCTGTCCTCTGACTCTTTTGCAATTCCTTTGTTTTCTGCTAGTTTCCAGTTGAAGGAACTGAAGGCATTATTTAGCCCCATGGTTTTAACATGGGTAACAAATTCTTTTGCTACCTGGGCTAGAATAAAATTTAGCTCTTTCTTCCAATGTTAAAGGGGCTTTCCAGTAACATAAACGGGCAATTGTGACGGTGAACACATAAACAGTAGATCTGCCAGGAAAAGTGCTGTCATTACTGTGCTTCTCAGAGTAAAGCTGTATTTCAGATGACAGCTACATCCTTCAAACACCTGACTGGGGACTGGGAGGATCTCTGATCTCCTGCATGCCCTAAGTCCCTCTAAAGTGAGGGACATCAACAACCTAAAAATTTTCTTCCTGCATGGAGGGGATTAGTAGACAACAGCATTAATATATCTGGCTTATTAGGGCAGAAATCATCAATTTTGTACATAATCAAAGGGATCAGACAATTCTTTGAATACCTGAGCAGGAGACAACAAACAAGGGAAGAGTGGCAGCTAGGGATAACAACTTCTTTCATGACCACTGTCACTGACCATCCTACTTACGGTTTTCAGCGAAGTGGCCGCTCCCACAGCCTCTTGTCGTTTGGCACTGGGACTGCAAGACGACGGGCTGTTTGACACACTCTGGCTGTCAGCTCTGCTAGTCCGGAGCTTCTCTCCCAGAGCAGACAACCAATTTTTTCTTTCTGGTGAACTATTCTCTTTATCTATTACCTCAGTGTCTTTCCCACATGGAGATCTGAAAAGATGGGGGCGAGTTTGAATGCCCGATGGATTAATACGGCTTCCAGGAAAGGAAGGCTCTTTTGGGCTGTGGCTGGAGCCTTCGTGGTCATTATCCAAGTCAGACAGGCTGAGAGAGCCTTCATCACAAACTTTCTGGTCTGCAGCGAAGTGACATAAATTCAGCTTGGATTTCTTAGCCACATCGTCCAGTTCAGTCACACAGTTACAGGCCTGCAGACACTTCTGCCCCGCACTGTCCTCCTTGCTGCAGTCTAGCCTTCTCTTGGCACGCTTTTCAAACTGTGAGGATTTAGGGGGGCAAGAGCCCTCCAGGAGACCTTGGGTGACTTCTGCCAGGGCTTTTCTAGGAGAAGGAGCCTTTTTCACCACTTCTGGAGGAGAAGAGCATGGAGTCCTTGTAACCCAATGTTTAATGGACATTTTGGAGGAAGGGATCAGCTTGGGAGAAGCGCATGGGCTGGCTCCACTCCGCTTGGCTGGGGTGCAGGCTGTGGTTGTCTGGGTTTTGAGAGTGCCCGTCAGAGTGTTTGTAGACAGGGGAAGGTCTCCAGAATAAATCGGAGCACAGGCAGCCGGCCGTGGTGAGGAAATGCACGGGCTGCCCACTGTGAATGCTTTGGCAGGAGTACTCTGTGGGCTGGCTGGTGGTCCTGATAGGGAAGAAATAAGTAGTCTAATGAGGAGCACAGAACAGCAGATTAAAGACAGCCCTTTTATAAACAACCCATCCAACTAGGAGATTAATTCAGCGATGACCCTGCCTCTAATTTCAGTTAATCTGGTACAAGTCCTATGTAAAATCCTATGTAAAATATCATATTGATAAGTATAATACAGTACGTTTGTGTAATGTCTGATGTCTATACCTTCTGTAACAGGCACTCTTATGTGAGCTACCGCTAAGGGACTGACAGACAGACAAAACAGATCTTGAATCTTCCAAGTTTACCTAGCCTTGCTGGAAGCCTTGCAGCATCTCAATCCAGAGAGCTGACTGAGGGCACGGCTGGTCCCCACCATCTTTAGTGGTTGTGTTAGTGAGTTGAGGGACAAACGGACTGTAAGCAGGTCCCACAGCTAATTACAATACCAAGGAAGCCAGCCTTACTCTATAATGCCTTACCACATGAATAATGCTCCTAGTCAGGCATTAATAGTTGCATATTTTAAAGATGAAACAAAAATAGTGACAACAGGAAAGGACATACTTTCATTCTCTTGTGTTTTTGCTGGAGGATTTTTTGTGATGCTATATTAGTATGAAGATGGTAGTCATTTAACAGGGAAATGTGAGAAATTCTTCACCTCCTTAACAAGGACTTAAGTTCCAAAGAAAATAAAATCTGTCACTGTAGTAAATTATTTCTTTAAAACAAATTATTCTCAAACAGATATTTCACAATGGCTTTTGAGCTCACTAGCCAAGATGTACACCCCCCTGCTTTTAAAAAGAGGGGCTCTAAATACCCAGCTTCTTAAAACAGTAATCACAGGTAGGGGCATAAGGACCTCACTAATAACAGTGGGAATCATATATAGCAAAGATCTTGGTCTGCAGCAATATTAGAGGGGTGGGTTTTTTGTTTGGTTAGTTTTTATTTCTGGCACCCTCCCAACAGAGAGCACATTAGCGGGTTTGTTAGATGCCTGCTTTCTCATTCATCGAACTTGAGGTGATGCCATTAAATAAATAGCACCTTAGTTACTCTATGCATTTCCACTGCTGAGCACAACAGCTCTAAACGTTTTCTGTATACCAGGAGTTTAATCTGAACTCCTAATTCTCAGCATTAGCACTGTACTATAAAGGACTTCATTAGAACAGTGCTAATGTAGAAGTCTAGTGTGAATAACCTGCCATTTTCTTTAGGACACTGGGCTGTCTCACAAATAACATGCTGAATGAGCACCTACATGCCTCTTCGATTATATACCATACTAAGCCTCTTTCGGCCCTTCCTTTTATTATATAGTATCCCCAATACAAGTACTGGTGCATCAGAGCAAAATTAAACAGGATGCCGTATTAACGGTTCCCACTACAAATCACTCTAACACACGAAACGGTGTTAAAGGCTCATTTCCTGATAAAATATGCTACTTCATAACAGCTTGCTTCAATCTAGACTAAGAGAAAGTAACTGCCAAGACTGGTTCTCCTAATCTTTACTTTCAGCTGGGAAATCAGCTGCACTTAAAAATCTAAGCTCCTAGAAGTAGAGGAGAAGCAAGCTCAGCAGCTATTGATCCCTAATGACCATCTACAAATTCATACAGCGGAAGTATTGCATAACTGGTTGGGTATGAGCACCCTCAATCCCAAACCAGTCTGAAAGTTATACTGTGGAGACACTGGATAAGGGAGAAAGGCTATTCTGAGAGTTGGATGGATGTCACAGCAAGAAGCAAAACCAAACTTGCGAAACATCCCCAAACTTGAGATAAAGAATAAAAAGATCAGGCTTTTTTGTAAGAGTGCATGCATTATTCAGGCTTCTACTAGGCCAGTTCCAAGCTGTTTCCATTTATGCTGTTGTTTGCAATACTGTAAATACCTGCATTCAACCTGCATAATGCCAAAGCAGGTTATTTCAGATGTTTCCTACCTTCTCTGCTAAAAATGTTCTAGAGTAATATTATCAATCTCCAGATTAAAGAGTCACAAATTGTCCATGCACAGGCCTGCTCCAGAAATTTGGTTACACAAAACCATAAAGTAGTGCAACTTAGCAAAACCACAAAAATAATTTCAAAAGAAAACTGTGCTTGCTGCACTTGACGATGTAGGTCAACAGTCAATACGCAGCCTCAATCTCACAATTTGTTCCACATAAATGGGTGGGGAACTACCTAGATCTCATCCCAGCAGGTCTGAAATAGTACTTAGCTTGCCAGCTCTGAACCAGTCTCTGCAGATAACTCCTATATTCTAACAGCATGTGCTTTGTGTTCAAGAGCCAATGTCAGCAGGAAGCCTGCTGTTGTGTTTGCAGTGTCTGTGTACTTCCTCTTCCCTCCTGTGTTACTCTAATGCAGCAAGAGCAAGGAGAAATAAGTTATTTTTCTAGTGTAATTGCCAAAGCTGACTTGTAAAGTTTTAGTGTACAAGCTACTTTAGGTTTCAGGCTTCTGGACTAGACCTATGCTTACTTCTCTTTTGCTGAAACTAGTGCACAAAGCTGGTTTTGAACCTTCTCTGAAGCAGAGCACGTGCACACACAAACCATTTACCAGCTACAGAGAGACCTGGCACTCTCTCTGCTATTGTCCTGCAAACTTCCTGCAAGACTGTTACTCACTGGCAAAAGGTTAGAGGTAATGTTATCCCATTAGTGGGATTTGGAGACCTTCAGCCTTTATTTGTGTTAGCCAAGGTGAAATTAATTTGGAGGGTGGCTAGAAAAGATAGGTGGAACACAGGAAGTCACATCACCAGCTGCTGGGAAGCTATTGTATTCTTAGGTTTAGAGCTAGTCTACAGAGAAGCTCATCTTATTTCACTTTTTTTTGGGGGGGTGGGGATGTATTCTCCTTTCACCTACTCTACTGTAACAAAATGCAATTTTCAGACAAGTCAAACTAGTGTCATGATCAAGGGCTCCTTTCTTCTGGTCTAGGGCACTGTCCAGTGAGTAGCTTCTCCACAGAGCCCAGATCCGCTTGCTAGCTGTGCGAGTGGGCTGCATATAGCTTGTCTGATCGCCTAGGCTTTGTAGAAAGGTATTGCATTTATTAATTAGATTTAACATGCGAATAGATGAATGCTACTGATTAATTCTGGAACATTATGATCACATGATGATTGTCTGCATGAATTTCTGGAGTACTCTCACTACGTGGCATTTGTCTGTATAGAGAGTCTGTACCGCTGTATGAAGTTGAAGAAAGAGATGTAATATTGGTAGCAGCAGCAAAGAAATCTGTGCAGAATTCAGCTGCTGGGCAGAAGGAAACAGTTCAGAGTTCCAAGGCTGTATATGTGCTGTCAGCCCTTTACTGGGTAAACTAGCAAACTGGAAAAAGCATATGATCTTACTGTTCTCAGTTATTATTCGATATAAAAAAAAAGCGTGACTTGTTGCCGCAGTGCATGCACTCATGACATCTCCTTTGGCTATTCAATTACTGAACCCTGCTTATACCCACTGAAGATCTGGCTGCCCAACAAGCTGTATTCATGAATATTTGTTTTGCAGTCTGGTCATACAGACTTCGGCATACTTTTAAGCTATTTCAGCCAGCTTGCCTTGTTGGTGGCAGAAGTATTTACAAGTAGAAATTTTGTCTGGCTATAGGAATTATTGCCTAATATGAAAAAAACTGAAGACTGATAAGACAAGCCAAAGGCTTCTGTTGGTACAGAGAACAGCCAAAATTCAGAAGCCATGTTGCAGAGCAAGATATCTCAGTTCAGGGGCCTTACCTGCTCCACGCTGTTGTTCTGGTTTCTTCTGAGTGACCCAGCCCACCGAGTTGATTTTGCTGAATGTTGATTTCTCCTCCTCAGGATGACGTCGTAAGCGCCAAATCCTCACAGTGTTGTCATCAGAGCACGTGGCAATCTACAGTATAAATGAGTTTGTTGGAGTAACCAGGGCACATTCCATGGATCACTGACCAAGTGAACTAGAACAGCTACACCTGACACACCACGCCAATATGAATGACGCTGAAGCCTGGTTGAGGGGAGTACAAGATTTGCCCATAAAACAAACAAAACAACCCAACTCTGTTTTGTTACTATACCAGACACAGTATTTGCTTTAAAGTGGGCAAGGCCACCACCTTCATGTCCTTCTGCTAGAGAAATCTCAGTCGCCAGTAACTGTTTGCCTTGCATAGCTCAGTAACAGACGGCGGTCTGCTCAGGAAGGGCCAGGGCATATTTTGAGATTTCAATCACTTGGTAGACAAAAGTGGCCATGCTGCTTTTTGTACCTCCATCTAGGTCCTTTTCCTTTTCTCAGGACCTTTTCTGCTTGGGGATGAACATTTGCACACACTGGGAAGGTGACATTGGAAGGCTGTTGCACGAGCCTTAAGCGCTATCTCCTCAGAGTCAGGTGTCAGCAGTATCTGGCAGAGAAACCAGCTCTGCTAGAAACATTGGCCTAGATTCCCACGACAGCATCATGCGCTCCAAAAGGATCTGTGGAATCTAATCTGAAGAAGCAGCAGAACCCACCTAGCCCACATTTTATGGCTCTCTTTGGACAGATTAGATGGTGACTCACATGGGAATCAGCAGCAAGAAAACGGAAATGCTGTGGCCAAAGTTCATAGTAATCTGGATGGGAAAGTGCCTCTATTCTGACCTCTGTGACACCAATACTGTCCCTACAGAAATCAACTTTGCCTCTCAAATCACTCCAAGCAGCTTCCTGACCTGTCTTAGCACATTTTCCACTTTTCTTCATGCTTTGTCATCTGTACAATGGTTCACTAATTCTTACCTGTGCCAGTAACGATTATAAAGGCTGTATTAGTCTGCATTTCCAACATATCATGATCAGGATGCTGGACTACCTCTACATCACAGGTTTCATCTAAAATCCTAATTTGCAGATTTTTGTGCATCTTACATGACTAGAACAATTCCTCCTGTTTGCCTGCAAGACTCACACCCTCCTACACTGCAATGCTTTTCTGAAGACCTGGTGCTATAGCGCAAGCTAGGAAAAGTGGCTGACTTGCTTAATACTGTGGGGTGAAAGAAACTCTGGCTATTATTAGGACACCATCTAGGATTTTTCAGGGTTATTTCTCATTTTAAGCTAGGCTGATCATTTGAACCAACCTCCTACTGCAGTTCTCTTCCTTTTAGTGATACCTGGTACATGATTACTGACCCAATTTCACTGTAGGTTTTTGGGTGAACACACAAGTATGTCATAAAACCAGCTCAGATTTTGAAAAAAGGTCACAATGAAAAAAGTCCATATGTTTTTTAAAGGGCATTCAAAACTTCTTGCTGCTCTGTACAAGACTAGCAGATGTATCAACGGTCAGACAGGTAAGGAAGCTGCAAGTACACAACCACAAAATAAGCTTTTGGCTTATGAAAGCCCTGATTACATGGTTTCACAGTTTTGTTTCTTACAGGTAGCATCACAAGCTCTCCTCAGGAGAGATCTTTGTTCATTTGCAATTTCCTAGGTCTTATCAAATAGCTTAAATTATTTGAAAATAATGAAAAAGTTCTGATACATTGTACTGAGGTGACAAGCTTGGTTTACGGCACCCCCAAATGAACTTCTTTAGAAATTACTGACTAAAAATTTCCTCCCAAATAAACAAATACTGCTGCAATTTTGAAAAGCAGATGTTGCCACATCACACCCGTTGTTTCACAGGAAAGACAATTTTCCAGAAAACAAACCTTAGTGAAGTCTGAAGGACACCAAGCAATGGAGGTAACTTCTTGAGAGTGACCAAGGAGTATCCGTGGGGGAAGGCTGGGATCAGAAACCTTAAAAATTCCATAGAAAAACAAGTATATAGTCAGAAGCCCCACACTCTAATATATATCACTAAGAAAAGACCCCACAGCCCACCTGTGGCATGTAAATACTTTCCATCTTTCCTATATGAGATGGATAAATCAAAAGCTCTCAGCCTGTCATCGTGAGGCAACAACTGATGGAGCCCTAAGGAACAGTTGATGTTTCATTTCTAGAGGTAAAGCAGCTGGTCAGCACTGAGATGTACTGACTTGCGTGGAAACACTTGTTCAGTTCCTGCTACACACAGGATTTCTGCCTCCAGAGTTGTCAGCCTAAAACACGACACAAGCTATTTCACTATATTAAGTACCTCTACCTGTTCTAGGTAAGATGCTTAAAAGTTTGGAAAGCTCATACATTGAATCAGGACAGGCAAATATATTCTGCTGCTGTTTTACAAATGTTCCAGTCACAGGTCAATGGTTTATTAAAAAAATAAAACCGCCACCAACAAAATTCTATGGATGAACCTTCAGGATTGGCATTTGTGCGACTGCCAAGTGCCTGTACCTCCTCCAACCAACCAGCTGGACCAGAGACCCGCTTATGTGTTCATAAAAAAGCTCCCTAAATCACTCATGCTCATTAAACTGATCTCCATTTCTCTTACACCCTTCATAAAAATCTTTCTCCTATTCTACAGTATTACTATTAATCTTTGATTACAGCTCACGCAAGTGACAGATTCAGCTGAAGCCAGCATTAAGTGGCCCAAGGAAGAAAACACACACACACAAAACATTACATCCAAGTTTTCAGCAGGCAATGCTTTCTGGAGCTATGAGTCACAATTATTGATGTGACATTATAAGGGGGATTTATCAAGGGGATTTGCATAAATGACTAAGTGAATGAACAGATCCTTTAGTGTGTGGGCAAAGGAGTAGACATTACATACAGATTTCAAAGAAAGATGCAAGACATCAGGGAAAGCTTCTGCCTTACACAGAAGTTTTTCTCTTGTGGATCACCTCCTACAACAGCCTGCAAAACTGCAACTGCATTTCCAGCTTCAGATTTAAAGTTGTTCTGATAGAAACAAGTTCATCTTAACAGGCTGTTTTTTCTTTCCTGGCATAGCAGAGGCTATCACCTGATTAAATATCCACTAAAGGCCTTCGTCAGAGTATTCTCTTCTCTGCCAAAACATGCAATACCATGGAAACTAAATCCCTACTTAAGGAATAAACAATGGGAGATCTCAGTGCAGAGAACACCTTCGTTTACATTTAATAGTGGTCTTGCTATACACACAAGAAACACAACAGCAGTCTAGTAGGCCACTGATTGCTGAAAGGAAAGCAGAGGAAGAGAATTATTCTTGCCGGGACACACTGGCCTTACACTATACTAGTGTAAATTAAACCAACTTATATTATTGTGAACTAAAGGAGGATGCATAGTTATAGCTGTGTCCAGTGTGTTTGGCAGAAGACAGCGCAGGCATGTTAAGTCAGGATTAGCCTTTTTGCCTTATTTGACAGGATATTGGGAGGAAGTTAGAGCTATTGTGGAAAGGTTAAAAAGAGAAACCTAGGAAATGAGACTTTATTAGGTACTCTGCTCACTGAAACATCTGTTGTATCCATCTTCAAGATTCAGCATAAAATGGCATGTAGTTTTATGCACCATACAATACAGACACACTTAAATTCCAATGCTGGGACAAACCAAAGGGTAACTTAATATGGTCACCTCAGTGTGGTCTGTACCAGAAGATTCAAAGGACAATGGAACTATGGAATTATATGCCTATAAAAGATATTTTCTTATTACCAGGAAGGTAGCTCAGCTAGGTACCATCTTTGTAGAAGGAAACTTCTCTGCTCTATGGCTTTTATAATCTTTGGGCTGTTCAAGAGTCAGTTCTTTAATCGATGAACTAGCAATTAAAAAAACCACCAACACAATAAAGTGAGTGTTCATTGCCTGGAAGTGATTTATATATGGAAAAAGACTGAAAAAGCATCCTCGTCAGCAAAGCTTCTAGCCACAGTATTCCTTGGGAATTGCTGACCCAAACAAAACTTAGCACTGCTGCAAAAGTTTCTCAAAGAAATAATCTGGGTGGACAAGGTCTTGCTCTGCCTTTTCATTCCCTGACAAGGTCTTGCTCTGCCTTTCATTCCTCTCTAGATATGGAAAGCTAGTGTTCTCATTAAGTCCTTTCCACCATTACCTGTTAATTGCTCATGCAATATCTCGCCATGTTTTTTTCACAGCATAGTAAGTCCTTATTCCAGGAAAAGATACATGTGTTTCAGAGTCAGTAAAATCTGCCAACATTTAAAACAAATTAAGAAGCCTCTGGATATGACAGATCTCGAAAGGGACAGTATTGCTCAAAGTCCCACTTTCTAATATGACTGTGGGATTAAAATAAAAGTAATCATCTGGTGATTTATTTAATAAATACGCAATACGATCTGTCACCCACATGTGATAGCAACAGAAGCCTTCTGTACACGAACACATTTTAAGTGTGCTTAAATGCTTAAACTTTGAGTTGTAATGACATCTTTGAATGCACTCAACCCAGTCCTAGCCTGCATTTCAAGAAAGTATCAAAACATGTGAATACAGGATGTGCATACCAAGTTTGCACAGGTATTTTTGCTGAACTCACACAGAACATGAGGAAGGTTAAAATTACACCACTTGGCATGGGAGTAGCCATGCTACTGCACTCCTGCTACTTCTGAGTAAGCAACCTAGCTGCTTACAAGTGTTCTCCAAATCAAAGAGAATACATGCTCAAACCACAGTCACAGCAGGCTGGCCCTCTGCTCTCAAAGGTTTGTATTTTACTTTCAAACTCATCGTGAAAGGGGTAAACAAGTCAGCATTCCTTAAATTTACCCTAAACCTGAAATAAGCAGTCACCTGTGGTTTCTGTCTATTCTACTTCAGATAAGAAGTCCACCCTGTTCCTGTATGGCTGTCAAATATGGAGAGCGGAACTTGAAGCACACCTTATTCTGAGGTCCCTGCTATTAACTTGATGACATTTGCATTTCCTACACATCAGCACAAGATGCCAAGCAACAAAGTCTCTCAGCTGTCAGATGGTGCTTTGGAATTTTGCTGAAGGCTCTGGCTGAGCCCTTGCTGTAACACAAAGGCTTTAACTACTGTAAAGCATAAGAAAAAGCTATGTCCAAAGCAAGAGCTGGAAAAAGGGCAAGTGGGGGGAAAGAGTGCCCTTTAAAACAGTTAAATTGTTAGGTTTCTGTTAATGTGCTCCATTGCTAAATATGAACGGAGAACTGTCTGTCTACTTGTCATAGCTGGCTGAATCACCAGGATTGAAAGAGGATTTTAATGCCCATTAAAACCAGATTAAGATCAGCAACTTGCAATAAGCAGCAGTGATGAGAGACATATTGATGGCAGGAGGTTATATCTGGTTTACATTAAACAGTTACATCCAGCCTTGACAGCAACACACTCTGGGCACAACATGCCAGGAGCTAACCCCACGCTGCTATAAGTAGGAGTGGGAGGCAGGGACTGTCCTACGTGAACAAGAAAAGCAAATGAAACGAAAGAGTGGAGCAGCACTGGGTTGCATGCTTGGGTCGCTCCCAGTCACCTCACCTTCCAGATGTATGCGTTGCAGTCACTTGAGCCACTGACCAAGAATTGGTCATCTGGGCTGGTGCTGGATTTGATGTAAAAGGTTGAATTCTGGTGCCCGCTGAAAACCGCCACTGTGAGGAAAAAAGAAAATAAAAGCCCCACTCAATGCACAGCCGTGGAGTCGGTTGTGCAAGCAGGGCTGATCTTACAGGCTTTTCCTGCCTAGCCACATATCCACTGGAGAAAGTGGTTGCACTGCTCCCTTGCTCTTGGGATCTGGGGCAGGAAGTCTTTGTTATTCAACTGGAGCCCTTCAGGCTTCCCAAACGAAGCAGGTTTACCTGAACACCTCTCTCCACAGCATTAGGAAGCAGTGGCAGTTTCATAAAAACTTTAGCTTCTCCCATGTCACAAGCAGGCCAAGACATCACCTGGGCTGCCCCACTACTCTGGGTAAGGTTCCTTGTCCCTTCCTCTCTCAGCCACCACCACCAGCCCCGCTACAGGGGTGGCTGCACAGGAAGCATAGCCAGGGCCTTCTTCCGCCCAGGTGGCCACGAAGGCGCTTGCTGCCCCTTCCTCCTGCTGCCAGCATCTTTATTTCATCAACAAGACTTGCATTGTGTCAGCCATGCTCACTGGTTGCCTGTATTTAAAGCCTCAGTAGTGTTTGCTAAAGCCTTGAAACCATCACCCCGAATGGCTGCCGTTTCCCCTATTGCAAGGACCAGAGGAGCTGGCAGCTGGCACAGGAGCTGAGTGTGGATCTACAGCACTTGGCCACACTACATCCTGTCCTCTCATCAGGGCAGAAAGGGTGAGTTTCCCGATGTATTGCCAGGTGGGGCTGGCACCCCCTTGGACCAGCCCTGTTTTAATATTGTTTTTGGTGAAAGAGGTGACCCACAGGCCAGCGGACAGGCAGTCTTTGAAAAGTCGCAAGACCCCAAAAGATCCCTTGGTTTTTACCCGCAGCTCTCAGCACTGCAGTTACAGGACAGTGAGTCCTTTCCTAAGCCAGACCTACCAGCAAGTCCTGTTACAGTGAGGATTTCCTCACGTTCCCCTGCAACCTAAAGCTGCCTACATACCAGATAAGCGCAGCCGCAATTGGGATGAAAGCCAGTGAGTGAGGCGGGAGGTACCAACCCATAGGCAAGCGCTGCCCTCTGCGGGAACAGCAGCACACCGAGAAGCTGCACATGTTTCATCCAGCTGGATGAAATTGAGATTGCTCGCTGGTTTTTATCAGCTGCATAAAGAAGGCAAGAGCTCCATGAGGAGGCCGAGGGCGGGATGCCCTGTGCTTTGGAGAGAGCCCACTCCTGCGGGGGGACAGGCCGGTGAGTGTATTTCCACAGCTCAGCAGCGGCACCCAGGGTTAACCTCAACAACTGACCTATTAATACTTACTACTTGCACCACTTCTCGACTCTGGAAGTGTTCCCACCCACCAGACTGCCTTCCTGAAGAGCAGACAGAAGGACACATCGTTCGTTTAATTTCAATTAACCAAGAGACTGAGAAAAGGCAATGGAAACTAAATCACATGCCCAGCTGGAATACATCTAACAAGTTTTGCTGCTTTCTGAGAAGCAGCCTATGGCCTATTACATAGCAGTTTAGCGCACCAAAGTCTGCGGGCCGTCCTGTCAACATAAAGGTCACAGATGCAGAGTTGAAGGAATCTAAAAAGCTGAAGCATCTCCACAATATGCTGGGGATGCTTTCTCCCAGAAACTCCAGTAGAAGCTAAATTTAAAAGACACCTTAAAATATCTGAATATGACCATTTTTCATAGATTCATATCTAAGAGCTTGAAAAATCAGCGATTGCCAGTAAGCAGATTCAAACTTGTTTCAAGTGGGTAGGAGCTGGACAATAGCCATTCCTCACCAGGTAACGTGCAAACTACTCTTAATCTCAGTCTGGGTGAATCAGTGTCTGCACTTATATAAGTTTTTGTGCTATTAATTTTATGTGGATAGCTTAACATGAAACATGAACAGCCCTTGTAACAAGTGCCTTCTCTCCCAGGTAGCTTTAGACATAAGAGCATGGAATAGGTTTCCTAAGCCTTCAAGCTGGTCTCTCTAAGTCACAGAGAGAATCTTACCTTTCTATGCTCTGTAACCTTTATTTTTTTTCAGCTAATTCCACAGATCATCATGCTTACCTGGAACGGTCCTTAAACTCGTCATATTGAACATGTAGATACTGTCATCAGTGCAGTTAGCAAACAGATTAGTACCGGTGGAATCCAACACCAGGCTAGAATATCCTATAGACAAAGAGAGTTCTTCATAAGAAATAACTCCACAAAAAACATTTTGGAAAACAGGCATTCTCAAAGAAATGCCTAGAGAGGGACATTTGGAAAGGTTCTCTATCACGCATGAGATTGTCATTGGAAAGTTTTTTTGTTTGAGCACTTTCTAGAATAACATCTACATTTTCTCATCAGGACTCAGGGTGATATTTAGAGAGGAATCTCACCTTCAGAGCAGGCAAGCGATTTATTTGATAGTTTCAAATGGATAACAGGAACAACCAAATGTAGAAGCAGAGATTAAAAATAAATAGAAACCCTCATGCTTTGGTAGAATAAGCTATCCTCTGATTTGCTAGTGATTTAGGTTCAAGAAAAATCTTTCCCTGCAGGCAAATTATTTCACAACCAGCTCCTCAAGGATTTCCCTCATATTCTTGGGACTGACACTGACCATTGCCACATCAAGATATTTGATTAGCCAAGCCATCAGGAATTACTGTGTTGCATCAGAGCACTGTAAGGCATTAAGATACAAAGAAGCACAGAGCAACACGAACAAGAGCATTATTGTTTTTGATAACAAACAGCTTCAAGTATTGCTCGACTCTGGAAGGTTATAATGTAAAATCCCAGTCCAGTCTGTTGTCTTCGCAAGATACAATGCAAAGAAAGAGTTCAATCTGATTTCTATTCATGCATCAAAACCACCAGCTAAAAATTCTGCCTCAAGAGCTCTATTATTCCCTTATCTCCATTTCTGAAAATGCACTGCTGAAGCTTATGCAAGTTTTTATCATTGGTGCAATGATACAAAAGAGGGGCACTCCCACTCTTCAACTTGAAAATTTGGTATTGGCAATCAAAATATCCTGCTGACCTTGTCAGTCTGATCAATAACTGGCTAAAAAGATTAAGAGGTGGCACTGTCAGTACTTCTTAAATTCACTTTGCACTTTAATGAATACACCTTCCAGTAACGTACCAAGTTTGCGAGTACTGGTCCCAGGGTAGCAAAAAGTCTTGAAAGGCACTGGGTCCTGACGGTAAGCTGCATAGTTCTTGCGCAAGTCCCATACTTTGATCACACTAAAATAGAAAAGCACAAGTGTCTTCAACTTCAAAATTTCTTTTGCAATAGTGATAGGGCCTTCTAAGAGCACAGGAAGACAGGTTGCTCATTACCGAGGAGTGTCCACTGCTAAGGAACACAACTGAGCAAGAGTAGGGCAGAGACATGCTGAAAGCAAAACAATTGCTCTGCTGATTATGGATAAGGTAACAGCATTGTCTGCTGTCACTAACACAAGATACAACATGAGCCCGCAAGTCAACTCTCTTCAACTAATAAAAGGAAATACAAGGATGCCTTTATACAGTTTTAAAAATCAAGTCCTTCAAGGTTTTTCTTGCTCTCCAGGAGCAAGCCTCTGTCACAAGCCATAGGCAGGAGAGCCAATCTTATCTGCCTCAGAAAGGCTCTGATCACATGGAGCCTGCTAAAGAATCGAGTTCTGAGGGTAATTGCCACATTAATCAATGAGACAGTTTGCTTGAGCTCCAAGATGCTGCAACAGATCTGGCACCTAAAAGAAGGCATCCTTTGTAATTCAAGACAACATTTTCTCAAGCATGCCTACACATATCCAGGCACCAACCACCCACTTGCATACCCAAACAGCTCACTGTCTAACAATAGTCTGTTTACTTGAGGTCCAACAGGTCCATGGGAATAGAGAAAGATGATAAGAACTGCTCTCGTTCTGCCCCATAGCTAAGAGACTAAAACGAGCATTTAGCACGTGCACAATTTGTGCCAGCACTGCCATCTCCAGTAAGAAAGAAAAGTAGCATTCAACTTTGCCAAAGCAAGCTGGCAGTGTAGCTTTGCTGATTCTGCCTAATAGTAACTGTAGCTTTGTGGGCCACTGTGTGATCTTAGGAAAAAAAAAAATCACTGAATCTTTTTCTGCCACTAAGAAGAACATGCAGAACAGACAGAAAAGCAGGTGTCCTCCCTCCTTACCCATCAACAGCTCCTGCAGAGATAAGAGTATGCTCGTCCTGAAGTAGCACCACAGTTACACTCTGCTGGAAATCCTTAAAGGGAAAAAAAAAACCAAAAACTGCACAACTTTATTTTCTTTCAAGGTCAGCAAGATCTTGCTTCTTAGTCCAAGGCCAAGTGAATACTGAGAAAGCCTCCTCCTAGCCAGGCAGGAGAAGCTGGAAACACCAGATGCCATTTATGACACAACATTCCTTCAAACACTCCCACCCGTGAAGTTGCCACTTAGCGGTAAGTGTTTGGGCAGCAGTTTGAAGTTACACTTTTCAGTTTGGTAGAGGTAGGACAGCTGCCTTCATCACAAGGTCTTACTCTAGTAAGACAGTCATTAGTGTGATCAAACTAGGGGAAAAAAAAGAAAGAAAAAAAAATTATAGCCCTCCCTATCTTCCCCCCCCCCAAAAAAAGAATGTGGGACTACTCCTCTCCTCTCTGGAAAAAAAGACGTATTTTCACATTGCGTTTGCACAAAGATGGCTTTGATGGCACGTGGGTTGTCAGACAACTAAACAGTGTCTAAAATTAGCCAAGGCAAGTGACCATGACACAAAAAACCACTTCTGCAAAGATAAATTGAAGCATTTACCACATTCAAGCCAAATATTTCTCACAATAATTACTTCGGAAAACTTCTATGAATAACATCCTCAGGAGACAGGCCTACATTTCCTTTGTTCCCCAGATACCTACCACCAAGGGAGCAAGTCCTCTTAGGTTCTGCCTCTTCTTCTTCAGTTTGGAAGGAGTCTGCTTGTCAACCACATTGTGTGCTCCACTGATTTGATTCACCTGCCTGTAAAATCCATCTGAAAGAAATCAAAGACATCTCAATTAGTAGTTTCTATGCAATTTTCTATGCAATTTTGCCATCACTTTAATAAAACAGGCAGCAGCTTGGAAAAAATCCTAAAAAGTGGCTGAGACTAACCTTTAAGATCATTAATGTATTCTGAAAGATTGTTATTTACATATGAAACCAATGAGAACACAGTAGAAAACAGGAGCATATATGCAAAAAATTGCAGCGGTCAATGTAGAGTGGACACTGAAGCTAGAACTGGCCTAAGCAGGCTGCGTTTGGAAAACATTACCCCTTGGTCTGGTCTTCAGCATGCATCTGGAGTGTTCAAACCATTTCATCCTGAGCAGAACTGTACTCACAGGTGGGTTTCCAGTGCTTTTCCACTCTAGTTCATAATTTTCTCTTAAGTCTTTTGTCTGCTACTTCTCACTTTATGAAATTTTCTGCTTTACTGGAGTAAAGCGACTTTTCTTTTTTTTTTCCTTTACCTCCCACTTCAATCATGTGGAGCCCCCCTTTTCCCCCACTTTGCCAGTTTGAAAAGCCAGGGAACCTGGGACAGATGAAAGAGTGATACATGTTCTGGCAGCCTGGGCCAGGAAACTTCTGGGACAGAGCAGGGAACTGGGAAGAGGCGTACGGGCATGACCTGACCGGGGAAGGAAAAGCTCCAGGAAACAGAAAGAGAGGAGCAGAATGAGCTCACCCTGCATTTAGTAGGTGTTCCCACAAGACATTCAGTTGCTCCCAGCACTCACAAGCTCCTTTGTTCCTGCACTTTCTGCCTTCCTTCCTACTCTGGCAAGAGTCTTCCCAGCTTTGCTTCATCCCTCAGAATGGTTCTGACCTAAGTACTCTCTCTCAGCCCATCTATCTCTGTGACGTCCTACACAAGGATGTATTCTGTACCCCCTTATCTCCTTACCAATACACAGGGTATTATCAGGATAGCATGTATATCATGCTGCAAATCTGAGACTGTTACAAAGTGGAAAAACATATTAGACACAGAAGAAATACCTATTCCACCCTTTTACTGTACTAAAGCAGTCCACTGTTATCTGACAATCTTCTTAACTGAAGCATTGCCTATATTGTAATCAAAAGTAATTGTAATTAATTAGTCCAACATGTACATCTAAGTACTATTTTTACATGAGATACCGAGCTTTTTTGATTCATATCTGAAAGTTCAGTTACCTTTCTTGTTGCATCTGGTATCCCAAACCATGATGTTTCCATCTCTGCCTCCAGTACAGAAGACAGCTGAGAGAGAGAAAAAGAGTGCTATTAGCTTACAAAAGTGTTAATTTAATGAATTGAATGCCATCTATGTGCCTCTGGCTCTTCTGCCCAAACACTTGAGATGCCAGTTCTAGAAATACAAAAATCAGTGTTCTGCCATGCTTTTTGACTAGTTTCCTTACTCTTCCTAGTCTTTCTTTACTACTACTCTAGAGAAAACAG
Source organism: Gorsachius magnificus (assembly GCA_034008185.1). Taxonomy (NCBI): domain Eukaryota; kingdom Metazoa; phylum Chordata; class Aves; order Pelecaniformes; family Ardeidae; genus Gorsachius; species Gorsachius magnificus. Next base: position 34,541,955 of record CM067083.1, on the reverse strand, counting down.
CTTATGAAAAGAGTATTTACAGACGCATGGAAGTAAGGGCTGAATGATTTCAGTATCATGTCTTAAACTTGCCCAAGATCAGAAATGTGCAGATGTTAGCATAAGGTCACCGTGAAGTTCCAACAAGTTAGTTCTGCTTCACTGGATAGGTTGCTGCTCAGTCTGCCTCTGCTATTTGTAACTGTCAGTTTCCAAAGCCCTTTTTTAGCCCCCAAAGTACCAATGTACTGGGGGAAAGAAGAAGGAAAAAACAGACAACAGGGAATATCACCATTTACCTTTCTCAAATCTAGAAAAACCAACTGACTTGAGGCTACACTGGTGACCTTTACATATGCCAAGAAGCTCCCCAGCTCTCACATCCCACACCTTGGCTGTCTGATCTCCTGAAGCAGTGACCTTCAGAGGAAAAGATAAAAAGCTTTAGTTATTTTCTAAACACAGTTGCCAAAGCATTAAAAATAAAGTTAGACAGCAAAAGACTACTTACAATCTTGTGTTCTCCTGGTACCCAGGCAAGGTCAAATACAGCATTTGAGTGAGCCTGCCACTCTAACGAGAAAACAAAAGCCAAGATTAGTTCAGTGCATTGCAGTATGATATTCTGCAGGAGTCTAAAGACCATCAGACAGTGAAATCAGAAAACTTGTGAACAGCTTGCCTTAGGCATGAAAAACAACTATTCACCTATTACTGCTGTTCTAAGAGCCACTCACGCTGCTGCTTTGTAAAGAAGACTCAGCAAAGTATATAAAGGATTTAAGTACTGCCCACACTTATGTTTAAATGACTTGCAAAAGGCTTTCTTGGATTCCAGTGAATCACATACTTGTCACATCAAATGAAGATCATATTCTATATAATATTTACCCTTAAAGATGAGTTTGCTGGTAGCTTGAGCTTCAGTATCATAGAGTCTAACAAATCCTTCTTCATTTGCAACTGCCAATACATGCTCCAAATTCGGGGCTGAAGAGAAATTGAAACATATTTATATACTATGTAGCTGATTCATAATCATGCCCCTGCTCTTTGTGAAGGGCCACAGACGCTTAAAACAGGGTACACAACAAATAGATAGCTGTGAAATAAAAAGTATTTACATAGCAATTTAGATGTTCAAAATGCAGAAACATCGGCAAGCATTTTTCTTCTAGATGTTCCATTCAGGAACACACATGGGCACTCAAATGGCTCCAGGAGCAACTTTTGAGATAATGGCCTCTTTCACCAGCTATAATAGTTCTCTGTATCTGTACTACCTATCACCTACAACCTCCAATACTTTCTACGGATCTGAGTTGAAAAAGCAGGAAGCTGCCTTGCAGAAAAGTGTAAGCTCACACCAAAACCAGAGTACTAGGAACAAAAGATTTTTGCCCTCAAGATCCAGGAGCTTCCACATTTACTTCACTCATCATGTATTTATCATGGGGAAACGCCACATGTCACAGTCTAGTGACACCCATCCACCTCTTTGATTTCTACATACTATTCTCCATCCTGTTATGTCTGTTACATATTTTGAACAAAGCCCAATTTTTTGACTATGGAGCCTAGCACTGTCACCAAGGGGACATACCTTGAAAGAGACAAAGCTGAAACAAAGAGGCATTAAAATAAATGCTTTGTAGTTGCTTCTTTAAGAGAATGCATTCCACTGGTATATCTAGGAGCAGCATGATCCAATTTATCTCACATCTAGGTGCAAGTACATTATTACCAGCTCACTTTAAAACAAGAAACTCTGAAAACAAATTACAGAATCATGGAATCATTTGGTTGGAAAAGACCTTTAAGATCATCGAGTCCAACCGCATGTGTCTACCTACTAAACCATGTCCCTAAGTACCACACCCACCCGTCTTTTAAATACCTCCAGGGATGGGGACTCGACCACTTCCCTGGGAAGTCCGTTCCAGTGCTCGATAACCCTTTCATTAAAGAATTTTTTCCTAATATCCAACCTAAACCTCCCCTGGTACAACTTGAGGCCATTTCCTCTCGTCCTATCACTTGTTACTTGGGAGAAGAGGCCGACCCCCACCTGGCTACACCCTCTTTTCAGGCAGTTGTAGAGGGCGATCAGGTCTCCCCTCAGCCTCCTCTTCTCCAGACTAAACAACCTCAGCTCTCTCAGCCACTCCTCATCAGACTTGTGCTCCAGACCCCTCACCAGCTTCATTATCATGAAGACATATTTTAAAAAAAAAAAAAAAAAAAAAAAAAGCCGACAGCGGTGCCCACACCCCGGTCCCCTAAAAGGGCCTTTCAGAAGGTGACTTTACCTGCAGAAAAGGTGCAGCCGAAAGGAGGGACCGGCGTTCCCGTTTCCCCGTAAGACAGGTGGTCATCTTCTCGGCTGCACTGGTAGCCATCCAAGAGATGCTGCAGGGGAAGCGGCGAGGACCGACCTACAACGAGACAGACGGACCGTAACCGCACCAGACTCCCCAGGCTCGGGACGCGAGGAGCCCCGAGGCCTCCACAGCGGCTGCGGAGGCGCCCAAGCCGCCCACTCCGGGGCCCGGGGGGCAAACCACGGCTGCGGCGGCGGGCGGCCCGGGCTCACGCCTGCGGACGGGACGGGACGGGACGGGGAGCGGCCGCGGTACTCACGGGGCGGCGCGGCCGAGGTGCGGCGGAGCAGCGCGCGGCACAGCATGGCCAAGGACAACCGGCGCGCGCGGACCCGGCTCGTGGCGCCAACTCCCGCCACCAACCGACCCGCCAAACGCGCCTCGGCCCCTCATTGGGCAGCAGGCGCCCGCTGCGCCGCGGCCGCTTCCTCTGATTGGGTGGCGCAGAGGGGCAGGGCCTCCAGGCCACACCCACCCTCCGGCGCGTCACAGGGATGCGGCCGCCGCGAGTGGCCGCGGTGGCCGGTGTGCGCACGCGCCTCGGCGCCCCGCCTGCGCAAAAATCGCGCGGCGACGGTGCGGCCGCCCCCTGGGCCGAGGCGGCGGGAGCGGGAGTGCGCACGCGTGGCGGCGGGGCAGGCGCGGGCCGGGCGGGGCCGAGGCCGGCATGGCTGCCAGCGCCAAGTCCTTTCTGGCCGATGCGGGCTACGGCGAGCAGGAGCTGGACGCCAACTCCGCCCTCATGGAGCTGGACAAAGGTGAGGCCGGGCTGGCGCGGGTTTGGCGGCGGCCTGGGGAGCGGGGCTGGGGCTGCCTGCCCTGTGCGGTCGCCGCTAGGGCCGTTGGCGCCCGCTTTCTGCCCGCCGCCGCGCTATGGGGGGCGGTCCGGCTCCGTCCGCCGATTCCCAGCGGCTGGGAGCTTTGTTTTGTCCGGCTTTACCCCGAGCCGGGGGCGGAGGAAGGACCTGCGTGGCAGGAGCATCGCTTTCCCCGGTAATTATTGCCCTCTTGTTTAGGCCTCAGGTCGGGCAAACTCGGGGAGCAGTGCGAAGCCGTCGTTCGTTTCCCCAGGCTCTTCCAGAAATATCCTTTCCCTATTCTCATTAATTCGGCTTTCCTAAAGCTGGCCGATGTTTTCAGAGTGGGGTAAGTAGCGTCAGTCGGCTTCTGTCCGTTCAGATCTCTGGTCCGTAGTACCGCGCTCTGCCCGGCAGCGTTGCTGCCTCGGAGCCTGGGCAGTCGTGGGGTTTTTCTGCTTGCCTGGTAATGCCCCAGGGGTTCCTACTCAAGTGAGGACAAGCTCTGCTTGGCTGAAGCTTGCTTTCCCTGTCTTTAGTGGGTTGAAGTGGCTGAGAGTGACCAAGGGCACAGTTCCTCTCCAGCTGCCCTGATTTGAGGATTCACTTGCTAGCTGACTGGTTTAAGTTCACTGGTGTAAATTCTGCTCTGTAGGTGTGTTGAAATTCAAAATTAATAAATAGATGAATGATCACATGTGCAAATTCCATCTCTAAGGAATGTTAGTAACAAAGCCCAAAGTATAGCTTTTTCCAAGTGTCTGATGTCTAAATGATGCATGTGATGAAATTAGAGCTACTTTATAACAGCTTACAAAGTTATCTGTTGCTGTTGTGGAATCTTCACTGTTAGCTCCAGGAAGGAAAAGAAATTCACTCACACCTGGCAATGGCAATTAGACTTTTCTGTCTTAGTCCTGGACATGCTTTCCTAGCAGAATGAGATCCCTAAAATGTGCACAAAACAGGCATCTCCTTACACTCCTCCTCACTGGTGTCAGTAGGTTCATTTCCCTGGAACTGGGCCTAAATTTGATGCCACCTGTACTAGAAAATAAAACAGTAGTGTGTTAATAGTCTCTTTTTAAAACTGTATCAGTCTACTTAAATATACTATTTCTAAAGCATAGACTTCTCCTTGTTTTAATTAACTCTCAGAAGTTTTTTTAAAATAATTTCATGTTTAAAGTGTTTGAATTTTTATTGTAAAACAATCTGATAAAGAAATGTGTGTGACTTCTAATAGAAACAACTTCCTGAGGCTGTGTGTGCTGAAAGTTACTCAGCAGAGTGAGAAGCACTTGGAGAAGATCCTAAATGTGGATGAGTTTGTGAAAAGAGTTTTCTCAGTAATTCATAGCAATGATCCGGTTGCTCGAGCTATTACACTCCGGTATGTATTACATAAATGAACCTAATTTACTTGAAATCTCTAGCTAATTATTAGTGTGCTAGCCTGGAATAACAAAATCTGCAACTACCATGAATGAGGTGTAGGAGGCGTTTTCTACATTGGTCACAGAGATAAAAGCAAAGACATCTGTCTTAAAGGGGGTGAACAATAAGGATCTATGATCAGAAGAACAAATTTATTAACAATTCACGATGGTAAGAATTGTGTGGCTGGTTCCAGGCAAAATGGAATTTGCAACATTGAAATTTTGTGCTCTCAAGAAAAATTAAACTGCTGTATGCATAACTTAGATGTATGTAGCTATATGCAACATGATATATTGCGTATGACATACTGTCGTGGTTTAGCGCCAGTCGGCAACCAAGCACCACAGGATTTTTATTGCTAGATAACTGTGTGTAAATATTTGCATAGAACTCTTGCTAAAGTTACTATCGGTACAAATCATGTGTTCATTCTTCTTTTAACTGGATTATGCCAAATATGTCTGAAAAGTATATTTGAGATATTCTTAGCAAAACTGTAGATACTTTGATTTGTTTTGTTCCCTTTTTAGCAGTTGCGCAAATGGTATTGCAGTATTCCCAATAATAACCTTATCTCAGATCAGCATATTATCTTAGAAACAAATTATGAAAGTCAGACATTTACTTGCTTGATCATGGTAACACAAAGTTTTTAGAAACTTTGCTTTCTTAGCATGTGGTTAACCTTTATGACTGTTCAGACATTTGTCACTTAATTACTTCTGCAGTTTTAATTGGCAGGAGGGTGGAAACAGTTCTGGTTTTTTTTGGTTTTTTTTAATCCCCCTAGACTACCATATTTCTGATTTTAAATCCCATGATGTGTACTTCATGTGTGTCTGAAAATAGCCATCGCTACATTTTGGCATTCAATCTGTTGTATTAATATCAGAACTTGAACATAAAAGTTACTTAAGAATGCTCAATGTTCCTAGTGCCATAGTATGCTCTTAATTTTATAGGCATTGTTAGTAAGTTTCTCACTGTGCCCATGTCAAGATAAAAGGTACCAAAATATAGTTAATTTTTATTAACTTTAATTGCCACATGACAAAATTTGTGACCTCTTAATTATATGCCTACTTCTAGCATTTGTTTGTTTCTGTAATAGACATGAAAGAGTATGTATTTATATTAAAAAAATGAGTCTTTTAACAGTTCTTTTACCTTTCTGCTTGGTTTCATCTTGCATTTCTTCATGATCATTGTTTCTCCTGATTTTGCTGTGATTTATTTCTGTAGGATGTTGGGCAGCATGGCATCTATTATTCCAGAAAGGAAGAATGCGCATCACAGTATTCGTCAGAGTTTGGATTCCCATGATAATGTGGAAGTTGAAGCTGCTATATTTGCTGCTGCCAACTTTTCTGCGCAATCAAAGTAAGATGTAATTTTTTTCTTTTTTTTCTTATTGCAGAGAATAGAAACTCCATTCATCTGGCATTCACAAAACTTAGTGTTTTATTTTGTAGTGCTAGCCATGTCATTTATAGGAAAACATTTAATTATGTGCAATAACAGTATTGTAAAAAAGTCTGAAAATAAGTTTAACAGAAATCTATCTTTCTTTTTTTTTCTAAAATGCAGACTAATGGAAAGCTCATAAATATGGGAATGCTAAGTGGAATACCAGCTTTAATCAAGGATTATTTTACAGAAGTTATATTAGGCAACTAAATGTAGCGATGCTTGTCAGTTTTACAAATTTTTTGAAAGGTTCTATTTTATCATTTGATCATGCCCATGTGCAGGGGTTCTAAAATGACGTAGGTCTTGGCAAGCACTCTTTTGTAAAAGTTTTTATTGTTAAAATGCAATGTTTGGTAGTTCAGTTGATTGATTTTTTTTTTTTTTTATTATTTCACTTGGTACTTTTTATTCTCTTTACAGGGATTTTGCTGCAGGAATATGTAATAAAATCAGTGAGATGATTCAAGGTATGTACACATATCAAATGATAAAGGGAAAGCTCTTAATTTCTTTGAGAATTCTTTATTATCCATAAATGAATATCAGATATCAGAATACTGTTGCCTTTATCCTCAAATGATTCCAGTTTTTTAAATTAAATTAGCTAGTCAGTAATCTAATGTCTGGCTCTTGTGTCCTTTTAAAAATCTGACTTTTCAAAATGCATGTTTGGTTAAGACTAAAAAGCTCATCTATAGTTCGATGAATGAACTTAACATAGACTATCGCTGGTTGCTTGAGGTGAGTTAATATGTGTGCTGCTTGCAATGAAGCAAGGAGCAACCTTTTCAGAACCATGAAAGTGCTTGATACAGCTGTGGTTATGCTGCTAGCTTAGTAGGTAAGTTATTTGAAGCTAATGCAAGTGTCTGCACAATCTGCATTCAGCAGTGGTAGCAATGCAGACTTACTGTGTGCCTCAGTACTGCCAAAGGCCAGTCAGTGCAAAGGACTAAGGCTCTGCCTGTCTCTCTCCCCTGTTGCAGGTTTAGCCACACCCGTGGACTTGAAATTGAAGTTGATCCCTATTCTCCAGCACATGCATCATGATGCTAGCCTGGCCTCCAGCTCCCGGCAGCTGCTTCAGCAGCTGGTAACGTCGTATCCCTCTACCAAGATGGTCATTGTTACTCTGCACACCTTTACTCTGCTTGCTGCTTCTTCTTTGGTTGACATTCCTAAACAGGTAATTCTTCCTAATTCATTCCTTCAATTTAAAAGTATAAAGTACATTTAAAAAAACTCAGATTCTAGCTGATGCCAAAAATAAATTGTGACCAATATGCTAGGATGCTTGCTCCTATGTGCTATAGAGAAAGATTACCCTGAAAACTGCTGCTGCTTTCATTTTTTTTGCCCTCTCTGGTCCCATTTCCAGATAACCCCATTACACACAGGGACCCTTCTTTATAGATCATAACCTGTCTGTCTTTAAATCAAATGGGATTGAAATCGACTAGGATCAATCGGTGTTTAGGAAAGCAACCTGACTTTTGCAGAAAGCATTTCATCTTACCTGTAGAACCCAGACTTTACTTTTCACTGCTGTGTATTCTCTTGGGTCATGGATGTGCCTTTTGCCTTCCTTGCATGCAAGCAAATGAATATTTCAGTAGCATAGTGCATTTAAAAATGCATTTCTTGCAGAACTCTGAGGAATTTGAATCGGTTGCTGTAATTTAGGACTATAAACTAAGTTGTGGGAAAGCAGTGATGGAAAAATACAACGCTTTTATGTTCTGATAATGTGCTTTGTGGACGTGATTTATATAGCAGTTCTGAACACAGTGGCATTTGAGATTCATCTAACTAATCCTTGTAAAGTAGTCATGAAAATTATTTGCTTTCAATCCTGCACAGCTCTGGAAGTCTGGTGTCTGTTACTGTTAGACTAATAGCATTGATCTGTCTGAAAACTTCTTTTTTGGTATGGCTGATTTCTGTATTTCAGAGGATGCTTTTGATAGTACTGAACCTAAGCCAACTGAAACAACATTAGAACACTTGATGTGCTTTTTTTTGGTGTTTTTTTTTCCTTATGGTGGCAAGCATGGTGCTTTCAGCTCTGTTCTGCAACGCAACAGCCAACACTGCTTAAAAGTGATGTAGCTGGGGTGGGGATGGAGAGTAAAACCATGGCTGGCATGTTCATGCTTTTTCATGTGCTGGCTATTCAATCTCTAAATTTGCAGGAAATGAACACAACAAAGAACATGAAGTTCAGTGTCACTTAATTTGAGATAAATGCTTTGGAAGGGGTGGGTAGGATTTGGGTTTGTTTGGTTGTTTTTTTGGAGTTGTTTTTGGCAACTACTGAGATGTACAAGGTATGTCTGTGTTGCTGTCTGTTAACTGCAGATCATGCAGACACCTGAGTTAGCATCAAATGCCCAGAATACTTGCTAGTAGTATAATCAGGACAGTATAAAGTGTTTACTGAGCTTCTCAGGTATGTTTTATGGTATTTCTGTGAGTGGCAAAATAGGTCTCAAGGCTTCTTGGGTATGCAGGGTGACGTAGAGAAGGGTGCTTGAACAAAGAGCAGGATGGTAGAAATGGGCTGTCAGACTGTTTTAGCTTGCCACGGCATCACAGTAGGGGCTTTTCTATGTGGCAAGCAATCAGACAGATAAGGTATGTTAGTTTTGAATGAGTATGCTCAAAAATTCTTCACTACTTCTTCAAACTACTTTTGAAAAGGCTTTCTTCTAGTAGCACCTCTCTCTTAAGCAATGGATTTACTTTGTTGCAGATCCAGCTTTTGTTGCAATACTTGAAGAATGACCCCAGGAAGGCTGTGAAGAGGCTTGCAATCCAAGATTTAAAGTTGTTGGCCAACAAGACACCACATACATGGAGCAGAGAAAATATTCAGGTTTATACATTTTTAAGCTAAAGTTTACTATGAAACTTTGCAATTAGTTGTAGAATTCTTCCCAGAAGAACAATTTGGGAGGTAAAGAAAGGAAGAACATACAACTCCATATCCTTAAGTTAGGTTACCGTGCCAAGCAGACTAGCCAAGTATTAATGAACAGGTGAAGAATTACAACAGAGGAAAGGAGTGTGTCTTGTAGTAGGCCTTTTTACAGTAAAGAAGTAACTTTTTCATCTGAAAAACTCATCTAAGAAAATAGACACGAGAGCTGAATGTTTACATTAATCTTAAGATACTGAGCATGTATTAATGCTCTCATGTAACAACACAGAGTCTCTCTGGTATTTGTCAAAGCGTGTCATACAGCAAGGTGTACTTGAAAGGACAAATGTAATTGTGATTTTATTTCTTAGGATTAATGGCTCATTTCCAATAGTATCCTTGTGACTCTTGTATGAATGAGACCCTAGAAGGTGTTTATAGTGCATCTGTGTTATTTGGGGAAGCAGTTGTTTACACTGTAGACAGTATTGTGTTTTCTCCCAATTGCTGTTGCATAGGAACATTTTTTTCTCCCTGTCTTTGCCTTTTTCTGGTAGAAATGACTATAGAAAATAACTCCAGATACGTACGATTAAGATTCTAAAGAGAAAGTAATTATTTCAAGAATGGGCACAGGCTTATAGCTCTACTTTTCTGGGTCTTTGTTTTTATTACTCTTAGAAGCTACTTTTGCTATATGCTGTTGGAGCATAAGGCAGCTGGGAAGAAAAACTATGCAAATTTTTGTTAATAATCATGTGAGAAATAAAGCATGTTTTGCTTTGTCCTCAATTCTTAGATAAAATCCTTTGGAGTGTGCAGAGGTTTTTATTTTAGTGAATGGTTTTATTGTTCATAATGGATTAATACCAGAAATTTATTTCCTTTTAGGAATTTCACAGAATTCCTTTAATGGCTTATGGATTCTTTGCAGTCAAAACGCTACTCTATACCATTATGCTTGGTTGGTAGTTATCTCAGTACAAGTGAGAGGTATTGATAACATGGCTTTAGTAGGTGTCCTGATGGTTGGAATGCATAGGAAAAAGTTCCACTGATGTAGGAACTAAACCAGTGACTGGGTTAGAACAAAATTAATTGACTGAAGCTTGTTATTGCTTGCTGAATGGCATGCAGCAGTAATGAGAGTTTTTCTGACTTCTAAAATATATAGTCAACATTTTGAAATGGGCAACTCTTTTCTTCCATATGTGTAAGTGTCTTGGTAATGTTTATACAACAGGGACTGGAACAGACCCTGCTTTTCTCATGGCAAAACCTGCTTATACCTTTTTACCAACAAGAGTTTCAGCAGTGTTAACTTCTTCAGTGTTTTGAGTCTGTCTGTGTAGGTCAGATAGGAGGCTTGGTCTTTGAATTGTGAAGACTTCACTGACTTCCAGACACCAGCTCTAGAAGCTGTTGCTGTTGATGCTTAGAGAAGTCCTCCTACTGACTGTGAAGGTAACAAGCAGTCTGCAGTCCACCCGCTAATTCTCTGCTCGTGGCATTCTTCATAGTTACTGTTTCAAAGAGTGGTGATCTAATGGCACTGGACTAAAACGTCAGCGTCTTGGGAGGCATCAAGACTTACTTTCAACCCTAATCATGGTATCCTTTTCTGTATGTTGATGCCATGCTATTCAAGGGATTAGTAAAATACTCCATTGGTACACATTACAAGTTTATTTAGAATTTAACTCTTACACTATACAAGAACGTACGTATGCCTGATAAGAACACTGTTTGGGGGTTTTATTTGTTCTGTGGAACTGATTCTGTGTTGTTGTTTTTCTGCAGTTGCTGAGTGTTATCATTCAGCTTTGGCACTCTCTGAGGCAGAATATACTTACATTTTCCATTTGTCTCTCATACTGCTTTCTCTTACATTGACTAAAAAAGCCTCCAAAACCAGTGAATGACTAAGTTGCGGACTGTGTTGGCATAATAAATCGGAGAACAATGTGAATTTTAAGAGTTATTCCAATCTAGATGTGATAAGGCCTGAGGCGATCTGGCAAGAGGCACAAAAGTATGGCAGGAGCTCTCTATAAAGGAGTTAAAAAAAAATAAAATATGCTTTTAGATGTTTATCAAGAAACTTAAACTGTATTCTGTTAGGCACCAGAACTGTTAAAGGAAATGACACTTGAAACTTTGGTCTTCAGAGATGTGTACTTAAAACAATCTGCAGGGTTTTATGTAAGGCAAAATAATCAGTATACCTGTAAGACTGGAGATCTGTCTTAAAATCTTTTGCAATATTTGGTCAATGAGACATGATATTATTTTTGCCACCAATTTTTAATTAATAAATGACTTATAATTGGTGTTTCCTAGCATATGAGACCACTGTCACTTTCTGCAAGCTATTTCCTCAGTCTACTAAAAGAGATGCCTCTGGACACGACTTCTAACTTTTTATTTCAGTATACTATTTTCTGTTGAAAAATTCTGACTCAAAACTTCTCAGACAAATGCAACTAAGTGTTCAATACAGATAGCTCATGGAATTTCCTTACCTTCTTTCCTGCTGCTAATCTTCAGGCACTCTGTGAATCTGCTCTTCAGACTCCTTATGACAGCTTGAAGTTGGGCATGCTATCTGTTCTTTCGACGTTATCAGGGACGATTGCCATTAAACAGTACTTCAGCAGTGCTCCAGGTAGGAAAACTAGATTAGATTGTCTTTGTCATTTCTAATGGGTTGGCTGTCTACTGATGATCAGTTTAATCTCTGCTCACTTTGGAGCATATTCTTAAATTATTTTTGAACGTCAGAACATTAGCTGAGACTCAAACTGCGTATGTGAACTTAGTGGGACACTGTATACCCATCAATAGTCACGGTCTAAGATTTTGTTCTGGATTATGTGGGTAATACACTATATGAAAGGGGTTTTTACCTTTGGGTCTTCAACTTTTCCTCGTAAAATTAAGAAATGTAATGCTTGTAAAATGGCTGACCTGCATTCTGCTGAAAGATTAGCCTTCAGACACAAATATTCTTTCTCATGTATGTCTAACTTGTACAGTGTTCAGGAATGGAGGGAGAGCCTCTGTTTGTGTGTGGAGAGAAAGAGAATGTTTTCATCCTGTCCTTTAAACATATGGAAAAAAATTAATCCTAGGTCAATACATATTTTTTGCAGAAATGTACTTGAAAAGATTTGTGGTGTAATTATGGACAGTGCTGTTTTACATCCTGTTTTCCTTGTCTTTATTTAGGAACAGCAGCTACAACGGTGAGATCATTTGATTTAGTCAAACTAGCACAGGAGTGCTGTTACCATAATAACCGTGGCATTGCAGCTCATGGTGTGAGAATTCTGACTAATATATCAGCCTCTTGTCAGGAAAAAGGTAAATGAAAGTAAGGACAATGAAATGTATCTGTTTACAGTCAAGCTTATGCACTTAATGCGTATTAACTGGTCTTGTCTGTGAACCTGTCTGCAAATCTGTCTGATCCTTCATGCTGCTTAGGGAGAATGGGGACTATAGTCTAGTAGACAATATTCTGTATGATTTTATGAATGGTTGGGTAGACTGTATCTTCATCTAATTTAGAGAAAATTAATGGGCACAGTAGAACTTGTGCTAAATAAATGCTTGTTTTACCTTTGCTGTAAGACTAGTGAATTGTCTGTCAGCCTTTGAAAACTCTTAGCACGAAGTCTGTTGCAAGTGAATAACAAGGTATCTAGAAGTCTTAGAGATTTATGCACAGTCTACACAGCTGGTGTGACTGCTGAATAGTTACTTGAGACATGGAATGGGAGGATTGTTTCTAATCAAAATAAGGTAAGGCAGAAGTATTAGAAAGATACTTACCTGTCATGATTGCAACACCAGTGCAAGCATTCTGACCAATTATGGTCAGAAAATGTGATAGGGAACTAACTTACTGTGTTTATCTTCTCTTAGATCTTCTGCCTTTGGAGCAAGATGCAGTGTTTGGCTTAGAATCTCTTCTTGTTCTTTGTAGTCAAGATGACAGTCCAGGAGCTCAGGCAACCTTCAAGGTGACAGTATTGTTGTCTTTCCCTAGCACAGGTCCAAGTTATAGTAATAGCTTGTATAACAGAAAGGCTAGTGTGTACCAATCCTTTCTGGTGGAAGCATAACATACTGGAAGGAAACAAACATTTTTCTGTTTGGCCCATAATTGGAGTTCAGAGCAGCAGAGAAACTGAGCACAGCTATAGTGCAACTCCTCTCAGCTCTAGAGTAAGTCAGTTGTTGTAGAGGGGAAAGAAAATGCATTCCTCTTAGAGGAACAGCTGTAATAAAACAGGAATTTGAACATGGGGTGGAGGGGTGTCTGGAGGATGAAGAGAATCTTGGAGAGAACCTGCTTTTTGGAGATTGGGATGCAATGTACATTGTAATAATGCTTTTATAAACTTACTTTTCCCACTTCATAAGCTGCTACCAGTTATTTTGTGATATATTTTTGTGCTGTGAGCTCAGGGACAGAGGCTTGGGCTCTTAGAAAAATCTTACCTTTTGTAGAGTACATGGTTCTGAAAAAATATATCTTCTGTATTTCTGTAATCATACTTGCAGATAAGCATGTCTGGCTTTTTTATTTTTAAGTAGACATTGTGTTTATTGTATCTGTTGATTGTGTGAATTGCAGATCACGTTAACTTGTATGGTGAAACTGGTCAAGTGCCGTCCTCATCTGAGCCAGTCAGTAGTTGAATCCCTGCTGACCCAGTTGCACAGTGCCCAGGATGCTGCTAGGATTCTCATGTGCCACTGTTTAGCAGCTATTGCCATGCAGCTGCCTGTCTTAGCAGATGGGATGCTAGGGGACCTAATGGACCTCTATAAATTAATTGGACGATCTACCACAGATAAAAAACAGGAACTCTTGGTAAGACCACCTTCTGGTGAATAGCCCTTGGTGGATAAAGCCTATATGAACTACTGTGGACGGATTTTATTTAAAAAGGCAGCTAAGCTACTTGTGTCCAAGTTGATGTGCTAGTCTATAGCTTTATTTTTGTTTTGCTTTAACTTTTGACTACATATGTTAGTGTTCAATGTCAAAAATCACATCTCCTAGATGGAGCTGAACTTTGCAGTGTATTCCATTAGATTTTCCAGCAGATGGCACTGCTTAGACAAACCTGGCTATTGAAATTATTGGGGTACCTGTGAAATAATGCTTATAGAAAAACAAAATGGCAGTTAGCTCAATTTATGTATGGTATTCTGACGCACATGACTTTTAATATACTCTAAGAGATAAAAATGCTTTTATTATTTTAAGAAAGAAATTATAAGCTTCCCATTAATTATCGGGACATTTGCAAATCTAGTTAAAAGCCACAGTAAAAATTTTTAAAAAATTACTTTCATGGGTTGCCATAACTACTTAAAAGATACATGACTGAGAAAAGTTCCTTCGTTAAAATGTATATGTAATCTTCTGTGTAGTTTTGAGTCCAAAATCAAGCAGATAATTTCCGGTAGTTTAAGAAACAGAATTGGCTTTTTTTTTCTAGCTTTGTTTACCTCCTGAAATATAACCTTCTTCCTCACCCCTCCATTCTTCACTAGGTTTCTCTTGCCACAGTGATATTTGTTTCCAGTCAGAAAGCTTTATCTTCAGAAATCAAAACTGTTATCAAACAGCAACTTGAGAATGCCTCCAATGGATGGACAGCCTACAGGATAGCCAGGCAGGCTTCCAGAATGGTAAGTGAAAATACCTGGAAGAAAGTGGTTTGGTGTTGTTAGAAGGATGCTGGTGTTTTCTTTGAATTGGAAAAAGAAAGTAAGGAAAATGGTAAGACTCAGGAGGAGGAAGTGAATGGGGGGCAAAAAAAATTAATTTCCCCTCTTAATTTCCTGGAATGCTGATTCAGATACATGCCATTTGAGTAGTCATCCCATCAGGGTGGTTTCTTACTTGTCTTTGAAGTATTTGAGAAGGAAGAAAGTAATGACCTGATACTTTCTTGAACGCATGCCTAAGCTGCACTGTCTAGATGTTATTTAGAAGATGCTATAGGCCATCCTGATGTGCCCTTCTCTTTCTTCAATGTGAAGAAGGGAGGAAAAAGATACTGTTTCCCTTTTCCCTTCAGTAAAGTTACAGCTGAGTTTAGATTATGTAGAAACCCTAGTATGAGATGTTAGGGTAATTTTAAACAGGTCAAGTACATATTGCAGTAGGGAGGACAGAATATAGCACATGGTTTTGGTAAATCAGTCAGGATTTTTGATTTTTAGCTCTGGGCTCATTTGATAGTTTTAAACCCAGTGTTTCTGTGAGGACAGAAGATAATATTTCAGTAAAAAATAAAAGTAAATTGTAATATTTGTTTCTCATCTTGTTGAATTATCTTGTTTAAATAAGGACTATACCTTATAGAGGCTGATATTTCCATAAAATAAGCATTTGTGCTTTTATTTATTGTTAGGATTGTCATGATCAAATGATTGGAAGAATTTTCACAGTGTTTTTTTTTTTTTTAAAGTAAGATTAGTCCTGGAGATGTTAGTGTTCTCTTCTTTGTATTTGTTTCATAGAAACCCACAGCCTTTTTTTGTGTCCCTTCTTAGAAACTTTCTTGTCATTACAGGGCAACCATGACATGGCCAGAGAACTGTATCAAAGCCTGCTGACTCAGGTGGCTTCAGAACACTTCTACTTCTGGCTGAACAGCTTGAAGGAGTTCTCCCATGCAGAACAGTGTCTGACAGGTTTGCAGGAGGACAACTATAGCTCAGCACTTTCTTGCATTGCTGAAGCTTTAAAATCCTATCACAAAGGAATAGCGTCACTGACGGTTAGCACAGATCTTCTACTTTAGTGATGATGTTTCTGTATACTGCAGCAGGTCTGCTTCGTTTCTGTTCTTAAACCTCTGAAAAGTTTTTAAAAATGTCTAACATCCGCCAGACTGTCTTTTTGATAAGACTGCAGGGAAGAGCCAGTTGTAACACGCTGCATTTTCAGGGAGAAGAAACTGTAGCTCAGCTAAGTGTGATTAGCTCAATTTCTCTTTTTTCTTTTCCTCTTGCCCCCCCCTCACTTCCTTCCTTGATCAAATGATATGATATGTGACAGATCTTTTTTAAAGTTACAATACTTAAACTTTTCCACTCCTTGTCTTGGCTGAATAAACACTATAGTAATAGTCAAGCCTGGGAATTTTTCTAAATTGGATGCTATCTTCTCAAGATACAGAGAAGGATTTAATAGTCTTCCTTCTGCTGAGTTCATGTTTCCTTATATTTGACAACGTGAGCCTATGGAACCTAACAACAAGGAAACACCAATTTAGTAAGAGGAAGGAGGACAATTCAATCTCATAAAATCAGCCGAATTCACATGGTACCTGCTTTTATGCAAATACTTGCTGCTTCTCTGAAGTGGTGAAAAAGAAGCCATGTGTCTCTGTGAATGTAAACAAAAAAAGCATCAATGAATATGGGCCTTCAGTTCTTACTGGGAAGTTGCTTCTTGACAAAAGACAATCTAGCTTCACACAATACTTTCATATTTTAGTTTCCATGAAGAAATATTACATACAGTTTTTTGTATGTCTTCTGAATGAAGCTTCTTTTTTTTTTTTTTGCAATTACTGGAACTGTCAATGTCATGACAATTCAGGTATTAGTGTTTAATGAAATTCAGATATTACTGTTTATTAATAAACTATCCCTGAATAAGCAGGAGGGATGTCAATTTTACACCTTTGTCCTCTGAGAGAAAGATCCATCGTTCCTGAAGTATTTGTCTTTAACTTGTTGGCTGAGCAAATAAGGCTTTTAATTCAACATTTCAAGATTCCTCTAATGACTAGAACACATTGAGGGGAGGACCTCATCTAGTCAGATGTTAATATTTAATACAGGCAGGACAATAACTTGCTTAAATAGGTCGTTCCATGATTCAGTAATTTAATTAGCTTTTCCCTAGAGTTTCGGTGGGTTTATTTCTGTTGAAGGATTCCTGTCCTCATCTCCTCTGCTGACTTCACATCCTGCATGTTGCACACAAGTATTGCACTCAGAAAAGCACTTCCTTGTGGGTGGTTGTGGTCCAGAGGAGTAAGTACAGGTTTCAGAGGGCTAGAGAAGAGGCACTTGGGTTTCCTGGCTGTTGCTGACTTGTTGCATCGCTTTAGACAAATCCTAACCATGCTTGAGTGTATCAGCTGTAAAAGGAGCCACTCGCTGCTTGCATCAACAAAACTCAATATCTCAAAGGGGAGCAAAGTGCCATAAAGTGCTCATGATTGTTTAACTGCTGAAGACTTAGCTGTCTCTTCCCTCTGACTTCAGCTTTACTGTTGCTGCTGTTTCAGTGTAGAGCATGACTCAGCACTGTTGGTACTGCAGACCATTAGTGCATATGATGAACCCTTTGTAGCTGGAAGACACTGTGCCAGTAAATCTGTTGCAGATGTTCAGTCAGCCCAGTTTAGCAATGATTAAATATTCAGAGTGTCTGATCTTGTCAGAAAATTTCTCAATTCCTTCTTGATACACATGCAACTGTCTGTCTTGCATTGCTGTATGCACAATGTTATTTCATGTGAGTTAGTCCACTTGAAGAAGAGTCCCATTACTTTATGGATGAGAGATGTGGCAGGGGAGGGCAGGGACTTGTCACAGAGCGGATCAGCATTGTCTTGCTGTGTACTTGCTTGTATAGTTAGCAGAGGTTTTGAATAGTATCTGCTCAGAACATGCATCTCACTAGAAGCATTTATCTCCCGAGGTCCCTTCCAACCCTTGCCATTCTGTGATTCTGTAATTGTGCTTATTTTTCACTGCTGATAATCTAGAGAAGATACAGAACTTGAACAAAGCACTAATATAACCATTGATTAAGTAGCACTAACTCCAGATATGTTGGTAACAAGTGGCGGTGGTGTTTGAAGAACTTGGCTGAGCCAAAGAACTCTTTCTGTCATTTTCAAAAAAGAATTGTAACTAATTTATTGCCTGTGGCTACATGAGTAGCAGATATGGTAAATTGCAGTATTAATGAGACAAGCTTGTATTTCCATTTACAAGAATCGAGTCCAATTTGTGCTACTAAAAATGTCTGGATTTTCTGATATAAGTACTGTTACTTTACTTTCTATAAAAGCATGTAGTCTCTGTAGAGCAATTACAGTGCAGTGAGATCTTCTCCACAGAGGGTTTTCTGAAACCACCCTTGCAGAATAAACTGAACAATTTCCATTCAGAAGGGATTTTTTTTTTTATGCCCTTGGAGAAGGGAAAGCAAAGTGGTAGATAAGAGGGGTTGAATGGCTCAAGTGATGAAATAGTCTTATTTCTCTGGTTGAAATCTAGCTTGATAGTTTAAAGTGGTTGCAGTTGGCTGATGTATCCTCACTTTAGTCAATAGTGGGCTGGTTCTCAGATAACGTGATGTTTTGTGAGAAACTAGTTTTCTGCTTTCCTGCTGACAAAGAAATGATTCTTAGTGATGTTTTGGGATGGATTATAACTTCTTTCTTCCAGAAGTGACCTTTTTTTGTTGAGGAATGAGAAGCACTGGGGAAGACATCCATGACTGTAACATATATCCATTCTCTGAGTAAGAGAAGGTACCTGTGCTTTATTTTGCAAATGGCTTCCCCCCTGCAAAAGAAAAAAGTGTTCTCTTCTCAAGATCCAACAGTATAAGAAAAATAAGTAGTGGATTTTTGGCTTAACTGGTACCAAATCTTGAGTACTGCAATTTACCCACTTCTGGGTGTCCTAAGCTGTCACAGATGCTTTTACAAGTCAGATAAGCTCTTAGGTAGCTAAGTTTCACAGAACCATATTTTCTAAATAATAGCAGCATGTCTACCCTCCTGCAGTTTTGTTACTTACTGTTCTTAGTTGTAACTGAACTGTGTGTCTGCCTTCATCAAATGCAGGGTTCAGTGCCTTTATAATGTTCCTGTCCATTTCACAGTTCTAAAAAACAAAAGTTATCACCCCTTCCTCTTGCTGCGTGTAACTTTAGTCAGTTCTTTCTCTTTTGGCTCATGCAGAGAGTCACTTTTTCAGTCCTTAGTGTTTTTCTGTTTGCCCTCCAATTCAGTGTGCGCTCTCTTATGGTAAGGACTGTCTGGACTAAGGACATTTGAAGCGTAATGGCTTGGCCTTGGAAAAGAGGAAATAGGTGCCCTAATAGCATTGTAACAGCTTAAGTCACATTGTTACAAGGGTGATACACTTGAAACACAGTTGTGTGATTACCTAACTTCTGTGTCCTTCATAGTCAGTATGATTTAAATTGAGCAAATCTGTTAAACACAATTTTTAGAAAGCGGCTTTTAGAATTGAACTGAAGGGTTCAGTTGTCTGAGACAGTTCAGTGACATTGCAAAGTTATTTTATCGTGTTTGCTTTTGACCTACATTGCCAACATTCCTATTACTGTGTTTCAGGCTGCTAGTACGCCACTTAATCCTCTGAGCTTTCAGTGTGGATTTGTGAAACTCAGGATTGACCTTCTGCAAGCTTTTTCTCAACTTATTTGTACCTGCAACAGCCTAAAAACAAGTCCACCACCAGCTATTGCCACAACGATTGCTATGACATCAGGAAATGATCTCCAAAGGTGTGGGCGCATCTCTAACCAGGCATGTGTTCTTCTTCCACTCTTGTGCAGTTACATTTATGACTCTGGTATGAATTTTGCTTCTCAGCAAACATACCTGACAAAAGAAATGAAAAGTGGTAGTAAAGAGTTTTGCTAAATAGGGGGTTTTCACCTGTAGCTATAAAAATGTCTGCCTGTAGCAGGGCTTATTTTGAAGTTGAATATGTATGTATGTTTTCTCATACATTCACTCACCCAGCTTTTGAGGATATGCATGTAGTAAGCCACCCAATACACTTAAACTTGACACAAGACCTTTCACACCTTGTTTTGAAACACCTCAGATACTGTGATTACACTAAGGAAGAATATATATAATTCTGGATTGTACTGCAACTCCTTTTGGTGAGTGTTGGCAACTGACGATACCTTACAGAACACTAAGACAGTCTGCTTCTAAAGTGCATGTTGTCTGTAATAAGGAATCAGTGGGTAGTCTTTGAAAGACAGCAGTTTGATTTGCCATTAGGGGATGGGGGAGGTTGGTGGCGGGGAGTTTTTTGGTTTGCTTTATTTTTAACCTAAGGGAGGGTATGTTGGTGGTGTGTTACAGGAAAAATACCTGTTTAATGCATGGATAATAGTTTGTCACTTTGGTGATTTTTATCAGTGTGAAGAAGTAAGAACTTTATATATTTAGCCAGAGTATGTTGTCTTATTCCTTCAGTGTTGTATGTTATAGTGTAGTGGTTTTTTGGACATGTGGGGTTTTGTTTGTTTTGCTTTGCTTGGATTTTTTTGACTAGTAACATTGTCTTTGTAGATGAAACACTCAATGGAAGAATTCCGAAACCTGGCTACACGGTATGGAGATCTGTATCAGTCATCTTTTGATGCAGACTCGGCAACTCTAAGGAATGTAGAACTGTATCCTTTTAAAATATTAGAATTTGTCCACTTCTCATGTGGACAGCATGAAGCTTAACTATGAAGACTTGCACAAAGTAATTTTGAAGCAGTAACATCAGTACCAATTGCTTAAAACCTATTTGGAAATAAACATTGCCATACTATTGTTTGGAGTTAGTTTATGAACAAGTTATGACACAATTGCAACAGGGTAAAACTTGGTATTTTCACAGTTCTTGCTCTAGGTTTACTACAGGAGTAATGACTGTAGGATTACTTCACAGAAGCTAGAGAAATAAGGAAAAGTGCGGGTAAATATACTGCATATCTTGTTTTAGGTGCCAGCTTTGTAAGTCTTTTAACTCCTCAATATTAATATCAGACAACAGCAGAGCTGCCTGTTGATTTCACATGCGATAGAAGCTCTGATTTTGGATCCAGAATCTGCAAGGTATGTTTGATAGTTAACTTTCTACTCCTTTGCTATTTTTTTCTAAATACTTGGGGCTTTGAGCCTAGGAATTCAAAGAATGTTCAGAATGTTTCTCAGTAGGACCCTTAATTCTACTGTGGGCTTGAGGACCTGTTGCTGCTGTGCTATACCTGGCAGGATAGGGACTGTATTTCAGGTTATGCATTTTTACACCGATTTTGCTCTTGAGAGCGCTATATTGGACTTATCTTAAATATAGACTTACATTAAAATAAAAAACAACTTCTAATCTCTTCTTTTGTGTCATTCTATGTTAGGTCCCATACCTACTGTTCGCACTTGTAAGTGCACATTAGTTTGCTTCAGAGTCCTGAACATATATGCACTAAATTATTTTATACTTCCAATGTAAATCCGTCACCTATGGCTCTCTTTTAACAGTGAACATACACCCGCTAGAAAATCCCATTGAAGTACCTATGAATTGAATCACTCTTTAAAACTCCCAGGCTGAGATTAAATGGAAGATAATGTGGATAAACATCATTTTAAATGTGTGATTTTATAACTGTAAATAAAAGTGAACATCCTAAATGATTGTCCTACTCGTGAATTAAGCATTGCTTAAAGATATATTAATCATACTTGTAAAAAGTATGAAGCTGTGGACTTCAAAACATTAGGTGCCTAGGAGACGGAATTGTATTCAAAGGATGAGATTATAAACTTCCAGATTTAGTTTTAACTCTGACTGGCATTCTTGCTTTTCCTTGAGTTCTGAGACTTTTAAAAACATTATAAACACTGCAGGCTTAAATAAAAGCCAGGGGAATTAAGCATGCTGAGTCTGTTAGACTTGTAACTGCTTCAAGTGAGACGGTGGGGACAGAAAGTGGTGGATAAGCTGTAGTTAAGAAAGGTTTTAAATGTAAAGTCTTCTAGTGGAAAAATAATAAAGAGACAGAGTAAACATTTTGAAAGACATAGTTATTTTTTAATGGATTTCAAGTTGTAACAGAAGATGGTCTTGTTGGGCCTGTTTGGGAGTGAGCCTCCTAGATTACGTTGAGGAAAGTATGCTAGATACAATTAAAAGCTTTATTTTTTTTTAGTTTCCAGGAATATAGCTCAAATGGAACAGCACATGTTGAGAGCGAATATGAAAGAAGAATGATGTCCGTATTTAATCATGTACTGGAAGAGGTGGAATCCCTCAACAGGAAGTATGCTCCTGTGTCTTACTTGGCAAGTAACAGTTTTAAATGCATATTTTGTAGGCAAAGGCTCCAAGAACTCTGCAGCTCCATATATCTGTGGTGGTCCAGAAACTGAAGAGCACACTGGGTTAATTAACATAAACTCTTACTGGCACAAATGGTCTCTATGGAGACTCGCTATTTCAAAAGTACTTCAAAAAAGTTTTTTCTAAGACATCTGTAACCTTACTGGTCTGATTAAAAATAATGTATAAAAAATTCTCATACTAAGAATATAGCAGATGCTGATATGGTACGTAAAAGTAGTGTCAAGGCTCTGAATCTCTTGCCACGCTCGCATTCAAATACTGAAGCACATTCTCTTTGTTCATGCTGTTGTCATGAAGGAATTCTTTCCCTACTGCACACAGTGCTGGAGGGTCCAGCACTAGCCTTGCTGTTGAGCTAGTACTGTGTTTTGTGAGTATGGTGTTTCTCTTATCAGTGCAGGTCATCAGAAGAACACAGTGTGTGAAGTGTGCTGAATGCAAACAGTGAGCTGATAATGTACTCCTTTACAGGGCTAGTATGGTTTTGTCTTGTACTGTTAGTGAACATCATAAAGCTGAAGTACATGGAACAAGGTAGTTCATTTGTCGTGGCTGGCGTCTGGTTGCCTTGTTTCTAAATCCAACAGTCCTTACTGATTCCAAATTGCGTAGAAGAATGAGTTGTGTAAAACGCAGCAAAGGTAAACCCTGTAAACTTAACTGTCACTGGCTCCATACCAATACAGTTTGGTGACTTCAGTAGTGCTGTCTTTACTCATCTGAGCCAGAAGGATGGTATAGTGCAGTGGGGAGAGGAAGAGTAGACAAGAGGCTTAAAACTTATTTATTGCACCGCATAAAGTTATGGTAGATGCAAGTCTAGCTTGCTTGGAGGGGAATTGTTTGTTGAGAGTTTGTCTGTGAGGGTTTTGAGTATGAGTGTTTCAAGCAGATCCTGCTCTGCTGACTGTAATACGAGGACTGAAATGATCTGGATTTTTCATTTTCTTGGCCTCCATGTTCTTTCCAGAGCAGTATACCTTCTTCATAAAGGGCAGAACATAAACAGAGAGGCTGAACGTAGTCACTGTCATCACAGTGGCTGTTATCCTATGACCGTATCAATATATTTCTGGACTTCTGGTGGAAATTACCGCAGTTTCAGTACCTCAAGTGCATATCTCTTTCCTGTGCTGTGAAAGATAGCTTTTTTCTCATTTGTTTTGGTTCCGTTTCTTACAGCATACAGCTTGTCTATGCAATGCTGTCATTGCATTGTTGAAGGTACCCCTTTCATTTCAAAGATACTTTTTTCAAAAGCTGCAGTCTACAAGCATTAAGGTAAGTACTGCTCAAATGTCGCCTAAAATTTCTATTTATAGAGTCTTTACTTTGAGAAAAGCCTCACTGAAGGCACAAAGCGTCAGCATTTTTAGTGAAGATACTTAACTGCAAATAGCATCTGGGTTTGTCTGTTAGGAATAACTTGAACAATGTGCACATATGATTATTAAGAATCACTAGGCTGTGACTTGGGCAAGTAGGATTCAGTTCTTTGATTACAAAGCCTTAAAGATAAAATCTAACTGGAATTTTTGTTGATTCTGACTCTGCAAAGCTAAATTATTCTAGTTGGGAAGGTAACTTTTATAAATATGTATTGTGTTTTCTTTTCCTTTAAAAAGCAATTTTACTATCTTGGAAAAAAAATTAATCAACTGACTGACTAAAATAGCTATATTAACTTTGGGGTTTTTTTTTTTTTTTTACTTAGGTGCTCCCTTTTTCTGGGAAAAGTGAAAACCTTAAGATTTTTTTAGTTTTTACTCTTACTGCATTTTACTTTGTTCAGCCTAATATACTTAACTGTGGCTATGCTGTAGAGATTTTTTTCTGCTTCTTTTGAAGAAGTGTGATTAATGAAACTGATGTAAAAATCACATCTGGTATTGCTGGTGATGCTTATTAATTATGATAGTAACGAGTCTCAGATGTAAGTTCTTTGTTTCCATTTTCTGGTTTCCCTACCAAACCCCTCCTCGGAAACTTTTCTCTAACAAGGTGTTCTGTTTCATCCTTGAATTGTTTGCTTTTCTGGAGGCATAAAATTACATTTTGGTTTGTTTTCTTGTGTTTCAGCTTGCTCTGTCCCCATCTCCGAGGAACCCAGCAGAACCTATTGCAGTACAGAACAATCAGCAGTTGGCCCTAAAGGTGGAAGGAGTGGTTCAGCATGGATCTAAACCAGGCCTTTTCCGTAAAATCCAATCCGTCTGTCTAAATGTCTCTTCAGTGTTGCAGAGCAAAGCTGGACAAGACTATAAGGTATGGATAGAATATAGGCTGGAGGAGTCTTATGCTTTCTTGCTGTATTTTCCCGCTCTTATGTTTGGCTCTGGTTAGCAGAATTTTCAGGTTGAAATGAATGGGTGGTTCTGTAATCCTCTCACTCTTCACAGTTGACGTTCAAGCACTGGCTGGAGCCAGGGATAGTGTGTGGAAGGGACCTGGGATTTTTTGTCTGCTGCATGCTGATACCTTCTTAGCATCAGCTTTTCTTCCAAACAAAAGGGGCTTTTTCAGAACAAGTCATTAGGAATTTGCTTGAGATCAGGAGAATTCAACCTAGGTATATATCATATGAAACTCCACAGGGGGGAAAAAGGCAGGAGTAGATTATTCTCTACCACATAGCCTCTAGAACTTCTTTATCCTCATTCTAAGAGGTGGTGTTTTGTTTATGAAAATCAGGAGGACAGGCTGTCCAAATTAAATAGCACCTGAGGAAAGGCATATTGAATTTATGTCAACAGTTTTATGAAAGATTGTATGTCTAAAGTTCAGGTTCTGCTAATGTGTGAAAGGCATGTTTTGGTGGGGTTTGGGGTTGTTTTGTTATTTGCAGGTTTTTTGAGGGGGAAACAGGACTAGGAAGTGTGTAATGTTTGTCTCTTATTACTCTGTGGAAAACTAGAACCTCAGGGAGAAAAAGACTTGTTAGCTACTTTGCTTCTGTGAATAGATATAAAAATAACTGATGAAAAAGCATGTCAAGCTGGCTCAAACATGTGCATGCATTGGTTTAGGAAAATTGAGGGCAGAGATTTCTCTTTTTTTTTTCTCTCCTTCAGATGGAGAGTGGAAAACTTATTTTAACAGCTTTATATAAAATGGCATTTTAACCTTCCATGTGTTCTCAGATTCCTATTGACAACATGACCAATGAAATGGAGCAGAGGGTGGAACCGCACAACGACTACTTCAGCACTCAGTTTCTGTTAAACTTTGTAATACTTGGCACCCACAACATCACAGTAGAGTCCTCTGTAATAGATTCAAATGGTATTACCTGGAAAACTGGGCCTAAAACAACTATTTTTGTTAAATCTCTTGAGGATCCATACTCCCAGCAGGTTCGTCTTCAGCAACAGCAAGGACAGCCACCATCACAACAGCAACAGCAAAGAACAGCTTACTCACGGTTTTAATTCCCAGAAGTGACTCTATCCTAGTCAATGGTATTACAGTTTTTCTTGGACACTTTTTTTTTAAAGACCTACAATTTTAACCTTCTAGAAAGCCTCAGGTGCCAATTTCTTGCTTTTTAAACTAGTTGAGGTAAATTTGAACTTGATTCAGCGGAGGCAGCTATTCAAATTTGGAGTTGTGCTTTTAATATAAGAACTTCTACCTGATCTCTTCTGTTCACAAACCTGTTGCAGCCAGCTCCGCAAACTTTGATAGCAGGGGACACTAAGGGCTCTTTGACTAGTACTTTCTGTACTTAGGCTTATAGGACATCGGTAAACACTTTGGTTATTTATACAGAACCGAGTGAAACACCAAGTCTGTACCTTTTAATGTGAAGGAATTAACAGGAATATCCAGAGGTGATTTTTTTTCTGACACTTTAATAGCAACTTCTCGTATCTGGCTGGTATATGTATATTATTACAATTCATCAGCACTACTTAATGCATACATCTGAAAGAAAATAAGTTGCAGCTCACTTCTCATACCCAGTCAGTGTAGAGGGACGAGACTGCTTGGGGGGTTGCTGTCCAGGGAGTCTTCCAAGAGGCAGAATTTTACAGGTGGGAACATAACTGTTTCTCAGATAATATGGAAAAGATTACTATGTTGGTTTTAATTCTTCATGTATTTGTATTTCAGAAGGCTTTGGTTTTGTTGGGTTTTTTGTTTTTTTTTAAGAGGGAAGTTGTCATTTCATTTTAACTGCTTTGTTTTTTAAAAAGGAATTTTATATACCAAAGCTTTGTAGTCTTGTGTACTCTTTGACTAATTTAGTAATCTAAATTGTTACTTTTGCAGGATAACTGGAAGTAGAATTTTGCTAATATTAGGAATTGATTCAGAATAATTTTGGAAATATGCTGCTTCATTCATAGTTTTCATGCTTCCTTTGAGATACAAAAGGCTGAACTCTGCCTGTGTCTGGACTCCCAGGCAATAGATCACATAACATGTCCTTCACCTTGTCCTCATAAATAATCTCTGCTTATCACTCTGCAGGAAAGTAGGACCCACTTGAATGTGGAGGAGGAAGGATGGCATTTCTTACAGAATTCAGTTTGTAAATGGTTTAATCCCTCTCATTGGTGCAGAAATTTTCACTGTTGTTTTCTCAGTAAATTCCTAAGATACTGTTATTTCTTCAAGTTTATTTCACTGTAGAAGCTGACTAGAGCTTGCAGACTCTGCTTGTTTTATATGTAGAGAATATGATAATTGTTTTAAGCCTAGGTTTCTTTGGCATAGCTGGATGAAGAATTGTTTTCTCTGTGTTTTCTTGTAATAGTTGCTTAAGAAATCAACTTTCTTCCTCTTGGCTTGAGACTAACAACAAAAAGAGAAGGTGGTGGTCATAGATTTCATAATATCTTGGTCAGGTTATAAGCCTAAGCAGAAAAGATAATTGGGATGCAAGGTGGAAATAAGACTCACAAAATTGGTGAAAAATTCACCAGCATCCTTCTCAAATTTGATTTTTTTATTTTCTGCAGGAGGCAGAAGCTGCTGCTGCCCTTCAAGCTGGCAGAGGAAAGTGGTAGTTTCTGTCCACACTTTTATAGTTAGATACTTCCAGTTTTGTGTGTATATACACACAGCTATGTATGCACACATGTGTACATCTACCTATAGCTATGTATAGTTACATGGTCCAGAAAGAGATGATTCATCTAGTATTGTGCATGCAGTCTGTCAGATTGAAGTTTTTCACTATTTGTGGTTGGCTGGGGTTTTTCATTAAAGTCGTAGATCAGTGTCTTAACCACAAAACCCTCCTTATTGTAATGCAGAAAAATAAAAAAGACTAAGAGGTCAAACATTTTTTTTATCCTGCATAATGAATGTGTGTTTCTTGTTCTGTTATTGACCAATATGTTGCTGGAAACCTGTAATGGTGGCATTCCAAAATAACTCAGAAATAAAACAAGATTTCCACACTGGGGAGTAGACTTTTCTCCTAAGTTATACGATGTTCACAGTGCATGGCTAAACTTCTGAGAAGCCTAGTAGGAAAAAAAACCTATCCAGGGAAAGCCCTGACCTGAGGCTTAGTTGTCTGTGAGCCAGTAAGATTAACCCTGCTGCAGCTGAAAAAAATTGTTCCTTCTCCAAACAAGAGATCTGAGGGGCCTCTAGAACTCCAGGAACTTGTATCAGTTTTGAAGCCAGGCAAGTAATAACTGAAGTCTGAAAATCTGAATGCTAGGTATGGGAGATTGCAGGGTGAGGGTAAGTGTCTTCTGGACAATGGCAAGTAGTATTTATTGGAAATTAGCTTGTATAGAAAGGTGGCTTGCTGTGCAAGTACCAGAATTTCTAACAAACTCTGAAGGATTTCTCATGCTGGTTTATTTTCAGGTTAGTTATATGCATGTGCTGATTAGGAAAGACCGTGAACCTCTTACTAAATTGTCCTTTTACATAAGCACAGTGTTTTACATTATGTGGGGTTTGCAGTGAGGTTATTCCTTGGGTGTTTGTTAATTCTTTGTTTTCAAAGATTGTGGTTTTTATTCTGTTGTGGTTTAACCCTGGCTGGCAACTAAGCACCACAAAGCCACTTGCTCACTCCCCCCACACTGGGATGGGGGAGAAAATCAGAAGAGTAAAAGTGAGAAAACTCGTGGGTTGAGATAAAGGCAGTTTAATAAGGAAGGCAAAAGCTGTGCATGCAAGCAAAGCAAAGAATTCATTCCCTGCTTCCCATGGGCAGGCAGGTGCTTAGCCATATCCAGGAAAGCAGGGCTCCATCCTTGGGAAGACAAATGCCATTGCTCTGAATGTCCCCCCCTTCCTTCCTCTTCCCCCAGTTTATATACTGAGCATGATGTCATATGGTATGGAATAGCCCTTTGGTCAGTTGTGGTCAGCTGTCCTGGCTGTGTCCCCTCCCAGCTTGTTGTGCACCTGGCAGAGCTGAGAGCTGAGAAGTCCTTGGCCAGTCTAAGCACTACCCAGCAACAACTAAAACATCAGTGTTATCGACATTCTTCTAGTACTAAATCCAAAACAGCACTCTACCAGCTACTATGAAGAAAATTAACTCTGTCCCAGAAGAAACCAGGACATATTCCTATTACATTGTGAAATACACTCCACAAACAGGAACCAAGATTTTCATAGAAATCAATGACTCAAAATACCCAAAGAGAAGTGAGGAAGGGTGTTAACAGTTACAGCAAAGTACAGAAAGCTGCTGTTGGAGCTATCAGCAGTGAATGTTGATCCTTGACTATTAATAGAAGCAGGGAGGTTATCTTGCTTGAATCCTGCATTCTGTTTCTGGTGCCCATACTTGAAGATGTGTGACAAAGACTCTAGAAAGCACTTCTGTGATATGGACCCAAGTTAAATCTCCTTAGTGTTTCTCAATAAACAAAGCAGTAACTTGATGACTATGCGTAGCTGCACACTGATAATGGAAGACAAATCTGGTATTTTTCACTTACTGGCAAAACAAAATATTCAGTGTCTAGGCATTGGTCTTGAGGCTGCTGCAAAGAATTCAAACAACAAAGGCTTATGTAGGCAGATACATCATTATCTAGTCTTAATGATTAAGATATGTTTCCTTCTAGCTTTGATAAGTTCTTGGGCTGGGGAAGGGTGGAGATGATCAAATTAAGATGACTGGAGGTATTCATAATATGTGCAGTTCTGCATTAAGCCAATAGTAATTAATTAGCATTTAACCTGGTTTCTCGGTGGATGATGTAGCCTGTGACTCTCAGAAGTACTTACTACGAATTCTCAGACATACCGGAAAGTGTCACTTCTAGATTCCTGGCTGATCTCTTGCTGAAGGCAATGTGGAACTCAATGAGGGATAGGAAAGGAATTTCCCCTGTCAAATTCTGCCTCCCTTGGGGGTTTAGAGCGTACTTCGCTATGGTCATTTAAATGCATTTCATAAGTGATTCCCTGAAGTTGTACTCATTGTGGGTGTTCATGGCATCTTAGACTTCCCTTCCCATTTCTGTTTCCTTGAATATTCACTTATTTTACCTGAGGGCCAAAATACCTTAATTTAGGTAAGGTTTTTATATTTGATGGTGGATGCATGTATATTTTTGACTTAAATCCTGTGAAACTGTACAGGAATTAAACAAGTCTAGAAGCAAGTTCAGTGGTCCTCTAAACATATGCACAAACTTTAAAAATTATTTTTTTAGTGATGTCACAACTTTAGTTAAAAAAAAAAACACTTCTTGAAGGAATGGATAGGATTTGAATGAATTATATTGCATTCCTAAAATCTCTTTTGAATGATGATGTTCAATGTGTGTGTGCATGTATATAGAGAAAGAGAGAACTCGTACAACACAGTATGGAAGCATCTTGTGTTCAAAGTAGCTATATTTCTTTTCTGTCTGTCTTTCTGCTGGCCTACAGTGCTTTGCTGCCTCCTTGGTCAGCATATTTACACACGTGCCCTTTTACTTCTTAGCAGCATCTTCTCAAAACAATCTGTTCCTTTTGTGGCAGTGCAGGTGTAGTCGGGTATCTGCATTGTCCAAAGCAAGGGGGCGGGGGACAGTAAAGGAGGGTAGAGGGGGGGCTTAGGAGCCCTGCCAGCTCACAGAGCAGTTCTGAGCTGAGTAGGGCCTGAGAGCTGGTAGTGCTTGCTGCTCGACTGCTGTAACCAAGTGTCCAGCGTTGTTGGAGCTGCTCTTGCTTCACCCACATAAATGCTTTAGATGCTAAGCAAAAGGAGACTTACCCAGAACCTTGGCCTATTAACCTCCAAAGCGGGGAGAGTGATAGAGATAAAAGCGCTTCTTGAAAGCAAAGGAAAAACAAGTGTTACATTGCTTCCCTTGCAAGATCTATTATACAGTGTTGCAGTTAAACCTTCTCCCCATGTGAATTTTTAAGCCAGGTGCTGTTTTGTGTTACTGGGAAACAAGCCTATCTTAGCGGTGACCCTAGATAGCTCCTGAGTTCTTTGTACTCCAAGGGCCACCTCTCTGACAAACAGCAGCTGCTTAAACTCTCTAGAGTAAGAGTAATCCCTGATTACATGTATTTCAGTGAGAGTCATCCCCGTTATCGCTCTGCATGCTTCAGAAAGTTGGTCTACTCTGCTGATTGTCAGCATAGTGCTGAGAAAATAGGAATGATCATCTTGGTGTTCTCATTTGCCTTTAGGATAAAGTCTTTATCTACCCCTTGCTTGCCCACCTCAAAGCAATGCTATCAAAATTAAGGACAGCTTGGTTGTATGTTAATGGAGTTTCCAATTAGCCTCAGCTTCCTGATCCAAGGATCTTAGACAAGGTAAGAAGAGCATTCAATGAATTTTGAAAGAAAAATCTTTTTCAGGCTAGAAAGAGCCTGTGTCAATGTCTTAAGCTCTTCAGTCTACTGAACACCTAACTATAGTAAAAAGCTGATTTTTCTTTTTGTCAGTGCTGAACCAGTGGCACAGTAGAGCAGTCAAGGAGATACTGCAGCTATTGTGTAGAAATTCTGTTGTGTAGAAAACTTAGGCCATAGCCAATTCACAGTCTTAAAAATAACCTTTTTTTTTTTCCTCTTCCAATGGAGAGGGAATCTTATATTCCCTCAGATTTGAGTTTGATGGGGTTTTCAAGAAGTCTTTTAAAACTCTGTTTAATAAAAGCAATTGTTTGGAGTTTTTTATGGGTATTGGTGATGACTACAAAGCTCCGAAGAAGATAAAATACAGACTTGTGTGGGTCGGCTGACTTGAAAAACCTTTACTCAACAGTTTAAGTATGTGACTTGCTGGCAGTGCATCTTGTAGATCCCTTCCCTGCTCACTAGAAGTGCTAAATTTAAGAATGCAGTTAATTTGAAATTAACAGCTGTCCATGCTTAACACACAGCTTCTAACTACAGGGCAAAACCAATGAGTAGCATTTGAACTAGAAGAGACTGTCCGTCATAAATATAAACTGAATGGTACATGGATGGGTGGACTCTGCCAGAGATGATGGGTACGGTTTCATGCTTCACTTAGCCCAGCCTAGGTGCATGGTGTTGCTGAAATGGGCTCTCTCTGCTGCTTATTCCTGCCCCGTCTCTGCTCTTTGCATCAGATGACAAGTTTATCCAGTTAAAACAATTTCATTTTGCTAGGGTGTTTTTTCAGCAGAATCAGCAGGTTTGTCTTGGCTGACTGTACAGCAACTTGATCGCAGAGCCAGTACAAGGAAGGTGCTGGGGAAGGCGTATGCTGTGTCCTAAAAGTAACAACCAATGGTTGGACGGACTGACCGTGCATCTGTGGTATATTGCTGTATTTAACACAAGTCTGGAGGGAACAATCTGTTCACATACATCTGAACTGTGGCATTTCTGCATGGCCAGTTTGAGAGGGCAGAGATCACTGCAGTAGTTACCAGCTGCCTGTCAGGCCTTCCCCATCTGCTGTGAGGCAGTGGACGGGAAGAAATGCCCTCGTGGAGCAGTGGAGGAGGCCAAGCCTGCAGTGAGTTGTCAGTCTTTGCTCTGGAGTGGGTGAGGTGTGCTTGAATGCGTCCTGCTCTGCCAGCATGCATATGGGCAGTAGCTAATAGTTGTGAGCAATGACCTGCCTTGGTCTGACTTGCCTTGGTCAACAAAATCCTAAAACATGCGGAGGTCAAGGTTCTGATTTCATGTTATTTTTTAGTTATACACGTGTCCTACGTGAACGCTTCGAAATTTTGGCTAAAGCCAGGCTTTTATCACTTAATCTTAAATCCACTGGCACTAGTTTCATGGGTACATACAGAAATTGGTCTGTGCAAATGGCAATGCTCAAACCAGATCATCATCCACTAAGTGGAAAAGCAACATGGGTGGAGAGCTCTTGGAGCTAGTCACCCACCTCAGACAGATAGGAAATTCCAGGAGTTGTAATAATTCACAAAAAATGTTGTCTGACCTCTTCAGAAGAGGTCTCTCCGTCACTTAAGAAGGGAGGAACAAAACCTATTGTAATTAATTATGCTAATTGTTGTAACTCATCTAGTGAAGCTGTCACCCTGACATGTTTTTTCCGAAGCAGTGTGAATTGATCCTGTCTGCAATGTACAAGTGCTGATAGTTTGTTTCCTTTGCGTCTCTCTCTATGTCACCAGTAAAGAACTGGTGTGCATTTTCATCCTTGCGGGGAAAAGATTTACCTGACAGTCTTCTGTGTCCTGTGAGAGAGATGCAGACCCCTTCCTTATTTCACCCGGTGCAAGGGTTTGCGTGTTAGTGTGGATGAAGTCTTTGTGAGTTGGGTAATAATTTCTGAGGGGATTAATTTTGAGTGCACCTGGGTAGTACAGCCCACATGATGGATCCCCTCGAGAGATTTGTGTTTCTGTTAGCATGTATACACTACGTTAAGAACAAAAATATACTCTGATTTTTATTTTGGGGGGGACTGGAGTGAAACATAGATCGGTTGAAGGCTGTAGGCTTAGTTGTCTATCTGATATTTTGGCCTGACCCTAAGAAAAGCACTTAGTTATTGTGTATTGGCTTTGCTATTTAAACAAAAAAAGCAAAACTAATTCCTTATGCTTTGCTGTTCAGAGTTTTAGAACTTCATTGGTGCTATAGAAGTACAAAATACTGTGCTGTTGTTTTGTGAAGGGGTGTTTTTTTTCTTTTTATATAGGAAAAAGGATGTCCCAACCCTTGAGTACGAAGTGTGTTGCAATACCTACACTCATTCAACTTGGCAAGATAACAAACCCAGTGCAGAACTGGGATGGTGATAATGCTTTTGAGAAAAACTATTTTAAAATGCCACGCTGATGAATCAATCTCTTTCTCTTTCTTGTTTTTTTTATGAAAACTTTTCTCAACAAAAAAACAGTGGTGCAGACAAGGTTCTCATGTCCAGGTCCATTCTTTAATGTTGAGTGTCCTAAATGGCAGATGGGAATGTTGATGATTCACTGACTATATTTATGTATATATGTCAACACGACCTCACCAGAAAACAGCTTACCGTGAGGGATATGGTAACTTAAAATCTGTTTTCAGTCAAGCCCATTCTGTAGTATAAACATAGCGAGCTCTTGCTGTGACAAGACAGATGGAAGAGCCCTCTGCGATGCCTGCCTAATCACCTGAAGTGTGCCTTTCTGCTCCTCTTGGGCTTTGTGCTTTCTGGGCACTGCCCGTATCGTCATGGCTAATAACAGCATTTATGGGCTAATCATCTCCTGCCAAGTCAGCCACTGTTTACCTGTGATGTAATGCAGTTTTTCTCATTGATGAGTTCTTACCTATGTCTGACCACTTATCTTCTGCTGGCAGAGTTGAGAATATTCTTTGATATGAAAAGCTGCTGGGAGCTTGATGCCCTCTTCCTGCTGTAAATCTTCGACTGCTTCCAGCAGCTCCAAGGCAGCCCAGGGAGAAGTTGGCATTGACCACCTCAAATATTCTGCTACGCAATCTGAATAAATTTTTAAAAATGCCATTTTTAATCTCTTGAGCTTTTACTTTCAGCTGCATCTCCACAATCATGATAGCCATAAATCATGTTTTGCATAATCTCATTCCTCATTTTTATTTTTAGTACTTGACTCCAGGAAGTGTGGCTTTAAAAAAAAAAAAAGTAAAAAAATACCAAGAACCAAATGTTCAGTAAAATCTGTTCTTCTGACAATATTGTTAGACAATTCAATTAGCTTTGATTTGGCCTTCAAATGCTGAGTCTTACTGGGCTGTGCCTTGACATGTATGGCCATTCCAGGAATAAAGGAATAGTAGATTGGGAAATTAAAAGAAGTTTTAGGAGCCAAGTGTCTTCCACCCCAACCTGTAGAAAAGGAAGCGTGGGTAGGAGGGGGGGAGCACCTGCGTGAGTGAGACTTGCAAGTTGACAAAAGTCGATTGCAAGTTAGCAATTTAAAAATGTGTCACTGTAATTATCCCCTGGTTTATTACCTTCTCTCCACCTTTTGGAAGAGGAAAAAACTCAACACCCTTCAACTGATCTCGTAGAAATTACTACAAGTAATAAAGTTGCGTATTCAGTAAACTAGAGTTTTGAAATACTGAGATCACTGGGAATAAAAACATAACTCATTTTGTCTTTTACCTTCAAGGAAAGACTCTGACCGGTTTTCTAAAGGAGCTGTGGCGCCTGGGTTAGTCATAGCAACTGAGCTGTTTGAGCACTGATTCATTTGTACCCATTCTTAGTACTAGTTGTGGCATTTGTAATGAAAAATTGATGGCTGAAATTAAAGAACAGAGATGGAAAGGGCTTTGTCCAGCAAGAGAGCGGCAATCTAGAGCTGTGCTGCCCGAGACATAACTTGTTTGCCAGTGATTTGGTTACTCGACAGTCTAGAGGGGTTCACAAGCCACTCACAGGAATCAAGTTTCTGAACAGAATGTAAAGTTTCCTTCGATGTAGGACAAATCCTGTTAACGCTGTAGTAGGGTTGACACAGGGCACAAGATCTCTGCTATAGTTCTGTATCAGACCTCCGTTAGAACGAGGTACATAATTCATGCTCAGCAGAGGCAGTCGAGACCATGACTCATTTGTGCCACTCTAAAATATTAAAAGTTCCAGACCACTTCAGTTACAAGCCTGGCAGGACATACAACCTGATACAGTGAAATATTTACCTGTGTTATTCAGGCAATGGCAAAGAATCCAGTCATTGCGAAGAATCCAGTCATTGCAAAGAATGCTACTTGTGATGAATAATGTCATTATTTAAATTGTTTAATTATTTTGACTACCTAGGAGTAGAAGGAGCTACAGTTGAGTGGGCATTCCACATACTAAAGTGTGTTGGAGATGCATGAAAGTTTTGTACCTTTTCTCCAAGAATTTAAGCCTTTAAAGTATTTGCACGTGTGTAAGCAACTGCTGCTCTGAAGGGAAGTGGAAGATAAGAGAAACTGGACAAACTTATACTTCTGTAATAGCAAAGATTAAAGATGAATTCTAAAAGAGAACTTGAAAAGGATCTTGAGGTATTTGAGTTTCAGCGGGGGGGAGATGTTAACAGTGCATTTAATAAATACACTTAGATAGCATATGTTATGTAATGAAAGTACTGATTAAAGACTAATTTAAGTGACCTTGATGATCAAGTCCAATGTAACAGAATTAGTACTTCTGAACTGCTAAAACTAGAATCTTGTTCATAAGCATCTTTTTTAATCTATCTGGTAGCAATAGCTGGAGTGTACATGCTCCTGTGCTTGTTTGTGTGTTGGTTTTTTTAATGGCCAATCCAATAGCACGGTATCACAAAGTCAGAACTTGATTTTTTGCGTTTATGTGGGCAGCTCTGTTGAGCTCTGTTTGCGGACAACAGATGCACTTAGGAGTGGACTTAGCCTGGAACTGAATGCATGCAAATGGCTCTACATGTGAAACTGTAGACTGGACTGAAAAATCTGAGTATTCCAGCTTGGGTTTCCCTGCATAATGAAGTCACTGACTAGTACGATCGGATTATATAAAAGTTGTCTTTGATGTATATATAATACCTAGGTTCACATGAACCTAGGTTTTTAATCAGTAATTCATATTGTTTATCTTGCATGAAGAAAGGTTACAAATGAATGTACATTTGTGTACATTGTGATGACCTTTGTAGAAACCCTGCGGGATTTTTATAACAGTTCAACTGAAATTCAATGTGAACTAAATCAGCTGTTACGGCCTTGGTAGGATCCCAGCAACACAGCTCACAGGATGAAGAGCTCTGTGAACAAGGGCACAGAGGCCTAGAAAGAAATAGTTAATTAAGTAGAGATTCTACTGAAAAGCAGTGGTAATATTTGAAAAATACAGGCTTTCAGCTAAAATAGCAAATATACAGTTTTTTTTCTGTGGAGCTCGACACTTTCCTATCAGAACAGAATGTTAATCCATTGCCTTTTGTAAGGATATTCCATTTGCCATCTGTTTTTAAAGATAGTGACCAGAGACAGTGTGAGGTTTTAGCAGATGCTGTTCTCTGGACTACAGGATTGCAAGACTCCAGTTGCAAGTCAATGTTTTTATCTTTTTGTTTTGATCATAAAGTCAAGTAGTGGTGTTTTCTAAGGCCTCTGGTAAATACTGGTGAAGAATGACTGCTTCTGGGCCTGTTGGTTAGAGTAGTGATTTGCAAATCTTCCTGATTTCCTGCAATGGTTTAGGCTTCTCCAGATTGTATTAAGTAGTATATTTGAGCAATCTTATGTAAACACCTGGTTAACTTTTTCACTACAGTCTATCGCCTTCATTCTTCAAATTCATAAGTGGATTTCTACTCAGTTTTGTCTTTATCCAGCTGCTACCTGGCATCTTTTCATCCCATCTCCTCAAGACATAATCTATAGCTTCTAACAGGTCACCCTGTACGACAGTGTTTGCACCCAGTCATTCCCACTATACCTAGTGGTTCTGTCGCTCCCTTAAGTTACCTTTGCAAAAGCTGTGATACTTAAGAATTTATGTCAGAGAAGGAAGAGCGGAGGGAGCTAGGAGATAACGTGCGTGTGGGTGGTGGGGTCACCCTTGCTGCTTTACAGTGAGCGGCAGCGTCTGCCTGACCAGGCTGCATTGGGGCTGCTCTTCTTCCATGGTTCACACTTCACTGGGAAACTGTAATGACCAGGAGCAAGTGTTAAAGTGGTTGGCAGTATAATGAATAGCAGAGATGCAAGAGGATTTCCTCACCTGGAAAGTGAGCCTTTCTGCTATAGTCTGGAACACGCACACCTTATGTTTGCAGTCCTAGCTTCTGCCTCTGTCATCTGTCAAGAGTGGAGCCCAGGGAATATTTCTGAGGCCTTATCTAATGACTGCTGTTGTGTTGTGGTTTGGGTTTGTTTGGGTTTGGTTTTGTTTTTTTAACATGTACTCCATCCTTAGGGGAGAGATGATCCATATTGAAGGTATGTAACAGCTCCTATACTACCTCCGCTTGGAGACAGAAGTTACCACAATAAGAGTGGGTGTTGTAGGGAGTGGAATGTGCAATACAATTTGCAATACTCCAAATTACCAGCCTCCACCCCAGCTTGGGACAGCAATAGCTGATGTGGGACTAGAAGGTGTCAAGCCTCTGTTTCCACTCCTCCCTGCCTTCAGGAAAAGAAACAGTTTATAGCTGGGCACGGTAGATCCTCCTGCAGACTCCCATGTCCAAGACATTGCCCTAGCTAGGGTTGCTCCCTGCTAGGCTGTCAGCTGGTAATCTCAGGCACCAAGATAGTCTGGAATTAAAGTACCACCCCATAGTATGTCCTTGTTTATTTCACCACTCAAGCCTGAGAATCCTTACTAACAAGCTGTAACAAATCCAATACAATTTGTTCTTCAGCTGCTGGGTTTTCTTTTTGTGTTTATCTTTAGTAGCTTTGCTTTAATAAGGTTCTAACTCCAGTCATCACTGAGTATTAACAATGGCAAAGAGGATGCTAGGCTGGTTTCGGGAGGCAAGAATCCCCTGGAATAAACAAGTACAGAGAAAAGAACATTGAATAGTAGGTTAAATACCTAAGCCTACGCTTTGCTGTATCCAGCTATTTCTCCAGCATATGACTGGTTTGACCCTTACTTACAGTTTACCAGTCAAGATGTATTTTATAACAAGAATTTTTTCATACTCTTGCTCTGACTGGAACTTTCTGCTTCTCTGTAAATTTTTGGCTTAAAAGGTTTGAATTAATGTCTTCTCTTAAGACAGATGCTGCCATTTAGAAATGTTTTCTAAAAGACATGCAATTAAATCTTGACCTCAATTAAGTCAGTACAAAGTTCTCGCAGCTTAGTGTGATAAGCAGATACTGAGTTTGCTGTGATGTATCATTTTGCCACTCAGCTTTCACAGAAGGCATGTCTTGTTTGATAATTTTTCAGAACCTCAACACATCAGCCTGTTTTCTCTTCCCCTCCCTCCCCCCCCCACCCCCAAAATGTAATTATAGTGGCTTTCTTTGCTGTCTGTCAGTCTTGACAATTATTAGAGGAAGCAAGCAGAAAGACCCAAGTTACACCAATAGCCAGATTTCATTTATGAATCTCATAACTTCATTTAACTACCATTTTTTAACCCTCAAAGCTGGGGATGCATCCCCATCTGAACAATGTGGTGAGTGTCCCAGCGTAGGTGTGCCACAGGGGCTATGTCCTACTCCAATATGCCGTCAGACCAGGTTGTGCTTTTCTGCTTCTTCCCACTCTGGCATCTTTTGGCCCCAGCTTCCTTTCGAACCCGTAGGGCTATTGAGCACTAAGAGGTGAAAGCTGGAACCTTAGTGAAACTCTTGCATTTGAGACAGAGTGAGGTACAAGGCATAAAACACTGGTAGGTGGGATCAGCCACAGCCTGGGCCAAGTGGGATCGACAAGGGTGTCTTGTCTGTCCAAAGGAGCTCAGTGAAAGTGGGACTACTGAGGACATAGTATTCACCTTTGGACACAGGGGATAATAGCTTAGCAGATGTTCAGAAGGCATTTTTCTTTTCCCCTTGCATCACTTCTGTGTAGTAAAGGGAGTTTCTGTTGTGTTTTTATGTTCTTTAATAATTTTTTTCCTAAAGACATAATAGGTTAATAAATCTAAGCAAAAGTAGCATTACAGTTATGTCGACAATTTTGAAGCCTTAGTTTTGTTTCCCTCTGCCTTTTTTGTTGGGAGACTTAGGCTGAGCAAATCACGCAATGTAATCCCTCGTGGTCTGGCTGGATTCATCCACGCCATTAGGATTGCTTTTCTTAGCCACAGTTAACAATGGTGTAATGGCTTTTATAACATTTTATTAAGTTGAAATGCATCAATAGCACTAATGATAAACAATTGTGGTATTTTAGGAAGAACAATTTCCAGCACTCACTGTACATGCCAACCTGCGGAGCTTTTGGGCAGCACTTGACTCTGTGGCATGAAAATATAGAGTATTTGTCCCTTACAAACATGTTTGTGATGTAGCACATGCTTAAGGGAACTGGTCTTGGATGTCTGTGTTAAGAGGTATATAAAAGCATTACTTTCATGTCTCTGCATTAAAATTCCTCTTTGACTGATGATAACTGTTGCTTAAGTCTTTGCTGCTGGCCAGTATCAATCGGGATAAAGTGGCCTAGCTTGGATTTGCTGTGGGGAGGACAGGAAGGGGCCACCTTGTTGATGCCAGTCATATGACATGGCAGTTGTAATGCAGCCTCCTCCCTTGCTTTCCCTCTGATGCATGTTGGGACTGTCCCTGGCTTAGGATGATAAACTTAATGTGAAACTACAACTAAGATGTGTAAGGAATTCAACCTCCTCCTACATCTTTAACTCTGGAGAGGGGAAAAAAAAAAGCAGGCTAACTTTTAATGCCTAATAGCGTTATCTAACTTAATTAATGATTACTGATTAGCCAATGCCAACAGTAGCTTTTAACTGAACTTTTCCCAAGGAAATGATTAATTGCTGTTAATTATGGATGACAGCATTCCACTACATTAAGCAGAGAGACAGCAGTATTGTTTTCAGCCATGAAACAAACAGGTAGTGAGACTGCGGAGGATGTAGGTGAATGTAGCTTAAATGCAAATTATGATGTGACTTCTCCTTTTGGGTTTCCCAGTGTTGCGCTATTTCTTCAGTCAGCTTCAGCTTGTGTAAATACTGCATAACTAGCTTGCAGCGTGGACATACTCTTCATTACCTTCTTTTGGTAACCAAGTTAAACATAGTCTTGAGGAAGCTACGCAAGAGTTGCAAAGCTGTGTATGGCATCATAAGACAAGAAGGTTGCAGGCTGTGCTAAACTGGGGGGGAGGATGAAGTGGGTTTTTTTAATAGACCTTGGTCTTGATCAAATTTCAGTGATGGTATTTATTTTACAATACCTACTTCCTAGAAATGCTCAGTGGACCTTGGATCGGACCAGATTACTTTGTCCCCAGTTCTTCAGTCAGCTCAAATGGCATGGATCTTTGTACTTTGCACAGTGCTGTTTGAAGTGGCTGGAATTCAGCACAGGGACAAATAGATTCCCCCACGAAGGCAGCTGTTGTTGTTACATTGGACTCTTTGCTTTCTTTTTCAACTAGAAAACCCCACTGCTTTTCTGAAACATCAATATTAATTTTGGCTTGTAATGATATAGGATTCAACAAACATAACGAGGATAAAGTAGTCTGGATACCTTTTTAATTTTGTAACAAGCTATTCACTAGGGATTTAAGTGTGAGTATCATCTTAATAGCAGTTATAAGTAGTTATTTAGTTCTCTTGTATTTGCAGTTTGATCTACAAACATTGACTGGATGTTGGTAAGAGTTTACCAAAACCCAAGTCAGTCTTGTAAATGTTGACTTGAAATGAACTTGGACAAGTACGAAGAAAATAGGAGCTTCATCTGATGACTGACTTCACCACACGTGATCTTTATGATCAGGGCCACGCAGTTTAGTGCTTAATTTGCCAGTACAGATGGAGAAGAATATTGGACACTAGTTCAGTGCAGCCATGTCCCCATTTTTACTATACTCTTTTTTTTTTTTTTTAAATAGCTAATCAGAAAACCGTGTGATAGCTAGAAAATGTTAAGAGTCCCATCTGCCTAAGGAGAGATTGGCTTCATCTTTGTGTTTGTGCCATGCTTCCATATGCAAACTTTATGGGCTTATAAAAACCTTGCAAAGTGCAAGCTTATGGGTAATCAGTATATCATCATTGCCTGAAGTAATATGATTCTGTAGATACGACTGAACTAAATCAATCTGTCATGGATAAAAGATTTCATAACCACGCTAACCCAGAGGTTAAAGATTCAACATGTAGTTGGAGTAACTCCAGAGCTCCTTTCTTTAAAAAACAAAACAACCAAAAAAACCCCCCCAAAACCAAGCCCCAGAAAAGCCAAAAGCAAATCCTCAGCTCAAACTTACTTTGGTGACTTTGTCAACAGGTGAAAAACACCCATGTAACTGAGATGAGAACCCAGCTTTATTGAGAACCCAGCTTTGTTGTGCTCTACTTAAGCCACCCATTGATTGACACACACAGTATGGCAGAAACACATTATGTGCAGTAACAAATGGAAGTGTTGCTCGCTGACCATCTGGTTGCATTGTGGTGTATCTCTTATCCATCTTTAATAAGTGGTCTCTGTCAAAGTCTTCAGTTTAGTTCTAATGAGAAATCAAACACCTCAAAACATCTGAATTATTCAGCTCACAGTTACAGGCATAGGTATGGGAAAATTCAGTATGGTATGAAATGGCATTGTAATAACAGGAACAACAGGGTTTTTTCCTGTCGGGAGATGCATATATTGGGTTACTGCAATGTTGAGTGTCACATCAAAATGTGTGTTTTGTTGAAGCCAACAAAAAGTCACAAATTTGAGACTCATGGCATTGTCCCTAAGGCATTGCCCCTCTGGTTAATACAGAGTTCTTCCTTATCTTATACCCTTATGAAAACTGTAGCCAGAAAAGAGAACTTCAAGTTAACTTCTGCCTCGTTAAGGAGACTGAAATATCTTTTGAGGGGTTTAGCTGTTTAAAACCTAACTTTTTTTTTTTTTTTTGAAGCTAACCTCTCTGTTTTTGAAGGTGATATTGATTTGGACAACTGTGAAACACCTTACAAGTAGTCTTACTGGATCTGCATATGAGTTACAGAACATGTAGCTGCAACAAGAGGGCTTATGTTCCTGATATGCTAGATGAAAAGCAACCAAAAAAATTGTAAAGATAATGTATACATTTTATGTAGAACAGACTAAGTGGTGAAAGCAGCACAGATACTGGTTATCACACTGCTTTTGCGCTACAAAGGAAATAAAAGCATCCAAAAAAAGTTAAAACCAAACCCTTGTCAAATCATAAATAACAGAGTAGTTCTAAATTTTAGAACATAATCTCCACCTGGAAAAGTTTACAAACTATCACTTTGTATGTGTCCATACCCAGCAAATCTATTTTGACACTGCCTTGGCCTTGGGAAGCCATTGGAAAACATGATAAATAAGAATTAGCTATCAAATGGGACAAAAATAGACTCCTGTAGAGAGCATGCAACTATGATGGCCGATGAAATTGAGCAGCAATAATCCAACAGATGAGCACAATCTGAAGTGCAGAGCAAGGAGAGTGTGGTACTCCTGTTCTTGAGATTTCTCACTCCATAAAGATCCATTTTGCTGCAGGACGTACTGGATGGCGTGATGGGACCGTAGCCAGACCCAGCATTAGACGTGAGTGGTCTTCTCTCTTCCCCAGTAGCACACTTGATAATGTGTACTTGTACTGATTTAGCGTAGCTGTGTCTTCCATGTCATATGGCATCCTTGGCAATGGCTCGTCTTGCTCCCCCCAAAAGTCATGAGTCGAATTTTAATTTTTACTTTACATTGGACAGAATTTCAAACATTGCACTGGAATGGAATGTGAGGGGACATTTCCTCACTGGAGCCAGAGTTTGTTCTTCTGTCCATATCTAAACATATAAAATTCCCTAGAACAAAATTACAAATGCAAGAATACCTGGTTCCTAAATGTTTACTCGGTCTCTTTCAGGCTTACAAAAATTTTGGAAGGAGATATTAGCTTGAGGAACTACGTAACAATCCAACTTGCATAATATTTCATGATTCCTGATTTAAAAAAAACCCAACCAAACAACCACAACAACAGATTTGGGGATCAAACAATATGACCCTGCTATTTCAATACTATTTTTACTTAGTCAGAAGAAATACCTTCTCTTTGTTTAGTCTCTCTTACCCTAGCTATAACTTTTTGGTTTCTTTGGTTTATTTGGTTGTATGTTTATATAGACTGTTTGTTTAAAACCAGGAAATGATCTTTGCCACCTTCTCCCAGGAAAAAATGTTCCTAAACCAACTCAGGACCTTAACTTGGCACCCTGCAGTCTTGTTAGAACTAACACTGTCCGAGATCTGATGGCAACTGAAGCTAGTAGAGGGGGGGAAAAAAAGCCATGTCATGAGCCTGAAAGTTTTGGTCATGCTTGTGATGTTTTCTCTGAGGCCTATAATTTTTTTAATGCAAAAAAAAATGTAGGCTCTCATCCAAGAGCTTAAAATATTAGAGAAAATGATCAAAAATGACAACTCTGTATGATAGAACCGTAGGAACTGGCAAGGCTGAGTTGTCTGCAGCTGGCTGATCTTGGTGAGGGATACTGCATGTGGGATCTGGAAGGGGGGCAAGGGAAGGGAGCTTGTTAGGGGGCCAAGCCCTGTGTCAGGTCGGTTAAAGCCTTTTTACATAAATACAGGAACGGAACAAGTGTTAAAGTCAATGCCACGATTTACTTCCATTTTAACAGCTCCTTCATGTTACCCTGAAGTGTCCTTAAAAGAATTAAGATGCAATAAAAGGACCTTTGACTGAAAGGTCAAGTAGTCTGATAACATTTACTTCCCGGAGAAAAATCAGAAAAGGAAAATGGCCTGGGTTTTGCATTTTGTGTGTGATAAATGGATGGGCGTCTTCAAAAGTTGCTCTAAAAGATTACTGAAAGCAGGGCTTTTAAAAAGCATGGCCTACTGTTGGGTGAGTAAGAGAAAGTAGATGAGAACAGCTCGTCACTGAAGATCAAGGAACTTTTAACAAGCGTGTTTCCTCCGTTCCTCCTGATGTACAAGCTAGTAGAGACGGAGTGACTGATACCGTCCTTTAAATTTAAGAATTTACTTGGAGAATGGAGGTCATTTTGCCTCTCCTACAGGGGCTGTAATGGAAGCTACTGTTAACAGAATATTTTGGAAGGTTTAACTGTTATGAAAATGAATGAAATGTTTAATGTTCTGAAGACAGCAAGGCAAAAATGCTCCACACCAGAGCATGTGACACTTGGTAAAGCAGCTCAGGGTTGAAGGTTAAGGTTTAATTATATCTTTTTTTTTTTTTTAAAGGGCCCACAACTTCCTCCCTTTTTTTTTTTTTTTTTTTGTTTGTTTTTTTCCTCTTACCAGTTCTTTTCTTTTTTTATTGCAGCCTATAGAAAACATAGTTGTTAAGTTCTTCTTGGTGGTGCTTTAAACCATTATTTTTGCAGATCCAACGCTAACTACTTAATTCACTTGAGACGCTTTCTGA
This sequence comes from Gorsachius magnificus, assembly GCA_034008185.1. NCBI lineage: Eukaryota > Metazoa > Chordata > Aves > Pelecaniformes > Ardeidae > Gorsachius > Gorsachius magnificus. The sequence continues at coordinate 34,497,231 of CM067083.1, read as the reverse complement.
ATTTATGGTCCCTTGAGCATATGCCCTATTTCGTGTTATGCATCTTCCAGCAGCCTGTGCTCTGCACATGTCCCCATCTTTGTAGTTCCTCGGGGCACTTATGTCTACTTTTGTCTTTTCTGTCATGCTATTTTTTTGTAATAAAATTTCATACAGTTTCTAAAGTAGCAATTTGCTCTTTCTGAGGTTGGAAACAGAGGTGGTTTTCTGCTCTGTAGAATTTTTGAGATTTCTCAGGCTATTTTCTTGTCTTTGCTCTCTGGCATTTATGATTTTTTAAAGGCAATTTTGGTTTTAGTGTCATCAGCATGAATGCATCCTCCTAACCTTTTTTTCTCTGACTATATGGCATCTGTGACTTCAGTTTGCTACAAGGAACGCAAGCAGGGAGAACTGATTGAATCTGACCAGGACAAACGAGCAGCTTTTTACTTCGCAATCTTTGACCCAGACAGAGGTTCAAAAGCATTCCAAAACTTGCTGCTTCTGAACTCCAGAATCAAATCTTTTAGTTGGTTTGGTGTTTACAGCTTTGAACCTGGGTTTCATTATGGTTATCCATGCCTCTGTGGCTCATGGACTACTTGAATGTCTGCAATGCATTCCTTCCTCGCAGCTACGCTTGCAGGCAGCTCTAATGCTACGGCAAAGTTGGAATGCAAATATGTGGCATTGAACGGTAGCGTACGAGAATGACAGTGGCTCATCACTTCTTGAAGTGCACCCAGAGACAAAAAATGTTACCTTCTTCAAAAGTCCCTCGAAGAGTTTATGACTAACACCTGACTTGAATCTTGCAGCCAGATAGAGTGATCAAATCCAGCCCATGTGAATCAAGAATCTTCCAGACTCGGTAGCTCCCTTGCAGTAACCTATGTGTAGCAGATGTGACTGTATAACATCCCCACCTCAGTAATAATGTGATTTTCCTTCTTATAGGCAGGAATAAATCTCTCACCTTCTTTTTCTGTGTTTTTGGCCTGTAGGGTTTTTTTTTTTTTGAGGCGAGTGGGAGACAACCCCAATATTTAATTACCTGCTCCAGCAATCCTTGACATTAGTTAATTACCTAATATCACCAATGTTAGTGTCTGTATCTACCAGTTAATAAGCACATTAAAATGTATTTTTACAACCATCAGCAGTGACATCCCTGTCAGTGTTTCTGTGAGGCTGAAAAGACATAGTTACAGACAGTATTCAGTCAAAAAATATGTAAACATTAGAGAAACGGTTAAAAAGGCCATAAACTGAGAGTTGCTTATATTAATATTTTCCCTATTTTGCATTTGTAATAGTAAAATGACAATAAATAATGAAAGCTCATGAAGCTCAGACGTTATGAGGAATTTCTTCCAGAAATCAGAATTAAAAAAAAGAAAATCAAACCCAAACCCAGGTGTGAAACTTCTGAGCTTCAGCATGAACGGTTATTGACCAAATGAAAAAAAAAAAAAAAAAAAATTCTACTGCTTAGTTGTTTCCTTCTTTCTGTTCGCAGTAATGGCACTTATATACACGTACGTGTTACTTTATACTAGAAAGGATTCTTCAGAGGCTCAGACTGGATGGTGGACAGCAGGCTTCTTCAGATCCAGCAGGGGTATTTTGTTGTGCACACTTCCTAGGACTTGGGTTGTCCATGTGGAGGCCAGGAAATGAGGAGTAGGGGTGGGTCTTTGCTACCAGCTCATTCAGGAAAATGCTAACCCACAGCTTCCTAAGCTTTAAGGGAGTCACTCTGACAAAGAATGCTTTGTACACCCGCTTCCCCATGTGCAGTTCCTTTCTGCAGTATAAATTGCTTAATTCATTAGCTGTCTAACTTAATTTCTGCAGTCCCTTATTTTGATGCATCAGACTTGAGAATATCATTCCAAATTGTACAGTGTAAATAAAATTATTAAGATACCAAATTTTATAGAAATGAATTATAATTCACGTTTTTCATCTTGGAATAACATATAAACAAGGCTTCATTTTGCTGTTGGGATGCAAAAATTAAAATGTAACTTTAACTATGGCCTAAAAATTGCCCTTTTTCTACTTGAGGATTTTGGAGCAAAATTTTGCTGAGAGTAAGTTTAAGTGTATGCCCAGAGTTGTTTGCATGAGACAGAAAAGAAAAAATAAAACCCAACAAATCAAACCAAAAAAAGGCATCTGACTGAAGCTGGTAACACTTCAGAACAGCTCAAGCTGACTCATAAAGATTGCTGAGCACAACTGTTAGATTTAACCTAGTAATAAAAATAACATAGACAGAAAACCACCCAGACTTGGAAACACTTATGCAAGGTGTGTCCTTTTTGTCAAGAAGGTCAGCAGTTTTGTTTTGTTTTGCTCAAATAGAACATGATGGCATTATTTGGTTGTTTGCGTTTTTAAATTCTCAAATGAAATTTATCTGCAATAACAACTTTGTTTTCTTCCTGGAATGGAGGTTGGGATTTAATTTTGTTGATGGTACAGTCATCTCTGAAGGCTCATTGTCTAGGAAACAGTGGACTAGCTTTACGCATGGCATGGTTTGCATGTGAAAGTGAAGTGTTTTTCAGTCTAAGTATTGCAGTTTGAAATTTTTTTTTCAGCACAAAAGACCACCTTAGCGTGTCTCCTTCTTAAGGTGTAGTTGGTTTTTTTGGTTTTTTTTTAATCTGTTTCTATTCCTTAAGAACCCTAACAGAATTAAAATCACTTGCACAAGCCATTTTGCTCAGTGCAGGTATTATAATAGTTGAACTAAGCTGAGGAAAGCGCAGTCTGGAGAGGGCTGGAGGAAGTCTGGCGGAGCTCTTCCAAGGCCTGTCCAGGGGTTACAGAGAAGACAGGAGCAGGCTTACGTCTGACAGGCACAGTGGATGGACGAGAGGCAACAGTCCTGTATGGCCACAAGGGATGATCCAGTTACCCAGAAGGCAAAAATTCCTCACCCTGGAGCTGTTTTGGGGGGGGTGTGCCGGTTGTCTGGAGGGGCTGTGAAGCCTCCCCCCCTCGGCTGCTGCTGGGCCGGGGTCATGTGTCCTCTGCAGGGGTTTTCTAGAAGTAGATGGTACTCGTGGCTGCAGGCGAGGGATGAGAGAAGGAAAAAGCTGGGAAAGTTGATCCACAAAAATGCATGCAAAAGGGACTTGTGACCCCCCTGACGAACAAAACGTGTTGTTGCTGCCCGGGCCCGAAGGGTCGTTCTGATGCCGCTGAGGGGGCATCTGACCGCGTCCCCTTTACCGCCTTCCCCGTTTGCCCAACTTTAACCAAAACAGCTGCGAGGCGGGATTGGAGCAGTAGGTCGCCAAGGGCGGGCGTGGGGCTGGGCCGTCCCGCTCTCGCCTCGCCGGGCTGCGGGACGGGAGCAGAAGCCCCGGGGGGCGCCGCAGGGGCAGCCCCCCCGCTTCGGCCCCCTCCGCGGAGCGGGGATACCCCGCGGGCCGGTCCGGGAGGCGCTCCCGGGGGCAGGGGGGCGCCGGGCCGGCGGCGCCGCACGCAGCCGGCGGGCTGCCGAGGTCCGGCCCGGGCGGGCCGGGCCCCCGCCCCCACAGGTGCGGGGTCTTCCCCCCCCCCGCCCGCCTCAGCCGCCCGTCCTTGCGGGGCCGGGGTTCGGCGCGGTCCCGCCCGCGGCGCGCCGTGCTGAGCCGAGCAGGCAGGGAGGGGAAGGGGAAGGGAGGGGACGGGAAGGGAAGGGGTGCCAGGCCCAGCCCGGCCCGGCTCGACCGCCGGCGCGGGAGAACCGAAGTGAACCCGCGGTCTGCGCCTGCCCGCCCGGCGCTCCCGCCTCCCCGCCCGCCGGCCCCCGCGCTCACGCCGCCCGCCCCCCTCTCTCCGCAGGGAGCCGCAGGGCGAGTAGCGCTGCCGCGGCCGGGCCAGCCACCTCTGGGTCCATGAGCCGCCGCCAGCTGCCCCCCCCGCCGCTTCCGCCGCCGCTCCGCCGCCTTGCCGGAGGTGAGTCCCGCGGCCGGGCCCGCCGCCGCCCGCTCCCCTCAGCGCCGCCCGCGGGCCCCGGCTCCTGTCAGCCGCTCCGGGTCGGGGGGGAGGCCGCCGGCGCCGGTTGCGCCCGCGACCTTTTTCGGGCGGAGTGGGGCCGGCTGGGTTTCCCCGCGGCGGGCTGGTCTGGGCGGGGGGGCGGGCACCCTCGCCCCGCTTCACCCCGCCGAGAAAGCGCTACTTGTGCCTTGTTTTTCCTCTCCCCGTAGGACGGTCCCGCGTCCTCCGCTGTGAAGAGCATGGCCGTGACTCTAGAGCAGGCCCAGCGGGTGGGCTATACCTGTCTGAAAGCACTCCTCAGGTTCGCTTTTATGGTCGCCAATAACCTGGTCGCGATTCCGTCCTACGTCTTGTATTTAATTATGCTGCAGCCTCTCCGCGTGTTGGATAGCGAAAGCTTCTGGTATATCGAAGGAGTGCTGTTTAAGTGGCTTTTAGCTATGGTGGCTTCCTGGGGCTGGTGGGCAGGATATACAGGTAAGAATGTCGTATTAATTTAAAATGTACAAACATAAAGATGGAAATAAGCGTTAAAACACACATGTTTTAGTGTGAGCACGTGTAGGGGAACATGTAAAATATAGTGGATACGTGGGGTGTTTTTCCTTCAGGTTTCTTATAAAGATGCTTTGTATTTCTGGATTGAGATGCTGAGTGTACCGAAACATTTTTTTAAATCGTAGGTACAAAGTTCCTATGTGTTAAGTAAGTGTTTCTCAAACACTATTTTGTCTTGGTATAATCAGAAATACAATTTTTCCGAAGTATCTTGATCACTTTGTTTTAGTGTTATGTGAAAAAGGTACATCTCCTCAAAAGACAGTTGATTTGTACTGTGCATGTAGCTGGTAGAGCCAAACCTTTCTTTATTAAGGCCGTGCATCTCTAAATCATCTCCACTTAAAACTGTCGGGACAAAAGGCTAAAAAGTATGACACTAAGCTCGTGTCAGAGGAGTAGGTCTTCTGTTCCTTGCAACAGCGACTGTCCTTGCTGCTGCTTCAGAAGTGAGGGAAACAGAGGGAACCTCTTTCATACAAGTAGTGATACGCAGTGTTTCTTGCCTGCATGGCTCTTGGTTTACTGTTAGCAGAGCTAATTACAGAACCTGCAGGGTTTTTCCCCTCTGCATGCTTGCTTTGCAGTTATTGTTTGAACTTATTTTTGCTCCTTAGTATTCATAGGCTCATCAAGGTGATTGAGTGAACTGAAATATTAAGGAGGGCTCTAGTCTTGTCCTCAAATGCACTGATTTTCATCCTGGCTGCTGCACTTTGTGCAAGAAAAAAGCCTTCAATTCTTTGTATGTGCTTAGACCTTGGAAAGGGGAGGAAATGAATCTACTGAGCACAAAATATGAACAGTCCTCCTAAAATTCTTTCCCTCTCTTTGCCCAGGCTGCATCCGCAGGTCTTTTCCATGTAAACAAGGAGAAAAAAAAAAAAGGAATGGCAGCACGCAGCTCTGGAGTCTGGTCAGACTCCTGATTAGTCAGAAAGTCAGTGTTGACCCAGATGGAGTGCTCTTTTTGTTAGGCTGCAAGAGCTGAAGCCTCTGTGATATTGTGCCTTTTGGTACCCTGTCGTGTGCCTTTCCGAGATGCACAAAGTTTCTGTGGATACTCTAGGTGAGCTTCCGGTTCTTCTTATGGAGATGGTGGCAGCGGCAGCAGCAAGCTAGATTCTGGTCTGTCGGGCTAGAACTGTCGCAATGTTGCACTGCTTCAAAATTGCCTTGCCTGGTACAGCTCAAGCTTTTCCAGATACGCTGTTTTAAAAATCTTTTTATATGTTTGTATTTGCTCATTAAAAGAAGTCCACATAGTGTTTGCAGTGGCAGGTATAGTTTTAAAAGTTGGCTTTATGACTTAAAGCACAAAGGCCTTCCGGAAGGAAGGACTGACTTTCAAGGTGTTGTGTGTATTATTAATTGGAAATTGGAAAGTTTATGGGTATAATGGTGATGTTAAAGTCATACAGCATATAACCCCAGGGATTCGCTGTGTATATTCAACATGCTCGTTAAAATTCAAGCCATTGTCCCACGGCGATATGGTTGTCAATTTTTGAAAGCAGTTTCCTTGGGACAGTTTTACTGCTGACTGCAGAACTGTGTGGTTTCTTTTGCCTATTGCTTGGAAAGTGGTCTTAGCATGATCTGCATATCCTAAAGTCTTCCCGAAGCATCTGTTGATTGGTGTTGCTGATGTAGCTTGACAATGTGAAATCATTTGTTTTACAGTCTTGAAATGTTTTAGTGTGTTTGTCTGAAGTATCATTTACAAACAGCTACACAGAAGTGTTTTCTGGGATGGTGTATGGGTAAGGAGGCCCTTCTTTTTGCTTTTCACTATAAAGCATGGCTTTGGTTTTGGGGAGGATTTTAAGCAAATGCTTGTAACGAAGTCTCAGTTTAAATATATTTTATTTGATATGAAGACATTAACTTGTCTTATACTGAAAGCTGCAAAATAGCAAGAATAGCTTATTGTCCGTTCGTTCTTTACCCTCGTCAGTGCTCACCACCACATGCAGAACAAGCCTGGAAAGTGTATCTTTCTGGCTACAACATATGTAGACAGAGTAATTTATGTGTCTGTTTCCAGATTGATAGATTTATAAAAGACTGACGCTAGATCCCCTCTTTTTATGGAGTATGACATAACTAATTCAGAACTGAAATACTAGTTTATTAGAGGTGGTGTCTGAGACTTGCAGTCGTGCATGTGAAAGAGATGTTGCTCCAGAATTTCTGTTTGCAATTCCAAAAACTTAAGTCAAAGATAGGCTTCAATATGTTCATCTTTGCAGAAGTAAATACAAGATAGTAGGTATTTATGGATTATTTGAGAAGATTAAGGATTTTACTTTTCTTTTGTGTAGTAGAGCAGTTGGTGAAGGTCTCTTTTTTTTTTTTTTTTTTTTTTTTCTTGATTGAGAGGGAACCAGCTAAATGAGTTTACTTGTCTTTTAATTGGAGGTAGTGTTCTGCTTCAGTTGTGTTGAAGGCGTGTTTCAGTTTTTTAATTTATTTACTTTTTCCCCTTCTGAGGTTGGGTCGTGTTGGGTGAGAAGTGACAGAAACCATTTGTAAATAGGGACTTAAACTCAGCCTGCAAAGTAGATTCAGGGCAGACATTTTTCCCCCGCATAAGTGTTTGTATGTAACGTATAGAAGAGAGCTCAACACCAAAGGAAGAAAATATGGTGAGTGCTAAGTTTCCTTCTGGGCTTTGCTCCTGTTGTGTAATTTTTGGTAGATTTTATTGGATAAAGCCAGAAGAGCTGAGGAAAACTCATTAAGTAGGTCTGCCCTTCTCTTCCTCACCCCCGCATAAACCGGTGTTTTCGTGCCAGGATCCTAGTGGATTTGTTACAGAAATGACATGATCTGTGCTTATATCAGCATCTCTAATCTATGCTTTTTGATAAACATAGGTGTTTCTGTTTGCAGATGCACTTGATGTTATGTAAAGAGATAGTGTATTACTGGACAAGCAAAATAAAGAAAGGAATGGGAAGAGAAATTGTAAAGGTCACTCTCCTTTCCCTAATCTTTTTCTTCTTAAGATGCAAGTATGAGAGAGAATGTGGGTATAATTGGTTGCCTTTGATTTTTAAAGGGCAGAGTATGATAAATATCTATGTTGTTCTCTTGAACTCCATAGTGTTTCTTATGAAAAGGAAAACTGAATGTCTTTTTGTGAAGAATGTTCAGATAGTGTAGCAATGTTATTTTATTTTTATACACTTTCAGAAAGGCCTTCTTAGAACTCTTCTAAGCCTTTTTATTTTTGTAACGCTTGTATAAATGTATTGCTCTTGTCTTAGGAGCTGTTCAGTTAGGTTAATGCGCATTAGTGTGATTTGAAAGGCACCTTTGAATAACACTTCTAAATATTTTTCTGCATTTGTTGGAAGATACATTCTAAAAAAAGCAAACTCGAGAGTGCTTGATCCTTTGTTGGCAAGTACATTTTTTCCCCCTATACTATAATTTCTCATTTAATATACAAGTAAACCAGAAACCACTAAATAGTACAGTAGATGTAATGGGAGGGAGATGGAGCATATCTGCGGTGGTGAATTTCTGATGACCTCCTGCTTACCTACAAAACTAGTTTTAAAGCAGCCGTCTTCTAGATTTGAACCTCTTTGGGCAAGTAACTATTGCAGACTAGAGTTTAATATCCCTGTATCTAATCAAAGCACTAAAACTAGGACTTCTAGAGAAAAGATTACTTTGCTTGAATATGCTTAGACAAACTGTTTTGTTGTCTTCTCCTGCTGTCTAAATGCAGAAGTTAGCATTACCCTGTGATAGTGTTGTTGCGGTGTTGCAATTGGAAGTCTCTAGGACAGCAGTGTAATCGGTTAGCAATGCACTCATGATGCTAATCTTGTGCTTCACTCTGCTCCGTGCAGCTTGGTCCCACTGTAGGGAGCAGTGGTGTATGCCCAGCCTGTACCTCTGGCTGGGGATGTGGAGGAGCTGGTGGAGGGTGAGTGTCCTCTGTCTGCAGCAACCATCAGCGCTCTTCTGCCTGTCGGAGCACCGGGGGAGAAAAGCGTTGCCAGTGCTCAGCAGGGTTGTGTGCGTCTTGGGAGGGGGTTTCTGTGAGAGTTGTGCTTGGAGTATTTCATACTACAGCAGCGAAGAGGACAACTTGACAAAACCTTCTGTTTCAGCCTCTTGCCAACACATAGTCTTGCAATGATGTTGGACAGGTTGGTGGGCTGTGGGCTGACGAAAGGAAGTGTAATGCACCTCCGTTACCGCAGACAAAAATTCCTAGTGGTATGAGTATGCTTACTGGTATAGTGATGCAGTGCTTAATAAAAAGTGAACTAATCCTATGGTATTGCCTGTTCTGTGTCAGCTGGGAAGGCAATGTTTAAAGACTGTCTGTAAGAATTGTCAGGTTTTGTCAAGTGAGGAGAATTCCCCTTTCCTCCTTCTTTGTCATTCAGCCAAGTAGGGTAAAATTGAGATTTGGATTTTTAGTTGTGTTCCACTTCCTCTCCCCTCAAGTGATTTAAAATGTATGGGCTGATTTGCATGTATGGTTAAGTAGTGACCACTCTATAATTTTTTCAGCAGTCATACTTTTTCTCTCTCTGATTCAAAATCTTCTTTGTTTCCATTTCATCGGTCAACAGCATGAACTCCTCTAATCTTCTAAGAATGCAAATGTTTTTGTCTTCCAGAACTGTAAGAGATACAGGTGGAGCTGCTGTGACGACACTTCCTCGGTGCAGACAGCATGTGCTGTCTGCGCTGCTTCTCATGCCAAGTCGGCCCCTCTCCTCGGGCAGGAAGTGCAGCAGAAGCTGGATACCAGCAGATGAGATAAAGTAAATTTTTGGCTCCAAATAAGGCAGGAGCTGTTATTTCAGGAGACCTATCTATGCCTCTAACCCTGCCATTGTTTTCTACCCTCCTCTGTTTCTACAGTGTGAATTCTAACTGGCAATATTTTGGTTTTGGGACTGGTCACCTCTCTGAGGACTGGGCAGGGAGGGGCACGGGGGAGACAACTTGTGGTTTTTAAGGTCAGGCAGCGTGTAAAATGGAGAAACAAAATTGTTCTTGTTTTGTGTTTTCCTGGAATGTGCAAAAATACCTGATGTGACTTGTTGGATTTGCATACCAACATACCATGCAGGAACTTTTAGTTTATGCTATGGCTATGTGTTGAGTTTCTAGGTAATGCCTGGCTTAAATGCAGCTTTCTCTGATGTATGTGACTTATGTGTAGGTTATGCTGAGATCAAGCAGGGATCTTTGAATTTATTTTGCTGTTTGTAAGAGGAAGTTTGTGTGTAATTTGTGAGCTGTCCTGTTAAGAAAAGGTCAGAGTTGAATGAGTTGGGGACATTGGAGCTGTTTCTACTGTGACCTTAGAGCAAAGGCTCATTGTGCCTTTGCGTAAGAGGAGGTAAGGAGTATAGTGAACTTACTGTCAACTTCTTTCTGCAAGTAATGTGTCTGTAAAGAGTGCTATACAGTGACCCTTATCCTATTTTAACAGTATGTAAAATCACACCAGGAAATTCCCATCTCTCCTTTATGGAACGTGTTACAGGCTTTACCATACTACTTTGTAGTTCATTTAGTATCAGCAACATGTCAAAAGCAGTAAAGCTTATCTTCCATTTTCCTATTCTATCATTTAACTATAAAGGATCATTCCAAAAGATTAGGAACTGAAATGCTCTCTGACTTTTATTTTTAGAAAGCTACTGCCTTCTGGCACAAAGCTTAGAGTAAAAGCACGCCCTGTTGGCTTTTTTTGCTAGTGATACTTTTGTTGTTTGTTGCTATTTACATCTTTTTTTTGGTGTGTGTTTAGAGTGGGTTAGTCTCTGCTCCTGTTTCACCTACTCTGGCAATATAAAAACTATTGCAAGCATACCAAATCTGTCACATCTGCCTAAGGATAATAAAGATGAAATTATTGAGGAATACCCGTACAGAAAGGTGTGATTATTTACTTTTAAGGCCAGGAATGGCTGTGGGATTCTTCCGAATTAGTTTATGTGCTAAGAGCGAAAGACAAAGTTTGCGAATTCTGGTTCTATTCCTGCTTATGGCTGAGTTTGCTGTTTTTAGGGTGTGTTTTCATCCCTCCTAGTTCTTCTGGGCCTTTGTTTTCAGCGTATCTGTTCATGCTAGTCATCTTCTCCCTTCATTGCTGGTTGAGAGCCTGAAAGGATATGACTAAGAATACCTGAGAGATGTGTATCTGTTCTCTGTACCTTTTCTTGTTCTTTTTCTTGATGGTAGGCTTTTAGGAACCATGTGAAATAATTACGGGAAAGCTTTTGTCCAGCTCTGATTTGGAGAAGTAAAATCTTAGGGAGTTAAATTCTTTGCAGAGTGTATGAAGGACGAATTTTTTTTTCGCTTCAACTGTGTGATCACATCTGTGTTGGAACATGTCAGAGATGATGCCTTTATGACAGAGATGCCATCTCTCATTCTCATTTAATGTAACTGTTCTAAAGCGTAGAAATTTTAGAGCTTTTAAAGAAAACTGGAGAAAAAAATTGGATATTTAATGTGGATAAAACCTATTTTCTCTGCCATTTTGTTCTGGGAAATTACTTTTTTAGAATGAAACTCAAACAGATGAACAGAATATATCACTTTCCCTTTCTCTGTCGGGTGTGTGTGAGGGACAGAAATCTTGCCAAAGGTTAGTTTGGCAAGGTTTTAAGCTGCTGAAAACAGGATCTTAAAAATGAGAGAGTTGTGCAACCTTAATTAGACAGGGTAGTTAGTAAATCCTTTATGGAATATAAGCTTAGTGGTGTAACTTTCCAGTGTGAACTGAGCCAAAATACAGCTCCAAGATATGTAATCTGCTCGCATTTATTGCAGTGGAATATAAACTCTAATGCCTAAGATGACGCGTCGAATGTGGGATTGCGTAGGCATGTAATTGCACTGCTGTTGCCGTCACCACAGTTGAGATAATAGTCCAGCCATTTGTATATGCAGTTACTGAAATAAATAAGTGTAATATGTTTGCATTCCTTAAAAAGTTGTGTGACACCAGTAGGGGATTCTGCACGTGAGCCTGTATTTTTTTTTTTTTTTTTTTCCTTCTCTCCCCACACAACCATATCAAAGCATATCAAGCAGGGAGTGCCACTGAATAAAGCCAGTCCCAGCCTTTCAGACTCATCCTACCACTGCTGCTTCAGATTTATTGGTGAAATATTTTAACAGTTGTGTGGTGATCTGGATCATGGCCCTGATCCACACTAAAACCACCCACTCCCTTTTTTTTGCTGGGTGACTTACACAGCACAGTTCTTAACTCAGTTCATTTTGCGTGTGTGGTGAAAGAAGAAGGTGGGTACAAATAGCAAAGGGAACGAGGACAGAACTGTATCTTTTGGTGACAGTACCAGCTTTAATGTGTTTGTTGAACTACTGCTTATGGCCCCAAGTCAAGAGAGCAGTCCTGTGCAGGACAGGGCCTCTAGTATGTGAATAAAATGTCCCTGAAGTAGACTTTCTCATCTTTTCTTACTATTTTGTTAACTGGTTAGTGTTATTTAGACTGACTTTAGAGAAGAAAATTTAAGCGTAGGGTGAGAACAAGGGGTTATCATAAACTAAAAACTGGTTGATAAAGGAATAAAAGGACCAGTGTTCATTTTGATGAAGGCTTAGCAGTGGGGTTCCTCTGAAGTTCTGTATGCATACTGTTTGAGTTTGTCAGCTACAGAGACAATTGTAAAGACCTTCAAAAGTACTTAAGCTCTATGCCAAAGTAATAAATGTTTAAATAAAATAGCAGTTTAGGAAAGAGATTAGTATCATGGTGGAGAGCTTAGGGAAATTTTTGCCTCTGCACAAGTATACATTTTGTTATAAAATATGTAAAGAACAAGATGGAGAATAATATTAGAAATATCAGTGGTTCAATTTCACACTCTGATGTTTTTGTCTCAGTTATTTTAAAGCTATTGAAGAGTTAAGAAGGGTCTCTGAGAGGGTCAACAGCTTCATTAGTGCAAGCTGAAATCAAATCAGAACAATTTAATTCACAGCTGAACTTGAATCGGAACTGAATTGGACAACTTGGTGATTCTGTTTCCTGGGCAGACTAGACTAGAAGAGATGTAATCTCCCTGCCTCTGTGTAAAGAAGGGGACTTGTAGTGTCATTAGAAGGTAGAAAATTAAAGTCTTTAAGATTTAATAAGACAGCAGTGCTTGGGGTGTTTGTTCTTTCTTTTGTTTGTTTTTTCTTAAATACTTTCATTATGTCTTTTCACAAATACTGACTTTGCAGGATAGTGTCAATGGTGCTAATTCCTTTGAGTTGTACAACGTAATCTGAAAACTTCTTGTTTAAACGTTGTAGTTCTAAAAGGTAAGGAATAGTCCCTATTAAAGGAGTGTAATAGTTTAAACTGGCTTAGAGATTCACCTCGGTTTTGTAATTTAAGTAAAGGGGGAGAGGAAAGATTAATAGCTTTATTACTGCTTCTCACTTATGTAGAGCTAAAAATAGACATGGTGTTCTAAGAGCAAGGGCCAGCATTACTGCTGTTTGGGAGGGCGTGGGTTCTGGAAAGTTGATTCATTAGGACAATGGCATGAGTGCTTGTGGGTGTGGTTTTTTGGTGGCAAAATGAGGATTTTGTCCGAGTTGTTTTTTGTTTAGTTTAATTTGTTTTCTAACATCCAATTTCTGTGGAAGTTGTAGTTTCTGTGCTTGCTTGCCAGAACTGGGGGGGAAAAACTATTAAGAATATGTGGTTTTGGTGAATTTAAGCATCATTTATGTCTGAGTGTGGTGTTTAGGGTGGGCCATTGAACATTACTTTAAAATAATCTGGTGGCTTGGGTATTTTATTATCTATGTAGAAAAATGTGGCAGTGCATGGCTTCCTGATGGGATTAAGCTACTTTTTTAACAGCTATTCTTTCCCTCATCCCTCCCACACTTCTGATTTGCCTCTTTGCAAATCTGTCTGCGATTGACCAGATGGTTCAGATTTCAGACATAATGGTGTTCTCATGAGTTTTGTGAAAATTGGCAGCTGAGCAGAGGAGAGACCCAAGTTAGTGCCTCAGCTGAGGGTAGTGCAGGCAGATTTGGCCATCGCATGTCTTGGTTAACATCTGTTGCACATCCAACCAGTGCATCAATGGTTTTGGGTTTGCCACAGTGCCGGCATATCTTGTCCAGCCCGTTGAGGAGAAGGAGGTTAGACAACAAGTTTTTGGGAAACCAGGCTTTGTTAATTCCGCTGTTTCTGGAGTAACTTGTTAATCTGGCAGTGGCAGATGGTCGATGAAGCAGCATCCTTTGCTTTAGATGATGTTTAGTCCACCTTGCTTATGCTAGCCTTTTAGATCCGAAAGGCATATGCAGGTAAATGTTTAGTCTTAATATTAGGAAAAAGGATAAGGTGGTAAGAGAACTTAAAGTATTGTGGTTTTAAGACTTTCTCCTCTGTATATAAAACAGGACTTGGCATAGCCTCCTAAAGAGGAGGACTGGGAGGGCATCAACCTGGCTGAAACTCTCAAGAAAGAGCAGTGATGCTCAGTTTACTGTGAGCAGAGCCAAAGAAAAAGTCAGTTACGAATCTGACCCAGGTATGTGTAGAAACATGAGGCTTGAGGTGTATTTGAGTGTATTTGGGGAGACCTGGGAAGAGAGCAGCAGGGTGTGTGGTAAGCCGCATGAGAGTCTGTCAAGAAAGGTTCTGTACCACCGTGTAGCACGTGTGAAGGCATTACATTAGAAATGTGGCCTCTTGAGTTTTGTACCTGAACCTGTTCTATTTTGATATGCATAAATATATATAGATGGTCTGGCAAAACTCCAACTCTGGTAACTGCCAGTTTCCTTTCCAAATGCATTCTTCTTTCATACTCATATTTATTTTCTATGCTTGTCTCAGGCATAAAATTCAGTTGTTGTTCCTCCTAGCAACAGCTTGACTTGGAAATAAATATAACCGTAGCCTGTCTATATAATAATATAACATGAAGGACTGATGAAGTTCAGTTTACATTTATAAAAATGCTTTCAGAGTCAGGTACAGTTAATATAAATGTCTGTTAAGCCGCTTGCATGTAGTGGGTTACATGAAAACAAATATGAATTCTTTTTTGTATTTGAAACTCTTCTATTTGTATCATCAAACCTAATACTTCGGTCTTCTAACCTAGTAACATAGGAAGGGATTGTGGCAACAGCAGGGCCTTTGCCCAGGTACCTATTGTCTTGGATGCTTTTAAAGATAATTTCATGCCTACCTTGGGCTTCTGGAGTTTGACAAGATTTTTACAGGCTGCAGAAGCACTTTTGTCCCTCATCTATTTCAGAGGGAGAAAATACTGAAACATGCCTTTCTTTTTTTTTTTCCCTCTTTATTGCTTATGTTCTTTGCAAATGTTTTTTAACAGCCTAGTAAACTTTAAAAGCTAAAATGCAGATCTGATTTCGCGTAACCACAAGTGGTGTCACCGTGCGTCACTGTAAGGAAGGGTTATTTGGGTGGCTGCTGTGAAGAACGAACCGTAGGAGGTGGCCTGCTCCTTCCTTTTCCAGTCCCATTACCACCCTTTCCTGATACTTTGCAAAAACAACACGGTCTCGTCACTCGCTGGGTTTGCTTTGAGGCAGGGTTTCTTTGAGCAAAGTACAGAGAATTTAGTTGGATAGGTAGAATTCTATGTTTGAAGTGTATTGACCAAAGCTCTTAACTCTGTGGGAGTGTTAGACTTTTGTAGCCTGAATAAATTTATTTTTGCATAGTTTTCTTTGTGTCTGAGGGAAGAGTGATTTGTACCACTTCTGGCAAGTGCTTCATGAGTAAGCCAAGGCACTTGTAGCCACAGATCATGACAAGTTGCATGTAAAGTGCTTATGGTGCCTATTGCTACCCACAGACTTAGGATTATTCACATTAATCATTTAATTGTGAAGTGGAATTTTGAGATTTGTAGTATCATCTTGCATTTGTGGCACGCTTGCTGTATTTGAAATGGAGAAGTCAATTTCCACAGTCTCTTTCACAACTCTTGTTCAACCCCTTTACGGGTGCTCTTCAGAGAAACTGCTCTGCAGTGAAGTACTGTTTTTAATTGAAGTACTCTGAAGTCTGTTCTTTCTCATTTTTTTTGTTCCCCCAGCATTTGTCTGCTGTCATTTTTACCATTTGTTCCCAATGTATAGAAATACTTCTTCATCTGCGATGTGGAATTTTTTTTAATTTGAGGAGGGGGAAGGGAGGAAGAGAAGCCTCAATTACTGTCATTGCAGTAGCGTATTTCAAAATTGGGACCGGGTATTTCACTGAAAGGTGCACTGAATATTAGTTTGTGTGCTGCGGATGAAGGGTAGGAATTGGAGCCAGCCATTCCGAATGTTTGAATAAATTTGTTTATATCAAGACCGACCGTTTCATGTCAGTAAAAAGTACTACTGAAACGTCCAGTGAGACTGTCAGCCACAAATCCAAGGTATTTTTTGCAGTTGTCAGCAGGTGTAAGAGGATTATTTGTTTTGTAATAGTAACAGATGCCAGAGAGCTAAACTTTTTTTTTTTTTTTTTTTAAATTAGGAACAGTAAACTTTCTACTGCTGCTTTGAGGTACATCAGCTAGAATAATCTAATGAGAGAGGCTGGGTTTTTTTCCTGCTAATTATTTCATTTGTGATAGCCTGAGAGTATCATTAAAAGCATTGCTTCTGATTTTATGATGATGGACTTCTCCTTACTGGCAACCTGAAAAGTAGCCACACGCTTAGTTCTTAAGAGTCACTGAACCGGTATAGGATAACTTGGGGTAAATTTAAATAGGGTAAGATGCTTTGTTGGCTTGAATCATTTGTTACATCATACCAGCAAAAGTAATAGCTTAAGTTCCCGGCCAGAATTATTGTCATGGACTTTACAGCATGCTTTTCAAACTTACTGTGGCCTCTTGTTTCAGTAATGGGACTTGCAGAAACAGAAACGTAAAACTGAATATAGGAATTTGCTGTTATGTTAAATCTGCATCATTAGGTTCTTATTGTTTTATGTTTAAATTATTTTGATTAAATTTGTGGTAACTGAACATCATTTTCCCCCTGGCCTTTATAAAATCCATTATTTGAAAAAAATGAACATAATATCTAAAAAGTTCAAGGGGAAATGTTTTTACAGTTCTTGTTCATGTTATAACTACTTAGTCATAAAGGCTGTTGTTTGTAACATGGGTGAGAAGTTTAATAAAGTCCTTGAAACCTAACAGTGCACACATTTAAGGCTTCTTTTAAAAGGTTTGTCCTTCTTCCTTGCATCTGTGTCCAGTTATTTTTTGATTCTTTGCATGCCTTTCATTATTAAGTTTTCCCCTCCACGCTGCAACTTGAAAATGTCCATTGACTTGGTTCTGTTTTGTGGTACATGGCAACACTAACACACTCGAACTGGAGGATGGTGCAGAGGTGTATGGGGGGAGGAGAGAATAATGCTGCAGCTGTTTGATTAGTAGCCAGTTTTATTGCTTGAGGATATTGATTTTTAGATTATGCCACTTCTGCAATCTCAAAATACACTGTTTGAATATGTATTTCTGTTCTTATGATCATTCAGGTGCTCAGTAGCTCTCTTTTTTCTGTCCAGAGTTGACTGAGATAAGGAGGTTTAAATGGTCAGTGTCCTTCAAGTGGAGACAAGCTCCTCAGTTCTGAGGTCACTGTAGGGAGACAGTAAAAAAATGCACAGGATGGCCTTCTGCCTTTCCCATGTAGGCCATTTAACAGAAATAATCTAAAAGTAAAGAGTTTTCCAAATACATCTGGCACTACTTTTATGTGGTGATTATTTGTACTGTATCATGAGCTGGGCTGAAAAACGTCAGCTGTATAATGAGACAGCATCAACTACATTTTGTAGTAACTTAGGCAAGACCTGAAGAATATGAAGAGGTAACTGTGAGGTAGCTGAACTTTATTTAGATAAGCAGAAGGTAATGACCAGAGCTGGGATATAGGGGCGGTTTTGCCACATTCAGAGTCTTGGTTTTCAGTAATAGTATTGTTGGTTTTCTTGACTTGAACCTTCAGCCAGTGATTAAAGTGATGCAGTTTGCTTCTGTTAGGAGGAAAAATTGATGAAGAACTGTTTTTTGGGGTTGTTTTTTTTTTTTTAATCAATATGACTTTTTAAAGGATATACCCAAAATCATGTTTTTCTGAGCCCAGTTCGATCTGAACACTGGGAAAACTGTTTCCTTGCTCAGTAGTGCAATTACTTTTGTTTGTTTGTTTGTTTTTTAACCTGGCGCATCTTGTGAAAAGCATAGTCTTAGTTCTTACCTGTAGTGACTCTGGCAGCCTTTCTTGGTATGTACCCTTTTGTCTGTAACCCTTGCTTGTGCCCAGTCCTGATGGTACAGTTCTAGAGCTAAGTCGTTGAATGCTTGGGGGCTGCATAAGCTTTTTCACCATGCTATTTAATTAGCCTTGGTATGTAGGGAGAGATGAATGCAAACTCTCACTTGGAGTTTTAGGCAAATTCCACGTCTTGTTTAAAGAAAAAGTAATGTTTGCTCACTTCCAGCCCTATTACAGTTTTCTAGTTCCTGTATTTGATAAACCTCAAGGCACTTCAGAGAACTTCATGGGTACCAGCAAACCCTTGGTTAGTTACCTCATTAGCTATGATATAAGTGCACTAGAATAATGTGCTTTATCAGCTTCCTATGAGAAATTGCTCTCCTTCTTTGTGCAATCCAGTGCCAATCTTCTGCATTCTGCATGTCTTTTACCTGAAAGAGTCTTTTGTACCTGAAAGAGCCTCTTGTATAGTGCTCTGAAAAAATTATAGTCCCAAAATACACAGTACCTTAAATTTTCAGTTAAAAATGGAAATGAGACTCCCACCTCATGCCTTTTCATTGCTAGCTAGCTTCTTCAGTCCCTTATGCAGTAGGTAATAGCTATAGCCTGTTGAGTTCTTCTGCTGTCCCCAGAAGGACTTGATATTCCATTGCCTTGGGATATTTGTTGTAAGACTACTGAATATATCATGTTATTTCTGCGGCTGTGTTTTCTGGGAAAAACATCTGAAAAGCTTCTAAATGCTCTGGTTTCCTTGAAATGATATAGGAAGCTTGCAATCTACAAATCTTAAAAGGAGAAGAAATGGCCATCTCTTCCTGGGCAGGTTCATTACTATATGCCACCACTTACTTGCTCTTTAAAGCCATACTTTCAACTGGCCTGACTTGGAAATCTAGATTAAGTAGGAGCAGAATCTTCCATATGGCTAGAACTGTGGCTTTCCAAATACCTCCGTTTTTTGGCTTTTTTTAAAAAAACAAAACAAAACCCAAACCAAACAAAAACCCCCAAACAACCCCCCCAAACCAAAAACCACAGCAATTTTTGCAGAACTTTGTTGTAATAGAGCTGTCTCTCTCTTATGAAACAGCAAAAAAAGTGAAAATTTTGTGCAGTAGTTAATTTTGGGCAGCTCAACTGTTCTCACAGAACATACTTTTTGTAAGAAGTTCCTTCAAGTCTTATGTATCGCTGTCCAGAAGCAGTAAGGACTTGAATCTGTCCACTTCAAAAGTGAAAAATCTCGTGTGGGTTATATCCACCTATTTATGATAATAGATGATTCTTATCTTTATTTCTTTGTAGCCCTCAGACTCTGATTGTGTCTCATTTTCTTCTTGAAGTAGAATTACAGATTTTTTTTCTAATCATTTATTTGGAGGCTTGCTTCTGTCTTATGGGTGCATTTTTTCAGTGGAGTCTTTGTCCAGTTTCCCCAGTGCTCATATTATTCTGGATGACACACTGCAGCATCTATTTCTGTTGTATAAAGAAGAAAGTTTGGTTCCTAATAGCAAGTCCTGTGGTGTTGCAGTGGGCAGCTCTGCATAAGGGGCTGAACAGTTGAATGGATACTGTGGGAGCGCTGTGATCCTGTATGGTGGCTTGTTGATTATTAGTTTGTTTTAGCCAGCTCGCACTAGGCCAACTAGTTTGCATCAAGATTCTCAGAGTTAACAGCTGAGGCTGCAAAGCAGGCTTCAAACATTCCCCTGGCTTTGAAAGAGGTAGTCCTCTCCCTGGAGGAAACAGGAGTGCTATTTCACAAGGAATTTGCTTTGCGTAGACCATTACCCTAATGGGATTTTTCACACAGTTGGTTTGGATATACTGGTGTTTGGTGTTGATTACACAATCTGAAAAGTATCCCTTTACCTAGGGTGGTGAACCTGGATGTATTCTCTGGACATTGCTTCCCCGGAACCTGAGGGGGAAGATCTGCTTTTGTCCTGTATCTGTTGGCTTTTTAAGGCAGTATGATATGATAGCTGTACTTTTTGAGCCACCTTAACAGTTGAGGGAAGCAAAGTACCATATGAATGACCCTTTGGCATCACAGGGAATTTCACATCTGGAAAGGCAAGCAACAGGATCAAATTAGTAATGCATACCATTGCCAGTGACTCAAAAGGAAACTGTAGTAATAGTATCATAGTTTTTGATACTGCCCCTGGGTAGACTCTGTTGCCTAAACAGTTGACTCTGCAAAGACAGCTCAGGTTATTGTTACGATGTAGTACTTGAACTGTGACAGAGGGTGTGCTTTCAGAGTGCTCTCTTGGGGAGAAAATACTTTCTTTGGTTTGCTTTCCCCAAGCAAATCCAAAGCCCGTTGAAAATCAAACAGTTGTCACCCTGTGCCTATGTAAATAGTGGTTCTGTAGTGTCTGTGGCATGTGGCTACAAAATTTTTATAACAATGACATTTATCTATCTCTTCTGTACTCAAGGTTAGGGAAAAGTAGAAGAGTGGGGTGTTGCATGATTTTAACGTGTTCTGACGTTCTTTAAAATAATAAAACTATGCTTGCTGTGCTCTAAAGACCACAACACGCCTAACAAGTTTGTTTGTTTGTTTTAAAAAGAAGTTCACAGCAATTTTGAAGGTAGCTTAGGTGACTCATGCTGGTTATGTTTTGCACGTTGGGCCAATGTGCCTAGACTTGTCCAGCAGGTCTTCCAATGTAGCAGACCTCAGTTCCATAAGGATTCATTCTGGTCCAACTGGTGCTTGCTGCCCCATCATCCCATCTTCTTTTGATAGCTCTTCATTGTGCTGGCTTGCCCCTTCTTTTTTTTTTTTTTTTTTCTCTTTTTTTTTTTTTCCACCAGCACAGATGCTCACATGATGTTGCAGTGGCTCTCTTGCTTCTCAAGTATTAGAGCAACGTGCCCAAAATAGGAAAACCAAGAAACATCTTAGATAAAGATAATAGGGGAAATAATTGAGGCCCTCCCATGTTACATGTTGGTGTGTTTTGTTCGCTTGTTACTCCTCTAAGCCTTAAGTTTTAAGTAGGTGTCAGTAGCTACATCTGAGTGTTTAGTAGTAATTTGAATGTCCTCGCGTTTGAGTAGGTAAAAGTAACTAAATTTCAATGTAGCTGCTTGCATGTTTCGTGTTTGACATGCAAATAAAACAGTCGCAATAGAGTAGTTTAATTTGCCATAATATTTTGTAATATAACTAAGGATATAAATGAAGATCTGAAGATCTCTGTCTTTGGATGAAGATCTCAAGAGTTTATAGCAGTGAACACAGTGGCTTATTCTGGCTAAAATGCATCATTGCCTCAAGTTTGTGGTGTTGGTTAGTGGTCCTACTTTTTTGCCTGAGTCTGATCCCAGGTGAATCATATTCTGCTTATTAAGGTTTGAACTACCCTTCAAATTTATGTCTTTGCTGCAGTTCTGCAGCAGTAAGACACAAACACAAACTGGCAAGGTTTTTCTAACATGTACTTAGTGACTGTAAAGGCTGCTCCTTTTCATGCCGCAGGATGAAATTGTAGGTTTTGTTGTAGTTGAAGGTATCCACTAAGAAAGAATTCTGTTAGCACTGTGTTTTTCCTCCTGGTGTCAGGCTGTAGATCACCAAATCACAGAATTGTTTGTGTTTGGAAGGGACCTCTGAGGATCATATAGTTGAAGCCCCTGCTCAAAGCAAAGTCAGTTAGAGCAGGTTGCCCAGGTCCATGTCCAGTCAGGTTTTGAACAGCTCTAAGGATGGACACTCCACAACCTCACTGTGCAACTTGTGCCAGTGTTTGACCACTCTTATAGTAAAAATATATTGGGGTTTTTTTTAAATTTTATTTTATTTTTCCTTGTGTTGAAGTGGGATATCCTATATTTCGATTTGTGCCTGTTGCCTCTCAACCTGTCACTGGATACTGCAGGAAGCACTGGCTAAGTCTTCTTTACTCCTCTCCCTTCATCCCCATCAGGTACTTACACATGGGTAAGATTCCTTCCCCTGGAGCCTTTTCTTCTCCAGCCTGAACGGTCCCAGCTCCCTCAGCCTCTCCTTGCATGAAAGATGCTCTGGTTCCTTTAATCATCTTAGTGGTCCTTTGTTGTACTCACTTGAGTAAATCTGCATCTTACATTGTGCTGGGGAGCCCAGAACTGGACCCAGTGCTCCAGATGTGCTGAGCAGAGGGGAAGGACCACCTCCCTCCACTGCTGGCAATGCTTTTCTTCATGGAGCCCTGCCATGAGCATGCATTTCTGGTCAGCTTGTCCTTGACCCCAAGGCCTTTTCTGCAAAGCTGCTCCCCAGCTGTGGGACTCTGCACTTCCCCTTGTTGAACTGCTTGAGGTTCCTGTTGGCTCGTTTCTCCAGCCTGCCCGCATCCCTCTGAATGGCAGCACGACCAGGCAGCATTATCAGCCGCTCCTTCTGCTTCTGCACTGTCTGCAGGCTTGCTGCAAACTTGCAGAGGGTACGCGCTCTCCTGTCGTTCAGGCTGCTAATGAGGATGTTAAACAGAACCGGTCCCAGTATTGATGCTGGGGTACACCCCCTAGTAACTGGCCTCCAGCTGGACTTTATGCTGCTGGAAGTGATGATTTCTTCTCCTATGGCTTTCCTTCTTAAAGCTCAAGTCCCAGTGTTGTCATACTGAATTTCAGACTACCTTATCCCTTTTTGTGCTCTAAATTACTTTCCCCCCCTTTCTTCCCATTTTCTTTCTCATTCTTTTCAGAGAGAGAGGGGGGGGAGGCCTGCCTCTTCTCTTATTCCTTCTGACTTGAACCCAGGAAGGAACCATTTCTTCAGCTCCAGATGGGAATTTTTGTGAGGATACCTGCAATTTTTAAAGGGTGGGGGGAGGGGGGAAAACCATGGTGCTTTTATTGAGTGGTTCCTGTCTGTCAGTGTTTGATGTGTCAGACCCTGTTTGTCAGCTCTGTTCCTGCTTGGTTAGTTGCTCAGCAGCAGTGATGGGGCAGATGAGTATGGGTAAAGTACTGTAGTAAGTTATTAAAAATACAGAGCTGCAGCCAACTGTTCATAGAATCACAGAATCACCTCGGTTGGAAAAGACCTTTAAGATCATCGAGTCCAACCGTTAACCTAGCACTGCCATCCCACCACTAAACCATGTCCCTAAGCACCTCATCTATCCTTCTTTTAAATACCTCCAGGGATGAGGACTCCACCACCTCCCTGGGCAGCCCATTCCAAAGCCTGACAACCCTCTCGGTGAAGAAGTTTTTCCTAATGTCTAGCTTAAACCTGCCCTGGCGCAGCTTCAAGCCATTCCCCCTTGTCCTATCATCTGTTACCAGGGAGAAGAGACCGACCCCCACCTCACTACAGCCTCCTTTCAGGTAGTTGTAGAGGGCGATCAGGTCTCCCCTCAGCCTCCTCTTCTCCAGACTAAACAACCCCAGTTCCCTCAGTCGCTCCTCACAAGACTTGTGCTCCAGACCCCTCACCAGCTTGGTTGCTTTCCTCTGGACATGTTCCAGCAATGCAGCATCTTGTAGTGAGGGGCCCAAAACTGAACACAGTATTCGAGGTGCGGCTGTTCTTTGCTTGAAAGGGTGATAAGGGTCACAATAATAGCAAGCTCTGTAGTTGTTGCATTTTTTAGTTACCCAGCTGCACTGGTATGTTTTTTGATCAGAGAAAAGAAATACCTCTCCTCTTCTCACTGCTCTTCTGTGGTACTTAACCTTTTACAAAGAGAAACACGCTTGAATTGTTGTAATGGTGGCGTATTCTGTAATTGCCCTGTTTTCAAAGTAACCTTTCTTTTTCATTCTAGAAGAGCTGATCTGTTTCTAATAAAACTATCTTACAGATAGAACTTTCTTTGAGCTTATGATGTATTTTGCATTGTAGCCATACTTAAAATACTGCAGTTTCAATATATAGTACACTGAATAAGACTTTTAAGACTGTGGTATTGACTTACACAAATTTGATTTCGGACTAGCTTTTTGTTAAGAGTAAACATTGGTGTTATGGGTGAAACTGCAAGAGTTTGATTCTTGCATCTAAAAAGAAAGTGTGGTCTGTGGAATTAGTACATAAAGTAATTTTTTTGAGTGGCGAGAATCCTTTCTCACCTGTAAAAATTATCTTTGTGGATAAAGACACTGAAATGTAGAATCCCATAGCCTTGTCTGACAAAAAGAGTCTATTCAGGCAAGCGTTGGACCTCTTTGCGGTGAGGGATTGACTGTGGTGTTCCCATCACTGTCTCTGACCTAGGGGTTGAATGAGAGAGTGCAAGCTGGTAAAAAACCCATGCATGTCCTGGCTCTTCTCCAGATTTTCAAATCCGTAGTATCTGTCTAGGGAGCAATAAAACATCTGTGGACCAAAATTTCTTGGGACGTTTTTTCATACAAGTGGTCTTGTGGCCCTGTGGTTGTCAAAGCAGCTTTCTTGCCATGTAAAATTGCGCAGTCTTAGTAAGCTGCAAATCTTGTCTTTGCTCTGTGTAACAACTTAGCTGAGATCCTTCTATCCAGAGTCTATTCAATGCTTGCTTTACGGAAATACATTTCTTTGCTCCTGTCACGTACGGTGTTACAGCTTTTTGGTCATTCCCAGAGTCTTTAGAAGTTTTTAACCAGCAAAAGGAGAAATTTCATCTTTAGCTTATATACCTCTTTCTGGTTTATGGTCATCTTAAAGACAGTCCTGTAAACTTTGTCTTTATTTAATGTTGGAAAAAAACATTTTGGAACATAGATTGACAGTGTTTCTTTTCACAATGTAACTAGGAAACACCAAAATGACACTGAGTATCAGCTTTAAATACAAACTGAAGTGATAGCAGCTAATCTGAAATATATTTACCATTGGTTGAGATTCTTCTGTCTTTTTAGGACCTTGGTGACAACATGCTTCTAACTAGGTAATTTTTTGTGCATACTTTGAAACTTCTTAGGATTGTTTTTAACTTTCAAGCCTGACTATTTGATTTTCACTATCCCATAATGACCTTTACTTGTTGTTCTGATGTTTTATTTCCTAAGTGTGTTAAAAACGTAAAAAAGTATTCTTTCATGGTGAGAAAAAAATTGTGAGACTTGCTTTGCTTCTCCTTCTTCTAGGCTTCAAACAAAATAATTTTTTTTCTGACTGTTATAACATCTGCAGTATGTAAGGTATTAGAGCATTAGGATATTGGTTCACGGGTGCATTGATGTTCCTCTGGGTAGTTAATACTTAATGTATTTTATCTGTCACCGGGGAGGAATGTGCTGTACAGCTTGCTCCTTCTGCGAGTGGTCTGACTCATAAGCTCGAGGTACTTCAAAAGGATTTCGGCACTCCATCCCATTCTTCAGTCTTGCAGTTGCTTTTCTAATAATAGAAGCAGCTAAACAGACAGTGGGGTTACTTCTTGGCTGCTACAGTTTGTTACCAGTATAGTCATGAAAGCTGACATCAGTCGCAACCTTCACGTTTCACAGGCCACATTCGCCTGTGTGGCTATGAACACTGTGTCTCTTGTACCGCTCCTTGGAAACAGTAACCACCATAAACAACTGCGGTTCCAGTTTGGATGATCAGAACTATGAGGACTTTGCCACTACAATTCAAGCAGTGTTGTGGGAGCGGCATAAAATAGCTGTTGGAGACCTCCAGCAAAATGTGGAGGGTACGTCCACTGAAAGATATCTTCTTGTAAGACTTAAGACATATTGGAACTAATATCCTTAAATATCTGTAGTGAGCGTAGCTTGTGCATCCTGACAGAATTTGTTAACAGTAAAAGTTTTCTTATCATATAAACTGCTTGCCTAGCATAATTCCAAGGGGGTGAAGGTCTTTGAAATGATACTGCCTGTACTGAAGTCAGTGGAAGAACTTTGCCTTACTGAAGGTGAGCTAAGGTTTTGCATTTATTGATTCTCAGTCACATATGGGTAAAAGGAGCCCTCTCTTCAGCCACAAGCATCATCTCTTGTGCCAGTGAATTATAGAACTCAAGCAAACTGTACCCATGAGGTCTTGAACGTGCACTCCAGGAAAATAAAGTCAGTCTTCAAAAGCAGTCATCGCCTATTTCCAAAAGGAACTGCTGTGCTTTAGGAAAAACATGGTTCTTGGGTTTGTTGGAAAGATGAAAGAGACAGGGCATCTCTGTTGTTATTGTCTCCTGGTTTTAACACCTATTAAAGTCAGTTAATTCAAGTAAGAGTGGGGGTTGACCTGGGGCATAATGACTGCTGAAGTCCTGCACAAAGCAGATCTGTCTGTAAACTGCAGAAAGAGAGGGTGGAACGGAAAGCAAAAGGAAATGTGTGTTGTTTCGTACAATGAAGTGTAGAGGTTTGCAAAATGGTTTGTCACAGAAAAATGAAGATTGTGACTGGGATGTCTTAAATCCAGTTTTGGTTTATTAGCACGTACTGTAGGAATGATCTCCCTTTATTTGTAGGCTTTTCTTCCCCTGATGCTGCTTCTTCCCTTGCTTCCTTATGATAAGCATTTTTCTTGATGGTAATAAAAGGAAAAATTTGTCAGTGCAGGTCAGTTTATTATCATCATAAAAGTTTGAATCAAGTTAGCTGTAAAAGATTCTTTTTTGGTATCAAGATCTTGTTTGAAACTGTATTTTTACAACCTTTTAGATGTGTATGTTGTAATAGCATTGAAATTTGCAATGCTTTGTAAGGAAAAAATTTAGCTATGATGTTACAGTATGTTCTTTCCCTCCTTTTCTGGATTGTACTTTTGTTGATCACCTGTTCATCTTGTGTGTACTTAGAATCAATACATGGAGCTTTCCTTGACAGTATGCATTTTGGAAGAAATGGGTCTGATTATAAAGACCTAATTTTCCCTTTCCAGTAGTGTGTGTCTGATTTTATATAGGTATTTTTAAATACCTTCTAACCCTAAAATACACACTTGATAAATGGAAAAAACCTAACTGTATGCTGATTTGCTTAGTCTGTTTGTTTTCCTTTATTTCATGGTAGGCAACCGATTCAGAGACAAATGCCTTTAACCTTTTTGTTAAGGGGAAAAAACCACCTTTAGCACATCTTTATCCTTTTTTTTTTTTTTTTAATGTAGTCTAGGCATGCTAAGTAATATTTAACCTCTGGCATCACTTCTGGGATTTCTTAATGCCAGCTATCAAAGAATCTCATCTATAATGGAGAGACAAATGAGTTTTAACAACTGTATATAGCTACTCTAGGTGAAACATGCTTTGACGAGCCATTTGAGAGTAACAGTAAAGCAGGGTTCCAACTTGCCAGACACAAATCTTTGAGTATGAGGAGGAATGTTTAAAACACAGAAACCTGGTTGTCATGAGTTACAGTCACTATTGAATACCTAACAATAATGTTCCTTCTTTTAGAAAGCAGGGTGGCTTCTGAGGAAGCAAAGGAGGCTGCCCATTGATAATGCCATTTATTTGTTACTGAAGGTTTCCAAGCGATTGACAAAAAGGTGGTACTTTTCAGTTCTAAGTGTTGCCAACCTGCAACTTCTTGGAACAGGTTTTCTTGAAGTCTTGCCTCATGGATGCAAATGATTACAGGTGATCAGAAGAAAAATAAACTAAGGGGTGGGAAGTTCTGGAGTAAAAGTCCTTAACCTGTCCAATTTCTAGAGAAAGTTGTGAATGTTGTGTGTAGACTCAAATCTAAATGGCAAATAAAGTGGATATCCAAATCAATTATACTTTATATATACCATAACTTTCAGGTGATTTATCTAGCTGGTTTATGGGTTGGTTTTTTTTAATAATGTGATTAGAACAATTTAAAGAGTTTCCCTGACCTTGCCATAAAGCATCAGTCTTTTCATGTTTTTTATTTATGGGATTAATATGGTATCTTTTAGATTTGGATGATGCTAGTATGGAAATTGCATCTGGTTCCTTCACTGTCCATCTCCTAATGGCTGTTGAAATTTCTGGCAGGAGGCTTTTTTTTTTTTTTTTTCCAATTCTGGAGAAGTAAGAAGTTTTAAAGCTCAATACACTTTGAAATAATAACCCCAGGTATTTGTTAGAACTTAAGTTCTTAAGATGACAATAAAATAATGTATGCCGATTCATGCGGCGCACACTGTAGTGAAACTATTAACTATAACGAAGAGATGGTCAAAAATTTCAGAACGCTTTTTTTAAGTTTTAAAATATAGTATGCAAAATGAAGTAACTCATTAATTGCTAGGCAGTTGCACACAATACTAGACTGCCATTCTTGCCAGTATAAAATAAATCTACTCAGTTGTTAGTTAGCTGAGTAGTCATTTGCCCAGACTAATGACATACTGCAGTTAACATGCTTGAATATTTATTCATAGCATCACTACATGCACAGTTATGTTGATGACATGATTGCAAAGCAGCCAAGTGTTGTGAGAACTCTCAGTAGCTACATTTAGATGTGTAATGGTTCAGTAAAAATGTGTGGAAAACTCTTT
Organism: Gorsachius magnificus; assembly: GCA_034008185.1. Lineage (NCBI taxonomy): Eukaryota > Metazoa > Chordata > Aves > Pelecaniformes > Ardeidae > Gorsachius > Gorsachius magnificus. Next base: position 34,468,958 of record CM067083.1, on the reverse strand, counting down.
TATTGCTTTAATTTTCTTCTTTAAGCTCTGTGAAGATTATCTTGTAAAAAGCTTGGTTTGCAGCTCATGATATGAAGTATTTTCTTGATGTTTTAGAGACTTGTGTACATCTTGGATTAATTGTTATAAGAGAATAATAAATCTTTCTGTCTTACCGTGCATGCAATTGCAAGTAAACTTGTCTTCATTCTTTCCTGGAGAAGCCTTTTGCTCACAACACTGAGTCCCAAATGAAGTATCTCTTACAGCTAAACCACTTCTGTCTCAATCTTGTGGGTAAAAGATGTCACTACTGATCAGGATTACCAGATTTTCTTGGTACTGAGTTTACCGTGATTGCAAATTACTGTGTTAAACCGATTTCCTGCTCTTTCCTTCCTCTATGTTATTTCAGCATGTTGAACTGCATTTGCAGAAATGCAAAGCTAGTGTGAGGCTGTAGACACAGAACCGGTATCCTTATAAAATGTGCCCTGGCAATAGAAGGAAGCTGTGTAGGAATGTTTGCTGGTTTTCAGGCCCCTGAGTGACAAATATTTGTCTTTGAACTGTTTTTTGTCTTGTTACAGTGGAGCAAATCAGTGTTTCTGGTTCTGCTGCCATGCAGCTGAGGTTTTGATTTGGATGTTTCCAACTGCAGCGGAGGAGTGTAATAGCACAAGTATTTCTTAAAGCAATAGGTGCTCCTTTTCAAAATTTCAGTGTGGTGAGAAAATTGAAGACAAGCATTTATTCCCCCCTCTGAGTTTAAAGGGAGACTGTGAACTTAAAATTCTAGATATTTGAGGGGTTTTTTTCCTTCTTTAAAAATTGTATTAATGGCAGTAGTTTTTCTGCACACTTTTGTGGTTTGCTGTTCTGTTTCTGATCCAGAAATGCTCTGTGAAGGACTTGCACAAACTGATTCTTTTCTCCTTGATAATCAGGCCAATCAGTTGACCATAAAGAGTTATTAAGCACAAGAGACAGCCTGATTGCCTGAGGAGAAATGACAGAGGGAAAAGAAACTAGAGGATGTCCAGCTGAATCACTGTGATTTAATAACTTGCTACCTGTCAGCTGAGCCACAGAAGTTGAGCTATTAGCCTGGCCAGTTGATAGGTGAAATGAATTGAGTAAATCAATTAAAGAATTAAATAAAACTTCTTTTTTTTACCTTGTATTTGATGAGGGAGAACAGAGCCCACCTTTTTACTACTTCCCAGCTGAAACTTGTTAGTGAATTGTAAACTGGTTGTGTGGTTTTACCCTCTATCATATTTAACAAGAGCAGGGGAAAATAGGTAACAGCAGAAGCTTTTTTCCTGTTTTACTTTGACTGGGGCCTATCTGAAAGTTTCCAAGTCAGACATTAGTCTTCATCTAATATGCTAAAAATGTGCTTTTTTTCTAGCAAACTAAGCTTCATAAGTTCTCCTCTTCAGTCGTTTTCAGTTGTGTGCTACTTCTCATGGCTTACATTTTTCAGTCATGAACTTTATTTTAATCCTTCAGAAAGTTGGATCTGTGAAACATTTTTTTTAAGATTAAAAATAGCTTATTTTTAAACTGCACTACAGTAGAAATAATTACTAGTATAAATTGTATCTTCCAGGGAAGTATCTATAGTACAGTAATACTTTATTTTTTCTGAGTAATCTAGAAAATAAAATAATTTTATTTGGATATAATTAGCTACTTGTGAGAAACCTTCTTTTGCAGATGCTTAATGTATTTAATACTTAGTTTTTATTACTTTTGGAAAGCCATAGTTTGGTAAGGCTGTTGTATATTGGCTGCTTAATAAATAGACTGAAGTAGTAATTTCAAAATTGGTATGCGGTTGATTTGTCTGCCTTTAAAACAATTCTCATTTCATCTTAGTTTCTTGCCTTGTGGGGTAGTGCGACAGGTAGATACGTGAAATACTTGAAGGAAGGTACACGGTCAACTGACTGCCACGTCCAGGCATTTTCCAACTTCCTTAGAGTTAGAGAGGACATCAGAGGGAATTTGCACGTAGTTGAGGAGGAGGGATAAAGGGGATCTTCCAAGTTCACGTTGAGGAAAAAAGGGAAGGTTCTGTGCCTGGTTTGCCCAGGGAAAGGAGGTTGAACGTTATGGAATGAATAGACCCTTTCCCACCTCATATCTCTAGTCTGATTCTCTCTACTTGTGAGCAGAGTTTTATTTTTTTACTTTGTGTTCAAATCTCAATTCGGTACTAATTTGGAAGCTGTTAAAAAGTAATAGAAGTGGCAATTTTCAAAGGTGGGATGCTAATTGGATCACTGCAAGGACAGGGAAGCTAAGCATGGATTATTGCTTCTTGTCTTCAGTGTGTAGCCTATTGCTTTTGCATTAGTTAAAGCACTGCTTAAAAGACAGATAAGGTAACTAATTGTCCTGTGATGAAAGTTTTTCACTGCCTGGAGACCTGTTCATAACAGTACTGAAGATTCAGTAGTAGAGGTGAAGTATTTCCTTTGATGTCAGAAATGAAAATAATAGCCAGTAAGAACCACTTAAGATACTGAACAAACACAGAAAAATAATCATATCCTACATGCATAGGCAATGCATCTTACTTTTCCTTTTGAACTTCATAAAGCCTGCCTGCCCCCATCCTTTCCCTTTACCCGGCATTGCAGTCACCATCCCTTTTATTGGAGAGGGCCGGACTCTACTCGCTTGTCTCTTTGCCCCAGTAACAGCATTAGATGCATTCTGGTCTTTCATTTACGACGGTCTTTTTCTAGTTTTCCATTCTGTGTTCTTCCCTGGGAGGCAGTCTTCTCTTTATCTAGTTACTTTGTGATGATGGAACTAGCAATTTTAACTCCTTTTCCTTAGCTCAGCATATTTTTGCTAGTCAGTGTAAATGTTGGATGATCAACAACTGTAGCTTCCTCCTGACATCATCCTTGCCAGTGGAGTATCTGGTCTCTGGTCTACAAAATAGTGACTAATAGTTTCTGTCATCTGAGCAGCATTTTCTCAACCCACTTTCTTGCCTGTAGCTAACTTGTTTAGATTTGAATTACTGATTTTGTTTAATGTAGCATTTTAAACCTAATGATCCAAGTACAGATTTTTTTTTTGCTTTTATTGGAGTAGTTTAATAATAGTAAGTGTAGAAATGAAACAAACTTGCTGAGTTTAAAAAAACAACAAAAACCCATTTTTTGACAGTATGTTTGTTGGTTTGTTTTCTTTTTTTTAATCTAATGAGGCGAGACAGTTGAATTTGAAAGTTGGGTCAAAAGCTTATGTAATTTTAAGACCCTAAATATAGAATGGTGTGATGACACAAAAAGATCAAACTCTGCATATGTTCTGGTAGAGTATTTTTGTTTTGTTCTTATTCTGTGCATGCAATTTAAAACTAAGCTGAATACCCTCTGCTTGGAAAAGTGGTCTTGCTAATATTACTATGTTATGCTATATGCCAATTTAAATTGACATGTAGCATGCATGTTTCTTTATTATAATTGCCTGGGTGTGGGGTCTTTGGGGTTTTTTGTTCTGTTGATAGTAAAATTTCCATGTGGTCATTGTGAAATTTACCTATTCATTTATTTAATTTTTTTAATAGTAGTGGAATGGGGTGATGATGTTAAAGCAGTATCAGAAGATGAAGCCATGGTGCTGGTGAACCATCAAGCAACGGGCGATGTCTGCACTCTGATGATGTGCCTTCAGGATAAAGGCACGGTAGGCTACAACCGGGGAGTGGGATAGCTTCCGTGTATGTGATCTGTTACCTTGGGTGTGCTTGCATCTGTGTGTGGTAGTGATGACTGACTTTTGTGTGTTAATCCACAAAATAATCTCAAGGGCCTGAAAAAGAATCTTTTTGTTTAGATTTGTTTAATGTGACAGCCAGTAGCTTGGAGCAGGTTTTAGACCATAAATGTTGTCTTTGAAGAAGGTCAAATATGAGCTGAGTCAGTGTGCATCCAGTCTAGGTTAACACAGAGGGAAGCAGATCTTCTTGCAGGTAATCATGTACTTGACTTTTTCCTTTCACTTCATGCCCTTGGGCAATTCATGCCAACTTTGCTCAAACCAGCACAGGTCTAGCTTCTTGGTTATGATTTCATTCCAGCATGGAATTTTTCTCAAAAGCAAGTTGTGTATGGGATTTTAGTAGGAGTTCAGAAACTGAAAGTGACTTCCCTATGAGGGCATGTCCAAGCTAAGCTAGCTAGCTAAGGTCAAAATTGCTTGAGCTCTTATTTCACAAACTCTTAAGCATTTCTTGGTGAGTGCAACTAATGTTAATTGTTTCACGCATTGCTGTTCAGAAAATTCACGTCTAGGGAGTGTAGTGCTGGAAACATGAGTATGGGATCTAGACAGCAAATTAAATTTATGTGCAAATCAGGAGGAAGGGAGGTACATATGATTAGGCTACAAAGGGTCAGAGGCATACCTGGCAAACTGAAAAAATGCATCAGCTATGTGTATCTTAGTGTTCTTCCTTGCAACCATACGATGAAGAAACAAGGAAAACAACAACTGCTTTTTGTTGCACCTGCACAACTTCTAACTGGCACTGTTTTTCTTAGTGTATTTACTATAGATTGTGTATACGCTATCTCTAGCGGTGATTTAACATTTTTTTAGGAATTTTCCCAGATCTTACTTACGATAGCAGAGTTGATTTAAAAAAAATTAAAAAACTCAAACAAACCAAACTCAAAAAAGAAAGTATGAAAATGCCACTCAATCTTGAGCAGAGACTAATTTCTTTCTTCCTACTGTAGCCTAGAGACTCTTTTAAAAGTACTTTGCTTTAATTTCTTTTGGAATTGAGGAAGTTAGGTATATATGGTATTCTGTATGGTACCCCAATGAGTAGGGTGACAGAATAAACACTCTTTAATTACCTTCATCAAAATTATGCACAGGACAATCTTGTGATAAAGATATGACCGTGAGGGTATAGTCCTGTGGATATGTATTGCATATAATCTTGACTACTGATGTCCCAGGTGTTTTAAATATCATAGAGCTTCATTGAGTCATGTATGTATACTAGTGTATATATAAATGTAAGCGATGTTTATCCTGTTTGACTCCATAGCTAAAAAGTTTCAGTTAAGACAGAGTCAGTTTTGGTGAATGTAGAAGATATTAAAAATGGATGAAGGTATTGAGGTGGCAAATAATCTTCACCGTGGAAACTGTTTTGCAGGTTTTCAGAAAAGCAAAACATCCTTAAAATTGCTAATTTTCCCCTTAAATAATTGCAGCCCTTGCTCTTGGAATATACGTGTCCAGAGCCTAGTATGGCTTTAATGTTTTTAGATAATAAAGATATAAGGAAGTATGAGCTTCAACTAATGCTTAAAATATAGCATGAGTAGTATAAGTGGCTAAAAATAATAAGATCAGAATAGTTTATCCTTGATAGAACTTGCTGAATCAGGTGTTTTTAAATAGCATGCTTCGTATTTCTGAACAGAAGAGAATTGTTTTTACTTTAAGTGCCTGTGAAACCACTGGAGCAAAAACCAAACCTACCTACCTACCTGTCCAAAAGAAATCATTATACAATAGGCAACTATTTAAATTAGGCATTTTCTTGAAATACAGTTTAAACTTAACATGGAGTCCATCACAAGCTTGGTATTTATCTGTTAGTAACAAGATGGTAATTTCCAAGAATCATCTTTATTTTGTTTAGGATGGTTAAGCTGTGCTAATTCCTAAACACTTTACCACTCAGACAACACTACTTAGCTCTCAAAGTATTTTATGAAGGTGAAAGGCTCACTTCCATTTCACACAGAAGGGCATACAAAGAAGTAAAACAGCTCACCAAAGTTGGCCCCTTGGCGGTGATGGTGCGGTGGCAGAACATGGAAGACCTTCCTCCTGTGGCAGTCAAAAATTTCTTTTGCTTGCTTTTGCCAGCCAATACAGACTGAAACCAGATGTAATCTGCAAGCACTTACTCTTCAATGCAGCTTTTAAAAAAATGTTTGACATCAGAAGTGTTCGATTTTAAAGTTCTATGTCTTCCTGTGTAGCGAGGTAGAATACCAAAGCATTCTTGCAACTTGACAATGTTTCCTAAGGGCCATGTCAGGAACTGTGATGGTATTTTTTTCTAGTATTTTATAAATTCTTACATACAAATGATAGTGTAGCCTGTCTAGTTTAAGCAGATTTAATCTCACTAAGCAGTAAGATAAAATTCATGTGTTAAGATGTTTCTTGTTTTTCAGATTCACTTATGTGAGTAAGGAAGCCATGATCTCTTACTAGAGAAGTGGAACTTAGCTAAAAGTTACAATTTTAATGGAAGGAGTGGACTGGCATTGTTTGACTAATACATGTTACCATAAGACAAGCCACACAGAGCAAGGTTTCAGATGAATCAGAAGCGACCTAATTACATTTTCATATATTTCAAGAAATTGTTCCCATTTGTTTGTGAAAGTGTTAAAACAAACTTAGTAAAGTTGAGGTCTCATGAACATTAAAGGTTATATGTTTAACAAAGAGAAGTAGGTTAAAATGCTGCTATTACTGCTTTCTGACTGGAGTAGGACTGATTAATGTGGCTATTTTTTCTGATTTAGAGCAGAAAGCAGTGCCAGGAAGGGTGCAGTGGAGAGAAAAAAGTAGAGTTTGCAGCTGTTTGAGTGCAAGTTTCAAGACATGCGTTCCCAGGTTTCATTGTTAAGTTAGACGTGCTTGAAAGATGAAAGTCAGTCTGTTCAGGTTGCTTTGTTATGAAATCTGTGTAGAGTGAAATGAAAGTGGGCCTGTGAATAGGAGGCACCTAGGTTTTGTATAAAATTGGTAAAAGCTTTTTGTACATTCTGAACTTACTTAGGCAGGAAGGATGAAGCTAAAAGGACCTGAAATGGCATCCAAAAATTCTTTCAATTCATAAACAACTATGAATCCATGCTCAAAACACTTCTGAATGTCTTTGCTTAAACCTCCTTGAAATGCAAGTGTCAAGAGACTCATTTGATAAGTTTTGTTTTGTTTCTGAGGATACTAAATGGAAGAGCCACCACCAATATCTTGCAGCGTGCTCTGTTCTGCCCTTGGTAGCAGAACAGAATGAATATCCATTAATCTAGTTTGTCGTTTGATTGCAAACAAGATAATTGTGTCCTACTCTTTGAACTCCTTTTAGATTTTATGTGTTAGAGTGTGTGTAGATATTCATCAATTCATACATAAAAATATTTCTTCTTTGTACTTCTTACCACTTCCTAGGCTTACAGACAGATTTGTAATCACTGAGCTCCGGAGTGTGCCTCTTTGTAGCCCACTTGCAGCAAACTGCCTGTATGTTTTGTCTTACTCGTAACTTGTATGTCGCACTGCTCTTTGACACAATTGCATCACTCCTCCTGAAGAAAACTGAGAAAGTCCAGGGATGCAACTTAGAAGCTCTGTGTCACGTAAAACATGGTGAGATGGACTTCAGACTCTGAAGAGCAATGATCAGCTTTCAGGATAAACCTACCATCACCTAAATAAAAAGACAGTAAAAAGTGGTATGGGAGGAGAGAAGCACTAGCATTGCTGGGCAAGAGTTCCTCCTCCAGGATTGCCATAGAACATCTAGGCACCAATGTTGACTCCTCGAAAGACACAAACCTCTTCTTTTCAGGGAAGCAGATTAAGCCTGCTTATCTCCTCCAGTAAAATAGATCATGTTCGTTTAACTTCTGCTTCATATAATAGAACAATAATTGTCAAAATGCCAAAGTGGTAGATGATCACTGACAGTCATGGGTACCGTTCAGGCTAAATCATCATCAGTGGAATTTTGGTGATGTTTTTATCAAAGGATATTTCCCTACACCAGCCTGTTTTCTCTGAGCTGGTGCGTGGGCATGAACCTATGATATTGTAGTGCCTTGAAGTGCAGTAACACCTCTCAGTGATGCTTTTTTTAACTCTTGTCCTTAGGGCTCACCTTTTTCTTTCTTTTTTTGGTGGGTGTGTTTTTTTTTGTTTCCCTGCCCCCCCCCCCCCCCCCCGAGGCTTTCTAATTTACTGAAATGGAAAGAATGTGAATCTCTGCAGAGAAGAATTTTTGCTTTAACATCCTCTCTTTTATTTAACACAGGCCTGGGGGGAGCTGTGTGAGAAACCATTTCACCAATATTAGTCTCAAATGGGGAGTTACATCTAAGAATTAATTTTTCGTTTATCACTCACAGATACACAGTATGTCTTCGTTCCCTTGAATGGGTAGCATCTAGGAAGAAATACCTCCAGCAGACACGAAAGGATACTAGCATCTCTCAGAAGAAATGGATTCTTGTCTCCAAAGCAAAACCTTTCATATCTTTGAGAGCTATTCTTTTCTCTCATACATGGTTTCCTTTTCCACTTCCAGTGATGCTAGAGGGTCCAGAAATGGGTGCTCTTGCGTGACCCAAGTTCTTCAAACAGAAAGTTTGCCAATATTAAAAAACCACAGAAGTTGAGGTGTTCTTAATGTGCTCTTAGGCAAGGATAGCTAGCTTCTGAATGTGACTTTCAGATTTTACTGGGAGATCAGCTGTATGTCTAAGGCAATAAAGTATCTTAAATGTTCTTTGGCAGGTATGTTCTTGCAAGTGTGTAAAAACGTCACTTTGCTGAGCATCCGGCCGCAGTTCTTTAAGGATAAGTAAAAGAAACAGGCTATGTGACAGTTATTGTTCTCCAAATATATAACCCAGAATTCATTTATAGCTTCTGTGGTCAAAAGGGAGAACAGGTAATCAGAGCACTCCAAGAGATAATTAGATTTCTTTGGAAGAACAACTTACTGATACATGCAATTCTAGATACAAATTGCAAATTATTGAGCTGCTTTTGCAAAACAGAATTCCTGCATGAAATCTGATCTGCTTCTTTCTACAAATTCCATGTAGACATATGAACATGTGAAAAGAGGTAAAAGCTACCATCTTTCACTGTATCAAACTGTTTTGTTAGAAGTATTGTTGTAGGCATGGATGTGAATTCTGAGTATTTCGGTTACTGTGCAAGCCTCTGGTGTTTGCAGAGAAGCGTAGAGTACACTTTAGCAGTAATGTAATCAACTAATACATGAACATTGTATTTTCTAGAGGAAGTTTTAATTTTTTAGAATGCTTCCTTTCTAAGAAAAGAAATTATGTATCTTGGACAACTGAAAGATGCTAAACAGAAGGTGCCTGTTTAAGATTCATAAAGTTATCTTCTGACTACCAGAGAAATGTCGTGGTTCTCCATATGCTTTTTTTGATAGTGATAAATGGAAGCGTACTATGTTATATGAATTCTTTAAGTTTCACTCTACTTGAATCTGTCTTTGTGTAGCCTTATAACATAGGGAAGAGTAGAGGCAGCTAACCTCGTGTATGATTGAGAGCATGTACGAGACACTGGATTTTCCAGTTTTGGAGAGCCAATGGAGACCCCTCTCCCAACCTACTTGTAGCAGCTGTAGCGGGGAAAGACCTTGTGAGGGAAGAAGCTTTTCCCTTCTGTTATTTACCTCTTCTGGAGTAATTCTTCTATTTTAAATCTCAAAGGACTGAACAGGTATAATATCTGCCTTCATTGTCCTCTAAGAAGTGATGGTCAAAGTGAATCTAATAGCTCAACCTCTATTTTTGCCTTCTCACTGTGCTTCTCGGCAAGGACAAGGAGCATGACTTCTAATGAAATTCTCCTGGATGCATGTGGCTGCTCTGCTATGAGAGAAATCAGCAGTGGCACGTGGGTTGTACATAGGTCTTGGTGAATGCTGCTGTTTGAAGATAGAGTGAGCATGTATGGGGCATGTGCGTATCAGAAGCACAAGAATTACATGATCTCATCCTCAAAATCACCAGCCACAAAAAAAAAATAAGGAAACATTTTTTGTGGTAGACATAAAACAGCTGGAGATTTCAAATACAGTTCTGCATTGTTTTGTGTACTTTAACAAACACTAAAAATGGGTTTAGTTTGCAGCTGGCTTAAAATTCTGGTGTTATATCAATAAGAAGCATTACACTACCTATGTGAAAAGATGGAGTAGAAATTGCTCTAGCACATGCCTAATAGTGTAGAACTGTATGTTACATTGCAAAAAGGCAGCTGTTTAATCCTGTTTTTAAGGGAAAAGTGTAGCACCTGTGCTGCTTTATACTTTGGGGCATAAAGGACTTTATTCCATGTAGTTCCTAGTGTTATTGCTGTTGTGAGGGTGACAAGAATGTGACCTGTATATACATAATTCTCTGCACTTGATATTTACTAAACTTTTTTTTTTTTAACTTTTCAGGTTGTCCGTCAGATGATGTGGCTGATGGATCATATTTTTAAGTATACAAACTTTGGCATTGTATCTCTAATCCATGGAGACTTCTTTATAAGACAGGTAAATGGAAACACATAATAGTGCTTTGATTTATCCTTATATTTGGAACACTGTGGTGTTATGGGACTTACTCATTACCTCCTGGATGGTTTGCAGGATGAAATAACTATGCTGTAATGTGTGCATTTGGGTAGAGCTTTGTTCTGAAACTGCTTTTTTTTCCCAAGCTTATTTTATTACTTGTCTAGACACAAGTATTTACGGAACCCAATTACGATGGGAAGCTTTTATGAGAGGTGCACAAGCAAAGTACATGGGCAGTCCTTTTTGTCTCTCCACTTCTAACTGCCCATTGTTGGTGCCTCTCTTCTTTCCTTAGTGACCTTGAAGCTGTGCAATGAGTCTGGTTAGGTCACTGTTCTGACTATCAGAGTTTTCAGATAAGGAAAGGCAGGACCATCCCTTTTGATGGTGACATGTTAGTAGACCAGTTTAAGGTGATGATGGACCTGCATAAATAGTAATTGATTTTTGAAGGTTATTATTTGAGCATCAGGAAAAAAATGTGTGTTAAGCCCACCCTCTCAAATGTTAAGGAATGAAAACCTCAGATTATTTCTTACAATTTGGGCTTTTTTTTTGCTGTTTGGTAGCTGTTGATCAAACTGCACTCTAAAAGTAGAAGCTTAGAAGTACAGTGATAAGAATGAACCTGCTGCCATTTACGTGAACTATGACATCCAGCACACCCATTTCTCTCCTCTTCCTATTTTTTTTGTCTGGACTTAAAATGTACAGGCAGCCAGAGAGAATTAATAAATTTTCACTTCATAGAGAAGGAGAAGCTAATTTACTCAGAATGAAATAAATAAATACTTAATCAAAGCTATGTGCAGCTAAAGTGAGATTTCTCACTAAGACTAGAGGCATGGCTAGAAAACCTTAGGCAAAATTAGGTAATAAAATAAAGGTCTCTAGAGATACACAACTGTGTACTGTGAGAGTATGGAAAGGAACAGGGTTTACACTTTGTAAAATGCAAATCTATTTCAGTAGTTAAAATTCACAAGATACACATTTTGAAGTACATGTGGCTGTCAGCTTGTTAATTGTAATTTCTGAATGTGGTGTTGCAATTCCGGTTACAAAACCAAACCATTACTGAGCTGCAAAAACTAAGGCTTTCCTCATTTTTGTAAAGTGGCTGAGATACGCAATATCACAAATAAAATGCTGTCGTAATGAATCTAAATATAAACCAATTGAAAATAAAATGTTTCTTGGCTGTTAATCAGCCTTTGGGTATAGCAAAAACACTGAAGGTGGGTGAGTAATGTTCCTTTGCCTAACTATAGAAAGGCCATAGTAATATTTGGATGAGCAAATCCTTCATTTTCTTCCCTGCAAAATAATGTCATTTGATCAATACATCCTATTTGTTAAAAATGTACATTAGCCTCATTTTCATTAGCAGCACCAATGACAGTTTTAGGAAGGCTTCTGAGGTCTACTAGAAGTTGACCTGAGTTTTCTCCCAATTAGAAGTTTACTGGAAACAGAGACTGTCAGTAACTTGCCCTATTGGTGATGCAAAGTGCATGGCATCCTAAAGAATCTGTCAGCAGTCTGCTGCTACCTGTTTTCTTTCCTCTAAAGGAAAGAAGGATGAGCTGGTTCCCTTTGATGGTCTTCAAGAATTGGTTGTATTAGGGAACTGCTGTTACTTCTGTATGACTTACTATCTCTTAGTTCTGGACAGTATGTTAATTGCATTTTACCTTTCAGGACTCTTCAGTATCCCACTAGTCACGGTAGCTTTTAAACACTCCTCTCTTTCCCATTAGTCCAGTAGATTTTTCTGTATCACATCAGCATCTTAAACATCACAGTATTTGCTATATGACATTTTATCCACCAGTCATATCCGTTAGGTTTGTTCAGGTTTTGGAGAGTTCTAATATCTAACGTGTTAAAAGTGTATTGTTTACTGCTGTTTTTTTTAACTGCTGTGCTATCCTGGAGTCCTGTGGTCTGGTGGGAAAGGACTTTTTTAACTGAGGAGCTTTTATATTGCTCTCTAATTACATTAATATGAGCAGGCAGAGCCATGAGGTAAGTTGGAAGTAATTGCAATTGTGAGATTTCAAAATCTAGGAGAAACACTTTCACAAAACTTGTCTTTAATAAAATACTGTTTCTTGTTGTCTTCCTCTCAACCCCACTCTCTCCCTCTTCCCTGCCAAAAACCCCCAACCACCAAAGAGTGGAAGGTTTGTGGTAGTCTTGTTGACATTGTGGAGAATTAAGATCACTTCTGCTGAGGGAAGCTTAAATTTTGGACTCCTCTGTCTTTTGAGTGATTTGGCAAAGTCACTTTGGAGTGACTATCAGAAATGATAATTGATGTAAATGAATTCCTGTGAAGATTTGGGTAACTTGCTCTTGCTGTGTGTGGAAGTGGGAAGAGAAAGATTGTTGTTGAAGATAGTGAAGATATTTCTCCAGTAATTAAGGACAGATTTTACTGTCTTAAGTGAAAAAGTTGTGCTAATGCATCAAAGAGGAGAAATGAATGAGGGTTAGGTTTTTTTTGGTTTTTTTGGTTTTGTTTTTTTTTTCTTCTTCCCATGTTCCTTCAGGTTTAATTATCAGCTGGCTATATCCTATATACAGCTAATTATCAAACCAGAAGCTGGTGTCATAGCATATCTCGTTGGCTAGGGCATTTCATTTTTATTGTTGTAGGCTTTCTTTAAGTTCACACAAATAAAATCACTTCCTACTCAACAGTTTCTCCTAGAGGAAGAAGACCTGCAAACATCGCAGCCCAGTACTTTTTTTTTAGTTTTACCCTCTCTCAAATAAAAAGTGTTTCCATCGGTGTGCTGGTTTCAGCTACGACTAAGCGTTCAAGCAGTGCAGGTTTGGGAATAATCTGTCGTAACCAAACTCAAGCCTGGCCTGGAGGTCCATCTGTGTCTTCTGGTACCTCTGCTATTCTAATACAGGACGTGGGGAGAGGTGCGCAGAAGATGTGTAAGTAAAGATACTGTTTGGCTTGCAGAAATGACTAATGATATGTGGACCTCCAAATCATAGCTTGACCCCTAGATCGTCTTTGCAGAATTTGGTTTAGCAAATTCAACTTGGGACCTGGTAACAAGTAGAGAATTCAGTAAATTCATCCTTCTGTTATGTGGTGTTCCCGTTTACAGTCCGGGTGTTGCTCTTGCAGAGAAGTCATCAAATCAGGAACTTCATTGTCAATTTCAAGGGCTTTTTTTCAGCCTTTCTGTAAAGTGGCATTAACTCGGCCACCAGTAGGTACTCTGAGAACATTGTTTTGTGTTGTCATAGAGGCTTATTTGTATCTCTGAAAAGAGAGGGGAATCACAGAAATGTCATAATTATCTATCTTAATGTTATCTCTTTCAAGCATTCATTTTATTTAGGTAATGTTTTATCCTTATAGGGAAGAGCACACCGTGACCAGCAGCTTGTGTTACTCAAGGAGCATCTAGAAAAATACTACAGGAGCCGTAATCGGAAATGGATTGTTTTGTTTCCAGAGGGTGGCTTTCTTAGGAAAAGGAGAGAAACAAGCCAGGCGTTTGCCAAGAAAAACAATTTGCCATTTCTTAAACATGTCACCCTGCCGAGAGTTGGGGCAACACAAGTAATTCTGAAAACGCTTGTAGCGCCGCAAGAAAATGGAACTCCAGCAGGTAGAGACGCTGTGATAAAAGGTAAAGACCACTTCACTCTTGTGGATAAAGAGCAAATTGAATGTCCAAGGTTTGAATTAAGCAAAACGTTTTGTCTTGAATTGGTCTCTTTAAATGTCAAATGCATCCATAATGCACCGTCATATTTATATAAATGTTTTCATATTTGCTTTTGGTTCCACTAAGTTTATTTTTTATGTTGAGACACACAACAAAAGAAAACCTTAGCTTTAATTTGATTTGGTCTATAGTGTGGCTGCATGAACGTTTGTCTTGGTACACGTGATGGGTAGAGCAGATACTGGAAAGAGCACCCGATGTGGGCAAGAAGGTGGACTGCTCCTTTCAGCACGACTGGTGGTTTGCACCACTTTATGGTAATATGGAACGATAGTAAAAGTATTTCTGAATATGCAAACTATGTTCAGATTTCTATTCCTGGCTTTGAAAGTTTCTTTGCATCCAGTACTGTATTCTTCATTCCTCTTCTTGAACAGTTTTCTATTGAGTTCACGTTGTTCTATTCTCTACAGATTTTTATGACTGACCCCTCTGTTGCTGGAGTTAACTATTACTGATGACTAGATTTGAAGGCTTGTGTTGGCTGTCTTCTGTTAGAAGAGTTAGGAGGGAATAAGAATATTCCCCTAGCATTATTGTTCTGGGATGCCTGGGCTGTAGGGGGGAATATTTCTGGCATATAAATAATGCCTGTGCTCTTAGTCTCTCAATTTTTTAAATTAACTTCTTGGCATGTTCAGAGAGCGGGGTTAGATCTTACTTAACCTAGTGGTGGATTTCTGTTACTTAGTATAGAAACAATGGATCGGGGAATTGTGGTGGTTTCTTATTGATGGGTGGTGCTGGTATTTCCATAGCCAAAGTATTATAATCGTTTAGCAGTTTGAACCAAAGATCCATCCTGATGAAGCCATATATGTAGATGACTTTGGGTTTTCTCTGTGCTGAAGTTCAAATTTCAGGTTTAACAGGAAGCCTCATACAGAAATTCCTTCCAGGTTTTTAGTTTTGAAGTTAATCTTGTCAACACAGGAAATGAATGGAGATGATGTTCTTGCAGGAGTGGAGGGAAGATTTTAAACTAACTGAAAATCAAGCTGTGGAATGCATCAGAATATTTCTTTTCAGGCTACATTCAGAAAACAAAGGCTGAAGAAAGCCCTTGTTGTCTTAGAAGATTTTAGGTTTAAAAGAGAAACAGAAAACCCTAGTCCTTGTTAAAAGTTATTTTTTTAAGGAGAAAAGTTTGGCCTGTTTCTGTTCTATTTATTCCCATCTCAAAGGCAAAAAGATATGAAAAGTAACACGTTTCCTAAAATTGAATTACAGGCTGCCTAGTGCTGGAAGGGGACCAAAAGTGCTCATCAACTACCAATTTATATTTTGATACTATCTAATATATACTATCAATATAGCTGGACATGAAACCTGGCTTTTTTTTTTTTTTTTTGAGCAGCATGATTCAGACTCTGGAGAAAGGAACATTTGATAGTAGTTGGCCTAACTGGGTACTGAAATAAAGGAATTGTCTCAGAAATACCATGGGACCACATCTCTTTATCTTACTCAAAAGAGGGCAAAAATAGGAAAGAAACTTGTGGGTTTAGTTATCATTCTTTCAGAGTAATGGACATGAAAACATCCCATCAAAGAGTTGAAAAACGGAAATGAAAGTAAATTTTATGTTCTAGGAAAGAGTAATAATTTGATACATATGAAGCTGAAGTATTTTCAGTCCTCTCTTCTCCTGAGCTCACGAAAATGTTTCTAGCATGGTAAAACTTCCCTTTCAGAGATGTACAAAAGGTTAATTCATGATCTATATCTTGTACAAAAGGTTCCTCTTCTAATCTTCTTCCTTCCAAATGCTTTTACTGTACTTTTGCCACTTCAGAAAATTCTTGAAGACTGTTTGTTCAGTTAAACGAAACATAATTGTATAAATTGATAAGGTTATATTATAAAGTTAGAAGCCTACCAAGTTTGTGATCACCTTTATTTTTTTCTCTCTTTCCCTTTTTTTTAATCCAGATGGGAAAAACCTGTCTCAGTGAAATCAAACTTGCATGTATCCTCTTTAGGTTACTGTTGTTCAGTTGTGGGTGAACACCCACCCCATTTTAGTTGAATTGGTTTATAGATTAAGAGTAACTCCTCCTCATCAAAAATTACGTCCCCTTCCTGTTGGGTTTCCTGAGTAGCTATGTTATGATGAGTCATGATACACATTTGCAGTGTTCTCGAGTGCTGTCATTTTATTAATACTTAATTCATTTAGAATTTTTCTTGTAGCTTTTATACCACTGTAGATTTTTATACTGTTCTACCTTCTCAAATGGAATGGTGTGTATCACTGGGTGAAAGAAGAAAAGATGACAAAAGCAGCTATAATAAAAGATGGTTCATTCTTAATATACCGCTGGGCTGTACCCTAATTTGGTATAAATGAAGCTGCATGCAGTTGTTTCATCGTGTCACACCCCCCGCTCCCCAGCCCCCTAGCTTGCTTTTGTACATCAAATGTCTCCGGCGTTACAGCTTTCAAATAGTAGTTCAAGAATTGTGCAACAGCTGAATGCTGCATCATCTGTCCTTCTTCTAGAAGGTCTCTAACCTGATTTCTGCCATCCCTTTGGTACAGCTGGATTTATGTTGTGAAGTGTGGCGTGCAGTTTCCTCCCCAAAATTTCATTATCCTTAATCGTGATACTAGTATTCTTAATACCCAATCCCCCTTTCAGTTTATTTTTGTACTAGTTACAAATTTCTCACAGTTTATTACCTGATTCTTTCCCTGTAAAGTGACAGGAAGAACAAATGTTCCTGACCTAGACGATCAATACTATTTGATTATTGTTGTGCTTAAACTGATCAGTTCTTTATCAGTTGCTTTTCCAAGGCAAGCAACCTCTGTTTTCTTAATTTCCTCTTCCTAACAGTTTTCCAAGCCTTCTTTCATATTTAAAGTCCCAAGTACTGGCCTTCATTGGGGTGAAATTTAACTTACTGCTGGTAAATACTAAATTAAATGGCTAAAATAGCTGTTGCTTTTGCTGCCTTTTGAAACACTTGTTTAATTTTAATGAAATTGTACAATTTTATTACTAAATAAATAGAAGGATGGAAAACCACATAGAAGAGGTAGTACTATCACTTGATGAGTTGAGTGCCTTTGGATCTAGAAAGTACAGACAACATAGTTAAGCGGTGTCTGTCCCTGAAAGGATGGTATAAGTTAATTCTGGTGTCTGATGAAAGCATCCTTCTGGGCAGATGCACCGGGCCCCCCAAATGGAGCATTGCTGCCAGTGCCTGCATTCCAGAGGAAGGTTTTAGTGCAGAGTAGAAATACGGGCAGCATAAAAATACTTGATGCATAACCATCATCACCTTCACCCTGTTAGGGACCAATGTGTGTGTGTGTGGGGATGGGTATTTTATGGTTTTGTTTAATTTTTTAACGGAACACTTAGTTTCTGGTGTAGTTGCAAGTACAATGTTTCTTCGGTTAATAAGAATTTATCTACTTGTGAGTTTTAGAAATAGCAAGATATTCTAAGTGCTAAACAGCTGGCAATTCCAAGAAGTTTGAAGCAATTGTTCACTGAAGATACACGTTCCAGAGCTTATTTTTGATCAACCTTGCTCTAGTATGTGTTTTGGTTTTTTTTTTTTTTTTTTTTAATTCTGCTTTATTTTACCATGCAGCAATTTTTTGTCTGATAAGAGGTTGCTATGAGCTTGGTTAGAGGCATACTGAAATCTTATCTTACTGTTTTCAAATGAAGCACAGTACATTCAGTTCTGATGCTTTTTCTCAGAGAAATTCAATTTTCCCCTTCTACAGAGCTGGACACTGGACTTTGTAATTGATTTTTTTTTTTTAATCAAACTTTTTGATTCACTGCTATATGAGGAATATGACTTGAATAACATGTGGGAAGGTGCTTTTTTTTGTTCTGGAAAACGGGTTTCTTGGTTTGTTCCAGGTGATTTGTTACAGAGAGATCTTGGATAAAGAGCAAGATGTTCAGTCTGAGAGCTAATCTTTGGGAAAGGAGTTAATTTTAAGGTCAGTGGTCCAGTTGATGACACAAGGACAAGTAGAGGACAGAGTGGCAAGTTACAGGAACGCATTGCTATGCAGGGGGGAGGCAACAGCCTCTTTTGGCTGCATTTAGAGTGACGTAAGTGTTCAGGAAACCACACCTGAATACCAGTGAATGCTAGTAAATATTTTCTTTTTCAAGTGGAAGCTGTGGTCCTCAGGTTTGTGCCTGGCTGGTGCGTTCTTTTCCACTTCGGATGCAATCTGGCAGTATCACACCATCCAGAGCTTGGCTGGAGGGGAGGTTTGCTGCTGAAACCTGTCCTTATAATTTTCTCTTTCTTAGTGGTAAACACTGACGGTCTGCTGGTGGGTTTGAAGAGTCCTGGGCATAGTCAAATCCAGTTTTTTGCGTTGGTTGGGAGTAACCCCAGGGAGGATGTAGAGGGAACGAAGAGAAGCTCTAAACCCCACTAAATATGTGATTGTAGACAGTCCAGTATCTGCTGTGAGGGGACCATAGAGCATGACAGAGCACTGAATGTCTTAAAGACACTGATGGTAAGGGGCTTTGTAACTAAAGATGAAGCAACTTACTATCACTGAATCCACAGCTAGAACAAAAATAAAGAAAAAAATAGTTACAAAGATTTGTCTCTGCTGGTGATTTAAAAAAAACCCAAAAAACCAAAACGAAAAACCCAACCAAACAAACCCAACAACTTAGAACACCGTTTAAATTTTATTTTGATTTTTTTTTTGCTAGGCTAGAAAGCTAGTGTTACATGTGACTGTGCAGTCTTGTCTTGGCACTCATAAGGCAAGTATGTACCCTTCATACTAAGGTACATTATTATTACATGGTTTGGATGCAACTGTGTAGGATAGATGCCTGCAGGCCTGTTTTAAACTTTTACGTACTATTTAAAAAGAATCAGACTGTTAATGTTTTGAAGTGATTTGAGGAGTCAAAATCCTCCACCTGTGCTGAAAGTGGTAAGCAGACTGACACCACAGAAGAAAAACTAGTCCTCGGGGAGATGAGCTTAAATTTGGCCTCCACAGCAGTTTCTTCTGCTGAAATCTCTGGCAGCAAGGCTGCTCAACCTTTCAGCAGGTACTAGAAATGAAGGATGAGGTTGTCTTTTAGTGGTAGGTAGAAAGTTCAAAAGGGTTTGGCTATCAGAAACATCTATGGCTGTGTTGGCCAAGTTAAACTTGGCAGGAGGAGTTCTTGAACTGGTATACGCAACTCCCCCTTTTTTTTTTTCCAGCTACAAAAGCCAGACCTGAGATTCACACCATGTTGTAACTAATGCAGCGGTCTTTCTGTTCTAAGTTCCTGTTAGTGTGCTCCATTTAAAATATAATAGGGTTTATTCTTGTTCAAAGGTCTGCTTAGGCTTGAAAGCAGCATCCTCGAGCATGCTGAGGTCCTACCCCTTTGTGCTGTGTGCAGTTGTCCGTTTCTTTTTCAGTTTCAGGATCCATTAGAGCTTTGTGGCTTTAAAATAAATATGCTTGTGAGCAGGGCACAACACAGTATAACCCCCCAAAAGGACAGCAAGATTTATTTAAAAATTAATTTTCTGAAATCCTCAGTGACTTCAGGTTTTTTTGGCAGTGAGAGATCTTGGATCATTATGTGAGGCTTATTTTAAACCAGAACATGCAGAAATATGCCTGTGACTGGTTTGGTAGCACGTCTTGGTAATTGCACGTGGAAGTAGCTGCGTTAAGACCTGTTTGCTCTAAAGGAGGGTCTATGGAGGCTGACATTACCTTCAGATTTATTTTTTTTCTCTTTTTTCCCCTAACCTGGTGTTCCTGGCAGGCTGTCAGAGGCAGGTTTTTTTCCCCACCCTGCCCTGGAAGGGGCTGGAGGTGAGTTTGGAGCTGGTCTGAGGAATCCATGCAAGCTCTGCTCTGCAAAAGCAGAAGGTAGGAAATCATCACAGAAGAGGACTGCAGGAGTCTTCCCATAATGAAGTTTGAACCATTATCCACTGAAAGAACAGTTTGAAATACTAGCTAAATATTTAATAAATGATTTAAAAACATTTTACTGTAAATAATAAGATGTGCCTGTATTCATCTGGCACTTTTTAATTGCAATTAATGATCTTTGTTGCTTACTCACTTAGACAATTTACTTGTCTTTATCCATTCTTACTTTACATCTGGGAAAATAATAAATTGAATGGCTTCGTTCCGAAATCCATTTTTAAATGAATACTTCTGTGGATTTACTATTAATTTCATATTGGCTTTTCTCTAATACGTTGTTACTTTTAAAATGAAAGACTCTGTAGTTAGTACTTTTCTTAAGAGAGACTTGCCAAGCACTCTGTCATGATGCTGGCAAGCCTGGAGCCTCTAATGGGACCTCGTGTTCTCATTTCACATGTCTGTCAGGGTTTTAAAATACTGTATTGTCCAGAAGGTGACCCTAGATGTTTCAGCTTGACCTGTGTAGCTTGCACTTGGTCAAATATTGGAATAGCACATTGCATGCTGCTAATAACTCATAACAACCTAAAGATTCAGGTAGTGTATTTGCATTTGTAATGAAGCAGTACAACTCCATTGTTGAGTAGACACCAGGAAAACAGTAGCTGCTTGTTAAAATAATTGATAGATATAAGCGATAGCATTGCTATAACTGTCTTCTTGCACTTAATGAAATTAAATGCAGATTAAATTAAATGAAACACAGGTAGAAACTTGCAAGTCAGTCCTTGCGCGTATGTTCTAGTTGGTGTTAATAACGCTGGCTTTTAGAGTGTGCCTCAGACTGTGTGTTGCAGATTTCTTCATGTCTGTGGTAGCTGTTCTGTAAAATTTGAGTGGTGATTCTGGGCAAGACCTAACATCTCTCTAGCCCAACATTTTGTCCATGACTCCAAGTGGATATCGGAGGAATAGTGTGAACACAGCAAACATGCATCATACTTCTCCCGCATACTCTCCTAGCTTCTGACTGTTTCCAGTGTGGTAGGTTTCCCAAGCCAGATGGGGACTTCTGCTTGTTTAGTTAACCCTCCATCGGATTTCTTCCATGTACTTGTCCAGTTTCCTCTTGAACCTAACTCTTGGCATCCTTGACGTCCTTTGGCAAGGGGTTCCCTGCAGTTTTATTCCCTTCTGCATGAAGAATCTTTTCTCTCTCTTTGCTTTGAAAACTTTTGCTCTTGGCTTCATTTTGAATACGTCTGTTCTTGTGTTGAGAAAGATGGTGAATGTTTCTATCCCTGTGCCTGTTCTTCATGCCAACAATGGTTTTGTCAACCTATATCATATTTCTTTCATAGCTATCTCAGCTGCAGGCTTGAAGAGTCTTGTGCTTTGGAGTCTTGTACTTTGTACTAAGACCTAACACCACTTACATGCTTCTGCCAACAGGTGGCTGTTTTTAATAGTCAACTGTTTAAATGCTTTAAGATATTGCTGGGTATGATGTAAGCATATTACTATACTAGTGTATTAAGCATTAAGTAAGCATATGACTGTACTAGCCCAAACACAGAATGACCTCAGATACAAGGCAGCTCCAGTTCCCACATAATAGATATAAAATTAACAAGCTAAACTCAAAGCGCCGTCTTGGCAATGTGCCCCTCCTTCCTGGTTTGCTTTCCAGATCTGCTGTTCTCCCTCTTTGCAAACCTGTAAATTGAAGACATGGCAGAGAGAGGTATCTGACCTTGGCTATTGCTGGTAGTAACCTATGTTCAGATATAAATTTGACTCTCCTGAATAATCTTCATAGCAAATATTTTCACTTCCTTTGATGCTTTTTTCAGTTTCTAAATATGCTGAGCAGCATATGAACAGGTACTGGTTATCAGTCTTTCTGGGACCTTATGGATGCAATCTCCTCTCCGATGTGAAAACTGACCATCTTCTACTCATTGCTGCTTGTCTTTAATACATGAAGTTCTGTAGTTCCTCTTTATCCCGTGACTCAGATTTTTAAGAAATCTTTGAGGGATTTTTTTTTTTTTTTTAAAATGTCTTTGAAAATCTATGTTGTCTGACACAAATCACCTTTATCCACTTGCCCTAACCCAGTAGTGAGGCCCAAATAGAGCTGCGCGGCTGTTGCTTCCTCAGCCATCTGCAACTGCGAGCTCTTACAAAGGCCCAGTTGTAAATGTGCTTGAAGTGCAGACCAAGAAATTTGGATTTTTATTTCTGAAGTTCTCCT